>CM024601.1:44476087-45076087 GCA_014182555.1 Eucalyptus erythrocorys
ACTGAGGTCTTTTCGAACTGCAATGAAGTGTGCTGACTTTGTCAGTCTGTCGACTATCACCCAAATTGAATCATTTCCTCATTGACTCCTCGGTAGTCCGGTCACGAAATCCATCGTGATATGCTCCCATTTCCACTGAATCTCTAGAGGTTGTAGAAGTCCTCCCGGCCTACAATGTTGGGCTTTTACTTGCTGACAAGTCAAACACTTGGCGACGTGCTTGGCAATGTCCGCCTTCATACCAGACCACCAATAGTGTTGACGTAAATTTTGATACATTTTTGTGTTCCCTGGGTGGATGCTGTAATTACTACGATGTGCCTCAGACAAAATTTCTTCTCTGAGTTCAATATCGTAAGGTACCACCAAACGTCCTCGGCACCTTAGTGTTCCATCTTCAGAGATCTGAAAGTCCGCCTTTCTTTTCTCAACATTTGCTTGTAGGATTTTCTCGTACATCGTGTCATCAATTGGAGTATCTTGATTCTGGCCTGGATATCCGGTTCAATTCTTAGGGTGGCCATAAGACTAGAGAGGTGACCTACCTCAAATTTGAACACCGAATCTCGCGCCCTTTCAATTAAGTTCCACTCCTTTATTAATATATGAGCTACTAAAGACTTTCGGCTTAAGGCATCGGCGACTTTATTTGCCCTTCCCGGATGGTATAAGATATCACGCCGTAGTCTTTCAGCAATTCCATCCATCTCGCGCTGTCTCATGTTTAACTCCTTCGAGAGAACAAATACTTGAGACTTTGATGGTCGTGAAGATCTGGAATCTTTCTCCACACAAGTAGTGTCTCCAAATCTTCAGAGCAAAAATAATTGCCGCGAGTTCTAAGTCATGCGTTGGGTAATTTAGTTCATGAGGTCTCAATTGACGTGACGCGTATGCAACTACTCGGCCATGTTGCATTAACACGCAACCCAGTCCTCTGAACGACGCATCACTATAGATCTCGAATCCTCCTGGACCAGATGGTATGGTCAGTACAGGTGCGGTAGTAAGCTTTTCTTTAAGCTCTTGAAAACTACGCTCACACTTGTCTGTCCACACAAATTTTTCCTCCTTTTTCAGAAGTCGTGTCATAGGCGATGCTATAGCTGAAAATCCTTCCACAAATCGTCTGTAATACCCAGCTAAGCCTAGGAAACTTCTGATTTCCGTCACCGTAGTTGGTCTCGGCCAATTAATTACTGCTTCAATCTTGGATGGATCTACAAAAATTCCTTCTCCTGATATTACATGTCCTAAGAAAGTCACACGAGTCAACCAAAACTCACACTTGCTGAACTTGGCATACAGCTCATGAGCCCTTAGAGTCTGTAGTACCATTCTTAAGTGTTCTTCATGTTCCTTTGGACTTCTTGAGTATACCAGGATATCATCGATAAACACAATTACGAACTGATCCAGGTATTCCTTGAAAACTCGATTCATTAGATCCATAAAAGCAGCTGGAGCATTTGTTAACCCGAACGGCATCACTGTGAATTCGTAATGGCCATATCGAGTACGAAATGCTGACTTTGGAATGTCCTCTTTTCTAATCCTCAGCTGATGGTATCCCCTCCTCAGGTCGATTTTTGAAAATATTGACACACCTTGCAGTTGATCAAACAAGTCGTCAATCCTCGGGAGTGGGTACTTGTTCTTAATTGTTACCTGATTGAGTTGTCGATAATCAATGCACAAACGCAGTGTACCATCTTTCTTCTTGACAAAGAGAACTGGTGCTCCCCATGGTGATGCACTGGGACGTATAAATCCTTTATCTAACAAATCCTGCATCTGTACCTTCAATTCTTTCAGTTCAGACAAAGCCATCCGATAAGGAGCCTTAGAGATGGGTTCCGTTCCGGGGCTAACTCAATCACAAATTCGATTTCTCTTTCGGTGGTAGGCCTGGTAGTTCTTTTGGAAAGACGTCTGGAAACTCTTTTACCACTGCAATATCTTCAACTTTCAGTTCTTCCACTGTCGTGTCCATGACCATCGCCAAGTAACTCAGACAACCCTTATTTAATAACTGGGTCGCCTCAAGTGAGGAAATTAGGGTACTCGAAGGTCCTCCTCAACTTCCATTGAACTCGAAACTTTTACTTTCTAGCGGGCTGAACTGGATCGTTTTACGATAACAATCCATCTTAGCTCGATGCTTGGTGAGCCGTCCATGCCAATTATTACATCGAAATCATACATGGCTAGAACTATCAAATCTATCTTTCCCTCTTGCCCACCAATTACCAATTTGCAATCCGGACAACCCATCATGGACAACACATTATCTTTTAATGGTGTTGATATACTAACAAACTGATTTCAACCGTTCGGACTCAATTCTATTAACTTTATAAATTGTTCGGCTACAAATGAATGAGTCGCACCAGGGTCAAATAAAGCGTATGCTGGATGATCATTTAGGGAAACAGTACCTGCGATCACATTCGGTGCGTCCTCTGCCTGATCTCTTGTGATGGCATACGTCCTTCCTCTGACAGGAGGCCTAACTAGTTCACCTTGCTGTGCATTCGGGGGTGCATATCCCCTGTTCTGGCCCATCGGTGGTGGCAAAGTGGCAACCGTTGTCCTCCCCGTCGACCGGGACACTCTCGACCTGATGGCCTTGTTGTCCACAACCAAAACAAGCTCCCGTTCTAAGGTGACATGGTGCGGCTCCATGTCGTTTCCCACGACGACAAGTTCCATTATTATTCACTACTTGGCTTACTCACTCCACCTTTTCGTTGGGTGGAATAGGATATCTTCTACTGACCATGGGTTTCTTTCCAAACTTGATACTGCTCCTATTCACATTGAACCTCGATCCTGATGCGGCAGTTTGCTCATTCAGATCTCTTTCTATCAGCTGGGCCCGACGATAAACCTCTCGGTAGTCATTCAAATCAAAAGGCACCAGTGGTTGCTTCGGCTCTAATCGGAGGCCATTCCTGAACCTTCTAGCCTTTTCTTCAGGATCCTCTACCAATCTTGGGGCATACTGCGAAAGCTCTGCAAACTTGACCTCATACTTGGTCAACAAATCATGGATCCCTGGCGAAGACGTTGGAACTCTTCCATTTTCTGTTCTCTAGCACTCTTCGTGAAATACTGCTCATTAAATGCCCTGAGGAAAACACCCCATGACGGCACTACCCCTTCTGGAAACACGGTCTCTCGAGTAGCTCTCCACCATATATCGGCATTGTCCTCTAGCTGATAAACTGCTAGAGTTACTTTCTCTTCCTCATTGCATCTTAAAAGTGCAAATGCCTTTTCTATAGCCGAATCCAACGGGAAGCGGTCTCGGGGTCTCCGTACCGGTGAACTTTGGCGGATTCAGCTTCAAAAAGTGTTCCACTAGCTTGTATACAGGTGCATGCAACCACGTTCCCGGTGGAACTTCAACGGTAGGGCCACGGTACACCGGCGGCGGCAGCATTGGCAGCAACAGTGCGGCGGTATAACGGCGGCATTAATGGCAGCAGTTTGATTTTGAGCTTGCTGTCCCATCAAATATCTCATGGCCTCTAGCGCCCGCATGATCCCAACCGATCTGTATCACCGAGATGCTGCTACCCCAGCACCAACCGGCGGAACCGGTGGCGGTGCTACACCACTAGCACTAGCCTGAGCCGGCGCTTTACCCCTATTAGCTCGAGCACCACCTCTAGTCGGTGCCCTAGCCCGAGTAACTAGTCCAATCGCCCTTTTCCTGGGCGTCCTCTGGTCTTGCTCACTCATGGTGCGAGATTCTATATAGACACTTGCTTCCCATTCCAACACGAGGTTAGAATTTGAGTGGGCTCACAAACAAACTATCAATCAACTATCACACACATGCGCCAACATATTCAATGTCTTTCCTACTAACTATCCCATGACTCATCGCACCTTATCACTCCGCACACAACCTCGCTCCGATACCACTAAATGGGGATGTCACGACCCGAACTCCGAGTACATGCACATCCCTCCGTGGTCGATATAATTTTGCGACGTCCCAGGGAGTGTCGCCGACCCATTGATTATTATGCACATGCGGAAACGTAAAACAATCTCCATACAACATAACAAAGGGGATAGAAACGTAGGATAATATTTTCACAACCACACCTACAATAAAGTAGTACTTAAATACAAACCAGTTTAACACTCCAAGGTCTAATACAAAAAGTGAAGCTGTTTGATTTCTTATAAGTTAAGCTTCTATTTACAAAACCGAGGTTCCTTAATATATTATCATACTCCTCAACCCTTCTAGGGTGAACTGTCACCCATTCCCAGCCTCGACGGAAGACCCGTCATCACACCGGGTGAAGGTAGAAAGACTTCTATTTTTCCTTCCCCGCAAACCACCGTACACGACTCGGCCTTCCTTTATCTAGGGACCTGAAAATGTTAGCCCACTAAGGGGTGAGATCACATCTCAGCAAGTCAATCTACTAAACCCCGCATTAGGAGAAGGGTACATATAACATGCAATCTAGTCACCCTTCTTACCCTTTCTCGTCACTTGCACTTTCCTGCATGTTAGTGGCATTCAATCATACAATATCACATTGACATTTATAGCAGTTGAATAATTCAATGCACATACAGATAGGGATGCGGATGTCAGATCATTGACCGTGGCCAATTTTTAACAGATAACAGTCATCCGGTATAACCGGGCTTCGCCTCACACCATTGAGCGCGGCAACGTCTACATCTAGACAGCATTCCAATTAAGGAGCATCGCCCAAAGATCCACTTTGCGACCGGCATCCGTTGACGTGGGGCATTCCCGAAGGAGCATCGTCCGGCCCCAAAGGCACGTGACGGAATCATGTCGTGAATGCATATGATAGATGCCACATTTCAATAATCAATTATACACAGCATCCACAGCATCAATTGAGCAATTTCATAGTAAGAATTCTTCAAAACAAGCATATACTCTTATTCACCCAAATTTACAGAAAGCTGTCCAATAACGTTCTTCCAGTGTCACAGTCAGAAATTCACTCAAATGATCTTGAAAAATTCTCAAATTCAGACACGTGCTAGAAAACATATAAACAAACATTTTTCATGAAGACACCGAGATCCAGATCCCTCTGGATTCGGCCCAGAAATTTCTTCCATCCAGCACAAAAATCGGGTCCAGTTCCAGAGAGTCTAACTCATCAAAATCAGTTCGGTTTTGGGTCGAAATCTTGTTCATTTAATTTGAAATTCGAGTATGTTATATTAGAAGTTGTAAGGAACAACTTTCATGAAGGAACCGATTGGAAATTCTACCTCTAAAGGTAGGTAACAACCCTTGGAATCATGGCAGGTCACGGGTTACTGGACCGTCCGAAATACTATTCCGAGGGTGACGTCATTAAAATCGTCACCTTTTTAATTTCTAAAAATTCTGAGAAAAATATATGTTATTATTTAGGATGTCCAAAACATTTTTTCAGAAGGAAATTTCTTCAAAATCACATCAAAAAGTTGTCCACGAAATTAGCAAAACATACATGTCCTGGAAACTGTTTCAGAAAACAGCCTCTGTTCTATTCCAAATCTCTCTCCACGACTTTTATTTTGCTCCATAAATCCTATCTAAACTTTTTCTATGGCCATTATAGCATCCCTAAGTAATATTCATCCACATATAACTTCATCTACATAGTTCCTCCACATAAAAATTCCTAAAGAATGTACTCAGCCCCTAATCTACGTTTAGGAGACGACTTACCGATAAATCTAATGGCGATCCTCACTTGTGGCCGGACGGCAACACAAGGACAGCCCTGGAGGTGTTTTGACGATGATTTGGACCCGGCACAACGGCTGGAGGTGTCGTTGAGCGACCACCACAGCAGCACACAAAGTCCTGGATTTTCTTGAGGAGGGAGGAATGCTCGAGACCTTGCTGTTCAGTTGCTGTTTTGTCGTCCAAAGAGGGAGCAAGAATGGCTGCATAAACTAACTTAAAGGAGAAGAAGACAAGGCTTTTTATGGCTGTGAAAGGGAAAGGAAATTGTTGTAAGGCTAGATAAGGGAAAGAGAGAGACAAGCGCACGGCAGCAGGGGAGAAGAAATGAGTGCAGAAGAAAAGAGGGTAAAGCAGAAGTAATTGCAAATAAATTACTCAGCATTCACTCAGCCATTTGCTGCTGCATTTCGGTTTCCTACGGCAAGAAGAGGAGAGGGAAAAGGAGAAGTAATTGCAGATACATTACTTAGCATTCACTCAGCCATTTGCTCAGCATTTGGCCTAATTTTCCACGGAAAAATGGCTCTCCATTACTACCTTAGGTCCCCCTATCTTTTCCAAGTCTATCTCCATTAAATAACAAGGAAATTGAGGTGAAATTGTAGGAGAGAGGGATTCCTACGAATTTCATTTTGAGGAGACTTCTTTTTTTTTTTTTCTTTAATTACCAATCTAACATCTAAATCAATAGGGTCAAGTCCCTTAGTAACAACTTATAATACCTCTTTTACACTTCTATAACTCTTTTTCCAATTGTCTCATATTAAATGCCCAAAACCTATTTAAAAAGTGGCATTTCCTTTTATTCTTTTAATTTGTTATTCTTGCCTCTTTTCCGTTAATAATTCCTGTCGTCCATAAAATTTGGAAAGATGCAACAACATTCCTCGGGATTAATTGTGACAAGTGAAAATTCTTAATTTCTGTAATCGACATCATTTCCTCGGTTAATTTCAGTCAAATGTGATTTTAGCGTAACTTAAACTATCAGTTAGTTTTTTGGGAATTTTTGGTGCACTAACCTGTGGTCGAAATCTCAAGTCGGTTGCAGCAAAATTCTTTAATAACTTTCCTGATTAGTCTAATTATCTCATGAGTGATCAGCTCAGAGAATAACGCTATAGGCACATCGATGAAAAGCCCGATTCATTTCATTGAAAACAGAAGTAGAAAAATCAGACTGTCACATCAAATCATAGTTTTTATGGTTTTCCAAGCCTAGAGAGAGTTGAAGGAAATGAGGACTAGAGAATGAGCTAGAGAAATGAAGGTGGAAATGAGAGGGATGAGTTTAGAGAGAGAGAGAGAGATGAGTTTAGAGAGAGAGAGAGAGAGAGAGAGAGAGAGAGAGAGAGAGAGAGAGAGAAGTATCTTGAGTCCCTCGGGATAATTATTCAAAAAGTCCTAAATCTATTGTACCACTCCTAATTTAGTCATAAACTTTTCAATCATATTAATTTAGTCCTAAACTTATTGTAACATAACCAGTTTAGTCATAAACCTTTTAACCGTATTAATTTTGTCCTAAACTTTTGAATAATTTGTCAATTTATTTATAAATCTTTTAGCAATTTGCCAATATAATTCTTTCAGATAAGTTTGGTTGGAAATTGCCTAAGGACTACACTGGCAAATGATTAAAAGGTTTAGGATTAAATTGATAAATCGTCAAAATGTTTAAGACTAATTTAGCATAAGTAAATGGTTTAGGATTGAATTGGTTGTTTTATAATAAGTTCAAGAATTTTTGGACAATTTTTTCTAAATCCATTTATATGGTCGCTGGCCAAGCCCATCCTTACCCGATGATTTCTAACCAATATCCACTGGTTCAAAGCCCTAAAAGTGCATTGGTTTTTGTCCAACATTTCAAGCTTGATCCATCGAGTCTTTGTCAAAAAAATCAATCAACTAGCAGTCGCATGGAAACGATGAGTATATAGTCATCGCTCGTCCGTTTTGACTGAAATTTGTAGTGGAGTGAGCTAATATGTAGATTATAGTCGTGTAAAATTTTCAGGCCAAATGGACATTAGAAACTCCCACTTTGATGCCTTTAGATCACCGTTTATGGACTACTTGCCTCGTGTTAGGATCAATCGATAACTTCAATTAATACAAATTTGGGAAACTGTAACTTTTTGGATTAAGCCATGGGCCACATACCATTAGAAGAAGGGCTCATGCCAAAGAAAGCAACATATTGGTATACCGATGCCATATCTACCCCAAATTAATTTTTTTATAATAAAAACTTTCAAACTGGTAAATCTTTGTCACATTTATTATAAACCGATTTATTATATAATAAAAAATCTTAAACTAATATACTCATGTCATATTTACCTTAAATTGATGCATTCAGGCCCCATTTACCCCCCCCCCCCCAAATCCATATCTACCACTATTTGGAGTAAATATGGTGCATGCATACCAGTTTGGGATGTGGTATGACTGTACTAGTTTAGCGTTCTTTTTTTTTGATACAAGATTATTTTGGGGGTGAATATGGCACTTATATTAGTTTTGGGAGTTTTTCTTGAAACAAAAAATTACTTTAGGATAAATATGTTATGGGTATACCGGTTTAGAGTTTTTGATCGTATTAGCCAATAAAAAGTTAAGAGTCAAAGATGTTCATTGTGATACTTAAGCTTGCAAATTTCCAAGTTTGTTTGAGCCTTGAACCAAGCAGGAGAAGTTGCAACAGGATTAAAATAGAAAAATGTTTAGTCCTAGTGTGGGTTCGATTTGCCCGTGAGCTCTAGCACCTTTGTTGATCAAAGTTTTTGCCGTCCAGTCTAATATGATAACTTAGAATACTCTATTACTGCGTGCAAAAGAAATGCAATGAGAAATGTAAATGCACGATGATGCTATGTCAGTATTTTTAGTTAGGGGTCGAATTTTGCCATTATTAACATATTCGATAATTAATTTTTATGAAATGCATATGTGATACCTATCTCTTGACAGAGGATCCAAGATACTGAGACTACAACATCCCTAGTTTCTAATTGTAGAGATGTGCTGATAAAAGTGTCAATGCAAAATGGCGCGCAAACGCAATTTTTGCTGGGGGTCAAATCTTGTCGTTTGATAGAGATTTTGATCCTTGAATATTTCAAATGCATGAATAATCTTTTAGAAGAAAATTTAACTATCAAATCCTCTTTAAAAAGAAGCTCTATCACCTTGCTTCTGCTTACAGATGTTCTGAACTTTTCTGCATCCTTGCCCACATAACACTGTTCTACTAGGGAGCTAGCAACTCAGATTTCCTTATAATCTCTATGTTTACATCATATATCCACATAAAAGTGCAACAAAATATTTCATATCCAAGCTGCTTAATTTGGTGAACACTGAACCCCTGGAAAGATGAATTATAGTGAAAATGCATTTGAGAATTTTATCTTCCTTCAACCGTAGTAATGGTGATGGTATTCATGGACCGGATGCTTTCTTCTTGTGATGGGACTTCGTGAGCCAATGAGCGTGAAAATGTATATGTCGGTTGCTTTGGCTGTGAAAGATTGGACTCCCCATTCAGCATTAGAACCACGGCCGACATGTTGGGTCTAGCTGTGGCATGGTCTTGTGTACAGAGAAGCCCCAACTGAATGCATCTCATCACTTCTAACACTGAAAATGCATCGGCAATGCCTTCATCTATTAGATCCAATCCTCTGCCTTCACACCACAAGTGCCAAGCCTGTAACAACTAGTCGATTATCAGAGTGTTTCAAGGACTACCAATGGTTGGAAATTGAAATGGAGGTGTAATAGTTCCAAGATAGATCTTGCTCTTACATAAGCGAGGAGATTGAGATGCTGCCCTGGGTAATTTAAACTTGTGTTCTTCTTGCCGCTGATAATCTCCAATAGTAGTACTCCAAAGCTATAAACATCAGATTTCTCAGAAAATATCCCACCCATGGCATACTCTGGAGACATGTAGCCACTGTAGACAAAATAATATAAGTGGAGTGCTCCTGAAATACAGTTAAAAAAAAATAAAAAAATCATAGACTAAAGGATGATGACATGAGAGATGAGAAAATTGGAGGGTGATTAACATCAAACTTGACGAGTACTGTATTTCTCATATCTTTTAGCATTTGCATTGTGGCGTTGGTCTATAATTACCTCGGAGTGAACTGACATATTGGAACCATTGGATGTACATGTAAGAGTTTTCTCGGTAATAGTAAAGCAACGGTTGGGACATATCTGAAGGGAAAGCTCAGCGCATTATACTGCTAATTTACTTTTTAAGGTGATATATTGCCTCATGAGTAAGTACTCCTAATAGTGATGATAGAAAGCTTACAGTGTCCCCACAACTTTGTGAGTATTTACCAAAACTTGAGTGCCTTCAAACATCCGTGACAGCCCAAAATCTGAAATCTTGGGATTCATCTTTTCATCCAAGAGAATGTTGCTCACTTTCAAATCCCGATGTATGACTCTAAGGCAAGAATCACAGTGGAGGTAAAGTAGCCCTCTTGCGACCCCCTGGATAATGTGGAAGCGTACACTCCAGCTAAGTTTTGCCTTCTCTTTTGAATCTGAACAAGGTCACAAATAGAAGAAATATCTAGTTTCAATACCAGATATTGTTGAACGTAGGAGTAAGTTCTTCAAAGAATGAGACTAACCAAAGAGGAAGGTGTCCAAGCTCTTGTTGGGCAAGTACTCATACACTAGAATCTTTTCTTCTCCTTCAATGCAGCAACCAAGGAGTCTCACTAGATTTCGGTGTTGAAGTTTGGATATTAGAAGGATCTCATTCTTGAACTCCGCTATGCCTTGGCCTGAGCTGCTTGAAAGTCTCTTTGCTGCTATCTCCTTACCATCGTTCAGTTTTCCCTATTTCAAAATGAACAGCACCATCAGATCTTGGATAATCTCCTTATTTCCCTTAGAGAAGGCTTTTCTTTTACCTTATAAACTGGGCCAAACCCTCCCTGCCCGAGTTTGTTTTTCACGTTGAAGTTGTTTGTTGCAAGGCGTATGCTATCAAAGTCATAAACAACCAAATTTGATGTATCATCTTCCTTCATTTGCTCTTTCCAAGCAATGTCCCTTAGCAGTTCTTCTGACCTAAAGAGCCTTGGGATTGTCATTTTCCTAAACTTCCCTGCATTTTACAGATAGAACGAAATCAACTCAAGATAAGCATGAGAACATTAGTAGCAGAGCAGGCTTCTGCCATCTGAAGCCATGGTTCTACCAATAATTCAAGATTCTTATATTGCAGTTAGTGCAAAATCACCCTTAAAACAACAACAAACTGTACATCTTTTATCACCTCTCCATTTTGAAAGACCATAGACTGAAATACCAGCTCCAAATAAGATGATGCCAGAAATAGTACTTAGGCTGATGATAAGTTTTGTCCGCATAGGTACACCTGAACCATAGAAAATATGTTATAAGAAGCATAGGAAGTGCAAAACCAAATGCGTATTGATTCAACCCTTTCAACCTATATCCACACTTGCACTCGTGTCCACAAGTCGAATAAATAGATCTTCACCACCCATGGAGAATTGCTGAGTATCTAGGAGGTCCTTACTCCAGGCCATACATCCTATAGCATTCACATAAGAAAAGGCCAAGCAAGAGCAGTTTTCGAGGCACCAACTTTGGCATCCTTTCGCATTATGTATCAACAAATGATCAGCGGAATCAGGCAATTTTATTTGTCTCATTTGCCAGAACATATCTTTTTCCACAGTTGTTGAAGCTGCTGCGCTTGCGAAATCTTGACAATTCAATTCCATTTTCCTAAGGCACCCTCTGGTCCAGTTTCCTCCGTTCCATTCTTCATATGATCTTGGTTTAAAACCTTTTAAGCATTTGCATATGGGTGAACTAAACGGGTTGCAAATTCCAAAGGGGCCACATATTCCATAAATTTCACAAGGGTTAGTTGGTGCCGGTGCCTTCCAGTATGTTAACCAGCCATTGACCCAACAAACTGACTTTACAGATCCTTCAGAAGAGATGAAAGTATATCCAAAGATGGAGTTGTTGTAATTATTGAGGTAATAATATGAGGTTCCCTGGACATTATCTTGTTGGAGATCGTAGTATGTGTTGGTCATGTTCGGTATTCCGATGAACTTGGTTTTATCCCACTGTCCACTTCTCCAGTAAGGACTTGATCCATTCCAAGTGAAAAGCTGAGGTGGTGTCTCCAATGTCACTCCCACGACAAAGCTTCCAAGTGAGGGATCATCTTCGCCTTTCCAGGAAGTCAAGTTTAGTTTCTTTCCTTTTTTCACATTTACTCCAATCTTCATGTTTGGCAAGAGAGTGTCGGTTGGCTCATCAAAGCTTTCCCACATTATATTCGCATTCCTGTCTCGAAGAACAAAGTTTCCAAAGTCAGAAAGCAGTGCTTCAGAATAATTCAACTTTGCCATGACATTAGTAGACCACACAGTGTTTTCTCGCCCATCAAGAAGCTTTAGATTTCCATCTTCGCCAATTATTAAACTTGCAGATTGATCTGTATGTCCAATTGGCTTGTCCCTGTTGGCCACCCAGACAACTTTGGAGGGAGTCATCTTCTTGTACCATATTCCTACGTACTGCTTTGCTGATCCTTTAGGCGTGAAGAACCCGAGCTCAAAGATTTGACTACTAGAGACAAGGGTTTGGTTCTGAACCAGTGGATTTGATGCAGTTATGCTGTCAATTGTGCTGCTTTGAAGTGCTTGAGGCAGGGAGAAGACAAGCAAAGAACACAAGTGTGGAGTCATTGGAATTATTTGGAATAGATTCAACAAAGTATATGTGAAAAAATGCCTCAGGAAACTTCACCTCTTATAAGCATATCAAAATGGATAGAGACGGAATCATGAAAATGACATGATCGGTACTATGATTTTCGTACCGCGCTTACCTTGGTATTGTAAATTTTAAGTTGATCGCTTGAGAATGTCAAGTTTATATGAGTATTGCCAAAATATCTAACATGACTTGAATTTAATATAAAACCATTTGACGCAGCGCACTAGGGAAATAATGTCTTCTAGAGTGTTCATAAATAGTATCATTTAGCCATTCCTTGACCCAAATTGAAAAAATTAAGGCTAAATTCAACTAAAACCCCAAACCCAAATTAGGTCCAATGGTGGTGAGTCTTTATCCTGTTGGTGCCGCCAAAGGATACCCTCGGAGCGAAGGCGAGAAAGGTGGCACTACTGCTGATTCTGAAGGGCCACTTCAATGGCAATCCTTCCAATTTGTGGTAATGTAGCTTTCTTCCCATGGGCATTGGACTGGAATTTCGGATGTGATATTAGAGATTTTCCCTATGAGGCCCGTAGCACTCAGGGCCATGAGTAATACCATGTCAAATTTGTTATTCTTTTGAATTGGTTCTACCATATTCAAGATGCTTAGATTTGGGATGGGGTTGATAATTCACAAATTTCACCGATTGATTTTTAATCAAAGTAAGGTTATTGTGGAATTATATTTTCATTTTAGTAACTTTAATAGCTACCCTTCTCTCTCTCTCTCTCTCTCTCTCTAATCATTTAACTTGAAAATGACCTGTAGATTGTCATAGGCTCATCTCAGCAAGATGTATCATTTGAAAGGGGGAAAATGATATTATACAAATCATAACTTTTCAATCAATTGTTTCAATGTCATAATATTTTAAAAGATATTCGTTTAAGTGATTCCGGTAATTTCTTTTGTCGAAAAATTTAACATAGGTTTAATTGGATATAAAATCATGTGACGTGACTTGCTGAATAAGTAATATCATCAAAAGTGTGTAGAAAGAATGTCATTTAACCCTTTCTTTGCACCAAATTGACAAGCAACTGATTTCTCAATAAATTGAGAAGAAAGACATCGACACGAGCCCACTGCATACCCTATCACACATGGCCGCTGTTTGACCTAACTTGGGGATAGGGTTAGGATTTGAGTTCAATAAGCCCCACTTCATCGATTTGGGGTACGAAAGGACTACCGACTCATTTCTGCACACTTTTAATGATATCATTTCCTTGGCGAACCGTATCTGATAATTTTATATTAAATTATTGACATGTCAGAATTTTGATTGGTGAAATCGTTGCTGTCACTTAAGTAAATTTCCTTCAAATTTATGATACTTAAGTGATCAATTAAACATTTATAACACCATGTACAAGGATTATGGCACTTGTGATCTTTTCTTCCCTTTTCATTAAAAGGTTCACTTCACTTATTCGAACTACAAAGTAGGATAAGCAGTTGGCTGGAAAAAAAAAAAAAATTGGACAGATCTTTCTGTTTTAACAGAAGACAAATATCAAAAATAAACATGTACCTTTACGTCTGGTCACGGGAGCAGGAGGAGAATGAAGGGAGGACGGCGGAGGCACCAGCGCTGCCATGGCCGAGGCATTGTAAAATGGGTACAGCTCGAACCTCATGCTGCAGCTCGGAGTGAACAACCTCCCACCCTGCTTCCCCCGTGGGAGACCCGCGATTCTTGCCTGGAGGCACGTGTTGCACTCCAACACCGTCAAGTCCGGTGTGCACTGTGCGAGCGTGTACAGCTTCTGCAAACTCGTAAAGTTTGCCTCCGCAACGGCAACTTTCTTCCCGGACTTGCCGACTGAAGCCCTCGCAGTGATGTCGTCCACGGTCTCTCTCAGGACTCGCATGAACCGGGTTGGATTGGTGATTTTCCTGGTGTGGTACATCGTGATAGAAGGCTCTTGTTCCATAACTGAGTAGATGGAGCCATCGGAGTACCTCAACATACACTCATCATACCAGATCACGGAGACTCGCCGGTTGGGGCATCTTTGGAGGATATCCTGTTTTCCAGTGGCCACGCAGTCGCTGCACGTGGCGGCGTCGACGTCACCGCGGCAGAGGAAGAGCCCATAGACCTGGTCGGGAGGGTTTTGGCCAACAATAGCATTGGCGAAGCCATCAGCGCTGTCGGTGGTGGCAGAGGAGAGAGAAGAGAGGAGGGTTTTGAGGTTGGATTGGTAGGTGGAGTTGGAAGTGAAGAGTGTGGCATCTGGGCAGTAATGCCGTAAAAACGTAGGTGCTGATTCAGTACCTACAAAATTTATGAAGAAGAAGAGGAGAGAGAGGGAGATGGTGAAGCAGGAACTCATTTCTACGTTGATGATCCCTTGCTCTTGCTGCACAAGCATGGAATTAGAGGAAGAAGAAGGAAGAGCCATGGTCTGCTCTCATATATATTTTTGTCGTGGGAACTATTCGGAAAATTTATTACGTGCATTAAATGGAACCTAACCCAGACCGCCAAAACAGGTAAATAATTACAAGACAAAAAGAAAAAGAACTGTATTAGTACAAACGTTCTAAATTATGGGGCTAGGCTATCATACCCCTAATATTTATACCCGTTGGATTGCTATTGTCATTGTTACCGGTATTCAAATGGTTGTAATCCAATGGCTGCAAACGACGGCCTTCAAAACTGCATGTGAGGTCTGCATAGCTAGAATCTAGGGTAAGTACATTACGAGTGTCATAACTTTCGTACAAAATTCACTTGAGTGCCATAATATATATATATATATATATATATATTTACTTGGGTGACATAAAATTTAAAAATTGATTACTTAAGTGCCATTGGCGAACTGTCTCACTGGAAAATCTAACGTTGATACTGGTTATCTTACATGGCATCATTGGCATTGATGTGGACAATTAATTAAAAATTCAAGAATAAAAAAATCCACATCAAAATGGAAAATTAATTAGAAAATCCATGTAGGATGATTTGTTGGGAATGACACTCAAATAATTGATTTTACTTTGATGTGAGCAAAAAATATCGTGATGATACTTAAGTGAGCTCCATATAAAAGTAATAGCACTCTTGTTGTCCTTGTTCTAGCATTTTTATTTATTAATGAAAAGGTCGGGGAGAGTCAATGTAGTTATCCCCATGAACTATACATAAGGGTCCTATGTAGACAAATGCCTTGCATTAATTAATTCTTTCTAAAACATATTAATAGAAGGTGGCACCATATATATAAAATTAGGTACTTCTCATGATTAAGGCCCATTGCATATAAAGTCCAAAATATATTAAATTTAATTTTCAACAATGACCACATTTAAAATATCATCAAAACAATTATTATGCATTAACATATAATTAGTATTAATTATAAATTACCTTCTTCGCCTCTCCTTTTTCCCAACCACTATACGGCCCATGACTCTAGAAATCCATCATACACTCCTCTCCTTATTTTAATCGCATCAACTCAAATATAAATAAGTAGGTTGGGTTTAGCATTTAAATGAGCATTCCTGTGGAAAATGATAAACACATAAAATTTTTCGCTTTTTACACCCACTTTTTGACTTCCGATGTCCCATTTTACTTTAAATTGACCACAATATCTTTTACAAGTCCAGATTTTAATTTATTTCATACCATTTTTTCTTCTCTTTCTTTGGAAATTCTAATGCATTTAGAATTGACAAAAAATATGTATTTGCCAAAGGCTTGATTGGATTATCTTATAATGTAATTACAATTGTCATAATTTTCTTGTCAATAACTAATTATTCCACTTAATTAGTTATACTTTTTAGTTTTGTCAATATAATTCTAAACTTTTGGGCCATATTTCAATGTAGTATTTCCTGCCAATTGCCATCGAAAATCGTTAATGTGGTGTCTAATTATTGCAGACCGTCCTAAGTGGCATTCTGGCATGGGCAATTTGTTGATTTTCACATCACAATTTGCGACGACAATTAGCAAGAAAGACTATATTTAAATATTGTGCAAATGTGTAGAACTATATTGACAAATTTGGAAAATTAAGATTGAATTAATATATGTGCTCTAGGTATAAGACTAAATTGATAATTTTCCTAAATATTTAAATAACCACTCCTTCAATGCACAAGTACAAGCAGTTTTTGAATAAATACACTGTAAGTGTCATAACTTTCATGCCACTCACTTGAGTGCCATAGATTTGAAAAGTTGATTACTTAAGTGCCACTTGCACTTTGCCTTGATATGGACATTGGTCGTTCTATATGACATTGCTAATGCTAATGTGGACAATAAAAAAAAAATTCCAAAATTAAAAATCCACATTGGAATGGAATTAATAATAAAAATTATGTAGGACAATTTGCTGAAGTGAAATTCAAATTATCGATTTTACTCCAATGTGGTATTTAAGTGAGTGAAAGAAAGTCATGGTACTCAAGTGAGTGCTTTACAAAAATTATAATGCTCTTGCTAATCTTATCCCCTAAAATTTGGAGCACAATAATGGAGAAAAAGAAATTTGCGCACCTAATTTGGAATCTTTTTTTTTTTTTTTTTTTTTCATAAGGTATATTGCCGATCCAAATATCAAATGCTTCTCATTTATTGTCCTCTGTATCATTGACTCAATGAGACTGTCTCTTAATTTCAACATTCAATAAACACTCCTTACGCGAGGTTATTTATACATTATAATTATAAGAAATACTTGAACACTATTTGTAGAGTTCTAAGTAATAAGTCCTCTCATCTCAGGCTAGGCTTTATTTAGCCCATATTAGCCAACCAAATATCGTACTCATTAAGAATCTTTAAATCTCACCTTAATGGATCAACCCTGTAAAACACTGAATTACAATTTTAATTGATGTAGCCCACATTAGAAAAACAATTACAACAAATGCAAGCATGGTTGTGCCTACTAGAATCACAGTACCTAATCAATTGGAAATTGACATATAGCAAAATATATTTATCATGGTGCATTGTTAATAATATCATAGAAAAGTAACGGAATATAGACTCGTTCTACTAATGGCATGTGGTAAGAATTTCTATTTGTTATGTGGGACTCGTTATTCTTACTGTTCCTTAATATATGATTGATATAATTTATTAGATTAAGTCTACGCAATAACTTGTTGTGTATCACTTAGTCTATAGATTTATATGTAAATTATTGTGGAAAACGAGCGATTGGATAATAAAATAGATAGAACAAGAAAATAAATCGGACAATAGATTTATGTTGTTTAGTCATAGTGACCTGCGTCTGCAGGGAGAGTAGTAACGAATTTCACTATAGATCAAGCGTATAACGGAAATTACATACTTCAATCATTCAAAAACTTAATGTTTTTCAAACCCTAATTACACCTAATAATGCATGCATCGATTAGCCCTGCAATTTCTCACTAAATAATCTTTCAATCTCATGAAGAAATTACATACATATCTTGACCTCACAAGATTTAATTGAATTGAACACTTGTATGTTCTTGGATGTAATTCACAAATAAAACCAAGGCCAAGCACCTGCTTGAATAACCGCGCTTCAAGATCCACAACGGCGGCTTGCGTTTGTAACCGTTTCTTTTCTCGACCAAGCCACTCTTAAGTCAATAATCCTTTTGTAATATACATATCCACCGCCCGAAGCAAGTCCCATGAATTGGTCGGTCAAGGTCGAAGTCCACGCCGAGTTGGAGAAGGAATCAGAATCCAATTTCGATTCGGTCAACGAAGTCCAACTTGGACTTTTCCAATTTTGAACCATGATTTCCACCGCTTGGATTTTATTTCATTCTCTTTTTAACTCCTTTTCAATTATCTTTCCTTGGCCAACCCCAACTCGTCAAAGGACGTTACCCAATTCTGATTTGCTCGATTTCGAACGCTCGTAATAAATCCAATTCGGAATATTTAAACTTCCACACATCAACTCAAATTTGAGATATATTTTAATATAAATAGTAGATAGGATTTTATATAGTTGATTACTAGACTAAGGGCACCAAAGCGAAATCTGAGCAATTTTATGGTCAAATATTTTTTTGTAGGAAAAATGCAATTGAAATTAGCTTCGACAGCACAACTAAACACTTGAAAGCTGAATTATCACCTTTTTGAAAATTTTATACAAAGCACATTATTGCAAATTGATATTTAAGGGTCGAGTTTTGAATTTTGTGAAAGTTAAATAATCTTGTGATTCGAGTCAAAAGCAACATAGAGAAATTATTAAAGAAATTGATAATGAATTTTAATGACACTGAATATTTACATGGTTTGGTTTGAGTGTGAATATTTATTCCACTAAGAGAGCTCGCCACTTTTACTATGAATTTAAAAAATTGGGTGATTTAAAACCTGGAAATTCGGAGGGCCATTTTTGTGTGTATTTTGGCCTTCAAGTTGGAGCAATTGGTGAGGGAAATTGTGGAATTTAGTGTGGGCTTACTCCTCAGCATTTTGGCCTTTGAATTGAGGTTAATTGGAGTAATTTTGGTGTGAAATTGAATTGCATTGAAGTTGGAATGCTTGAAATTTGTAGGCCATGAGGGGCTGCAACATTTGGACCTCATTTGTGGCTTGTTTGGGAAGCTTTGGGAGGGAAATGGGCAGCTGATAAGGGCTGAAGACTTTAGGGGCTCCTACTTGAGTGTTTATATATTTTTTCAAGACTTTTGTGGCCTCTTGTCCCCTTTCCAACAGCATCTTCTTCTTTCTCAGCTTCTTCCTCATTTGTTCTTCCATCAAACTCCGTTTATAGAGCTCAACCAACCCTCATCGAAGCCTCCTATAGTCACTAGCTCTCCCTCGCCGTCGCCCAAGCCAACCGCTGCACCGCTCGATCGCAGCTCGCCGTCCCCACGCCCGAGCTGCCTGCCTGCCTCCATTCGCCTCGTGCCCATCACATCCTGCCAAGTCGTGATGCCTAGCGGCCCTTTGCTGGTCCCTAAGCCACCGTTGCAGCCATTGCCATCCGTCCAGTCTCCCCACCGCCGCTGCTCACGTCGTTCCAGCTCGCCACCCTCCTCCTCCTCTAGCTGTAGCCCCTCAGACCAGCCCAAAATAGAAGCAACTCTCAACTTTGGGCTGAGAGCTTTGTGGACCATTTTCGAGCACTTCCAAGTCTCGTTGGGTGTTGCCGTAGGCTTGAATCTCACTCACCTCCGCATTGCCGTTGCCATGAACTTATTGACTTGTTAAATCAATGAGTTTACTCTCTAAACTGAGGTCCGAGAGAACAAGCATAAGCAAAAATTGGAGATTTACAAGTCCAATGCCATAGCACATTTGTTGTATTTTACTGACTGATCTTCCCAATTGTGTTGTTGTGACCTCAAACATTTGTCCCTTAGGATTCTTTTCAAATTTATTAAGTCTTAATTGGGCGAATAAAATGAAACTAGATGTGTAATCAAGTCAAAACTCACATAGGCTAGGAGACTCGAGGCACATCTCGACCGCCAAAAGCCAGCATTTCTCGCCCTTGTTATTATTTCAAGCAAGAGAACTCCAAAGCTGTAGACATCTGATTTTATGGAATATAACCCCTCCATTGCATACTCTGGCACCATGTAACCACTAGGTAGAGAATTAAATGTGAGCTTGTGGCAAAATGAAGCAGCATAGAGTCTGAACTAAAAGTGCTGAGATTTATCACTTAAAAGAACTCTCAAACATCATCTGAGGCTCCGTTTGGAAGGAGCATTTCCAAGGTCCTTTAGGCCCTCAAAGGCCTTTGGGAGAAATTTGAGGTGTTTGGCAAACAAATGCTAAAGGCCTTTGTGCAAATGTATGGCCTCCCAAATGCTGAAAGCCCAAGGCAGCCTTGAGGCTGCCTTGGGCTTCTCGGCATTTTCGGAATGCCCGGGGTTACTGTTCATATTTTTTTTTTTTTTTTCCAAAATTGTCCTCACGAATCTTTTGTTTTTCCGGTGCGTGCCCTTGTAGGGTTACTGTTCATCTTCTTCCCCACGCCGCGCTCCTCTTCTTCCCCACGCCACGCGCCTCGGGAGGTCGGGCGACTCCGGCGGCCGCCGGAGGTCGCGCGACCTCTGCGCGACCAGATCTGGTCGCCGGAGGTCGCGCGCGCGACCAGACCTGCCTCCGGCGACCCGGATCCGGGGTCGCCGGAGGTCGCCGAGGTCGCCGGCGTCGCCGCCGCCGCCGGCTGCCACCGCCCTTGCCGGTTTTCATTTTTTTATTTTTATTTTTATTTTTTATTTTCACAAAAGCCCTTTTGTCTCCCAAACACTATTTTACTCAAGGGTACTTCGCAAAGGGCTTTCAAACTATAATTTACCAAACGCACTTTGCATTTTAGAAAACACTTTTCACTCAAAGGTCTTTGCATTTTCCTAAGGACTTTTCCCAAAATGCTTTCCAAACGCAGCCTGAGTCCTGTGAAGGTAACTGAAATGCCTTAGAAATTTACTTACTAGGTTCCAACTAATGTAGCACAGTAGCAGTATTTGCTTCATTTTCTGTTCTTGCAAAGATCCTTGCCAGTCCAAAGTCTTGAGATTTTTGGGTTCATGTTGCAATCCAATAACACATTGCTTGCTTTGAGGTCTCTGTGGATGATTCTTTGACGAGAATCCTCATGAAGATATAGCACCCCTCGAGCGATGCCAATGATAATGTTCAGACGTCTGCTCCAACTCAGCTCCATCCTTCTCTGTGCATCTAGACCAAAAAAAGAAGTCATCAAATGTAGGATAAATATGTCGAGCATGTTATCCAAGAGACACAGCAGGCCCGGTACATACCAAAGAGAAAGACATCAAGACTTCTATTTGGCATATACTCATCAAATGAAGTTTCATTATTAGTAGGACTTCGTTTCTGAATTCTTCGGAACCCTTCTCTGACCAGCTCTCTAGCCTCTTCACCGCAACTTCTCTCCCATCCCATAAAATGCCCTGTCAAAAAAAAAAAAAAAAAAAAAAAAAAAAAAACGAGAAACTACTTGACAAAAACCAGAAAAGCAAGAGTATCTATTTTAAATTTGCCAACCAACATTGGCTTTTGTTCGAACTATTGCCACCTTGTAAACAGGACCAAATCCACCTTGTCCTAGTTTTAGTGTATCTGAGAAGTTGTTGGTAGCTGCGAGTATGCATCTCATATCAAAGTACGGATGATCTTGAATTTTAGTAAGAGTGTTTTCTGGGGTGTGTTGGAATGGAAGAATACCATGAGCAGAATCACCGGTAAGCAGAGGTCGACCTTGTCTACCTGCAAGGTCTTTCTTCCCCGGAATCAAACATGATGAGTCTCAAATATGTTGGAATTTGGGGAGGGCAAAAAAATCACCATTAGGATAAAGATGGTTACTTTTGATGATGATGAAGAAAATCCAAGAGCACAAACGATTGCCACCAAGCGAGTGATGAAATTGTGAAAGCTTTGATCCACAACTTTTCCCTGCTTTTGAGAAGAAAAAGTTGCAGCCTCTTCACGATTAAATCAATTCGATGTCAACTACGGACTTATTGAGGAGAAGAACAATAACAGGTAAAAGTTTAGGCATAACCTTACCAGACTTCTTCACAGGCTCAGATGGTTCATAAAAATCATATAACTCATATCTCAAGTAGCAACTTTGACTAAGAACTCTTGCTCCGATCGAAAAATAGCAGCAATCCCTCACATAACTTATTGCTTCTTGGAGACACTTGTGACAATCATATGCTGTTAAGTCCGTAGTGCACTGAACAAGAGCACGTAAAGTCTCATTCGAGTCCAATTCAAAATCCTTTTCCTTGGTGGCATAGTGTGTAACGACCCAGGCCCTACTGTGTAATATTGTCCGCTTTGGATACTGAGTCCTCACAGCTTTAAAACACGTCACACAGGTTAGAGGGGCCCAAGCCATTATAAACTGGCCCAAGACTCTCTCCCTAGGCGATGTGGGACAGGGACCTCTTCCTTGCGCACGTCCGGAGACCAAGGCGCGGACGCACCGCCATCCCTTCTCCCCGCGCACCGCCGCTAGGGGCCGTAGTGCATCCGCGCCTTGGTCTCCGGACGTGCGCAAGGAAGGGGTCCCTGTCCCACAGCGCGGTGTGCGGGGAGGAGGGATGGCGGTGCATCCACGCCTTGGTCCCCGGACATGCGCAAGGAAGGGGTTCCTGTCCCACATCGCCTAGGGAGGGAGTCTTGGGCCAGTTTATAATGGCTTGGGCTCCTCTAACCTGTGTGACGCATTTTAAAGCCGTGAGAACTCATTGTTCAAAGCGGACAATATTACACAATGGGGCCTGGGTCGTTACAAATGGTATCAGAGCCGACTCCCGACCACGTGTGGGGCCACAGCAAGAGCGCTGTGCTCCCAAGGAGGGGAGAGTGTGACGGCCCGAGCGACGGTGCGTGGGGAGGAGGGATGGTGATGCGTCCGCACCTCGGTCCCCGGACGTGCGCAAGGAAGGGGTCCCTATCCCACATCGCCTAGGGAGGGAGTCTTGAGTCAGTTTATAATGGCTTGGGCCCCTCTGACCTGTGTGACGCGTTTTAAAGCCGTGAGGACTCAGTGTCCAAAGCGGACAATATTACATAGTGGGGCCTGGATCGTTACATAGTGAGTTGCTGGAGACTCGAGAACTGCTTTATGGGCAAGAAAGCTTAAAGTTACCACCAACCCGAACTTGCCAGGGTTGGATGTATTTTTCGGAATGAATTGATGCTCTTTTCCTTCAGTCAGACGGCCAAAAAATTCTTGGTTGGATATGCGCAACTGGCAATCTTCCTCCCAAACAGTTGCTTCCATCTTTGTTTGGACAAAGCTTCCGGATGTCTTCCGATCCCTTGACTATGCAATTTGGCATCTTGAATCAGGGACATAGTTAAGGCACATGTATTGACCATAAACTTTACTTGGGTAGTTCCCGGACAAGTCCCGGAAAAACTTGGAGGAAGAAGCATTCTTTTGCATAGAAGAAGTGAGCTCAATGAGGTTGTCCTGATATGCACTGTTTGTGGCATATGAACTGTTGTCGGGGCAAAGCTTTTCAGGGATATCAGCCAGAACCAGGTTGCAAAATCCATGAAGAAGACAATTAAGAAAAAGTAGTAGGACGGTGCTCGAGACCACCCGAGAACAAAACAAGGTGATCATTTCTTAAAGTGTACTCCAGTTCTGAGTTATCGCCTCTCTACACAGTCATTGATTCAAGCCATCAGCAGGATTCCGGAGGAAAGCACAACCTTCATGCTTCATGGTTTGTTTGGTATTTGAGACTGGCGTTTGAAGGCAATGGCACAAACCCTCCCCACAAGGTAGTGGTTAAGAAACAGATTTGCGTTGGGATTAGGCGCACAATCAAGATTTGATACCCTGCCCACAAAGTACAACAAATTCATAAGTAGGCCACTGATGAACTCGGTCCATTGCAAATCGGGTCAACGCAAGTATTTTACAAGGAAGCCTCATAGAAGACCAAGACTTCCGTTCTAGTCTTTAGTGGGACTGGTACGGAAATGCATCGAAGCATCCTATTGGATGAGTAACTTTGACTCTGACCAATGAAATGGGTCTGCTAAAATTAGCAAATCCAAACCTTCCCTAAATCACGTCGTTTCCGTGTCTCATATGTGCAAAAGTAGCAACCACAGGAATTAGAGAGATCGGCTCCAAAACAGTTTGCATGGGATTGATGCTAGACTTGGCTCTCATGTGTGACCATTGCATGATCGGTGGTTAGTTGGGATTAGAAAATTGCCACATGGGAAGACTCAAAATAAAACAAAGGTAAAGGGGTATAAATAAAGAATATATTTATGAATTCAAAGTCAAGTAGCATACGCAAAATATTAGGATGTAGCCACCCCAAAGGAAATTTCATCTTCATACTGTCAATACAAGACCTGTCTTCTTCTCTTTAGTCTATTAATAGAAGGTTCTGTCAAGGACAAAACTGCGTTAGTTGAGGGATTTTTCTATGGCAACTCAATCCAAGCAACAAGTTGAGGTAATTGGTGAAAGTGATGATTCAGAGTTGGCAACCTGGGCCTAGCGATTTGCAAATTAAGATGTCTCGTATCTGACTCCAGTTTGGCATAACCTCTTGATGCCATATCGAGAATCCCATAAGTTGGGACTGTTGATGACAGCGCTATCAGTGATCTTGCTTATCTATCTGTCTTATGATGAATCATATCAAGAAGAGAAAGGCCCAAAAAAGAAAAAAGAGAAAAGGATTATTGCCAGTTGATGACAAAAGTACACTAATGGTGCCAAAAGTTGTGTACGACGCTCACTTTGGTGCCAAAAGTTTCCGCCGGATCACTTAAGTGCCAAATCGGAGAAAAAACGCTCACTTTGGTGCCACCAGCGACAAATTCCGGCCAAAATATTACGTGGCATTTATATTTAAAAAAAAAAAAAGTCGACAACTCTTATTATTGTCCACGGTGGATGGCATAAAACGATGCCGTTTCCTTCTCTTCATAAGAAACGACGTGGTTTTACCATTCCACATGGATTACCTACAAAACGATCGTCGTATAGTTACGGTAAAAACGATGTGGGCGAAAAACGGTGTTCGTATAGGGTTCTCGCTCGACGCCGCCGGCCGTAGCTCGCTGACCCACCGTCGTTCACTCGGCCGCCGTCGCTCGGCCACCGTTGTAGTTGCGCCGTCGTTCACGATCGTTCATTGGCTGCGTCCTCAATTGTCACTCACTCAGGTTTGTCAATTTACTTTGCAATTTAGGGTTCCGACGGGCAAGTTAGGGCGTGGAGGGCAAATTGAGGGCTCGGCTCAGGGGGAAAGTGGTGGGGAAAGTCGTGGGGACCGAATAGAAAATTTGAGGGTTTCGTTGTTCGTTCCCTTTCATTTGTGGGGACCGAATAGAAAAATAAGGTGCGGAGGGGAAAATGGGGCTCGACTCGGGAAACAGTGGTGGGACCGAATTTATTTAATTAATTGGACTGCTTCTGTGGGGGAAAAATGGGGGCCGAATGTGATTGAATTGAAAAATGGGTGGTGGGACCTCACTTTGTTTATTTAACTCGGTTTTTTTTTTTTTTTTGTAAAGTTCAACTCGGTTTCTTTTATTTCGTAAAAGCACTGAAAGATTAGTTGCATTTGTTTCTTGAGAACAAAATGACAAAGACCTCCATGTGAAGTTGCTGATTTTGTCATGTGGTCCCAACAAGTAATGACATTTGTTTTTTTTTTTTTTTTTTTTTTTTTTTTCATTGGGTGCAGATCGACATGGACGCGAATCGGTAGGCGTCATTGTTTGCTATGGTGGAGAGTTTCTTATTGGCACCAATGATTGGGAATATACTGGTGGAAATGAAAGTACAATTTATGTCAATGTTCGGAAGCCATCATATATTGATTTTCTGAGGGATTTGGTGTATTTTTTACGATGCAAAGTGCAAAAACTACATTACTGTGTTCCTTGGAAGGAATTGAAGGATGGATTGAGATTTTTTCATGATGATAATGGTATTAAGGATATCATTTACTATTATCTTCACGGCGAAGAAGCTAAGGTATATGTTGAGTATTATAGTGATGGTGAGGATGATGATGAGGATGGGGATGAGCAGACCACCACTGAAAGAGGAGAAGTGAGGGATCCTATTCAAGCGAGTAATCAGGTCGGGGATGAAAGGGAGAGAACTCCCATTGATAGAGATGAACAAACAGTGACATGTCCTGAAAGCTTCGGTGAAGATTTGGGCGATGAGGACTTCATTGGATTAGAATGGGAAATTGCTGTATCCAGTGAATTGGAAGGTGAATATTTTGCTCCAGTAAATTTCCTAAGTGACGAAGATGATGATGAACTCACACAATCAAGACAAAAGCAAAGGGAGTTTCGAGAAAAAAACTTGCACCTTCAAAGAAAGAGGCCCGAGCCGAAGAAATGGGGATGGAGTTCCAACTGAAGGTAATAGAAGTGAAGATGAAGAAAGCTGCGGCGATGAAGTTGCTGGTTCAGAGAATGAGCTTGACAATGATGATGAAGAACTTGCTCGTCCAAGAAAAAGTAAGTACCCTTGCTATGATCCGACTGTTGATAAACCTATTTTGTCTGTGGGCATGAGATTTGATGATGCCAAACAATTGAAGGAAGCTGTTGTGAAGAACTCCATTGGTGAACAGAGGAGTGTTACATTCATTAGAAACACGAAGGAATTTGTGAGAGCTAAGTGCTCACAACTCAATTGTCCATGGAAGCTCTATGGCGCGCTGAGTAAGAATGGGTCATTCCAGATTAGGTCATTGCAGGAGGAACATACTTGTCCAATTATTTTTAAGAATAAAAGAATAACGAGTGTGTAGTTATCGAAGCATTTTTTCAACACTGTCAAAGTAATGCCCGGGATCAAGAGTCCTCAATTTCAACAATTAGTGAAGGAGCAAGTAGGGGTTAATGTGTCAAGGAATCAATGTAAGAGAGCTAAGATGAGGGTGATGAAAATACTTATGGGTGGGTATAAGGAAGAATATGCGCAGTATGGGACTATCTTTGGCGAATGCATGTTTCAAAACCCATCTAGTAGGGTGTATGTAGAGGTTGTGGAGAGGCCACTCCATAATCTTGGGCCTAGATTTGATAGATTTTATGTCTGTTTTGATGCATGCAAACGAGGCTTCTTGGCTGGTTGTAGAAGAGTTATAGGATTGGATGAATGCTTTCTAAAGGGTTTGTGTAAAGGAGAGTTGTTGGCTGCTGTGGGGAGAGATGCCAATAATCAAATGTTTCCGATAGCTTGGGGGTGGTGAAGATAGAGAACAAGGATATTTGGTCCTGGTTTCTCAAAAATTTAATGGCTGACCTTGAGATAACCGATGGGGGAGGATGGGCATTCATGAGCGACCAACAGAAGGTAATTTCATTGTCAATTAATTCACTCCTTTTTAATATTAATCATTTACATATTTTTCATGACTTGTATTTATTGGTTTGAATTTTTGTATGGACTTATTCCTGCATTGGCTGAGTTGATGCCACATGCTGAGCATAGAATGTGCGCGAGGCACATATATACAAACTGGTCAAGGAACTTCAAAGGAGATAGGCTCCAGAAGCAGTTCTGGCAAATAGCAAAGAGTACCAGCATGGCTGATTTCAGATTAGCCAAACAAGAATTGTTGCAGCTGACAAAGGAAGGTTTTGACGCACTCTTCCAGACAGAAGCTAAGCACTGGTGTCGGGCCTTCTTCAGCGAAGAGTTCAAATGCAATATCATTGATAACAACCTCAACGAAGCTTTCAATGGCAGAATTTTAGAAGCTAGGTGCAAACCAATCATCAGCATGCTTGATGATATTCGAGTGATGGTGATGACTAGACTGCATAGGCAAAGAGATGAGGCTACGAAATGGACTAGAGACTGTGGCCCTAGGATTATGAAGAGATTGGATGCAAACATGGCTGCTAGTAGGTTCTGCCATCCAGTTTGGAATGGAGATAATGGATATGAGATTATTCAAAATCAAGATAAGTATATTGTCAACTTGGATAGAAGAAAGTGTTCATGTCGAGCCTGGCAACTGAATGGAATTCCCTATGCCCATGCAATTTGTGCTATTCAGACGAAGCAAGAAAACCCAGATGATTACCTACATGATTGCTACAAAAAAAGCTCATACCTTGCTGCATACCAATTCATGATGCAGCCTATCGAAGCAGCAAATTTTGGTAGCCAACAAATCATGAAAGCCCTCTACCTTTGCCACCAAGAAGCAAATTGGAAGGCCAAAAAAGAAAAGAAGAATTCAGCGGGAAGAGGCATCAAGTCACGGGATGAGTAGGACTGGCTCAAAGATGAAATGCTCATATTGCCGCAAGGAAGGGCACAATAAGAAAGGTTGTGAGCTGAAAAGGCAGCATCAACAGCAAGATGTAATGGCTGAAGGTAGGACAAAAGGCTCTACTGAAGAGCTTCTTGTTGGGCCTAGCAAAGGTAGGACAGAAGGCCCTGCAGTAGTGCCTACGAAGGGCAAACGAAAGCCCCGCTGTAAGGTAAGTATCCTCTTTACCTTAGTAACTTTACATTTCCTATTCGATAGAGTTTGATAGTTGACTATGTGCACTGGCTTCTCTTGTGCTTTTCCTCTATCATGCATTTGTAATTTGATAAGTTTTCTCAATTTGTTTCCACCATGAAAATGAGTAGATGTGTAATTATTCATTATAGTTGGTCATGATCCTGATATAGTACATTGTTGTAAGGCCTTCTAAAGGGCCAGAAAAAGGCCCTGTTGTAGGCTCAAGTGTAGGGATAACGACTGGAATAGGTAGGACATCAACAACAACTGAGTCCACCGTTGAGCAAACGCAAAGAAAAAAAGTTCATATAAGTTATACATCGCTGTGTTTGTCTTTTATGGGCTGAATTTAAAATTTGTTATGTGTTTCTCAGGTGAGAAGACGAGCAACTGCACAAGTTGCAGAGGCTGCTCCCCCATCTGTTGCTGTTGAAAATGATGCACCACAGCGAACAAGAGGGGCTATTGGAAAAAGATTAAGGCAATATGTAGGCCTCATGCATTTAATTTGTTATACTTCAATTCATTTGGTTGACAATATTGCTATGTTCTTGTAGCCTGGGAGAACTTCGGAGGTACTTCTCTCTCAAGGTCGGCCAACTCAAGAATCAAGGACGCAGCCAAAGAAGAGTGCTCCAAAGAAGAAGACAGTGGGAATAGCTACAAAACAGCCATCCAAACAGAACACACCACCAGTTCCATCTCAACCAACGATTAGGCGCAATAGTGATGATATGGACCAACACATGATACGTGTTAGAACAAGAATAGCCACTGTCAAAAACAAGGAAAAGGAAGTGACAGAAGGCCCAGTTAAAGAACCTGCACATCCAGTTCGAAAGAGTGCTCGGATTATGAATCAATTCAAAGCCCCAAGACGAACAGGAGATAAGAGTGTTGTTCGTATTGACTGATGGGAAGGTGCTGGACTTGGTCTATTTTTATGTGGTGCTTCTGATGGGAGGGTGCTGGTTATAGTTTATGTTTATTTTTATGTGGTGCTGGACATGGTCGCATCTTTTTATGTTTTCTTTTTTTAGAAGGGTGCTGGATATTATATCACTGATGGTAGTTGCTGCCTCCATATTGCTATTATTATTTTTTTTAAGAGGGTGCTGAACCTTTAATGATTGGGGAGTGAAGTTCATATTTTTCTTTTCTTTTGTAAACAATCAATTAATATCAATGACAATAGCTGTTTCTATATATTTTGCTGTTGGTGCAATGTTCTTATGAGGTTGCTATTATTGCTATTATTTTTAGATTTAAATGCGTGAATATAGTGTTGCTGGTTGAAGTCGTTGATGCGTTGATGCTATCTGTGGGGTTCTGGTTGGATGTACTGGAATAAGATGCAGTTTTGGGTGCTGGTGCATCTCGTAGCAGGGCTGTTGTGTTGCAAGAAAATGCACCAGCAAACCAACTGGTGCAAGAACAAGATGCAGGATGCACCACGACTGGTGCAAGTTTGAAATTGGCACTCAAGCGATCACTATTTACAACTTGTGCAACAGAAGTGATCACTTTGCAATCGCGACCGGCACTTAAATGATCACTTTTATAAAAACTTAACACTCAAGCGATCATTATTTACAACTTTTGGCACTGAAATGGTCAATCGTTAATTTGCCACCATCCCTTAATTTTGCCATGGTTTGCGGTTGCAAAGCAAACCAGCAAACCAACAAACCATTACAACGATAAAAATGCAGCAACTATTCTATTTGAAGCAAAAACTAACCAAAACAAACATTGCCAATACACAACTAAACAATAAAAAGTGCTCGAACTAATGCATTCCAACTCCAACCTTCCATTTCGGCATAGTTTGCGGTTGCAGCAAACCAACAAACCAGCTTGAAGAGATTTGATGAACGAACGAACAGAAAATGAAAAACGATGCGAGAGAGAAAAAAGTGTATTCTCGACACTTTCTTTCCTTGCTCTTTCTCGACACTTTCTTTCCTTGCTCTGTTCTTAACATCACTAGTACTTTTTATAGTTCTCTTAACACAAATCGGGAGGGCAAATAAAAAATGCAGCAAGCAAACATTGCATTTCTGAAGTGCTTACAATTAATGCATTCAAACTCCAACCTTGCATTTCTACCATGGATTACAACAAAACCTTCTGCTTCATACAAAAATGGTAGACATACAAACTTCGACTATGGTAGACATACAAACTTCTTCTCATTACTTAACTTCACATTTGAATAAACTACACAAGAGAATAAGAACACAATCAACGCTCGATAAAAGTTTCTTTCAAATTTTAGCCTTGAAACCTCCCTCTTCAAATGGTCGACCAGAGATATCAAACCATTCATTTGAGCTTGCATTGAGTCGACATCCTCCAACTCGTCCATTAACGCAGGTGGATGTTGATTTCGGCCTTCAAGTAACTCTAGGATCACCTCTGTCGCTCGATCAGAGAATTTCCTATCAACCCATTTGAAATATTTGCACTTTGAGCCTTCTATATATCTGCCGCACCCATGGAATCTTCTCCCAGGATTCAACCGAGTCCAAAATGTTCTTCTCGGACTCGGTAACCCATAATAACAGTAACACTCACCATCTAATTCGCTTTTTTTATACGAATGTGAGCCGCTGCTGAAGCTTCTGCCCTCCATTCGCAAGAGTGAGCTGATAACTTTGAGAGAAAATCGAAGTATGCACTCGAATTGGTCGAATTGGGGGTTTAGGGTTTTCAATTTCCGATTCTATTCGAATTTTGGGATTTAGGGTTTCTTATTCGGGGGAAAAGACGCTAAACGGCGTCGTTTTATTGTTTGCATGCTGATTGTATTCTTCGACGATCCACGTCGGCTTCAAATATTAATAAAAAAATGCCACGTCGGATTTCCGGCCACCCAGATTGGAGTTGGCACCAAAGTGAGCGTTTTTCAAAATTTTTGGCACTTAAGTGATCCGGCGGAAACTTTTGACACCAAAGTGAGCGCCGTACACAACTTTTGGCACCATTAGTGTACTTATCCCGCCAGTTGACCATCAGTAAGGGAACAGATTTTTCCCTCCTGCGCTAGACTCTATAAGTCCCATGCTGTGGTGACCATTATCAACATCCAAAACTTGTAATGAACTGGAGTTCTGTTAGAGAAAAGCCAAATTGCACTGACACTGCTTCAATTCAAGAAAATGTATGGAGCCTCTGATTTACATAATTTTCATTGAGCCACCGATGGTTACATGGGTCCCCACAGTTTCTGCAATTTCTTTTCGTCACCAAATTGACGTTCTCCATGTGCAATTGTCTTGATTGTTTATACAATGATTTTCATAAGCATTGTAATATTTCCAAAACATCACAAGTTCCTCTATCCAATGCAGAATCTTACAACCGTGGGCAAATGAAACCTTACTTAACTTAATATATGTGCTTGTTCACCTAGGCAAGATACTAGAAACAGTCATCTGATTGACAGAAAGATTAGTTGCCGATGATTGATTGAGTTCTTGAACTAATCTACCAACTGAAAATGCCAGCTTTTTTGGTTCTGGAGGAGTTCCTTTTTGACCTCCCAAAAGTGTCACTATTTCTGACATTGTTGGTCCATCTCCAGGATCTTCCTGTACACACAAGAGCCCAATGTGAATGCACCTGACTATTTCAGCTGTTGAGCCTGATTTTGCTAGAGAATGATCCACGAGTTCCAACTCTCTTCCTTGAGTCCATAGTTTCCACGCCTGCAAGATAAAATTGATTTTGGTGCAAAATGAATGGTTGGCAGACATTGAGTATTTTCAGCTAAAAACATTATTAAAAGGCAAGATTTTGATTCCCGTGAAATGTTGAACATACATACGCAAGAAGTGTCTGAGCATGTTCTGTAAGATGAAATCCGCTACTTCATTTTTCGCTGATGATCTCAAGCAAAATGACACCAAAGCTGAACACATCTGATTTTACAGAGAATAGTCCCCCATTGCATACTCTGGGGCCATGTAACCACTGTCACAAGTATCAAAGTTGGTATTAGTCTTTTCTATTTAGTACCTTCTTAATGAAGAACCAAGTAGAGTGTTTTCCTGGAAAGAACAAGAAACTCCTAGATTTTCTAGCTGAACAAAATCAGAAGAAGCAGACTCTCTATGTTCCCACGACTCTTCTTGTATTAGCTGAACTTTGGTTTTCGCAAAATATTCTGGCCATCCCGAAATCCGATATCTCGGCAACCATTTCATGATCCAGCAGAACATTGCTAGGCTTAAGATCCCTATGAATAATCCTAAGTCTTGAGTCCTTGTGCAGGTAAACTAGTCCTCTAGCAATTCCATCAATAATAGAAACGTATGTGCACCAATCAAGCTGTGCACGTTTGTCCGAATCTAAAGATAAGGGCATCATGCAAAAAAAGTTAATAATGAGGACAATTTACAACATGTGCAGATTCTAAGTAAATGAGTTTTAAGTTGGAGGACACAAGAATTTACCGAAGATGTAGATATCGAGGCTTTTGTTAGGCATGAACTTGTACACAAGCAGCTTCTCATCTCCCTCTATGCTGCATCCTAGAAGCCTTACTAGGTTTCTGTGCTGGAGCTTTGCAATCAAGATGACCTCATTCTTGAACTCCTCGAGACCTTGCCAAGACTTACTTGACAACCTTTTAATTGCTACTTCTTTTCCATCAGAAAGCAAACCGTGAAAGCTATTTCGGTTAAGCCCTCCACATACTGGACTTCAACAGAGAACAATCGCAAACTGACAGCAACAGATAAATTACCTTGTGGACAGTCCCGAACCCCCCTTGCCCAAGCTTGTTTGAACTTGAGAAGTCACTTGTAACAGCCTTTAGTATGGCTAGATCCATGAAAGGAAGTTCTTCAGAGCTAATTAGGTTGCCATCTTTGGTAATTTCCACTCCGACTGGATCTATTAAATCATTGAGCAAAGCACGCGGGCTTCTTTCCAGGTCTGAAGGTACCCGAATCTGGATTAGTTCTCATTAAAATATGAATTAAAACATCCATTTTCTCATTTATACCTCATTTTTCTTTTCTCCGGTTGAAGTAGACGGTGCAAGATCCAGCAAGAACAGCTAATAGGAGTCCTATGATGCCAATGACTAGGCCAATCATCCCTCTATTCCATTTATCCCCTGTTTTTCTCATAAGTTGAATAAATATCTTAGTATATGGATAACATCCTGAAGTATCAATAGGCGATGGAGAGAGATGTAATGTCTATACTAATTGTGAAGTGCATCCCACAATAATAAAGAGGCTAATTAGAACTTTTAAGCTTAAGTAGATTGCCTCAGTAATTTTCCTGCATATTTGGCTTTTGCCATTATGAAGGCTATAAAAGCTAAGTCTCTTCAGATTCTCTATAATCTAAGTTTCACTAGAGACTGCGCTCACTGCACGAAAGCAACCTAAGCTACTAGCCGAAATTCTAAGAAAACACAGCCAGAGCGGGAAAATGAGTTGCTGAAAGTTGTCCTCTCTGTTGGGGACTGAAATGAATTAACGGTGTAAACATTTTTCTAGGATCTTGGACCCTTGTAGAATTCTCCTCTGTCAACATTCAAAGTTAAAGACCACTCGCCGTGGTGGCTCCGCTGGATAGGCTTCAGGCTTCCTTTCGCCGAGAGGTCTGGAGTTCGAAACCCCTGCGACGCAAGTGGCAAGGAGGCTGGCGTGAGACATTGGTGACTTACCCGGTGGCATGTGTGTGGTGGCTAGCATGTGTCGTCCCCAGTGGTTTATCTCCGGCTGCCGGCCGTGCGGGTTTCCATGGGTCATCAAAAAAAAAAAAAAACATTCAAAGTTAAAGAACGACTATCATGCCGATGAACATAATCTTTATTTTTCGATTTTGTTCTAACCACATATATAAGCATAGAAGTTAAGTTAGCAGCAATAACTATAGCTTTCTTTTCCCACTAAATTTTTGATAGATTTCATTTTCTTACCTGTGGAACCTAGGTAAGATAACACGGAAGCTGTCGAGCCTTTGAAAAAGCGGTGCAGCTCATACCTCACATTGCAAGTTCTGCTAACAACCATTGCACCTTCCTGGGCATAGCAGCATGATTTTAGATCCCCCAAGGCAGAGTCCAAGCAACTGTTACAGTCCTTGTTAGACATATCCCTAGTACACTGCACTAGCCCGTATATTGTCTGGCTCACAGAATAATTTATTTCCCCTGTCACGAACATTTGAGTAGAGTTAACATATGCGGCCTCATTGGATATATTTTTCATTAGGTACATCAAGTAGTTATAGAAGTGGGCTGGGTCAGATGCAAGTTTTTCCTGATAATCTGAATCTGGGTATTTTCCAGTATAAACCATCTTCGAAAAGAAATCTTGGAAGGAATAGCGTACTTGGCATAATTCATACCAAATTAGTGCATCTTCAGCAAAGGCACAGCTTCATGATCTCTTGGCTTGCATTGCCGACACAGCCCTCACATGCCGCGAACCGGCGTCTCCTCGGCAAAGAGCTTGTCCATAAATTCGGTTAAGGCCTTCTCCGACAGTAGTGTTGTAGAATCCCGTTGTTGCAGTGTTGTACGATAGTGAATCAAGAAGGAGCTTCAGGTTTGATTCGAATGTGCTGTTGGTTGAGTAATTTCGATACTCATACGGACAAGAAAGTTCAAGGTAATCTGCTTCTACCCTAATGTGAAGGCCAAACATTGACAGTAGTATGAATGAGAACTGGAAGTAAAACTGTGGACCTCTCTCCATTTTCTTACTCCTGGCACATCCAATCTTTAACATTTACCCATTGTATAAAGCACCGAAGTCATGAGCAACAAATAGAAGTTTCTGGAAAGCGATTAAAACAGTTATGGCAGATATTAGCATTGCATAAAGACTAGAGATCAAATGAACCCGGCCAAGAAACATCGTAATGAACCTGGAAAGTCTCGGAAAATGCTATAACAGTCATATGGGCCATCCGCCGATGGAGACGGCAAGAATCTACGTGGCCACCAAACTTCGTAGAACCCGATAAGTAAAGCCTTTCAAGAGAAAATGAGATGCTACTTGTACCCTATAAGTTAAAGATCCACATGAAACCAGTTCATAATTGATGATGGCTGACGAATTTGAAGTGAAATTACTGGTATAGAGACCCAAGAGCTTCAAATAACACAGGATATTTTTTCTGGTTGGCATTCTATCAAACAAATTGAATCATTCTCGAGTTGTTCTTGTGGAAATAAGTGGTTTTTTGAAAAATTTAATTTGCCCTTTGAATCTCTCAATGGTTGTGCTCATAAGCACGTGGCCAGCAAGAAAAGTAAACCTTCTTTGTTTGACCATGAATTCTTGAGGAAAAAAAAAAAATGGGTTTCTTGAGAAACAACGAATATGTTAAAATAAATGGCCAGAATCGTTTGTTTGACCAAACTATCTGGAAGTCAACAAAATTAAAAGACTTTTGGATACTGGATCTGAGAGAGAAGAAGACAGTTGTCGTTACAGTGTGTGGTTGTGATGACAAGTCACAAGATAAGATCATATCCTAATGTCCCTTTCCACCTCATAAAAGAAAGAAAGAAAAAAATCACGTTCAAGAAATAATTTATTCCAGCTGCCTCTCTCTTTTATAAAGATAATAGATAGGTAACAAAAAGAACATTTAGTTAGCCAGGTTGCCGATAAAGCCGTTAAATGGCATTATTCTGCCATTAGCAATAAGATTCTCTCTGCATCTTTCTTAATTAAAGAGACAGACCATTGACTCTTGACCTAAACAAATCTTTAATCTTTTATGTCGTCGACTCTTCTCGGTCAAACCCTTCTACACCAAGTTACGTATGACGGATACAAGACAATCTGTTATTTCTAAGTGTATGAGATATTAAAAAGTCAATGGGAAAGTTGTCTACTTGCGCTTCGCTACTAGTCTTTACTAAGGAAGTAACAACCATACTTATGTACTTTCTCTTTAAAAAAATTTATTGGCCAAATGTAATATTTTTCAATGAAAGTACTATGCTTTTTCTTAGATCAGTTCCATTGCTTGTTCAAAGAAGCTAGAGAAGAACAATATTGCCAAAGTAAATTAAGTCGCCCAAAGTTCCTGTAAAACCTTGCAAGTGTGGTAGAGTTAAATCATATGCGAGGGTCCAAAACAGCGATCAATGGCCAGAAAGACTCATTTGGTTATGTTCTTTCTGTTGTGTAGCGCCTGCAATCGATCAGCTCAATACCAGTATGTTCAAACTGCAGAAGATGATAGTATTCTACTTCAACAAAATGCTGTTGTCATCGGTACAATTTGACAATTACATGACATGGCATACAAATTTGATTTGGACAAATATATACAGAAAGACTTTTCACCATGCTACATGAATACTTAAACCTGTTCTACTAAATGAACAGACTATAGTCAGGAATTTTCAAATGCAGGAGTAACTAATCAAGACGTGTGAACTTGCAAAGTCCCGATATCTCCTTTCTTGGGCCTATCACTTTGCTTCGACATCCGTAATAGTTACGCCATTGACAGGAGAGATATTATCTGTGACTGGTTGGTGATATTCGGTGAACCTTCCCACTGAGAAAGCCGGTCTTTGAGGATTTGTAAGAATTGTGCTCTCACTTTTCATCATAACAACCACGGACGACATTGTAGGCCTGTCATATGCATCTTCTTGAACACACAACAGTCCGATTTGCATATATCGTCTAAATTCTTCGATGCAGCACGAGTCAATTATCAATGGATCCACCAGCTCCAATTCCCTTTCATCCTGCCACAGATGCCATGCCTGCAAATTTATGATCTTATCAGTAACCTCACTTTCCTAGTGATTAAGACAAATGCTGATTATAATTAGTGAAAATATCACACATATGCAGCGAGTGTTGGTGCTCGTTTCGATAGATGGAAGCTAGTATTTCTTTCTCCTGTTATCATCTCAAGCACGAGAACTCCAAAGCTGAAAACATCGGACTTAGTCGAATATAGTCCCTCCATAGCATACTCCGGCTCCATGTATCCACTACTCCACATAATTAGAAAAGGAAATGTGAGATCAATTGAGACATTCAACAAACATTGTCAGCTGAAGTGGTGTATAGAGCTATAATGTTGTTTTGATAGCAATTTTATCTTTGAATTTGCATCTGCAAAGTTCATTTGCAAATTATCAAACAGTAGATTAAGGAAATAAACAGATAAAACCCAAACAGTGGACTCACTATGTTCCTACTATGGTTGTAGTGTTGGCCCCACCATCATTTCTAGAAAAAATTCGAGCCATTCCAAAATCGGATATTTTTGGGTCCATCTCAGAATCTGTTGGTTGGGTCCACCTTCATGTGGGGCCCAGCCAACATTAAATAAAAAGAAAAAAAACAGAAAGAGAAAAAAAAAGAAAAAAAAGAAAGAAAAGAAAAGAACAAAAAGAAGTGGAGTGTCGTGCATGGGGTGTATCCGTCAAAAAGTGAAGAGAGGAGAGAGAAAAAGAAAACAGAAACTGCACAAGCAAAGGAGAAGAAGGAAGAAGGCTGCAACTTTGCGGCTCCGATTGAAAGGCCAAATATTGTCGAAATCGGCTCAAATTTCAGTATGTTGTTCATGAGACCGAGGGCTACAAGTTGATGGTTTTTGTTCGTCGAGAACCGTCTCCGAATTCTCCAGTTGTGGTTAAGGTTTTCTTACTCCAAACTTGTTCATCTACCTATGTGGTGAGAGGAAGATGATTGTAATGTTAATGTTGATCCTCTAGTGTGTGACTAGAGAATAATACTTTGTGTATCCTACTATTCTTGGTGATTAGTGGATGTTTTTCGGCGGTCCGTGGTTTTTCCCGCATCGGGTTTTCCACGTTAAATCCTTGGTGTCGTTATTTTGCTTTGTCTACTTATCATTTTGGCATTATATTTGCATATTGTGAGGCTATACATTGCTGGTTGTTGCTGGGGGTTAAGAGATTTTGAGTTGATTTAGTTTCGGGGGAGAAGTTGATCCTGGATTGATTTTGGCCAGGGTGAATTGTTATACCTGAGTTCTCCCCAACAAGTGGTATCAGAGCTAAGGTTGAAATTCTATTAAATGGAAGAAAGTAACAGCACCATGTTTAAGTTAAATGCCTCGAATTATTCTATTTGGAAGCCTCGGATGGAAGATGTGTTATATTGCAAAGACTTATTTGATCCTATTGAGGGTGATGAAGCCAAATGAGATAAGGAAGACAAAGAATGGGAGAGAATGAATCGGAAAACGGTTGGGTTTATCCGACAATGGATTGATGATAGTGTGTTTCATCATGTTGCTCAAGAAACGAAGGCGGACACTTTGTGGAAGAAATTACAAGATCTCTATGAGAGGAAAACTCCACAAAATAAAGCTCTTCTAGTTAAGCGACTTGTAAACTTAAGATACAAGGAGGGGAGTAATATGGCGGAACACTTGAGTGAATTTCAAGATGTTGTAAATCAATTAACAAATCTTGAGATTGATCTTGGTGATGAATTGCAAGCATGCTTATTACTTGGTACTCTTCCTGATAGTTGGGATACCTTGGTTGTGGCATTAAATAACTCGGCTCCTTTTGGTGTGCTTTCTATGAGCATGGTTAAAGAAAGTTTGTTCAATGAAGAAACAAGAAGGAAAGGCTTGAATTATGCTTCTACATCGGATTCTCTTGTTATAGAAAACAGAGGAAGAAGTCAATCAAGAAGGTTTCAAAGAAATGATACCCGAGGCAAGTCAAGAGGAAGGTCAAAATCAAGACCGAGGAGGAGTGTCAAGTGTTATAATTGCGGCAAAATGGGACATTATGCAAAAGAGTGTTGGTTGCCAAAGAGAGATAGATTCCATGATAGAAATGGAGATCGAAAGAAAGAAGAGAAACAAGCTACAACGGCGGTTGCATCCGATGGCGATATTGTGTTTGTATGTGATGATGGATATGTGAATTTTATATGCCAAGACTCTACGTGGGTTGTTGATTCCGCGGCTTCTTTTCATGTCACCTCACGGCGTGATTACTTTGCTTCTTATCGTGGCGGCGATTTTGGTTGCATTAGGATGAGAAATAGTGATGTTTCCAAGGTTGTTGGCATGGGAGATGTTTATTTGAAAACCGATGTCGGATGTAATTTGCTTTTGAAAAATGTGAGACATGTTCCGGATATTCGACTTCACTTGATCTCGACGGGTGCCTTAGATGATGATGGTTATTGTAACTCCTTTTTTGATGGCAAATGGAAGTTGACTAAAGGTTCCATGGTAGTGGCAAAGGGTAAGAAGACAGGCTCTCTCTACACCATGCAAGCTGACTTGATTAAAGAAGAGATAAATGCAGTGGAGGATTCTTTGGTTGATTTATGGCATATGAGACTGGGTCATCTTAGCAAGAAAGGACTTGAAACTCTTGCTAGAAAGAACCTTTTACCTTTGGAGGAGAAAAATTTAAAGGAATGCACTCATTGTCTTACAGGTACGCAACATAGATTCTCATTTCATAGTTCATCTCCACGCACGAAATCAAATGTACTTGATTTAGTTCACACTGATGTTTGTTGCATGGATGCTAGAACTCTTGGAGGTGCATTATACTTTGTGACATTTATTGATGATTGTTCTAGAAAAGTGTGGGCTATTGCTTTGAAATCTAAAGATCAGGTACTTGCGGCTTTCAAGCAATTTCATGTCGCTGAAATGTGTTCGGGCTGACAACGGTGGTGAATATAGAGGCCCATTTGAACACTATTGCAGGGATTATGGTATCAAGCTTGAGAAGACTGTTCCAAAAACACCACAGCAAAATGGAGTGGCAGAGAGAATGAACCGGACAATTAATGATCGGATTCGGTGTATGCTTTCTCATGCGAAGTTGCCTGAGTCATTTTGGGGTGAAGCGATGAGAACAGCAGTGGACTTAATAAATCTATCTCCATCGGTTCCTCTTAAGGGGGATGTTCCACAAAGAGTTTGGAGTGGCAAAGATATTTCCTACAGCCATCTAAAAGTGTTTGGTTGTCGGGCATTTGTGCATGTTCCAAGAGATGAAAGATCCAAGCTTGATGACAAGTCTAAACAGTGTATCTTCTTAGGTTATGGACATGAAGAGTTTGGCTACAGGTTATGGGATCCAGTTGCCAAGAAAGTTATTAGAAGCCGAGATGTAGTGTTTTGTGAGTATCAAACTATTGAAGACATTGACAAGGCGGAGAGACCAAAGAACATAACTCAACGTTCAATTAGTTTAAACCCAAATCCTTCTAATGTTGATAGAAGTCATGAGGGAGAAGTGCATGGAAATCATGAAGATGGTGAATCCTCATATGATGTTGATTCTTCAGCTGAGACAGGTGAAATAACTGAGCAACAGCAATTTATTCTACCTCAAGTTAGAAGATTTGAAAGAGAGCGTAGGCCTTCTCAAAAATATTTGCCGCATGAGTATGTGTTACTCACGATGCGGGGAGCCGAAACTTATGAAGAGGCTATATCTTGTGAACGAAAGAATGAGTGGCATGAAGCCATGCAAGAGGAGCTCAAATCCTTGCATGAGAACCACACATTTGAATTGGTGAAGTTGCCTAAGGTTAAGAGAACACTCACAAATAAGTGGGTGTATAAGTTGAAGACGGAAGAAAATAGTTTACAACCACGATACAAGGCTAGACTTGTTGTGAAGGGCTTTCGTCAAAAGAAGGGCATAGACTTTGAAGAGATTTTTTCACCAGTTGTAAAGATGTCTTCTATTTGAGTTGTTCTTGGGTTGGCCGCTAGTTTGAATTTAGAAATTGAACAACTTGATGTAAAAACGGCTTTTCTTCATGGAGATCTAGAAGAAGAGATATATATGGAGCAGCCGGAGGGTTTTGAAGTTAAAGGCAAGGAGCACCTTGTATGTAGATTGAGGAAAAGCTTATATGGTCTCAAGCAAGCGCCAAGGCAATGGTATATGAAGTTTGAATCATTCATGGAAGAACAGGGATACGGTAAGACAAACTCCGATTCTTGTGTCTTTATGAAAAGATTCTCGATAATGATTTTCTTATTCTCCTACTTTATGTGGATGATATGTTGATTGTTGGGCATGATACCAAGAAAATCAAGAGTTTGAAAAATGAGTTGAGTAAAGCTTTTGCAATGAAAGACCTAGGCCCGGCTAAGCAAATCTTAGGCATGAGAATTACTCGTGACAGGAAGAATAAGAAACTGTGGTTATCTCAAGAGAAGTATATTGAAAAGGTGCTTGAAAGATTCAACATGAGCACATGTAAACCAATGAGTACTCCACTTGCAGGTCATTTCAAGTTGAGTAGTAATGAGTGTCCTTCAAGTGAGAGAGAGAAGCTTGAGATGATGAAAATTCCTTATGCATAAGTTGTGGGTAGTTTGATGTATGCCATGGTTTGTACAAGACCCGATATTGCTCATGCAGTTGGTGTTGTGAGTAGATTTCTCTCTAATCCGGGTAAGGAGCATTGGACCGCTGTTAAATGGATTTTGAGATATCTTAGAGGCACTTCTACACTTTGTTTGTGTTATGGAAATGCGAAGCCTGAGTTGAGTGGCTACTCGGATGCGGACTATGCCGGTGATGTTGATTCTCGGAAATTCACATCGGGTTATATAATATTCTTTGCAGGGGGAGCTGTTTCATGGCAATCAAGATTGCAAAAATGTACTGCTTTGTCTACAACTGAAGCGGAGTATATTGCTATTACCGAAGGAGGTAAAGAACTTTTGTGGATGCAAAAATTCCTACAAGAGTTGGGCTTGAAGCAAGAGAAGTTTGTTCTATATTGCGATAGCATGAGTGCCATCCATCTTAGCAAGAATCCGGTGTTGCATTCAAGATCAAAGCATGTTGATGTGAAGTATCATTGGATCCGAGAAAAGCTAGAAGAGAAGCTCTTCCTACTTGAGAAAATTCATACCGACAACAATAGGTCCGACATGATGACCAAGACCTTGCCCGTGGTGAAGCATGATGCTTGTAGAAGAAGAGCGGGCATGACGAACCTTCCCACATGAGGTGGAGGGGGAGATTTGTTGGCTGGGTCCACCTTCATGTGGGGCCCAGCCAGCATTAAATAAAAAGAAAAAAACAGAAAGAGAAAAAAAAGAAAAAAAAGAAAGAAAAGAAAAGAACAAAAAGAAGTGGAGTGTCGTGCGTGGGGTGTATCCGTCGAAAAGTGAAGAGAGGAGAGAGAAAAAGAAAACAGAAACTGCACAAGCAAAGGAGAAGAAGGAAGAAGGCTGCAACTTTGCGGCTCCGATTGAAAGGCCAAATATTGTCGGAATCGGCTCAAATTTCAGTATGTTGTTCGTTCGACCGAGGGCTACAAGTTGATGGTTTTTGTTCGTTGAGAACCATCTCCGAATTCTCCAGTTGTGGTTAAGATTTTCTTGCTCCAAACTTGTTCATCTACTTATGTGGTGAGAGGAAGATGATTGTAATGTTAATGTTGATCCTCTAGTGTGTGACTAGAGAAGAATACTTTGTGTATCCTACTATTCTTGGTGATTAGTGGATGTTTTTCGGCGGTCCGTGGTTTTTCCCGCATCGGGTTTTCCACGTTAAATCCTTGGTGTCGTTATTTTGCTTTGTCTACTTATCATTTTGGCATTATATTTGCATATTGTGAGGCTATACATTGCTGGTTGTTGCTGGGGGTTAAGAGATTTTGAGTTGATTTAGTTTCAGGGGAGAAGTTGATCCTGGATTGATTTTGGCCGGGGTGAATTGTTATACCTGAGTTCTCCCCAACAGAATCTAATAATATATTGCTCGCCTTCAAGTCTCTGTGAATGATTCTTAGGCGGGAATCCTCATGAAGGTAAAGAACCCCACGTGCTATACCACTTATTATGTTGATGCGTTTTCTCCAGTCAAGTTTTGCCCGTCTCTCACGATCTAGCAGCAAAAAGAAGAACGCAACTTTTAGAATACCCAGTTAGATAACTGATTGATCGCTTGAAACATCATGCTGTTAACAAACCGAAAAGGAAGACATCCAGGCTGCCATTGGGCATGTACTCGTAGACGAGGATCTTCTCTTCATTATCAACACAAAATCCCAAAAGCTTAACGAGATTTTTGTGCTGGAGCTTCATTATGAGCAAGACTTCATTTGTAAATTCCCGGGTACCCTGCTCGGTGCTTGAGAGTCTCTTGATAGCTACCTCTCTTCCATCTCCTAAAATTCCCTGAAAAAGATGACGCCAATGTTTCTTCTTAGGATCATAATCTAAATTGCAGCAAATTTAGCCAGTAGTCCTTAGTCATTTCCCCTGTATTGTAAATCCTCGCTACCTTGTAAACCGGGCCAAAACCGCCTTGTCCCAGCTTATTTGAAGCAGAGAAATAGTTAGTAGCATTTAGTATGGTCGTGAAGTCGAAAAATGGAGAATCCGGAACATTCTTGTCGAATCTTCGTTGAAAAGCCGAGTTCATGAGACTAGTGCTATCACTAGCATTGCCTGTATTGTGGAGTACGCCAAGCTGGATAGCTGATTTGTTCCCCAAAAAAATTGAAGACGAAGACAGGATTATGAGGGTGAGAAAACAGGCGTGGCAATTAGGAGAAAGATACCCAAGAAATCAACAAGCACCATCTGGGGCAAATTACCTCTTCTCTCTCTTCTGTGGATTCGAAGATAGTAAATGCAGGACACCACGAGAAGTACTGCTAATCCGACAGCTATGATCGTAAGAATCACAACCAACCACACTTTCTTTCTGCTACCTGCACCATGCAGAACATAATTGCGATTGTCACTCATCCTGAATCTGATGTATACAACTGTACCAAAGGATAAGTACAAAAAGTGAGAACTATCTATATAAACTTACCTCCCTGTGTGGTTTGATTAGGCTCTGGTGCAGTTTTGCCTTCATAGAACGCATACTGCTCATATCTCAAATAGCAGCTACGGCTAAGAATCCTCGCACCAACTGAGAAGGAACAGTTTGCCAACACATCTTTTATAGCTTGTTGAAGACAGATGTTGCAGTCGCTTCCGGATATGTCCCTTCCACACTGCACCAATGCATACAGCATTGATGCACTTGCATCTTTAAACTCAACTGCGCTGGTTGCATACATGTCCGACAAAGGATCAAAAGCTGCAACTTTCGTGAGATTCTGCAGAGTTGTGTTGACAACTAATTTGAACCAGTCGGGTTGCGAAACATTCATCGCGTTATCCTTCCAAATGTTGCCCCTAATGTTCAAATGGCCGATGAAATCCTGTCCCGAGTACTGCAACTGGCAGACTTCCTCCCAGACGATCGCCTCGGTATCATTAGGACAGAGGCTCAATATGTCCTGTGAGGCCAAATCAATGCAGTTTCGGCAATCTTGACTACTAACATGATTCAAACACATGTATTGACCATAGACTCTGTCTATGCCATTGCCATAAGGGGTACTATAGAAGTTTGAGAGGGGAGCATTTGAGGACAAATTCCCAACGAGACTGTTAAGATTATTCTGAAACATGCTGTTGACAGCGTAATGCCCAGGTATTGAACAGAGCTGGTAAGGAGGATCCGCGTGCGAAAGGCGGACTAAACTGGGGAGAATCAAATGAGCAAGATGGAAGGGGATGATCAATGAAACACTTTGGTAGTGAGCCATTTCTTAGTCTATCCGGGTTCTTGTTCTAGTTCGAGTTGAAGTTTGAGCGAAGATTTATGAGCTGGAGAATTCATGGTCCTGTGGTAGACTCTGACTTTGCAGCTAAGGGTAATTTCCAGGAGATTGCTTTCGCTTGTTTTGAGTCAATCGTTTGGAATTTCAGGTTTGGTGACGTGTTAGAAGAGAATGACTTGCGGATTTCTAAATTCGGGAGAAGAACCATGTGAAGGTTTTTCAATTTCAAAACTCGAAATAAAATATTTCATTCAAGCTACACTGCAATTTAATCCTCATGTGTGAAGCAATTAAGAAACGGTCAACTTACTAATTTCCTGCCCGTAGTTGCTAAAAAAAAAAGTTCTATTTAGCAGCCTCACATCACTTGTTATTCTCTACCTCGTCTTCTCTCCTACGAACCCCGTACGGCACTAACTATTTTTCCGGATAGAGCACAATTCTATTATAAAGTGCCAAAAAATTAGAATTTTTTTGTCGTACTGATTTGTTTCGTTAAGTGTTGGTAAATAATGACAACGTCAGGTAGCTTCGAATAATGTTTCTAGTTTAAATTTATTTGGTGTTGTTTTTTGTAATTTTAATTAGTTCGAGATCTCAACGTGTAGCTTCCCATACTCAGTCATTCCTTTCAAACTTGATTTTCTGATGCACATTCACTTTTTTTGCAATTGAGAAGGTAGAGAGACATCCAATCGTATTTGTGCTGTTTCTTTGTATTAGATCCTATCATCTTGACCTGCCAACATGCCAATCTTGCTTTGCTTAATAAGGTACTATTTAGTAACCATCCAAATAGTGTCTGATTCTGATTTTTTGTTCTTGGAATCAGTTTGGGAACAGAATCGCGTTTCCTAAAATTTTTATTCCTGGGAACAAATTTGTTCCCGTGAACAAATTTGGAAGTAGAATAAAAAAGAAAAAGAAAAAGTTGATTCTTGTTCCGGGAACAAGAAAAAGAATCAGAAAATTAACCCTTCTTTCCCTCTCTTTGTTACTGTTGGCCACGTCACTGCCGTCTGTTGCCGTTTGTCGCCGCCTGCCGCCGTCGTCCGCCGATCGTTGGCAACCAGTCCGGCAAGCTCGCCGAACCTCGCCCTGGCCTAGCGAGCTCGCCGAAGGCAAGCCCCACCCCCGGTGAGGCTCACTAATGGCCAGGTAGGCCTCACCGGGGCTAGGCGATGTCTGCCTGGCCACCGGCGGGGCTGGGCGGTGGTCGTGGGGCCTCGTCTAGCCCCACCAGTGGCCAAGCAAGCGTCGCCCAGCCCCAACGAGGTCGGCCTAGCCACTAGTGAGGCTCGGCCTCGCTAGATCTGGCAAGGCCGAGCCTTGGCAGGGTTGAGTGAGGCCGAGCCTTGGCAGGGCTAAGCGAGGGCTGGGCGAGCCTCACCTAGCTGCCGGCGAGGCTCGGCCGACGAGGGCCGCCTCATTGAGGGCCGGCGACACTCAGGTGAGGCCGTTGGCCCTCGTCTGGCCGATCGCTGATCCGGCAACCGGCTTGAAGAAGAAGAATAGGAGAAAAAAAGAAAAAAATAAAAGAAGAAAGAGGAAAAAAAAAGAAAAGGAAAAAAGGAAAATAAGAAAAGAAAAAAAAGGAAAAAGTATAAAAATTATTTAAAAATTAAAAAAATTTGATTTGGAACAGAATCAATGAACACAATACCGAACGTAATTCTATTTCAGAATAAAAAATTTTGAATAATTACCAAACGGCTTAAAATGCTTAGAATCAGTTCTCAGAAACAGAATAAAAGATGATAATTTCTGATCAGAATCTATTCCTGGAAACAGAATCGTTACCAAACGTGCCCTAAGCTTTCATATTTTATTTTTTCAGATTCCTTACTATTAAGATGTGACGCCCCCTTCTCCCCCTCTTTGGTCTTCTTCTCCTCTCTCTCCTCCTTCTCTTTTCCCCACGTTTTCCTCCCTTCTACCAATTCTCCCCCACTTTCCCCTTTCTCTCTATCTCTCTCTCTCTCTATCTTCTCCTCCCCACACACTACCCCCCGCCCTCCACAACCTTTTCTTTTTCTTTTTCCTTTTTCTTTTCCCTCTTCTCTCTTTTCTCTCCCCCTCCCCTCTCTCTCTTGGCTGGACCCCCTCCTTCTTCTTCATCTTCTTCTTCTTGCTCATGGTTGCTTCACCCACCAACACCACTGCCGCTCCACGCCCTACTCACCACCACCTCTTGGCCAGTGAACCAACACCACCCACCACTCGTACAACGAGCCATCTCGCCTAGGGGTGAGCACGGTTCCCGGGTAGAACCGGGAACCGGGGAACCGAACCGGAGGGTCCGGTTCGGTTCCCGGTTCTAAAGGAACCGGTTCCGGTTCCCGGTTCCTTTTTTTAGAACCGGAAGTTTCGGTTTTGGTTCCGGTTCTGGTTGGAACCGGAACCGGAACCTGGAACTGTTACAGAACCGGAACCGGAACCGGTTACGGAAGGGAACGAGGAAAAACAATAAAAGAAAAGGAAGGAAAAGTTCTCAAGAAAAGGGGAGGTCAGCAAAAGAAGACAAGACAGCTGCAAGAGAAACTGACGTGAGAGAGAGACGTGAGAGCAGAGGGAAAAAAAGTAAAAAGTAGAGAAGCAGAGAGACTGTTCATCTTCATTGCGCTCCGTCCCGTAGCCGCTCGAGGGCTCAATGCCGGCCGCCGCACGGCGTCGGGCTCGTCCGCGAGCACCGCGCCGCGTCTCCGTGCCAAGCTTCACCGCGGGCAGCCTAGTCGACGGCCACCGCCCCTGTTGGTCTGTTGCTTCCCTCTGCCGGACCTCCGCACGAGCACCCTTCCGCGACGCCAGAACCGGTCACCGAGCCACCGCACTCCTCCGCCTCGCTCCGACGCCTGGCCAGCCATCACCGCGCCGCTCTCCGTCTCGAAGTTCCCGCTCCGTCTCTCGCGTAGCCCCGCGACGCCGCTCCACCAGCAACCCGCGCTATGCCCGACACCACAGCAGCTCGCCTCTATCGCCGGCGCCCTTGTCGCAAAGCACTCCGTGCACGCCGGACGCAGCTCGATGGAATTAAATTGTTGCAAATGCTTCGCCGGGGAACGGAGACACCGACAGCGGCATGGGACGTTTTTCAAATGTAGAGGTGGATCGAAACCTCTTGGATCCTACCAGGTAAATGAAAAACTTTGGGGAAATTCTGAAATCATAGAAGATGTATGGCATCAAAGGTAGTTTAAGACTATTTGTCAGTCGCTTTGTAATTACCTAATTCATTCTCATCGTCAATGTCTAGTTTAAGGAAAAATGGTTGCAGCTTAGCCCTCTTTTCTAATGATATAAGAGTCACAAGAACTATAACATGTTTTCGCTGACTTCACTCTTTGTTGATGATAGTTTAGATTCACTTTTTTAAATGAGCTTTCATAGAAATAACTCATGCTCCAGAAGTGGATTTACTCTCCTGCATTGTAGCAAATCATCTAAAGACCCTAAATCTCCATCCTTGATTTCATTATTCAATTTTCTTGGATGAAGGTAGTCTCAAATGTTTGCTATAAATTGATCGTACTCTTTGTTATTTCTAATCAGATGGGCTTCCATTAAATTGGGAGTAAACATGCCTGCTTGAGCTGAGTTAACCGTGAGGAGAACCGATAGTGAATCTCAGCTGATTGGAGATCCTACATGAGAAATGTATGATGTTATCATCTACTTCGGCATAATAGACATTCTGCAAGATTATGATACCAGCCTCGCCCGCGCCGCCCTCCCTTTTGGGTTTCTTTTTCCACAGAACGAAGGAAAAATAAGGTACCGGCTAGTTTTCATATTCTCTTCCTAAATGTTTGCCATGTGATTTTCATGTTAGCAGCCGTAGAGATTTCAAGACCATTCTTTTATGGGCAATTTATTTTTTTGATGCGTCATGACCCATTTGCTGCTAGTGCTAGCTGTTACTTTGTAAAATGCTTGGATTTGCATTTTCATTCTACTGTACCCTTTTTTGTATGTGGGCAATGTCATCTAGAATTATGTGACAATTTAAGCTTTAGTGCACATACATTGACATATGTGGGCACAATAATTATAGTTAATCAATTTGGAAACTTCTTGTTGGTTTTGATTATGTCTGTCCATATTCTTGGCACTGGTATGTTTGCTAAGATGTGGGAAATTACCGTAGAGTATGCGCCTAGGTTATAGTTCAAATCTGGAAAAAGAAGAAGAAGAAGAAGAAGAAGAAGAAGAAGAAGAAGAAGAAGAAGAAGAAGAAGAACCTGTTGGAACCTGGAACCGACCCTGGAACCTGTGACAGGGTAGGTTCCAGGTTCTTGGTTCTTACGGGTAGGTTCCAGGTTCCAAAAAATAAGGAACCTGTACCCGAGGGTAGGTTCCAAGTTCCAGGCGGAACCGAACCGGAACCTGGAACCGCTCACCCCTAATCTCGCCGTTGAGCACGACATTGTCGCGACCTAATTTTTCCGGGTGCACCACCTAGAATTTAGGTTAATGGACTACTAAGCTTTAAACTTAGCTCGGGCCCTCCCAGGCCCATACCAATTCGCGACTTAGGGTTCAAATTTTTAAACATGCAGATGAATTTTATCTAGGAGTCGCCACTAATCATTTTCCGGTAGGCTGATTAGACACCTAAGTAAAATAATGAGACAATTATTTTACTCTTACGAACCAGAGACTAAGGGTACGGGGACTTGGTTACATTAGACTTTTCTAATGCCCTTTCGGTACCATTTCTTTTTATTTTTATTTTTTGAAAATATTTTATGCAGGCAGCTGATTTATTTTAACCTAAATTACTATCATGAAAATGTGGTGAGCACACGAGTGTTCATCCATTATTAAAACATTCAAGAAAAAAATTTGCATCACACAAAGCAAGCAATCATTTTTTTGGGTTTTTCTTGAAATTATGATTTTTTTTTATAAAAATGCATTTCCTAACTAAATGACTTAATCTTATTAATATGCGAATTCTAATCAAATGGGCTTATTATGCAAACTAGTTATTATGCACCTCATGACCTAACTTCACTAATGAACAAATTCTGATTAAATGATCCTATTATGCAAACTATTTAACATGCACCTAGTATTTTTGTATATTTTTTTAATTGAAATTCAGAATTAATAAAAACCTTAATTAAACTATCTAAAAAGGATAATTTTCTAATTTATTCTAGGAATTAATTTGATTTAACCTTATAAAACTATTTTTTTTTTTAAAATGAGATAATTAAAGATTATCTAAAAAAGATCTAATTTAGGTCCAACCCTAACTTAATTCTAAAAATGCAACCCTAAAAATATAATCCTAAGAAAATTTTAATTTACTAAGGCTACATGTTCGATTTACTAACCTATATGCTCATGATTTACTAAACCTAAAAATGCAATTTAATTTATTAAACCTACGGGGCTAATGCAAGATTTTGATTTTTTTGATTTTTTTTTTTGATTTTTTTAAGTTTTTTTTAGTGTTTTTCCAACATAATCAATTATCAAATAAGCATTACATCTAAACAATCCAGATATTCAACCAATAAAGAATTAAAATAATCGAAAAAAATAACCCGTTGTCTCACGGGCCAAATTAACGATTATTTTTAATCCTAAATATCACGACAAATCAAAATAATTAAAAATCTGGTCCGAAGTCTTACGGACCAAATTAAATAATTATTATGATGTAACAATTAAAATTCCACTAAAAAGTCCAAAAATTAATATAATTAAAAAATAATCCGATGTCTCTCGGATTAAATTAATAATTACAATAATTTCGGACGAAATCCTAACGGATAATGCCTACCAAAATGCACAAATATTAACATTGACAAACCATGTTATGACTTAAACAAAAACAACAAAATTTAAAACACAATAAGATAACATAAATAGGCAAAAGAAAGAAATAAAAATAAAAACTAAAAAAAGAGCTACCTAAAGGGAAAATGCGGGAGGCAAAGCATGATGATGGGGCGACGCGCGACGGCGGGGACGCGTTCGAAGCGGGGCTTAAGCGGAGGCGGAGGCGCGGGAGCGGCAACGGCGTCGCGCGCGCGGCAATGTTGAACGGTGAGAGCTCGGTTGCTGCGAAACAGTAGCGGAGCGGAGAAGGCCTCGGGCTTCGAGGCGCGGCGTCGGGTGCGCAGGCGCGGCGTCCGATGAGCGGAGATGGGCGGTGAAGGCACCGGGTGCTGGGCTGAGGCGAGCGGCGCGGTGGCACGGTGAGGTCAGGAGCGGCAAGCTTCGAGCTCCGGCGTTGGCTGAGCAACAGCAGTCGCGGGTGCGAGGCGCGCGGTGGGCGCGATCTCGGGCAGCAGGGATCACCGGCGGAGGTGTAGGCGCGGCGTCGCTCGAAGGAGCGTGGCGGTGATGTGTGGACAGCGGTGCCACAACCAGCGTCGATGGTGGCAAACGGACTGAGGCGCCGCGGTGGTGCAGCGATGAGTGGCAAAAGATGGGTGCGGGCGTCGAGCGCAGTCTTCCCGAAGAAGACGATCCCTTTTCCCCCTCTTTCTTTTTCTTTTTTTTTCTTTTTCTCTCACTTCAGCTGACCAGTCCCCTCACGCGCCCCTTCTCTCTGTTGTACTTGCTTTTCTCTTTGTCTCTGCGTTGTCAGAGAAAAGAGGAAATGGACGAAGACTTTCTTTCTTTTTTTTACTCTTTTCTCTCTTGCACAAATTCACTTTTTCGCACGAATCTTCTTGCACGGATTTCTCTTTGAATTCCCTCTCACGAATTCTCTCTCGACAATTTCGAATCCACCTCTATTACGAAAAAATGAACTTCTTTTATAGTGATTCTAAACAGCCACTTATATGGCATTTCTCGAATTTCCATCTCCAGTCGTATTAAATCAAATCTGTAAATTAGGGTATGATTTCGCAATTAGTCCGATCTTGCTCGGATTTCTTCCATTCTCGCAAAAATTATTGCCTCTTATTCACATGATTTTTAAATTGCTTCGCATTTGACAAAAAATCCGAATATCCATCGAATTTCAATTTTCCTTTCACAATTCAATCAAATCAATCTCCCAATTTTTTCCATTTTTTCATTTATTTGTCCAAAATGCAAATTTTATTTTTCTAAAATTAAGTGTCAATACTGCCCCTCTTTGAAGGTGAGCTCGTGGAGGTTGCCTTCAAAGACAAATTGAGACCTAATTTTAGATCATGCACATGCACTAAATGACTTTTTTTGGTCGGAAAATGAATTCCATTTTTTGAATGCAATTTATAAGATGCAAATAATAAATGAGCCTATTTTGAAATGCAATAATTTTTTTTTTCATTTTTGTTTTTGTTTTTGTTTTTGTTTTTTTCTATTTTGAAATGCAATTTATATGATGCATGAAAATACTAATGTAAATAATAAAGGAACTTACCTGGAATAACTTACCTTCAAGGAGGGTAGAGTAACTCAAGATAACCGGTGTTACATGTCCAGGACCCGTACCATTCTACGGTCGCCTAGAATAGTAACATGACTTTACAAAGAGACTGCTTTCCCAAGACCCATACCATTCTACGGTCGCCTAGTGTGGCATTGTTTGGTTGTGTCTAGGACCCGTACCATTCTACGGTCGCTTAAACGAAAAAAGGTTTTCCAGACCCGTACCATTCTACGGTCGCCCGAGTGGTGTCTAGGACCCGTACCATTCTACGGTCGCCTAAACGAAAAAAAGGGTTTTCCAGGACCCGTACCATTCTACGGTCGCCTGAGTGGTGTCTAGGACCCGTATCATTCTACGGTCGCCTAAACGAAAAAAGGTTTTCCAGGACCCGTACCATTCTACGGTCGCCTGAGTGGTGTCTAGGACCCGTACCATTCTACGGTCGCCTAAACTGAGGTTTTGCTTGACTAGGACCCGTACCATTCTACGGTCGCCCAATCTTGCAACAGAGATTACCTGACCAGGACTTGAACCATTCTTCGGTCGCCTTAATTAGATTGAATCTGGAGAAAAAATCTTTGGGGGGCAACTCCATCGAGTGCTTGTGGTTGAAAAGAAATACCTGCACAATGACAAGTATTTAAGGTTTGGATAGAGATGTACTTACCTGGTGACATCTTCGTTCCTTAGTGGGTATGTCTCCTGCAAAACACAGTTATAGGGGAGGCAACATGCATTCACAGACATGAGGTTCATGTGTGATGATTTCTATCAATCTTGTATTACCAAATCCCATTTGGAAGTATTTCAAAAGAATATTCCAATCTGAATTCATGAGTGTCATGGATATGTCAAATGAGAGATCTTTCGGTTTGAAAGGACTTTTCACTAATTCTCACGGAAAGGCTAATTTGTCCTGACCTTTGATGCAGGAATTTGACAATCACTCTGTCTTTCTATCATCATGCCGAACAGGGGTCCAAGTAATCTCGCAAGTGGTATGACTTTACCAATCTGAGAGGTCTTTAACTTAGACCGTAATGTGGGCTTGGTCAATGGCTTAACAAATGGGACTCTTTGAGTCAAGGCTTAATGAAGAATGATATTGCTGAAATCATCTTTGGGTTTACAAGTCAAGAGACATGCGAAATGAAGTAGAAATTGCCTTACTCACACTTCTTCGAGCGATGCTTTCGAACATATGAACTTTTACGTTAATTCAAGTGCCCTAATCAAGAGACTTTGTAAGGGACGTAACGTAAGCTTGGTTCATGGGTTGAGAAACGAAAGGGTCATTGAGCTCAAAAAGTGTTTGAGGGGTCAAAGTTGGTGATCATCTTGACATTTCACCAGTTTACTTCTCAACTGTTGAGAATTCTTTTTTGCTCTCTTTTTGTATCAAAACTCCATTGAGTGTAACATATCAGCTTTTGAGCTTTTAGTATCACCTTGTTGGGGATATGATTTCAACTCATGTTTGATTTTTTTTGGCATTGGCGTTACTTTTAACAGGCACACTACTTTTTCATGCCCCATTCTTGCATTTTTTTTTTTTTTTACTCACACAGTCTCCACCTTTTACCGCTCAATTTTTGCCTTGCCCCAGCGTGGGGGATGATCACCAACTAGGTTTAATATGAACTGAATTCATAGGCTCAAGTGGGCTATGCAATAGTCAAAAGTGTGTAGGATAAAGAAAGAACTGCTCTTCGTCATCCTAAGGCACTTGAATTACCGCATGAGTTACACTGCGAAAGTAATACTCGAAGATTGATGCAAGTATGAGTAAGAAAATCCCTACCATTCATTTCGAATTTGGTCCCAGTGTGGATGATCCTTGACAGGGGTAACTTTAAAAAAACTTCATGTGTGTGGGCTCAAAGGGCTAAACAATGGGTATACCTGCAGTGTTTAGGATAAGAGAAAAAATTGCCTCTCGTCACTTCAGTTGTCGTACCCTTTGCGAGATTACCCTTTACCTTGTGGACATGAAAATTTTTCCACGTAACTCACCGGGGATCGTGTATTAGACAGTGTATGAAATAAGGCTCGCCTTTCGTCATTCCAAAGTATCCCATTTGACACATTCAATTTATCTCACACAATTCATCAGGGAAAGCATGCAAGATTTGCAAAACATTTGAACAATTCAACTTATTGAGGCAATTTATTCATCACAAAAATGCTTGTAATTCAAAACATGACATGTCAAAATCTATCATGGATAATACTTCTTGATAGCATCAGAATTAACTGGGGTGGAAAACTCACGACCATCCATTTCTGCTAGGATCAAAGCACCTCCAGGAGTACCTTCTTCACCACATATGGGCCACCGTAATTCGGGCGAACTTGCCCCCGTGGTCTGGAAAATCGGCAACAGCTTCCTTAGAACAAGATCATTTACCTCAAAATGTCTCGGTCACACCTTCCGGTTGAAAGATCTCGCTACTCTCGTTGATACGTTTGGCCATGACAAAGAGCCTTCATCTTTTCTCATCAATTAGGTTCAATTGCTCAAATCTTTGCTGCAACCATTCTACTTCACAACCCCACTTGGGATAAAACTCTCGAGAGAAGGAATCTCCACTTCCACAGGCAAAACAGCTTCCATGCCGTACACCGAGCAAAAGGAGTTGCCCCGGAGAAGTGCGGATCGATGTCTGGTATGCCATTAGTGCGAAGGGTAATCTGTCATGCCAATCTCGATAATTCTCAGCTGTCTTAGCCAAGATCTTCTTGATGTTCTTATTGGCTGCTTCAACGGCCTCGTTCATTTGAGGGCGGTAAGGAGACGAATTCAGATGCTTGATCTTGAACTCGTTGAACAATTCATCCACTAACAAAGAATTTTGAGGCCATCTTCATGATGTACTTCCTATCAGCTGAAGTGCTTCCCTCGAAAAATTCCCGTTTTTGAATGTAATTCATGATGTCATAATACCATGGTTTTCCATCAGGCTCTTCAGTCACGATCATACAATAAGCCGGCGTTGGCAAAACTTCTATTTTCAATGGCTCAACTTCCAATCCATTGGTGACTTGCAGCATAGAAGACAAAGTTGCGAGTGCATCCGCAAATTGATTATGACACCTTGGCAAGTATTCAAACGAAATTTCTTTGAACTCCTTTACCAAATCCTCTAAATACTTGTGGTATGGGAGTAACTTAGCATCTTTAGTCTTCCATTCACCCACGGTCTGCAATATGATCGGTCTGCCGGATCTCCGAACACTTTCAACTTAGCCACACCCATTTCGATTGCAGCCTGAAGCCCAAGGATGCAAGCTTCATACTCAGCCACGTTGTTAGTGCATGGGAATACCAATTTTGCAGCTACCGGATGGTGTTGCTTGTCCTGGGATATCAAGACTGCCCCGGTACTGAACCGACAAATTTACAGCTCCATCAAAGAACATTGTCCATGAGTCTTCGTCTACACTCAAAACCCGGTCATCTGGGAAACCGTCCTCATTATTTGAGACCCCTGGGTTCTCAGCCAATACATCAGCGATCACTCGACTTTTAACTGACTTTTGTGGCATGAATTGTACATCAAATTCCGAAATCAAAATTTGCCATTTAGCCAATTTACCCACCAAAGCTGGCTGCTCAAGTAAGTACTTGATAGGATTGCTTTCGGTCACAAGGAACATTTGGTGATGTAGTGTGTACTTGTCGCGATCAGGCAATACCCACACCAATGCAGCGCAAGTCTTTTCCACTTCAGAATATTTCAGTTCCTACACAGTGAACTTTTTACTCAGATAATAAATAGCGCGTTCTTTTTTATCGACAAGACCTTCCTGAGACAACATTGCACCCAGAGACTCACTATGAATGGTGAGGTAAAGAATCAAGGGATGCCCCGGTGATGGCAGGACAAGAACTGGTGGATTCATCAAGTATTGCTTCAAACTGTCGAATGCTTCTCGACACTCATTATCCTAGTTAACCCGCGCATTCTTCTTCAAGAGCCCGAAGAATGGCTTGGCGCTTTCGAAAGTTGGGAAATGAATCGAGCAATGTAATTCAACCTTCCCAAAAGGCTCCTGGACTTCTTTCACCGTTGACGGAGGTCGCAACTCACATATGGCCTTAGCTTTAGCTGGGTCGATCTCAATCCCTTTGCTGCTCACAATAAATCCAAGTAATTTACCGGATGTTGCTCCAAATACGCACTTAGCGGGATTTAGTCAAAGCTTGAACTCACGGAGTCAATCAAGCAGCTTCTTCAAGGTCTCGACGTGGCTTTTCCCAGGTCGAGTCTTTGCAATCATATCATCAACATAAACCTCGATCTCTCGATGCATCATATCATGAAACAATGCTACCATGGCTCGCTGGTAAGTTGCCCCTGCATTCTTAAGTCCAAAAGGCATGACCTTATAATGAAAGGTTCCCCATGGGGTGATGAACGCAGTCTTCTCCTTGTCTTCCTCTTTCATCCTTATCTGATTATATCCGAAAAAACCATCCATAAATGAGAATAGTTCAAATCCAGCTGTACTATCCACAAGGACGTCTATGTGAGGTAGCGGGAAATCATCTTTCGGGCTAGCCTTGTTCAGATCCCGATAGTCAATACAAACTCGAACCCAACCATCCTTCTTCATTACGGGGACAATATTAGCCACCCATTCAGGGTATTGTGAGACTTCAATGAATCCCACTTTCAAAAGCTTCATCACTTCTTCCTCTATTTTCTTCAACAGTTCGGGTTTAGTTCTCCGCAACCTCTGCTTCTTAGGTGGCACGCCTGGATTGGTAGGTAAGCAGTGCTCTACAATTGATGGGTCTAGCCCTAGCATGTCAGCGTAGGTCCATGCGAAGATATCCTGGTATTCCTTCAATAGCTGAATTAAGTTCTTGGCCTCATCTTTGGGGAGATTCGCCCCAATTTTTACTTCTTTGACTTCATCTGTCACGACCGGAACTCCGAGTACATGCACATCCCTCCGTGGTCGATATAATTTTGCGACGTCCCAGGGAGTGTCGCCGACCCATTGATTATTATGCACATGTGGAAACGTAAAACAATCTCCATACAACATAACAAGGATAGAAACGTAGGATAGTATTTTCACAACCACACCTACAATAAAGTAGTACTTAAATACAAACCAGTTTAACACTCCAAGGTCTAATACAAAAAGTGAAGCTGTTTGATTTCTTATAAGTTAAGCTTCTATTTACAAAACCGAGGTTCCTTAATATATTATCATACTCCTCAACCCTTCTAGGGTGAACTGTCACCCATTCCCAGCCTCGACGGAAGACCCGTCATCACCTGGGTGAAGGTAGAAAGACTTCTATTTTTCCTTCCCTGCAAACCACTGTACACGACCTAGCCTTCCTTTATCTAGGGACCTGAAAATGTTAGCCCACTAAGGGGTGAAATCACATCTCAGCAAGTCAATCTACTAAACCCAGATTAGGAGAAGGGTACATATAACATGCAATCTAGTCACCCTTCTTACCCTTTCTCGTCACTTGCACTTTCCTGCATGTTAGTGGCATTCAATCATACAATATCACATTGACATTTATAGCAGTTGAATAATTCAATGCACATACGTATAGGGATGCAGATGTCGATCATTGACCGTGGCCAATTTTTAACAGATAACAGTCATCCGGTATAACCGGGCTTCGCCTCACACCATTGAGCGCGGCAACGTCTACATCTAGACGGCATTCCAATTAAGGAGCATCGCCCAAAGATCCACCGCGACCGGCATCCGTTGACGTGGGGCATTCCCGAAGGAGCATCGTCCGGCCCCAAAGGCACGTGACGGAATCATGTCGTGAATGCATATGATAGATGCCACATTTCAATAATCAATTATACACAGCATCCACAACATCAATTGAGCAATTTCATAGTAAGAATTCTTCAAAACAAGCATATACTCTTATTCACCCAAATTTACAGAAAGCTGTCCAATAACGTTCTTCCAGTGTCACAGTCAGAAATTCACTCAAATGATCTCGAAAAATTCTCAAATTCAGACACGTTCTAGAAAACATATAAATAAACATTTTTCATGAAGACACCGAGATCCAGATCCCTCTGGATTCGGCCCAGAAATTTCTTCCATCCAGCACAAAAATCGGGTCCAGTTCCAGAGAGTCTAACTCATCAAAATCAGTTCGGTTTTGGGTCGAAATCTTGTTCATTTAATTTGAAATTCGAGTATGTTATATTAGAAGTTGCAAGGAACAACTTTCATGAAGGAACTGATTGGAAATTCTACCTCTAAAGGTAGGTAACAACCCTTGGAATCATGGCAGGTCACGGGTTACTGGACCGTCCGAAATACTATTCCGAGGGTGACGTCATTAAAATCGTCACCTTTTTAATTTCTAAAAATTCTGAGAAAAATATATGTTATTATTTAGGATGTCAAAAACATTTTTTCAGAAGGAAATTTCTTCAAAATCACATCACAAAGTTGTCCAAGAAATTAGTAAAACATACATGTCCTGGAAACTGTTTCAGAAAACAGCCTCTGTTCTATTCCAAATCTCTCTCCACGACTTTTATTTTGCTCCATAAATCCTATCTAAACTTTTTCCATGGCCATTATAGCATCCCTAAGTAATATTCATCCACATATAACTTCATCTACATAGTTCCTCCACATAAAAATTCCTAAAGAATGTACTGAGCCCCTAATCTACGTTTAGGAGACGACTTACCGATAAATCTAATGGCAATCCTCACTTGTGGCCGGACGGCAACACAAGGACAGCCCTGGAGGTGTTTTGACGATGATTTGGACCCGGCACAACGGCTGGAGGTGTCGTTGAGCGACCACCACAGCAGCACACAAAGTCCTGGATTTTCTTGAGGAGGGAGGAATGCTCGAGACCTTGCTGTTCAGTTGCTGTTTTGTCGTCCAAAGAGGGAGCAAGAATGGCTACATAAACTAACTTAAAGGAGAAGAAGACAAGGCTTTTTATGGCTGTGAAAGGGAAAGGAAATTGTTGTAAGGCTAGATAAGGGAAAGAGAGAGACAAGTGCACGGCAGCAGGGGAGAAGAAATGAGTGCAGAAGAAAAGAGGGTAAAGCAGAAGTAATTGCAAATAAATTACTCAGCATTCACTCAGCCATTTGCTGCTGCATTTCGGTTTCCTACGGCAAGAAGAGGAGAGGGAAAAGAAGAAGTAATTGCAGATACATTACTTAGCATTCACTCAGCCATTTGCTCAGCATTTGGCCTAATTTTCCATGGAAAAATGGCTCTCCATTACTACCTTAGGTCCCCTATCTTTTCCAAGTCTATCTCCATTAAATAACAAGGAAATTGAGGTGAAATTGTAGGAGAGAGGGATTCCTACGAATTTCATTTTGAGGAGACTTCTTTTTTTTTTTTTCTTTAATTACCAATCTAACATCTAAATCAATAGGGTCAAGTCCCTTAGTAACAACTTATAATACCTCTTTTACACTTCTATAACTCTTTTTCCAATTGTCTCATATTAAATGCCCAAAACCTATTTAAAAAGTGGCATTTCCTTTTTATTCTTTTAATTTGTTATTCTTGCCTCTTTTCCGTTAATAATTCCTGTCGTCCATAAAATTTGGAAAGATGCAACAACATTCCCGGGATTAATTGTGACACGTGAAAATTCTTAATTTCTGTAATCGACATCATTTCCTCGGTTAATTTCAGTCAAATGTGATTTTAGCGTAACTTAAACTATCGGTTAGTTTTTTGGGAATTTTTGGTGCACTAACCTATGGTCGAAATCTCAAGTCGGTTGCAGCAAAATTCTTTAATAACTTTCCTGATTAGTCTAATTATCTCATGAGTGATCGCCTTCGAGAATAACGCTATAGGCACATCGATGAAAAGCCCGATTCATTTCATTGAAAACAGAAGTAGAAAAATCAGACTGTCACAACTCTTCCTCTTATATAAATTTCGTCCTCGAAATTTAAGTCGTTACATCATTCAAGTCAAAAAGGTAAGGATATTTTTCTTTCATGGCATCTTCTCTTTCCCAGTTTGCTCCTTCTGTACCGTGGTGTTGCCATACCACTTTGACTAACGGAATCGTCTTGGTTCGAAGAACTTGTTCTTTTCGATCCACAATTTGAATTGGTCTTTCTTCGTACGATACCCTATCATCCACATCCAATTCTTCAAAATTCAAAACGTGAGTTGGGTCGGTTCATACTTCCTCGGATCGACACGTGGAAGACATTGTGAATCTGGGCAAGTCTCGGCGGCAATGCAAGACGATATGCCAAAGTCCCTATTCTTTCTAGAATTTCAAAGGGACCTACATACCTTGGACTTAATTTTCCTTTCTTGCCGAAGCGTGAAGTACCCCTCATTGGCGATACCTTCAAGAAGACGTGTTCACCCACTTGGAATTCTAATGGCTTTTGCCGCTTGTCAGCATAGCTTTTCTGGCGACTTTGGGCAGTCTTTAATCTGTTTCTGATGATGGTCACCGCATCCACTGACTGCTGGACTAATTCTGGGCCCGTGATCTTCCGTTCCCCGACTTCATCCCAACACACCGGCGTCCTACATGCTCGGCCATACAATGCTTCAAAAGGAGCCATCTGGATGCTCTGTTGGTAACTGTTGTTGTAAGCGAATTCCACTAAGTGAAGTTGATCCTCCCAACTTCCCTTGAAATCTATAACACACGCTCTCAACATGTCCTCGAGCGTCTGAATTGTCCTCTCAGACTGGCCATCCGTCTGAGGATGATATGCCGTACTGTACTGAAGTTTGGTACCAAGAGCACTCTGCAAGCTCTTCCAAAAAGCAGCAGTAAATCTCGGATCTCTGCGATGTTATCGTAGAATCGGCACTCCATGCATTCGAACCACTTGGCGCACATATAGGTCTGCGTGCCTATCCAAACCGAGGTCTTTTCGAATTGCAATGAAGTGTGCTGACTTTGTCGATCCCGTCGACTATCACCCAAATTGAATCATTTCCTCGTTGACTCCTCGGTAGTCCGGTCACGAAATCCATCGATATGCTCCCATTTCCACTGGAATCTCTAGAGGTTGTAGAAGTCCTCCCGGCCTACAATGTTGGGCTTTTACTTGCTGACAAGTCAAACACTTGGCGACGTGCTTGGCAATGTCCGCCTTCATACCAGACCACCAATAGTGTTGACGTAAATTTTGATACATTTTTGTCTTCCCTGGGTGGATGCTGTAATTACTACGATGTGCCTCAGACAAAATTTCTTCTCTGAGTTCAATATCGTAAGGTACCACCAAACGTCCTCGGCACCTTAGTGTTTTATCTTCAGAGATCTGAAAGTCCGCCTTTCTTTTCTCAACATCTGCTTGTAGGATTTTCTGTACATCAGGGTCTGTCAATTGGAGTATCTTGATTCTCGGCTCGATATCCGGTTCAATTCCCCGAGGGTGGCCATAAGACTAGAGAGGTGACCTACCTCAAATTTGAACACCGAATCTCGTGCCCTTTCAATTAAGTTCCACTCCTTTATTAATATATGAGCTACTGAAGACTTTCGGCTTAAGGCATCGGCGACTTTATTTGCCCTTCCTGGATGGTATAAGATATCACAAATCGTAGTCTTTCAGCAATTCCATCCATCTCGCGCTGTCTCATGTTCAACTCCTTCGAGAGAACAAATACTTGAGACTTTGATGGTCAGTGAAGATCTGGAATCTTTCTCCGCACAAGTAGTGTCTCCAAATCTTCAGAGCAAAAATAATTGCCACGAGTTCTAAGTCATGCGTTGGGTAATTTAGTTCATGAGGTCTCAATTGACGTGACGCGTATGCAACTACTCGGCCATGTTGCATTAACACGCAACCCGGTCCTCCGAACGACGCATCACTATAGATCTCGAATCCTCCCGACCGAGATGGTATGGTCACAGTGCGGTAGTAAGCTTTTCTTTAAGCTCTTGAAAACTACGCTCACACTTGTCTGTCCACACAAATTTTTCCTCCTTTTTCAAAAGTCGTGTCATAGGCGATGCTATAGCTGAAAATCCTTCCACAAATCGTCTGTAATACCCAGCTAAGCCTAGGAAACTTCTGATTTCCGTCACCGTAGTTGGTCTCGGCCAATTAATTACTGCTTCAATCTTGGATGGATCTACAAAAATTCCTTCTCCTGATATTACATGTCCTAAGAAAGTCACACGAGTCAACCAAAACTCACACTTGCTGAACTTGGCATACAGCTCATGAGCCCTTAGAGTCTGTAGTACCATTCTTAAGTGTTCTTCATGTTCCTTTGGACTTCTTGAGTATACCAGGATATCATCGATAAACACAATTACGAACTGATCCAGGTATTCCTTGAAAACTCGATTCATTAGATCCATAAAAGCAGCTGGAGCATTTGTTAACCCGAACGGCATCACTGTGAATTCGTAATGGCCATATCGAGTACGAAATGCTGACTTTGGAATGTCCTCTTTTCTAATCCTCAGCTGATGGTATCCCGTCCTCAGGTCGATTTTTGAAAATATTGACGCACCTTGCAGTTGATCAAACAAGTCGTCAATCCTCGGGAGTGGGTACTTGTTCTTAATTGTTACCTGATTGAGTTGTCGATAATCAATGCACAAACGCATTGTACCATCTTTCTTCTTGACAAAGAGAACCGGTGCTCCCCATGGTGATGCACTGGGACATATAAATCCTTTATCTAACAAATCCTGCATCTGTACCTTCAATTCTTTCAGTTCAGACAAAGCCATCCGGTAAGGAGCCTTAGAGATGGGTTCCGTTCCGGGGGCTAACTCAATCACAAATTCGATTTCTCTTTCTGGTGGTAGGCCTGGTAGTTCTTTTGGAAAGACGTCTGGAAACTCTTTTACCATTGCAATATCTTCAACTTTCAGTTCTTCCACTGTCGTGTCCATGACCATCGCCAAGTAACTCAGACAACCCTTATTTAATAATTGGGTCGCCTCAAGTGAGGAAATTAGGGTAATCGAAGGTCCTCCTCAACTTCCATTGAACTCGAAACTTTTACTTTCTAGCGGGCTGAACTGGATCGTTTTACGATAACAATCCATCTTAGCTCGATGCTTGGTGAGCCACCCATGCCAATTATTACATCGAAATCATACATGGCTAGAACTATCAAATCTATCTTTCCCTCTTGCCCACCAATTACCAATTTGCAATCCGGACAACCCATCATGGACAACACATTATCTTTTAATGGTGTTGGTATACTAACAGCCTGATTTCAACCGTCAGACTCAATTCTATTAACTTTATAAATTGTTCGGCTACAAATGAATGAGTCACACCAGGGTCAAATAAAGCGTATGCTGGATGATCATTTAGGGAAACAGTACCTGCGATCACATTCGGTGCGTCCTCTGCCTGATCTCTGGTGATGGCGTACGTCCTTCCTCTGACAGGAGCCCTAACTAGTTCACCTTGCTGTGCATTCGGGGGTGCATATCCCCTGTTCTGGCCCTTCGGTGGTGGCAGTGGCAACTGTTGTCCTCCCCGTCGACTGGGACACTCTCTGACCTGATGGCCTTGTTGTCCACAACCAAAACAAGCTCCCGTTCTAAGGTGACATGGTGCAGCTCCATGTCGTTTCCCACGTGTTTACAAGTTCCATAATTATTCACTACTGGCTTACTCACTCCACCTTTTCTGTTGGGTGGAATAGGATATCTTCTACTGACCATGGGTTTCTTTCCAAACTTGATACTGCTCCTATTCACATTGAACCTTGATCCTGATGCGGCAGTTTGCTCATTCAGATCTCTTTCTATCAGCTGGGCCCGACGATAAACCTCTCGGTAGTCATTCAAATCAAAAGGCACCAGTGGTTGCTTCAACTCTAATCGGAGGCCATTCCTGAACCTTCTAGCCTTTTCTTCAGGATCCTCTACCAATCTTGGGGCATACCGCGAAAGCTCGCAAACTTGACCTCATACTTGGTCAACATGGATCCCCGGCGAAGACGTTGGAACTCTTCCATTTTCTCGTTCTCTAGCACTCTTCGTGAAATACTGCTCATTAAATGCCCTGAGGAAAACACCCCATGACGGCACTACCCCTTCTGGAAACACGGTCTCTCGAGTAGCTCTCCACCATATATCGGCATTGTCCTCTAGCTGATAAACTGCTAGAGTTACTTTCTCTTCCTCATTGCATCTTAAAAGTGCAAATGCCTTTTCTATAGCCGAATCCAACGGGAAGCGGTCTCGGGGTCTCCAAGTACCGGTGAACTTTGGCGGATTCAGCTTCAAAAAGTGTTCCACTAGCTTGTATACAGTGTCATGCTCGCAACCACGTTCCCTGGTGGAACTTCAACAGGTAGGGCGACAGGTTCACCAGCGGCGACGGCATTGGCAGCAACAGTAGCGGCAGCTGTAACGGCGGCATTAATGGCAGCAATTTGATTTTGAGCTTGCTGTCCCATCAAATATCTCATGGCCTCTAGCGCCTGCATGATCCCAACTGATCCTGTATCACCAGATGCTGCTACCCCAAAGACCAACCGGCGGAACCGGTGGCGGTGCTACACCACTAGCACTAGCCTGAGCCGGCGCTTTACCCCTATTAGCTCGAGCACCACCTCTAGTCGGTGCCCTAGCCCGAGTAACTAGTCCAATCGCCCTTTTCCTAGGCGTCCTCTGGTCTTGCTCACTCATGGTGCAGATTCTATATAGACACTTGCTTCCCATTCCAACACGAGGTTAGAATTTGAGTGGGCTCACAAACAAACTATCAATCAACCATCACACACATGCGCCAACATATTCAATGTCTTTCCTACTAACTATCCCATGACTCATCGCACCTTATCACTCCAGACACAACCTCGCTCTGATACCACTAAATGGGGATGTCACGACCCGAACTCCGAGTACATGCACATCCCTCCGTGGTCGATATAATTTTGCGACGTCCCCGGAGTGTCGCCGACCCATTGATTATTATGCACATGCGGAAACGTAAAACAATCTCCATACAACATAACAGTGGGATAGAAACGTAGGATAATATTTTCACAACCACACCTACAATAAAGTAGTACTTAAATACAAACCAGTTTAACACTCCAAGGTCTAATACAAAAAGTGAAGCTGTTTGATTTCTTATAAGTTAAGCTTCTATTTACAAAACCAAGGTTCCTTAATATATTATCATACTCCTCAACCCTTCTAGGGTGAACTGTCACCCATTCCCAGCCTTGACGGAAGACCCGTCATCACCTCGGGTGAAGGTAGAAAGACTTCTATTTTTCCTTCCCCGCAAACCACCGTACACCCGACCCGGCCTTCCTTTATCTAGGGACCTGAAAATGTTAGCCCACTAAGGGGTGAGATCACATCTCAGCAAGTCAATCTACTAAACCCAGATTAGGAGAAGGGTACATATAACATGCAATCTCGTCACCCTTCTTACCCTTTCTCGTCACTTGCACTTTCCTGCATGTTAGTGGCATTCAATCATACAATATCACATTGACATTTATAGCAGTTGAATAATTCAATGCACATACGTATAGGGATGCAGATGTCGATCATTGACCGTGGCCAATTTTTAACGTAGATAACAGTCATCCGGTATAACCGGGCTTTGCCTCACACCATTGAGCGCGGCAACGTCTACATCTAGACGGCATTCCAATTAAGGAGCATCGGCCCAAAGATCCACTGCGACCGGCATCCGTTGACGTGGGGCATTCCCGAAGGAGCATCGTCCGGCCCCAAAGGCACGTGACGGAATCATGTCGTGAATGCATATGATAGATGCCACATTTCAATAATCAATTATACACAGCATCCACAGCATCAATTGAGCAATTTCATAGTAAGAATTCTTCAAAACAAGCATATACTCTTATTCACCCAAATTTACAGAAAGCTGTCCAATAACGTTCTTCCAGTGTCACAGTCAGAAATTCACTCAAATGATCTCGAAAAATTCTCAAATTCAGACACGTGCTAGAAAACATATAAAAAAACATTTTTCATGAAGACACCGAGATCCAGATCCCTCTGGATTCGGCCCAGAAATTTCTTCCATCCAGCACAAAAATCGGGTCCAGTTCCAGAGAGTCTAACTCATCAAAATCAGTTCGGTTTTGGATCGAAATCTTGTTCATTTAATTTGAAATTCGAGTATGTTATATTAGAAGTTGTAAGGAACAACTTTCATGAAGGAACCGATTGGAAATTCTACCTCTAAAGGTAGGTAACAACCCTTGGAATCATGGCAGGTCACGGGTTACTGGACCGTCCGAAATACTATTCCGAGGGTGACGTCATTAAAATCGTCACCTTTTTAATTTCTAAAAATTCTGAGAAAAATATATGTTATTATTTAGGATGTCCAAAACATTTTTTCAGAAGGAAATTTCTTCAAAATCACATCACAAAGTTGTCCACGAAATTAGAAAAACATACATGTCCTGGAAACTATTTCAGAAAACAGCCTCTGTTCTATTCCAAATCTCTCTCCACGACTTTTATTTTGCTCCATAAATCCTATCTAAACTTTTTCTATGGTCATTATAGCATCCCTAAGTAATATTCATCCACATATAACTTCATCTACATAGTTCCTCCACATAAAAATTCCTAAAGAATGTACTCAGCCCCTAATCTACGTTTAGGAGACGACTTACCGATAAATCTAATGGCGATCCTCACTTGTGGCCGGACGGCAACACAAGGACAGCCCTGGAGGTGTTTTGACGATGATTTGGACCCGGCACAACGGCTGGAGGTGTCGTTGAGCGACCACCACAGCAGCACACAAAGTCCTGGATTTTCTTGAGGAGGGAGGAATGCTCGAGACCTTGCTGTTCAGTTGCTGTTTTGTCGTCCAAAGAGGGAGCAAGAATGGCTGCATAAACTAACTTAAAGGAGAAGAAGACAAGGCTTTTTATGGCTGTGAAAGGGAAAGGAAATTGTTGTAAGGCTAGATAAGGGAAAGAGAGAGACAAGCGCACGGCAGCAGGGGAGAAGAAATGAGTGCAGAAGAAAAGAGGGTAAAGCAGAAGTAATTGCAAATAAATTACTCAGCATTCACTCAGCCATTTGCTGCTGCATTTCGGTTTCCTACGGCAAGAAGAGGAGAGGGAAAAGGAGAAGTAATTGCAGATACATTACTTAGCATTCACTCAGCCATTTGCTCAGCATTTGGCCTAATTTTCCATGGAAAAATGGCTCTCCATTACTACCTTAGGTCCCCCTATCTTTTCCAAGTCTATCTCCATTAAATAACAAGGAAATTGAGGTGAAATTGTAGGAGAGAGGGATTCCTACGAATTTCATTTTGAGGAGACTTCTTTTTTTTTTCTTTAATTACCAATCTAACATCTAAATCAATAGGGTCAAGTCCCTTAGTAACAACTTATAATACCTCTTTTACACTTCTATAACTCTTTTTCCAATTGTCTCATATTAAATGCCCAAAACCTATTTAAAAAGTGGCATTTCCTTTTTATTCTTTTAATTTGTTATTCTTGCCTCTTTTCCGTTAATAATTCCTGTCGTCCATAAAATTTGGAAAGATGCAACAACATTCCCCGGGATTAATTGTGACACGTGAAAATTCTTAATTTCTGTAATCGACATCATTTCCTCGGTTAATTTCAGTCAAATGTGATTTTAGCGTAACTTAAACTATCAGTTAGTTTTTTGGGAATTTTTGGTGCACTAACCTGTGGTCGAAATCTCAAGTCGGTTGCAGCAAAATTCTTTAATAACTTTCCTGATTAGTCTAATTATCTCATGAGTGATCAGCTCAGAGAATAACGCTATAGGCACATCGATGAAAAGCCCGATTCATTTCATTGAAAACGGAAGTAGAAAAATCAGACTGTCACATCATCAGCGTCACCTAAATTAATAGTGACGGTCTTCTCGGATGTAAGAGCCTTGGCTTTCTGATGTTGTTCCCAGCTACGCTGCACCTCAAAGGAATCTTCACTCAAATCCTCAGGATCATCATTGTCGACACTTGTTGGATTGGATTGGACCATTTCCACATTTTTGCATGCCATAAGATTGTTCCTGAAATATGAAGTAGATAAATTAGAAAAACAAACAGGGTAAACTTTCAAGATTTTTTTTAAAGATATTTTTTAAAAAAAAAAAAAAAAAAGGCATTTGCACAAGCATTCTCTTTTTAAAAAAAAAAAAACATTTTGATATGAGAAAGCATGATGAAGCCCAAGCCTTAGAGTTCTCCTTGGATTTTTCTTTTGTTTATCGGCTGGATATCATCACCGGGCTGGTTTGGTGTACCTCATCATGCCCTCAAAATAAAACTTGTAATTTCATTGAAATTCATCAATCAATTACATTTATTGAATGAAAAATGCAACACTCAATCACTAAAAGAAATTGAAAACATCTCTTAAAAAATTCCCACGTAGGGGAATGTGCAAAAGCAGTAAAAGAGTTACTCTTGTGGGCCAGGGCCCATCTCTCCTGGGAGTTCTTCCTCAATGGCTCCTATGAGGAGGTCATCAAACAAGCTTGTAACTCCCTCCAGATGTCATCGGGGTTTTCTGTCTTCGGGGGTGTTGAATCATCTATGCCACCCCATCCATCTGGGACTATCTCACGAGAATCAATATAGAAGCTGGGAGGGGCCGAACACTTCACCAAGTAGTCGAACTTGCCACTAGGCTGCCCAAGAGTGTCTATTACTTCCATCTCATCCTGCATCATCCTTGGAGGACCAGGGAATATCTCACGAATGTTCAGGGGTAGTGAGTTTTGTCTCCTTCGCCCTTGCTCAAGTGGCGGGTTTTGTCTTTCCTATCTTTGTCCTCCAGAACTTTCCCCACCTCTTCCATGGTACCCTAAACTAGTAGAACGGGACCTCTGAGGAGCTTCAATGGGGCTTCGAATGCCCTGACCATTCATTCCAAGACCATTGCCAGGAACAAAACCATTCCCGACCATCACTCTTCCTATCATGAGGGCAGCATCTGAAACTTCAGGAGTAGGTGGTGATGAACCCCGAGAAGCATGTATAGTGGATACCAACTCAAATAAGTGGTAACTTGCCGCAAACTCAGAATCTGGTTCAACATAGGGGATGGCCGTCTCATGATAAATCCGGTGGTCTTCCTCACCATACACGGTGACTAGCTTCCTTTCGATTACAAATTTCACAGCTTGGTGTAAACTTGAAGGCACCGCTCCAGCAGTGTGTATCTATGGACGACCTAATAGGAAATTGAATGCAGTAGGGATATCCAATACTTGAAAGGGAATGTTGAAGGTGACCGGCCCTATTTGAACGTCAAGATGGATTTCCCGATCACTTCCTTCTTTGTTCCATCAAAAGCTCGTACCAAGTCCTGGCAAAGATGTATCCTGGATGGGTCTACCTTGAGGCGGTGAAGAGTAGCCAATGGACATATGTTTAGAGCGGACCCATTGTCAATGAGCACTCGGGACACAAGGGAAGTCTTGTGCTTGACGGATATGTAAAGTGCCTTGTTATGCCCCCTACCTTCAAGAGGGAATTCCTCATCAGAAAAGGCAATTAAGTCCTTGAGAAGGACTGATCCCACAAATTCCTCCAGCTTGTCTACCTCGACCGTCTCTGGCACACGAATTTCACTTAGCACCTTCATTAGCGACTTTTGATGCACGGGGGATGTCATCAAAAGTTCAAGTAAGGAGATCTGGGCGGGCATCTTCCGCAATTGGTCAACCACGTTGTATTCGCTTGCTTTAATCACGGCCAAAAATTCCTTAGCCTCCTCGTCCGAGTAAAGAACACCTGGAGTGCCATAACTTGGCACGGGGGGACACTTAAGTGCCATAACTTTTTTTCAGTACACTTAAGTGCCACTTTTTTTTCAAATGGAACACTTAAGTGCCAATATCGGAGTAAAATGGAACACTTAAGTGCCACTCCGGCGAAAATCCGGCCAAACGGCTGACGTGGCAATTTTCCGGCGATGGAGGTCCAAAACGACATCGTTTTTGCATGTTGGCGTGGCAAAAAAATGCAAAAAACGACGCCGTTTCGCGTCCGACGTGTAAAAATAATAAAAAATTAATTAAATTAAATTAAAACTTAATTTTAATTAAAAATACTCTAAAAAAAGGGGGCGGACGAAGGGGCGAGCAAACGAGGGCCGAGCCCTTGCCGCCGCCGCCTCCCGCCGTCGCCGGGAAGGGCCGACGACGGAGGGGGGAGGGTCGGCCGGGGTCGCCGACCCCGGCCGACCGGTGGTGAGGGCCGTGAGCCCTTGTCGGATCGCAGCGAGGGCCCGCGAGCCCTCGCCCGATCTCGCGAGGGCCGCGAGCCCTCGCCGCGATCCGGCGAGGGCTGCGGGCCCTCGTCGCCTCCCGCCGTCGCCGGGAAGGGCCGGCGACGGAGGGGGAGGGTCGGCCGGGGTCGCCGGCCCCGGCCGATCGGTGGCGAGGGTCGCGAGCCCTCACCGGATCGCGGCGAGGGCTCGCGGCCCTCGCCAGATCTGGGCGAGGGCTCGCGGGCCCTCGCCGCGATCCGACGAGGGCTCACGACCCTCGCCACCGATCGGCCGGGGCCGGCGACCCCGGCCGACCCTCCCCCTCCGTCGCCGGCCCTTCCCGGCGACGGCGGGAGGCGGCGGCGGCGGGGCTCGCCCTCAGCCGCCCGCCCCCCTTCGTCCGCCCCCTTTTTTTTTTAATTTTAGAGTATTTTTAATTAGAATTAAGTTTTAATTTAATTTAATTAATTTTTTATTATGTAAACGGCGTCGACTCAGCTCTCCGGCGAGCCACGCAAGCATTAAAAAATAATAAACGCGTGCCACGTAGGATTTCCGGCAAAGTCGCTGGAAGTGGCACTTAAGTGTCCCATTTGAAAAAAAAGTGGCACTTAAGTGTACCGAAAAAAAGTTATGGCACTTAAGTGTCCCCCCGTGCCAAGTTATGGCACTCCAGGTGTCCCAAACTCCTCCTTGTCAGTAACCGGCTTTGCAGGTTGAGCATTAGCTTGAGCATAGGTCTGCCCAGACCTTGTCACAAGATCAACATCTAGGTCATAGGACCAAGGCACCGCTTTATTGTTGACACACTCATACGGCTGAGGTACCTCTATCACTATCTCCTCATCAGATGCATCTTCTAATGGGGGCATGTCTGCAAGCAAAGGATCAACTTCTTCCTTAAGCGCAGCCTGTTCCTCTTCCCAATCGATGATGATGTGAGAAATAGTGGAAACTGTGCAGTTACGATCGGCATACACGATGATGCCATCATCCACCATTTTGGCGACTCTTTCCTTCATCAATGATAGGGGGACATCCTCCTGATCCAGATAATATCCAGCTCTCACCAGTCCATTATAGGCATCTGCTACATGCACCTTCGAGTTCTTGATTCGACCGACTTCGGGTTCCAAGATAGCATTCACCGTACCCTCATGCTCTGGTAGCGGATTCTTTTGGACATTCGGTTAGGTAGTTTGGAACGAAAAGGCCTTTGTGTCTAGCAGGTTTTGGATCTTGTGTTTGAGGGTGAAACATTCATCAGTCGAATGCCCCAGTTCACCACTATGGTAGTCACACTTCTTTGTCGGGTCGTAACTACGCATGCTTTCGTGATTAGGGCGCTTTGGCTCAGTGGAAAGCAAACCTTTCTTCTGGAGAATTGCTAAAACCTGAGATGGAGATCCAGGGAGTGGAGTGAACTGTCTTCTTGCTTGGGCAAATGACTGACGGCCAGCAGTTTGTTGTTGCCTTGCATTCATCGGAGCACGACCGGAACTTTCTTGGCTATAGGCTACATTCACATCCACGACGGCTTCTTTCTCCTTCTTGGCAGAGAATCTCTTACTTGATGACTCAGTGAACCATCCTTCCCTTATTCCCATCTCGATTTGCTCTCCCACAGAATCGCCTTGATTGAAACTTTCGATATATGTGCTTGCCATCCGGTTACGAAACTCGACGGAAGGGTCTTCACGAACAACTTCATTAACTCCTTATTGGTGGGTTCAGGAGTGATTTGAGCCGCCAGATTTCTCCACCTCACAGCGTATTCTTTAAATGACTCGCTCCTCTTCTTTTCCATCCGCTCCAGGTCTTCTCGGGAAGGTGCAATGTCCATGTTGAATTTGTACTGCTTGAGGAACGCATCAGCCACTTCATTTCAAGTATCAAGAAGATTGATATTTTTCATCACATACCGCTTCAATGCAGTCCGGTCAAACGGCATGGAATGATTGGATCATGAGGGGCTCATTTTTTACATGCTAGGCCATGCGTACGTGATACATCTGCAAATGAGACTTTGGGCAAGATGTACCATCGTACTTCTCAAATTCCGGCATCTTGAATTTGTTAGGCATCCTGACCTTCTCATAAACCGAGAGGTTGAACGGGAGTGAGCTCTGTGACTCCTGCAGTTGTTTTATTTTCTCTTCGAGTTTCGCGAAGCGATCATCCTGCTCCATCCTAGGGAGGTCAACAAGCTTTCCCTTTTCCACATTGATCAGGGATGGGTCGTTTTCTAAATCAGGCATGCCATTATTACTCGACTGGGGGTTATTTGCTTGCTTCGGGATAACAGCCTGAGGAAGAATGGATGGAGGAGTCGGATTGACTTGGAATGATTTGAATTGAGTCATTATAACCTCCATGGAGGCAGCTAACTGACGGAGCTGATCTTCTATATTGGACATACGATCATGCATCTCATTTTGTTCCGCCATTTTGGCCCTTGATCGGGTAACGATAGGCGAACGTGGCGGATCCGTTGTCACCTAAAGGAAAATGGTATGATGTAAGAACCAATTGTAAAGATAAGAAAATGGCCCATGACAATGGTCTAGTCGTTATTTTATTTAAAATTTTGAACCAGACTTCATAACAAGGAACTAAGAATTGAAATTCAAGTCCCTAAACATTGAACTAAGGATTGAAAACACTGAATTAAAAATTGAAATTAAGATCCCTACACATTGAACTAAGAGACAAAAACCAAAACATCTCATTTTATATGCTTTCGGGATCCCAATGCTTTGCGAAGCTTCTTATTTTCAGCTTCAACCATTTCCAATTTCCGCTTAAGATGCTCAATTTGTGCTTGTTGGGTGGGCTTCTCGGTCACATCGGGGACTACTTTTGGGCGCAAGGCGGAAGGAATCCGGTGTTGTTGGATGTAGAACGCCGATGCGTGGTGGATCTCTTCCTCGCCTTTCGCCTCTTGGGCACCAAAATCTTCTCTGGGTGGCATTCATTCCATGCAGCAATGACCATTTGGATCTCGTTGAAGTAGTCATAGTCCGTACGAAGGAAACATACTTGGAACAACTCCATCTTGAGAGGTGGAGGAATTTCCTGAAGAGCCTTGTACTGACGGGCCACCCTATGTGGGTAATAGGAAGTAGCACCAGAAAGGCCTAGCAACGGGATTGGCCCATCATGCTTGTGGGAGAAACGAGCCTCCTCAACACGGAACCATTTAGTATGCCATAAGAATGCCTTAGGATTAGGATTTTTCAAGAAATTAATCCAACTTGCATACTGTTTATCCGCGGAAAAACGTTCTAGAACTTGAAATTTTTGAATGGGATTCCTAAAATCATCAACTTTAAATTGTTTCATAAGATGCTCAAACCCTCTTATGTGTGAGAAAAACCATATTTGCAAAAGTTCAGGGATGGCACGCATGGTCCTTTCTTCATTTTGTTTAAAACGGGTTAATGACAAGAAGGTTTCAGCTAAGACCATATTGACATAATTTAACCCATTGCAAACACGATTAACCACCCATGAAATTGAAGGATTAATAGCATTTTTTCGATAAGGAAAAACAATTAGACCAAAAAATGCTAATATGAAAATCCTAGCTTTTGAAATCATTGGTTGTTCAGCAAAATACTTTTCCAAGAATGACAATGGGCATGCATGGCAATTGGCTTTAATAACCTTCTTTACCACTTCGGTCTCGATTTTTAAAAAATGTGATAGTTCAGAGATAGAATCTGTACCGAAAGGTGGCCTAACAAGTTCCTTTTCCAGAGGCATTCCCATGGCAACACTATACTCCTCTAGTGTCGGGGTTAACTCGAACTCACCAAAGATAAATGTGGAAGTCTGTGGACACCAGAAGTGAGGCAATGCTTGTATAACACTGGAGTGAATATTGATCTCTAACAAAGGGAGAAGCCGGGCGATCTTGGCTTTCACATATCTCTGACCTTCTTGATCCAACTGATCCAGCCACATTTTGAGCTCTTTTTGGGAGTGGAAATGATTTGCACGTCGGTTTTCCCCATCGCATATAAAACGAGACTGACGACAAAACCTATTGTCATGGACCGACAAAATTGCAATAAAGTAAGTAAATTACAAAGTGAAAGTTAAACAACTTACTTTCCTGGAAATGGATGGCAATCACATAGACACACGCATGAAAAGTGAGGCTCAATTTCTACCTAAACGGCTTAGCGAAGTGGAGCTAAGAGGATGATCTGACCGCCGCAGTCTCGCGTAACGTGTCAGGTCCCCTAACTCCGGCTCGCCGAATGGAATATCCAATAATCCCGTAGTCTCGCGGATATGGATAAACACATTCGACACCATGAAAAACTTTCAGGGAAAAGAAGATTAACCTCCATATAGCGGTCTCGCTTTGGAGGAAGTATCATTCTCAACACCATCCTAAAAATCCTATCGCAGCCCAGGTCTAGCCGCAGGTTGTGTGTGCAATAGTATAGTGCTAAAAGTAGTAAAACATGCACAACAGTTTAAAGGCAAACAACACATCTATAGCTTTAATTAAAACATTCATCCCTAACTCCAACCTGCAAAACAAAGGTCAGCAGACACTTCCCCTTATACCTCCCAATCTGCAAAAACATTTAACACCTTAAATGTTACGGACGTACCTGGTATCCTCGCTGCCAAACAAAAACATTTTTTTTAAAAGAAATTTGGCCTAATTCCACTAAGTGTTTTAACACAAGTCCCCAGCGGAGTCGCCAAGCTGTCGCGACCTAATTTTTCTGGGTGCACCACCTAGAATTTAGGTTAATGGACGACTAAGTTTAAACTTAGCTCGGGCCCTCCCAGGCCCATACCAATTCGCGACTTAGGGTTCAAATTTTTAAACATGCAAATGAATTTTATCTAGGAGTCGCCACTAATCATTTTCCGGTAGGCTGATTAGACACCTAAGTAAAATAATGGGAGAATTATTTTACTCTTACGAACCAGAGACTAAGGGTACGGGGACTTGGTTACATTAGACTTTTCTAGTGCCCTTTCGATACCATTTCTTTTTTTTTTTTTTTTTTTTTGAAAATGTTTTATGTAGGCAGCTGATTTATTTTAACCTAAATTACTATCATGAAAATGTGGTGACCACATGAGTGTTCATCCATTATTAAAACATTCAAGAAAAAAATTTGCATCACACAAAGCAAGCAATCATTTTTTTGGGTTTTTCTTGAAATTATGATTTTTTTATAAAAATGCATTTCCTAACTAAATGACTTAATCTTATTAATATGCGAATTCTAATCAAATGGGCTTATTATGCAAACTAGTTATTATGCACCTGATGACCTAATTTCACTAATGAACAAATTCTGATTAAATAATCCTATTATGCAAACTATTTAACATGCACCTAGTATTTTTGTATATTTTTTTAATTGAAATTCAGAATTAATAAAAACCTTAATTAAACTATCTAAAAAGGATAATTTTCTAATTTATTCTAGGAATTAATTTGATTTAACCTTATAAAACTATTTTTTTTAAATGAGATAATTAAAGATTATCTAAAAAGATCTAATTTAGGTCCAACCCTAACTTAATTCTAAAAATGCAACCCTAAAAATATAATCCTAAGAAAATTTTAATTTACTAAGCCTACATGTTCGATTTACTAACCTATATGCTCATGATTTACTAAACCTAAAAATGCAATTTAATTTATTAAACCTACAGGGCTAATGCAAGATTTTGATTTTTTTGATTTTTTTGATTTTTTTTTAGTTTTTTTTAGTGTTTTTCCAACATAATCAATTATCAAATAAGCATTACATCTAAACAATCCAGATATTCAACCAATAAAGAATTAAAATAATCGAAAAAATAACCCGTTGTCTCACGGGCCAAATTAACGATTATTTTTAATCCTAAATATCATGACAAATCAAAATAATTAAAAATCTGATCCGAAGTCTTACGGACCAAATTAAATAATTATTATGATGTAACAATTAAAATTCCACTAAAAGTCCAAAAATTAATATAATTAAAAAAATCCGATGTCTCTCGGATTAAATTAATAATTACAATAATTTCGGACGAAATCCTAACGGATAATGCCTACCAAAATGCACAAATATTAACATTGACAAACCATGTTATGACTTAAACAAAAACAACAAAATTTAAAACACAATAAGATAACATAAATAGGCAAAAGAAAGAAATAAAAATAAAAACTAAAAAAAAGAGCTACCTAAAGGGAAAATGCAGGGAGGCAGCAGCGTGATGGGGGCAGACGTGCGACGGCAGGGGCGCGTTCGAAGCGGGGCTTAAGCGGAGGCGGAGGCGCGGGTGCGGCAACGGCGTCAGGCGCGGCGGTGATGTTGAACAGTGAGAGCTCGGTTGCTGCGAAACAGTAGCAGAGCGGAGAAGGCCTCGGGCTTCGAGGCGCGGCGTCGGGTGCGCAGGCGTGGCGTCCGATGAGCGAAGATGGGCGGTGAAGGCACCGGGTGCTGGGCTGAGGCGAGCGGCGCGGTGGCACGGTGAGGTCAGGAGTGGCAGGCTTCGGAGCTCCGGCGTTGGTTGAGCAACAGCAGGTCGCGGGTGCAGAGGCGCGGCGATGGGCATCGATCTGGGCAGCAGGGATCACCGGCGGAGGTGTAGGCGCGGCGTCGCTCGAAGGAGCGTGGCAGTGATGTGTGGACAGCGGTGCCACAACCAGCGTCGATGGTGGCAAACGGATTGAGGCGCCGCGGTGGTGCAACGATGAGTGGCAAAAGATGGGTGCGGGCGTCGAGCGAAGTCTTCCTGAAGAAGACGATCCCTTTTCCCCCTCTTTCTTTTTCTTTTTTTTTTTTTCTTTTTCTCTCACTTCGGCTGACCAGTCCCCTCACGCGCCCCTTCTCTCTGCTGTACTTGCTTTTCTCTTTTTCTCTGCGTTGTCAAAGAAAAGAGGAAATGGACAAAGACTTTCTTTCTTTTTTTTACTCTTTTCTCTCTTGCACGAATTCACTTTTTCGCACGAATCTTCTTGCACGGATTTCTCTTTGAATTCCCTCTCACGAATTCTCTCTCGACAATTTTGAATTCACCTCTATTACGAAAAAAATGAACTTCTTTTATAGTGATTCTAAACAGCCACTTATATGGCATTTCTCGAATTTCCATCTCCAAATCGTATTAAATCAAATCTGTAAATTAGGGTATGATTTCGCAATTAGTCCGATCTTGCTCGATTTCTTCCATTCTCGCAAAAATTATTGCCTCTTATTCACATGATTTTTAAATTGCTTCGCATTTGACAAAAAATCTAAATATCCATCAAATTTCAATTTTCCTTGCACAATTCAATCAAATCAATCTCCCCATTTTTTTCATTTTTTCATTTCTTTGTCCAAAATGCAAATTTTATTTTTCTAAAATTAAGTGTCAACAGACATGCTGTCGCGCCACCGCTTACTCGCTGCTGCAACAAGCCGCTGCTCGCCCGACACCACCGCTTGCTTGCCGTCGCCGCCACCTGCAAGCCGCCGGCTCGTCGCCGCGAGCCACCCCCAAGCCAAGCCTCCCTCCTCGGCCGTGGGTCTGAGGAGCCGCGGCTACCGTTGTCTTTGCCATGCCGTTGGTGTCATGAGGCTTGTGTCTTCGTCGCATGCTCGCCATAGCCGGAAATCGGTGAGTTAACCTCCTAATTGTAGATTAAAGCGTTAATTACGTTTAGAGGCAATTAACTTAAGTAATTATGATTAGATTAATTAATCGTGGTTAGATTAATTAATTGAGTTTAGTTTGATTAATCGTTATTTATTTAATTAACTATAATTTATTTATTTTAATCGTCATTAAAGGGGTTTTATCTTATAATCGGGATCTGTGTGGATGCTTAGTGTATGAGATTTATATGTTCTAATTATTTATTATGCTTATTGTATGGACAATGGTATATGTAACGTACTAATATGCAGAAGTGTGCCAAGACGAGGTAAGATTGGATGTCATTGCATGATTAGGTTGCCTTTGTATGAATTTGCATCCTAATCAAGGTTTAGGAAGTTGACTTGCTAAGATTTTATCTCACCCTATTATTATTAACCATTTTCAGGTTCGTAGCGTGGAGATCTACTAAGTGCGGATGCGGTGGGTGCGAGATGCGACATTTTTTAGCTGGCCTTGCCATTAGTGAAGCTAAAGTTAACCCTAACCTTTCTTAACCATTTCTACTCATAGGTCGTGTAGGAGTTATCTTTTGTTATAGGTCTGTAAATGTTAAACTCCTTGAGTTAACAAGTGGATAAGTAAATATACCACTTTTGGATATCGTTTGTTGTGTTTTACTATCGCTGTTTTGTTAGTTGATTGAGTGTTTATTTAATTTGTTTCGGCATGCGTTTAATCGAAAGATAAAAATAATGGGTCGGTAACGTGTCCCAAAACACTGTATTTTTAATCGACCGTCGAGAGATGTTTGCACGCTTGGGGTTTGAAAATATACAAACAGAGATTATAAGAATCTCCTTAGTTTCTAAAGAAACTACAAATTCATAAAAAAAGATAATCTTCATCAATCAATGCATGATTATTGTACATTCTAAATTTTAAACAACGAAAGAGCTCATTGAAGTGCTCTAGAACTATGGGTTCAACTGTGACAAGAAATTTGGATGGGCCATAGCATTACCAACGAGGTAGATCGACTAGCGTTAGCCAAATCTAGTGAGAGAAAGAAAAAATGATCATCCATCTTTGCAATTTTGAAGAGTATAGTGCTTCAATTCTCTCACCACTTTCGTGAAACTTTAAAGTGAACTATAGAGCTACAAAGGAGACGAATTATAGAAAAGTCGTGAAGTTTTAACATGAACTAAAAATACGAAGGAGAATGAGACGGAGAGGGTAGGTTTTTCTAGATATCCTCGTTCTTCAAAAATTAGAAAAGTCATTTTCAATTTTGATTTTATTAATTTGAAATATGGATTCTTCTACTTCATTTTTAAATCCTTACTTTTTATTCTTTTTTATCTCTTTTTATTATTTTATATTCCCTTCCATCATCTCTTAATAAAAATTTTATTAAATAATAAACTGCACTAATATACCTAAAATATATAATGAATGGAGGTATTATATATATATATATATATATATATATATATATAATAATAGATTAGATAGAAAGTCAAGTATATAAATATAAATAGTAATAAGTAAAAAAAGAAAATCATTGTTATTTTTGTTATATTAATTTTTTTATATTAGACTTCAAATATTATTTATATTTAATTATTATATTAATTTTATTAACTTAAGAGGTTTGTTATTCAAAAAAAAAAAAAAAACTTTTATACCAAAGTGTAAGAAATTCTATCTACATTTATCTCACTTCTTATATTTGACTTTATCTTATCATGAGTAGAAACCAAATATATGATATATCCTGACTTTTATCTTGGATACCAAAGTAACTTTGGTGTCTTGTACCACCACGGGCAAATTAGATTGTTATTGGTAGCACCATGGCACTATCGACAAGTATAGAGCTGGACTAGTGCAAAGGATACAGTCATGAAACCCATGTAGATTACTGTGAGACTTATAGTCCAATTGTCAAGCCTACAACAATTCGAAATGTTCTCAGGCGTGAAGACTTAAAAAAACAAAAGTAGAAGGGTATATATAAAGAATGGTTTTATGAATTCCGAGCCAAGTAGCATATGTGAATTACTAGGATGTAGTCCCTAAAGGAAATTTACAATGTCAATCAAAGACCTGTCTTCTTCTCTATAGTCTACTAATATAAGGCTCTGTCAAGGACACAACAGCAATAGTTGGGGGAAATATTGATGGCAACTCGATCCAAGGACCTAGTTCAGCTAATTGGTGAATGTGATTCGAGACGGACTTGGCAACATGGACCTAGTGATTTGAGAAGCAAGACGTCTCGTATTCGGTTCCAGATTGGCATAACCTTGTAAGCTGAAACGGATGATTTCAGTTTCTAGCTGTGTTCCTGCTCATTTATCTCTTTTCCTATTCCTATGATTAATCATATCGGGCATAGATTGGCCAAGAAAAAACAAAGAGCATTCAAGTGCACAAGGAACAGAGTTTTCCCTCCTGCAGCAGACTCGGTAAGTCCCCACCTGTAGTAACCATCATAACTATCCAGAACTTGAAATGAACTAAAGTTTTACTCGAGGAAAGGCAAATTGCACTAACACTGCTTTAGTTCAATAAAATGTATGGGGCCTCTGGTTTATAGAATTCGCATATTTATCCACCTATGTTCACTCTGGTCACCGAAATTTTTGCATCTTCCTTTTGCTTAACAAATCAACCTTCTCCATATGCCATAATCTTGATTGTTTATACAGTGATTTTCATGAGCAGAGTAATTCTTCCAAACATGACAAGTTCCTCTTTTCAACATGAAATTTTACAACCATGGGCAAATGGAACCTTAATTATTGTTCACCTAGGTGAGATACTGGAAACAGTCATGTCATTGGCAGAAAGATTAGGTGCCAAGGATCGATCGAGTTCTTGGGCAGCTCTACCAACCCAAAAAGCTGGTTTTTTCGGATCCAGAGGAGTTCCTTTTTGACCTCCTAAAAGTGTCACTACTTCTGACATTGTCGGTCTATCTTCAGGATCTTCCTGGACGCACAAAAGGCCGACGTGAATGCACCTGACTAATTCAGCTGCTTGGCCTGATTCTGCTAGAGAAGGATCCACGAGTTCCAACTCTTTTCCTTCAGTCCATAGTTTCCACGCCTGCAAGATTAAATTAATTGTGATGCAAAATGAATGATTATAAGGCAAGATTTTGATTCCCATGAACCGTGGAACATACATATGCAAGAAGTGTCTGAGCCTGTTCTGTAAGACAAAATCCCCTATTTCGTTTTCCACTGATGATCTCAAGCAAAATTACGCCAAAGCTGAACACATCTGATTTCACAGAGAACAGTCCCTCCATTGCATACTCCGGGGCCATATAACCGCTGTCACAAGTATTTAAAGTTCACATTAGTCTTTCCTACGTAGTACCTTCTTATTGACAAATCAAATAGAGAGTTTTCCTTGGCAAGAGCAAGAAACTCCTAGATTTTTCAGCTAATCAGAAGATGCAAGGACCTACTATGTTCCCACAACTCTTCTTGTATTAGCTGAACTTTGGTTTTCGCAAAATATTCTGGCCATCCCAAAATCTGATATTTTGGCAACCATTTCATGATCCAGCAGAACATTGCTAGGCTTCAGATCCCTGTGAATAATCCTCAGTCTCGAGTCCTCATGCAAGTAAACTAATCCTCTAGCAATTCCATCAATAATATAAATGCATGTGTACCAATCAAGCTGTGCACGTTTGTCTGAATCTGAAGATAAAGGCATCATGCAAAAATGTTCGTGATGAGGACAATTTAACAGATGCAAATTCTAAGTAAATGAGTTATTTCTTAAAGTTGGAGAACACGAGAAAATGAACCAAAGATGTAGATATCGAGGCTTTTGTTAGGCATGAACTCGTATACAAGCAGCTTCTCATCTCCCTCTGTGCCGCATCCTAGAAGTCTTACTAGATTTCTGTGCTGGAGCTTTGCAATCAAGATGACCTCATTCTTGAACTCCTCGAGACCTTGCCAAGACTGCCTTGACAACCTTTTAACTGCCACTTCTTTTCCATCAGAAAGCAAACCCTATAAGCAAATTCGGTTAAGCCCTCCGCTTACTGGACTTCAACCATCAACAATCGCAAACTGACAGCAAAAGATAAACTTACCTTGTAGACAGTACCAAACCCCCCTTGCCCGAGCTTGTTTGAACTTGAGAAGTCATCTGTAGCGGCCTTTATTGTGGCTAGATCCATGAAAGTTAGTTCCTCAGAGCTAACTAGGTTGCCTCCTTCAGTAATTTCCACACTGACTGGATTTACTAAATCATGGAGGACAGCATGCGGGCTTCTTTCCAGGTCTAAAGGTACCCAAATTTGGATTAGCTCTCCTATAAATATAAATTAAGTGGGACATTTTCTCATATATACCTTGTTTTGCTTTTCTCCAGTTGAAGTAGACAGCGCAAGATCCAGCAAGAACAGCTAATAGAAGTCCCAGGATACCAACAATCAAGACAATCCTTCCTTTATTCCATTTATCTCCCTTTCCTTTTTTGAGTCAAATAAACATCTTGATTAATGGAATATTCTGGAATATCAATAGGCTATGAAGAGAGATGTAATGTCTACACTAATGGTGAACTGCATCCCATAATAATAAAGAGGCTTATTAGAAGTTCAGCTTGAGCTGATTACCTCAGTCATGTTTCTGCATATTTGGCTATTTCCATAATCAAGGATTTGTAAGCTAAGTCTCTTTAGATTCTCTAGGTTACAAGTTTTGCTATAGGCTATCCCTGACTGAATAAAAGCAATGTAGGCAACTAACAGTATCTCTGAGAAAACAGGGCCAGACTAGAAAAATAAATTTGCTAAAAGTTGAGTTCTTCATTGGAGGTGAATGAAATAATGGTGTACACAAATTTCTAAGATCTTGACCCTTGTAGATATCTCCTCTGCATTTTAAAAGAGAACTTTAAATTTAAAAGTCTAAGAACACCCATTATGCAGATTAACTTTCTCCACAATTTTCGATTTTATTTGGACCATAGCTCAAATTGTATAAGCATAGAAATTAAGTTAATGGCAGGAACTATAGCTTTCTTCTCCTACTAACTGTAACTTCAAATAGATTGCATGTTCTTACCTGTGGAAGCAGGGTAAGATAACACAGAGGTTATCGAGCCATTTAAAAAGCAGTATGGCTCATACCTCGCATTGCAATTTTTGCTAACAACCGTTCCACCTTCCTGGGCATAGCAGCATGCTTTTAGATCCCCCAAGGCAAAGCGCAAGCAATTGTGACAGTCATTTCCTGACATATCCCCAGTACACTGCACTAGCCCATATATTGTCTGGCTCAAAGAATAATTTATTTGCCCCGTTGCGAACATTTGAGTAGAGTTAACATACGCAGCCTCAGTGGATATGTTCTTCATTAGATACATCAAGTAGGTGTAGTAATCAGCTGGTTCCGATGCAAGTTTGTCCTGACTATTTGAATCTGGGTATTTACCAGTATAATCCATGTTTGAAAAGAAATCTCGGAAGGAATATCGCACTTGGCATAATTCATACCAAATTACTGCATCTTCAGCATTGCACAGCTTCATGATCCCTTGGCTTGCATTGGTGACACAACCCTCGCACGCTGTGGAACTGGCATCTCCTCGGCAAAGAGCTTGTCCATAAATTCGGTTAAGGCCTTCTCCGACAGTAGTGTTGTAGAATCCCGTTGTTGCAGTGTTGTTCGACAGGGAATCAAGAAGGAGCTTCAGGTTTGATTCAAACATGTGGTTGGTCGAGTAATTTCCATACTCATGCTGACAAGAATTTGTAAGATAATCTGCTTCAACACTCATGTGAAGGCCTCGTGTTGACAGTAATAGGAACGTGAACAGAAAATAAAAATGTGGACCTCCCTCCATTTTCTCTTTCCGGCACATCAAATCTTCACATTCACCCAGATAATTCATTGTGTAAAGCAGCAATTCACGGTGAACAACACACAAGTTTCTGGAAAGTAATTTAAACATATATCACATATATTAGCATTGCGTATAGACTAGAGATCAAATGAAGTCGTATAAGAAACATCCTAATGAACCTGGAAAGTCTCGTGAAAATGTTAACAGTCATATATGCTGTCTGCTGATGGAGATTGGCAAGAACTTGCGTTGCCACCGAACTTCAGAGAACCTGAAAAGTAGAGCCTTTTCATGGAAAATGAGATGCTACTAGTCCCCAAGAAATTTAAAACCCACATAAGACCAGTTCATACTTGATGATCACAAATGAAGAAGAAGCGAGATTGTCGATAAGGACCTACTGCATGAAATAACACAGATATTTCCGTTAGGCGTTCTATCAAACCGTTGAATCATTCTGGGGGTTTTACTTGGGGGGGAAGTGGTTTTCTGTCATAAATTTGACTTGTTCTTTGATCATTTCAAGGGCTATGCACATTAGCCAATGCAAGAAAAGTAAACTTCTTGCCTGACCTTGAATTCTTGAGTAAACAATGGGTTTCTTGAGAAAAAAGGAATTTCTTGAAAAAAAAAAAAAAAAAAAGAAGGGCCAAAATTTGTTGTTTGACCAAATCATCCGAAGTCAACAAGGCTAGAAACATTTTTGAACACTAAATTGAGGAGAGATAAGACTGTTTATTCCTATGGTTACAGTGGGTGCCTGTGCCAACAAGTCACAATAAGATTGTATTTAATATCCCTTTCTACTTCATTAAAAACAATCATATTCAAGAACTAATATAATCCAACTTCCCTGTTCTCTTTTTATTAAAAGTATAGATAAATAATAAATTACAGATATGATTAGTCATTTTCCGGAGAAAGCCGTTAAATGGCATTATTCTGCACTTAAGCAGTAATATTCTCTGTACCTTAATTAGCGAGTCTAACTCAGTGGATGGACCACAGTGACTATTCAAATTTTGTTTACATCACTGGTGAACTCATCGTACGTGGAATTCATGGTCTGTGGACTCTGACAACAATTTAATGCTTTTATGTAAGTTTCATTTACTCCGTCAAACCCTCTTGCACACGGTAGCAGACTAAGAAGCACCCACACTATCCAGAAGTCTCCGTGACGTGTTAAACACTTTGGCACGTGTTCGACACGCTCTAACATGTACGACACGCGGTCAACGAGTGTCAGGAAATCCAACACGTGATCAACTCTTCCCGACACTCTCCGACAGGCGAGTTGGAAATTTCGACACGTGATTCCAACACGCACGGGTCAATTTTAAAATTTTTCAATACTTGAGGGGTCAAAGTATAAATATATGAAAAAATAATGAAAATGACAAAAATAAAGGGGAAAGAAAAAAATTCTTACTCTCAAGTTTCCTAATTATAAGTTTTGACATTCCCGTGAGTGACGATGAAACGCCTCTCTTCTCGTTGGTGTCGCTCCGCCGCCCTCATAGACTTAAAGTATTGATTTTTTTTTTTTTTTTTGGCTTCTTTCCGCCTCTCACAGGCGTCACCTGTGAGTTATCTCTTTTGGTCTATTTCATTAACTTGTGAGTTATCTCTTACATTTTGCATGGCGAATTTAGTTATTTTCTTTTCTTTTGGTCATACTTCGAGAGTTCTTGTCCTAAATTTTCATTTTTCTCAAACCTTGTTTTGCAAAGGAGCTCCAAGCTAGTCTATATCATGAACTCCGAACTCTGTCTAAGAGTATAAAAAATCTCACTAATTTCCGATAAGTGTAAGAAAACATGACATGTTCCTTCAAATTTATTCTTTTGTGTTTGCAATTTTTGAATTTCTTATTCAATCTCTGTCAAATTAAAATAATAAATGATATTAACAAATGTTTAATTAATATTTTTAGTATAATTAATTCTATGCTCTTTTTATTATTTATTTTTGCATTTATATAAAAATATATATTTAATATATAACGTGTCGAAATATGTTAGAATTCTTTATTTTTTGATAAAAAAAGTATCGACGTGTCGTGTCGCATATCCGTGTCGGTGCTACATAGGTAGCAGATCTAGACGGTTTGAGATATTAACAAAGTGAATTGGAAAGTTATCTACTTGCAGTTATTCCACTGGCTTTTTTTTTTTTTTTTTTTGATTGAGGGACGGTCGGAGATCATCCTTTGAGGATCACATAACCCTCCGCTATTTGGTAGCACTAGTGGGGCCTCGCTACAAACCACTATTTGGACATAAACCTTCAAAGGCTAGCCCAATAAACCACCCCTGAGACCCCCACTAAAGTCACGAGTATTCGAAGATTCGAACTTATTCCCTCGACAATGAGGTAACAAAGCCCAACCATCACGGCTTCCTACAGGTGGATTCTTCCACTGGCATTTTGTACTCGGGAAATAACAAACGTACAAATGTGCTTTCTCTATAAAAAAATTTATTTGCGAACTGTAATTTTACTGAAAACTATAGTACTTAGCTTTTTCTTAGATCAATTACATTGCTTGTTCAAAGAAGCAAGAGAAGAATTATATTGCCAAAGTTACGTCAGTCGCCGGAATTTTTTTGTAAAACCTTGGAATTATGGAAGAGTCAAATACTGTACAGGGCTCCGAACTTGTGGTTATAGACCAGAAAGATTCATTTAATTATGTTCCGTCAGTTGCGCGGCGAAGCGAGTGCATTTGATCAGCTCAATTCCGATATGTTCGAACTGCAGAAGCTTATTATAATTTACAACAAAATGCATTTGTCATTAGTACAATTTGACAATTACGCAAACCCACACGGCATGCAAATTTCACTCAGAAAAATATATACGGAGACTTTCTGCCATACTAAATGATCACTTGTCATCTCATATGAACAGACGATCGTCAAAAGTTTTTAATGCACGAGTGACCAATTGAGATTCGTAAACTCACAAAGTCCCAGTATCTCCTTTCTTGGGTCAATCATCTTGCATCAATATTCGAAATAGTTACGCCATTAACAGGACAGGAATTATCCGTGACTTGCCGGCGATATTGGGCGAATTTTTCCACTGAGAAAGCTGGTCGTCAAGGATATGCAAGAGTTCTGCTTTCGTTTTTCATCATAACAACCACGGATGACATTGTAGGCCTGTCATATGCATCTTCTTGAATACACAACAGTCCGATTTGCATGCATCGCCTAAATTCTTCTGCACAGCACGAGTCAATTATCAATGGATCCAGCAGCTCCAATTCTCTTTCATCCCGCCACAGATGCCACGCCTGCAAATTCAAGATCTAATCAGTATCCTCACTCTCCTAGTAATTAAGACAAATGCTAATTATAATGAGTCAAAGTTCATACATATGCAGTGAGGGTCAGTGCTTGTCTTGATAAATGAAAGCTAGCGTTTTTTTCTCTTGTTATTATCACTGTTGAAAAAACTCTTTTGTTATTTTGAAGTCGACAAACATTTCCAAAGTTTAGTCTAAAAACTTCCAAATTTTAGTGTCAAAGTCTGAAAACCGTCAGACTTTAGGTTCAAAGTTTGCCTACATTGACAAATTCGAGAATGAATGCTACTAAATAATAAAGACTTATCTAGATGCAATATTATCTTTATTTCTTCAAAAATTCATTTCGTATGGCTTATAGATGACTTTCTAGTTGGATATAACATCTTTATTGGAATCAATTCCGATAATCAAATCTTTTGGAATGTAAGCAAACTTAGAAAATTCTACTTATAGAAACCAAGATCCTGATTGTATGGGCGAATAGGATTGACGGGCTTTCATCACAAATCATCAAATTACTCGAGATCTCCTTGATTGATTCTGTCCAACGAGTAGATTGGAAAATTTTCTTTAGAAAGTGCCAACAATCAAGAAAGTATGAAAGAGTATTTAAGGTGGACTTTTTAGTTGTTCAACGAAGAGTGCATAAAAGAAAATTTTCAAAGTCTGAAACATTCTAATTCCTTGCTATTTCATTGGAGCACAAATTTGTACTCAAAAGAGAGAAAATCTTATAGTGTGACTTTGTAAAAGAAAAGCAAACTCTTCACTAAGTAGTTGAGATCATCAAGCTGTAAAATCTCTTTTGTTTCTTTAATGGAATATAGCTAGTGGGCTTTCAGTATGGGAGGGTGGACGCGAGCTTGATCTAAGTCGAACCACTATAAACTTTTTGTTCTTATTCTCTTTCCTGGACTTCTTTATTTTTGTTTGAAGTTTTATCTAACTGCTAAATTCTGATTTCATTCATAGTCTATCATTTTCTAAAAGCAAATTATTTCTACTGAACCTTCTGAAAATTTTTGTTCACACTTATTCACCCCCTTCTAGGTCTTGTTACTAGCCCTTTCAATCTCAAGCACAAGAATTCCGAAGTTGAAAACATCAAACTTAGTTGAATATAATCCCTCCATAGAATATTCTGGAGCCATGTATCCACTGGTCCAGATAATCAAACTAGAAATGTGAGATAAATTGAGACATGCAACGAGCATTGTCAACTGAAGTGGCCTATAGGGCTATAACATTGTTTCAATGGCAAATTTGTCTGTAATTTTGCATCTACAAAGTAAATATTCATATCATCAACCAGTAGATTAAGGAAATATACACAAAAAACCCAAAACACTGGACTCACTATGTTCCTACTATGGTTGTCGTGTTGGCTCCCCCGTCATTTTCAAAAAAAAATTGAGCCATTTCAAAGTCCTGAGATTTTTGAGTTCATTTCAGAGTACAATATTATATTGCTTGCCTTCAGGTCTCTGTAAATGATTCTTAGGCGGGAATCCTCATGTAGGTAAAGAACCCCATGTGCTATTCCATTTATGATGTCGATGTGTTTTCTCCTGTCAAGTTTTGCCCGTCTCTCTTGATCTGGCAGTAAAAACAAGAACGAACATTTTAGAAAGATAAGTTAGATATTGATGGCCCAAAATTTCGTGCTGTTTCATTCAACAAACCGAAAAGGATGACATCCAGGCTGCCATTGGACATGTATTCATAGACGAGAATCTTCTTTTCATTATCAGCACAAAATCGCAAAAGCTTAACGACATTTTTATGTTGGAGCTCCATTATGAGCAAGACTTCATTTGTAAATTCCTCGGTACCCTGCTCGGTGCTTGAGAGCCTCTTGATAGCTATCACTCTTCTCCTAAATATTATAAGATGACTCAAACGCAATCTTTTGGAAATAAACCTTTAATTACAACGTCAGAGACTAAGATGGGACCATGAATCGGGCATCTTAGTTTTTCTGGATGCACAATTCATGGTCCCATCTTAGTTTCTGGAGAGAATGACCTGTGGATTAATAAATGGGAGAAGTACACCATTAGTGTCATAAGTTGTGTACGGCGCTCACTTTGGTGCCAAAAGTTTCTGTTGGATCACTTAAGTGCCATATCAGAGGAAAAACAATCACTTTAATGCTACCGGCGAAAGATTCCGGTCAAAATAATTACATGGCTTTAAAAAAAAAAAAAAAAAAAAAAAATCGACAAGGTCTTTAAACAACGTTGTTTTTGGTCCTCCTTAAGAAAACAACATTGTTTTGCTGTCCTACATGGATGGCCTCACAAAAACGACGCCGTTTAACTCATTTGGGGATTTTTTTTTTATTTGGGGATTAAAATTAGGGTTTTTCCGACCTAGCTCGCTCGGCCGTCGTCGCTCAACCTTTGTCGTCGCTGGGCCGCCGTCACTCACTTAGAGGACAAACAATCACTTTAATGCCACCGGTGAAAGATTCCGGCCAAAATAATTACGTGGCTTTTTAAAATAAAAAATCGACAAGGTCTTTAAACAACGTTGTTTTCGGTCCTCCTTAAGAAAAAGACATTGTTTTGTCGTCCTACATGGATGACCTCACAAAAACGACGCCGTTTAACTCATTTGGGGATTTTTTTTTTTTTAATTTGGGGATTGAAATTAGGGTTTTTCCGACCTAGCTCGCTGCCGTCTCGCTCAGCCTTTGCCGTCACTGGGCCACCGTCGCTCGCTCAACTGCCATTACTCGGCATTGTTTGAACGCCCTCGACAGCACATGAGGGAGCACCAGCCCCGATTGCCAAAGCATAGGTACTAGAAGACATAGGCTAGGCACTCGTCAGGGAGATCGGAGATGGAGAGGGAGACATCAATGGTGGCGCACTCGTCGGCGGCCTCCCCGAGCACCGGCTAGATCACGGCCTTCGACTTGGCCATCGAGTGGCCGTCGTCGAGCTTGGGGTCGAGGTCGAGGTTGGGGTCGAAGTCATGGCCGTCGAGTGGCCATCGTTGGGGTCAGGGTAGGGGTCGGAGCCACGGCCATCGAGTGGCCACCCCAGGGTTGAAGCTGCGGCCATCGAGTGGCCATCGTCATGGTCGAGGTCGGGGTCGGGGTTGGGGTCGGAGCCGCGGTCGCCGAGCAGGGGCCATCAAGGACAGCGATTGGCTAGAGATTTAGGGTTTTGAATTAGGGGGAGACACCAAACGGCGTCGTTTTGGTGTTAGGATGCTAACTGTACTCTTCGGTGAGCCACATCAGCTTAAAAAATTCATAAAAAAAGTGCCACATCGGATTTCCAGCCAACCAAATTAAAGTTGGCACCAAAGTAAGCGTTTTTCAAATTTTTTGACACTTAAGTGATCCGACGGAAATTTTTGGCACCAAAGTAAGCGCCGTACACAACTTATGGCACTGATACTATACTTATCTCATTAATAAATAGTTAGGAGAAGAACCATGTAAAGGTTTTTCAAAGACTAAAAATATAATATTTCATTCAATCTGCACTGCGTTTTCTTCGTTATGTGTGATGTGATTAAGAAACGGTCAAATTATGAATTTGCCATCCCTATTTGCTAAAGAAATAAATTCTGCCCTTATCACTTGGTTTTTCTCTCCTCTCTCTTACAAACCTGGTACGGCGCTAACCATATTTATCAGGATATAAGCAGAATTCTATTATTTCGTGCCAAAAACTAGAATATTTATTTTTTTTCTCCTGTTGATGTATATTAGCTAGTTTCAATTAAGATTTTTTAGTGTAATCTTAATTGATCTTTATTTATTTCAAGATCTCAACTTGTGACTTCGATACTTAGATCTTATTCCTTTCCAACTTGATTTTCTGCGACACTTTCACTCGCTTTACAATTGTGAAAGCAAGATACTTCAAACATATTTGTGCCGTTTTGTGGTAATAATTTATCACCAGTAGTAGTAATAATAACAACAATTATAATAATTTCCATAAAATAAAATTTTGTTGGAAGTACTAATTCTACTCATTTTGTTTCACCAAAAATAAGTGATTTAGAAAGCATTTTCCAAAAAATAATTACTTATATTGTTTAAAAAAATTAGTCAATATAGAATATTTTCATCATCGATAATAATCTAAACCTAACTATTTTTGTGGGCAATAAAAAAATTTCCATTAATTTATTTTTAAATGATATAAGCAATTATATTTTGAAAAATATTTTTCAAATTACTCATTTTCCACAAAACAAACGCCCCTTATTCTCATGGTCACTTTTTTTTTTTCTCTTCATTAGCAAAGCTAATCAAGCATTTACCATAAGAGAAACCACCATCTCACGTATGCAAGACTATAATCTCATATTAAGCATCTTTATTACTTGCAATTTTGTTAATTGATATATCACAAAAATAATTTTCAACTGCGGTTTTGTGTAATCAACCGTGGGATTTTATACCCATGCAAACAATTTAAGAAAAAATTCTAGATATTTTAATTGAACTGTAAAAGGGAAGAGCGACGTAGAAATTGAAAAGTCTAGGTCTGGTTAGCCGTCTTTCTAATTTCTGATTGGGACATCATGGCAAATAGCAAATGACTAAACCAAATTCAACTCTTCCTTTTTTTTTTTTTTTTTTTGTGACCCAGGAATTCACACGGCCGGTAGCAGGAGAAAATCCAACTCTTCCTTTGTCCCCTCCTCTGCCGAGCAAAATTGATGTAAGGACCACCATCATGTTCATGCCCTTGTCTTGTCATTTTTTATGTGGATCAATCACGTTTCTCAGAAAGTTCCTGACCCGCTGACGCATCAATTTGAGAGGACCATTCATTTAGAGGACCACTAGCATGAGCCTTTATAGCCACTCAATTTAGGCACGCTCTGTTGTGAAATAACGCGGAAGTTAATGAATCTTGCCATTCAACACGAGAGAACGAAATTATCAGGGAAAACAACGAGGAACAATGAATAATAGGATGACTTTCCGCGGTTTGGTTTGAGCATTGCTGTCAAATAAGCAAGTCAACCACAAAGGATCCACTAATTATAGAGTTGCTTTCGCTTACTTAAATATTTCTTAATACCCGCAGTTTTGAGCTTTATGTAATCACTTGAATGTCGTGGCAACAAGCCAAAAGTCACGACAAAGAGAACCAGCCTCAAGGGATCAATAATTAATTGGAGAATTACAGAATTATAATCACTTATATCTCAACTCTAGATTACACTCATACCCACAGTGTTTAGCTTCATCTAATTGATTTGATGTCGCACACGACAAGCTAGAAACACAGCACACACCTCCATTGATTTGATGTGTTAACAAAATGGACAAGTAGTGGTTTTCACGTATTGCTCTCAGGATTTTGCCCGTCGGCTGACGATTATACGGGATTCCCTAGATCACCAAAAAAAAAAAAAAAAAAAAAAAAAAAAGGACAAGTAGCCAACTCCTACTAGGAAACAAATGCATTCATGTTTCCTTGCACAACATTCCGACGTCCACACAAAATGGAAATTCAGTCAAACACCAGGGCGACCATAAAATTCCAAAGTTGACTTTTCCTTTTCAATATACATCGAATTCAGCTTAGGAATCCGATTCCGAATAGGACTTAGAGACTAAGTTACATGCATCCAGGTTTTTCACTTTCACGTGGTCCACCTATTCCATTTCGAGTCATGTTCCATTTGATGGGTTCAAACTTGGGACATAACCCTAACAAGCTCTAAGGTAAACAAACTTATAAGTTTTCCGTCAAGTCCCAAACAAAGTTGAAGAAGATGCCGAAATTGTCACAACTCACGGCACACACCATTACATCGGTGAGGAAAGTATTAAAGTAGGAGAAGAAAGAATAATTTAGAAACCAAAACCATATTTCTATCCAATAATGGAGGACCTTGATTAAAAAAAAAAAAAAAAAAAAAAAAAAACACTAGGAATACATTATGATAAATTAAAGAATTTGGATAGACATCTTTTTAATACCCAAATTTTGATTATTCCCCCTAATCATTTATCGCATGAAAAATTAGGGATCAAATTCAAATCACTTGCATCAGCATTTTTACTTAAGTCATCACATGTAAGATCACTGCTTATCTGATGACAACTCCGCGAATAAGCATACATCAAATCACCTCTCCACAAGGTTGGAATTTAGTTGATGTGGACTCGAGATTTGGCAAATAAGGAAATAACAAACTTACCCATCTGAGCAAGAGCTTTCAGGATAAACCGAAGCTGATTATGGAAAAGATGGAGGGCAGGTCGTGAGAATGGAAGAGGAAATAAGGAAGGCCAACTAAGTGATGAGAATAAAAAGGAAACGATAGTGGAGATTGGTGAGGGCCACCCGTCTGAGTCGAAGAGGAAAGAATAAGAAGCTGGGAAATCAATGGAATATCAGCAAGAGATTGACGGAATGGGCTGGCTGATGGCAAGTGATGATGGCAAGTGAATGGATCACATTCAAAAGTCTGGCTTTTCATAAATCTAGTTCTATTCAGACCTTACCTACCTTATTTCGAAATAAGTTGTCAAAAATTTTTTAACACCTATTTATCCCCCTCTAGGTGTTCGTACTAGCTTTATCAAAGAGCCATTTGAGTGCTTTTTTTCCAAGACTTTGTAGAGCCTTGAGGGTCATCTAGTATGTTTTTTATCATTCTTAATTAGCATCAACATTTACATAACATATGCTACCGCCTTCAGTGGCGCAGCTGGTTCGGGCTCTTTCCTCCTCACGAAGGGAAGAAGTTCGAATCCCAGATACGTCGTTGGAGATTCTTACCTAGAGTATTGTGGTGATAGGTCTTGCAGTCACTCCCCAGGGTTTGCTCACCGGCTGTCAGCTTATGAGGTTCCCTAGGTTACCAAAAAAAAAAACATTTACATGACATATGAAAATGGGATTCCTTGAAGTCCATTCCTGAACAAAAGATCATTGCATTGCGCTGTTTAAATCATTAGCATTTACATTACATTCTTTATTACTCATCATTACATTTTGAAAATGGGATCATATCCTTTGAAGTCCATTCCCAACAAGAAAAGATTGTTGCAATGCATTTGCATGGCTTAAATTTAAGTATCATCTATTTTTTAAGGAAACCTCTGTGAGCTTCCCTTTAAAGAGGAACAGCTATTGACACTTAAATTTTGATTATTCCACCTAGTCATTTATCATATGAAAAATTAGAGATCAAATTAGAATTACTTGCATTTGCATTTTTACTCAAGTCATCCCATGTAAGATCACTCCTCATCGTATGACCCCTTCACAGACGATCATTCATCATATCACCTCTCCACCAGGTCGGAATTGAGTCGTTGTTGACTCGAGATTTGGTGGATAAGGAAATAGCAAACTTACCCATCTAAGCAAGAGTTCTCAAGATAAATTGATTCTAATTATGGAAAAGATGGAAGGCAGGCTGTGAGAATGGAAGAGAAAATAAGGAAGGCCGGCTAAGTGATGAGAATCAACGTAAAAGGATAGTAGAGATTGATAATGCCTCCCATCAGAGTGGAAGAGGGAACAATAACAAGTCGGGGAAGATGTGGTATCGGAAAGAGGTTGATGGATCGGGTTGGCCGATGGCGAGTGAATGGTACACATTCAAGGCAATATGAGTAGAAGCATAAAAAGAAACCAAAAGATTGCGAGTGCTAATTTGCAAGTGAATTAGAGAGATTCATAGTCAATTCTCGGTGACAAATCAAGGCTAAAATTCTCTATTCTTTGAGAATCATCAATCGGCTCCGGATCCAGACTTTCCAATGATACATGAGAATTATTATTATTATTATTATTATTATTATTATTATTATTATTATTATTATTATTGGCGCTATAAAAGGAGACGGACGCACACTTTGGGGGAAAGGTGCACTCACGAGATTTCCCCAAACAAGCACGAAAATCTCATTATCATCACGGGCACATAATATCTCTAGGACACCTCTTCCATCGCTTCCACCTCTTCCACTTCATCCATCATCCATTGTCTGTCTCCATGCCATGCCTTCTTAATTAGTCACTGTCATATACGACGAGAATCGGTAGAATACGAGGAGGCAGAGAGGGAGCGCAACTCTTCGCAGCACGCACAGCCATCCCCATTGTCTCCACCACCACTTTCCTCGATATTCTCACGATTTCCCACTCTCCATATAACGCCCATCATCAAGAGCACATTTGCTCTTTAAATCGTCATGAACAGAAGGCGACATGGAGCCGAGGAGTGGAAGTCTTCAAAGGAAGAAGCGATCTTGAGCAGAACTAGGAAAAAGCCAAGCGGTGGCCAGGTGGTAAAAGCGACTCACGATGGAAACATACGTACGTGAGACGCCGAAGAGGACGAAGTGCTCTCCTCATGTCGTTGCCTCAGCACCTCTCACTGCCTCCGCGTCATCCCAGGATCTTGCTGCCGTGGACCCAATCCTCCGGCCATCGATCAGGAAGCTTCTAGCGGGCCTGGCAAGTGCCGTCTCGTCGTGCCGCCACTGTGTCTCGAAGTTCTTCCAACGAGCACCGACATCCTTGGTGTTCAGCTTGGAGCATCCCCAGGCGGACCAGCTAGTCTCTGTGTTCACGACGTACTCTTCCCGGCGGCTGTGGTAACCTTCCAGTAACCGGTCGAACATCGGTCTGCACTTGCGCACCAGCAGTGTCTCGGTCCAGCAAACAAGCTTCTTGGTGGCTTTCCAGTAAGCTACCCAGTTCGACTTTCTCCAGCGCCGTCCGTGATAGCTTGATTTTTGCTAAATATTTAGAGATAAATTGCATAGAAAATGAGGATTAATTTGGCATGGAGAGAAGGGCCGTCGGTCACTATACTCGAACCACAGCCGACGACCGCTGCCACTTCTTTTGCGTGAAAGCTAGTAGATTTCGTCCCCGGTTTATTCTCCTCCTCCTTTTTCCCTTTTTTTTTTAAAAATTATTTGCGGTTGGTCTCCCAAGGATCCTGGCTCGGGGATCTGCGAGGCAAGCAGACGTAGCCCAGTCCATCGAGCTCGTCCGCTGTCCGACGCCACCAAGCCGGGTGGGGAACATTGCTGACCGCCCCTCTTCGACTCCCTTTGGTGCTCTGTTCCGGGCTCGCCGGACCGGGTTCCTTCATTTGGTACGAGCGAGTTCCGGTCTCATTCGAGTGCGTGACTCAGTCGCGGGATCTTGGGTGTCCATTGCTGTGAATCCCGGCTCGAGTCCGGGCTCGGTCGTCCCCCTTTCTCACCCCTCGGTCTGCATATATGAAGCGTTCGATAAAATGCCTAAGCTAGAGGCCCGTTCTCGGTTTTCATTGGGCCCGAGACTTGCTGTCCTTTTGTTCATACGAAGCATTATCGAGCTGTCCCTTTGCCGAAGATGAACCTTGCTCGTTCATTGCTTGCTGATTTTGGTCTAAGTTCGTGTCTCGGACAAGCTCAAAGCTTCCTTTTAGCCGACGCCCTCCGCGTGTTCGAAGAAATGTCTGACTGAAGTGCGCGCGTTTATTCTTGGTCCTCCGTTCGTTTTCTGTGTTCGCGGTTTGTCAAATGCGTTCCGGTAGACCTCCACCCGCTACCCTTTGCTTTGAATGCCCTAGTGTCACGGTTTCTTTCGGGGTGCATCATGTTCCCACGGGCAAACGGTTCTCGGTCGGTGAAGACAAGGAGCGGCGGCGGCGGCGGCGGTTGTGGCCGCCCATGACGGCTGCGTGGTGGCTGGCCGCGGCTTGTATTGCGCCTGAACAACTCTGATTCGAACTCGAGGGCTTTTCGTCGTTCGCATCAGCCGATGTTCTTGGTCCTTGGGGAAGAGCGTGGCCTGCGTTCGGGCTTGGGAGCGTGCTACTGTAAAGCCGCAAGGGAGAGGATGGGTTTTGGCTAAGGTGGGCTTGGTGTTGCTTTTGGAAGAGTGGGCCGTAGAATCGGGCCCGAGCCTTTGATAGTCCAGTTCAACATCCGGACTGGGCCCAGAAGGCCCTTTTTTACGGATGGGGGCTCAATTTCGAGCTGAACTGGTTTCGTGCATCAGGCCCAGTCCAGCCGAGGAATCAGCCCGGCGGGCCTGGTCGGTCCGACCCGGGTCCGCCCAAATTTATAAGATATTATTATTTTTTTAGTAAAATAATTTTAAAATCAAAGATAAAAAAATCAAAAGTTTTCAAAAAAATTTCTGAAATTAGGAATGGTGAAAAAAAGTAGTTTTTTGAGTAGTTTTCTTAAAAATTAAATCAGACCTCAAGGTTGAAATAAGATTAGGTATCAAAAAGTTAGTTAATATAAATGTAATCAAGTCTTCAATCTTAATTTCTCTTATTACGTAGGACTAAAATGTTTCTTCAAGTATTTTACTTGGGCTTCTATTCAACCCACTGCAAATCAGTTAGTGGCAATTCCTAATTAAAAATAACTTACAAGTTAAAAATTCGAATAATAAGTTGTGAATTTGTAGGTTTTGAAGAGCCCAGATTAAACTTAAACTTAGTAAGCCATCAACCTCTGCATATGCCCGCAAGAGGGCTCCAAAGAGGTCGCGACACTCAGCATAAGCCATCTCGTAGTACACGGTGGCTTTTGTCGCGTCAGTCTCCGCCTCCTCAGGCCTATTCCCAACGTCCTCGCAGCAAAGAGCCAGCAGACGGCGGACACATCTCGCCACCGCTCGACCACGCCCCCCATCGTGTCGTCTCGGTCCCCACTGCCTTATACCAATTCTAGTCTAGGTGAGGATGAGTTTTGTTTGGGTTAGTGATAGATGGTCCCAATATGGGATTTAAGCGCATGTTTTTGGTTGATAAATTCTTAGGTCACCATAGTTCACTTGTTTCCGTGCATCAATAAAGACATATTCGGCTTTTGAACCTTTGGACACTAAGATGGAACCCCAATATTGTGTTGCGTAGATTATTATGGTTGAATATGTTATTAATAATGTGAATAATGCATGGTTTTATGGTTTTCATATTTAGAGCCATGCATGATTAATCTCATAATGCTTATAAGTTTAGGATATGCTAGTTTTAGAATGCATGTAGATTCAGGTTAGTCTGTAGATTTCATTAAAAAAAAAAAAGGGGGGGGAAAAGTCACCAAAAACCCCGAACTTTGCCTCGAATGACACATTTATCCCAAACTTTTTTTTTTGTGACGTGAAAAACTCTAAATTTTTCAAACCGTGATACCTTTATCCCAAACTTTTTTTTTTTTTTGACACTAAAAACCCTGAACTTTTGTTATATGACCCATTTACCCCAAAATTAAAGGGCATTTTGGTCTTTTCATTTTTAAAATTTTTTTTCTTTTTTTTTTCTTCTCTCTTCTCGCCCGATTTGGCGAGGGGTACCTGACGCTGACGAGGGCATCCCTCGCCAAAAATGGCGATGGCTGTCCTTGCCAAACGCAAGCGAGGGCCGCCCTCGCCTGTGTTGGGCGAGGGCGGCTCTCGCCGACGTCGGGCGAGGGCGGCCCTCGCCAAATCTGACGAGGGGTGCCTGACGTCAGCGAGGGCTATCCTCACCAGATGCAGGCAAGAGCCGCCCTCACCGGTGTTGGGCGAGGGGTGCCCTCGCCAGATCAAGCGAGGGCTGTCCTCGCCAGATGCGGGCGAGGGCCGCCCTCGCACGACACCGGCGACGGCTGCTCGACACCCAACGCCGGCTTCCCTCCGCCATGGCCGGCAGAGGGAAGAAGAAGAAAAAAAGAAAAAAAAAAGAAAAAGGAAAAAACAGAAACTAAAAAGACAAAAAATGCCCTTGTTAGGGTAAATGTGTCACGGTTTGAAAAGTTTTGGGTTTTTCATGTCACAAAAAAAAAGTTTGAGGTAAATGTGTCACTCGAGGCAATATTCAGGGTTTTTCATAGCTAAAATTGATTAGAAAATGTTATTTAGTTTTCAATTAGAACGCATGTAGACCTTGGGTAAATTAGACCAATGTCATACAATGCATGTCATTCAGAACTAAGCTTTAATGATCATATAGTATAATAATAGTGGATAGTTCACTAAGCCACATTACAGTCTAAGGTTTTAACCTTGCTATTTTTATAAAATAAAATAAAATTATATAGCTTTCGTTATAGAATAAATTCATGGTTTCTCCTAAGCCATTCATGCATGTTAATTAACTTAGAATATCATGCATGCATTATCTTAGAATTAAAACTATGTCATCTCAAACTAGGATTTAGATTGCATTTTCACTAATGATGTAGATGTAGGATTAGGAATCATTACATGAACAATAACAATTATGCATACTGCATATTTTTCCAAATTAACACTTTGCAAAATTTCCATCGTGATTGATAGTGACATGCTTTGCTTAGCGTGTCCAGGTTCTTCAAATTCCTGCAATTTATTTATCACTTTAATTATTGAGTGTTACTTTCTTGAATACACATCTGCATGATCACTCCTTACAAGTTAGTGGCATCAAATAAAAAGATATAAAAACTTCAAGCAAAACATTTTTAGAATAGAGAGAAAATGTACTGAAATGGCATTAAATTAATCTGTCATAACCAAGTCCTAAATCTGTTGAATCTCTAGCTCGCAAAGGTATCTAATTAACCCATAACCGGTTTGGGGCGGTGACAAAAGGTAAGATTAATTACATATCGGATTGAGTACCAAATTGCAATTGGTAGAACTTAGGAGAGCCTGCGCTAAATACAAGCAATGACTTTGTGAGAGGAATCTTGTTCCCATTTAGTAATCTATTAACCTTGCCTTTAGTGGTTTACCTTCGAGAAGGCGGTGACACATCTTTTTAAAGCTTGTAAGAAAGGAAACGTTTTGCTTAATTAAGAAAGAAATGAGAAGTCGAGATCGTGACTTTCATGAGGAATGAATTTCCCGAGAAAAATAATCTCGGATTTATAATTGTATAACCTGAAGAGACCAACTGAGAAGGGAAAAATTAGAAAATTACAGAGAGCTTTAGTGAATACACTTGATGGTCACTATTAAGGGCAAAAACCCCACGTATATATAACAGATAAAGCATAGATTTTTCACCTATCAGGGTTGATTAGTCTAAACTATTGTTAACTTATTTTTGCTTGCATTAGCATAACACATCAAATAAGTCAGGTTAACTTAACGAAATGCAACCAACCCATGACTAAACTGATCTAACACACTTTGATAATTTAAATTCTCAGTGATGAAAATGTCAACTTGGGATGGCCAGAAGACAGATATAATTGCAAGTATTATATAATTTACGACTCAATGTGCTTTTGTTTCATGCATGATGAAATAAGATAATCGGCACGCAATTATCCATCGGTAATTCATATGATCGGCTCATTTATCCTGTACTATGACCATGAAAGTTTCAGGCGAGAAACGCACAAACCACCATCGTGTCAATGAAGCAACATTCGTGAAAGCCTTGAGGCCCATGTGTTTCAGAGAAATTGCAGATGGATTTTCGTACGACAAGTGATCTTTCCTAGACTCAGCGACGACAAATCGAATTTGTACTGCAATTAAGCTCCCGCTTTCATCTCCGTAGGCCATGGCAAGTGTGCCATCATTCGAATGAATCGTTATCTTTCGTTTTCTTCCCTAGAGAGTGAGCGAGAAATTTAAGTATATGCTAATCACCAGGGGTTATTCCTGCACGTTGTGAGATCCAGCAAAGAATAAGATGCGCTTTTGACTTTAAGGTTTGAAGTAATTCAAGCACATGACGAGGTCGAATTTCCACATGCTATGGATAACTACGGGGAGCTCTAACTTCTTGAACATCGGACAGCTCATTTTGATGAGATCTCGTTCTTTTGTTATTGGTCAATCAGTGATTTAAGGTATCTGATTCGATAACTTTTTTTACTCATTTTTAAGGTATCTAATTCGTTATGCTATGTCAGATGTATGCAAACGCTTCATTACTTCTGCCAGAAAAAAAAAGCAATAAAAGATGACTATTAAACTTGTCAAACAAATGGGTCGGGTTTGGGTCGAATCAAATGTGGTCCGAGCCATATAGATCATTTAACCTATTTTTATGCAATGCAAATCTAATAACTAATACCTGACTCGACCCATACTTAACACATATTCGACCCAACCCATATTGCTAAAATACTTATATATTCAATATAATTTACAAAAACTCAAACCCAAATTGAGAAGAGAGTGTGGAGTGAGTGAGTGCAATATCGAATGAGGGCAAGAGAAAATAAGAAGAGAATTATAGAGGTGGGTTGGATCTAAGTAAATTGTTAATCCGTTTATGACCTACTCCAACGACCCAGTCTGTTATATATGGGTTAATAAATGGGCCTATGACCCATTTTGATAGGTCTATTGATGTCATTCAGCTGGATGAATGATCATCGACATGTTGCGTGGTATAAATATTGTGTATAATATTTTCTTACGGATATCGGAGAAAGTAAGATAGATGGCATAGTTCTTAAGCGCACACAAGATCAACCGGGCGAGTGGCTTAGGTTTAATTACCATAATAACGTTGATATGAAGTGCTCCTAATCGGAATGGTTGTCTCCGATTGATGGTCTACCGATTTTATAATTCCGACCACGTGCAATATGTTCTGGCAATGTCCCATGTTCTTCCCGTCGTGGCACAGAACTTCTTTGCTTTTCTATTGAATTCTAATTCATTTTATCATTAGTTGATTTCTTTTTTCATTTTCAAAATTTCAAAGTTGTAATTTCGTTGGGAATGGCCACCTAATGCATTTGACTATTCTAGCTAGTCGATAGTCAAGTGAAAGGGCCTAAGAATTGTAATGTCTCATTGCATAGTGAATCACCACAACACATGTCTCATTAAAAAAAAAAAAAATTATGTCCAAATGAGTTTCATGTATTGAGATGCAGAAGTCAATTACATTAAAATAGTCTTAGAAATGATATAGGTGGAGTAGTTAATATATCATAGTTGATTCTTAACTCATTAATTTAAGTTTTTTGAGAAAAATGTGAATTGAATTAAATATGTTGACGAGTTCAAACTTAAACTCTCTCTTGGTGATTCTCCGAATGAAGCTATTAAATTTTCACTACATGTTTTTAAAAAATGGTATCAAAGCCAATGTTGATTGGTAGTCTACCCCTCATGTGTATAAGTGTTTGATGAATATATCAAGGAAGGGATCTTGTGACCAATGTTGTTTTCGAGCACCCCCTCCCACGTCTATCAATGTCTGGGGAATATCTTAAGTAAGAAATCTTGTGATCAACACGGTTTCTGATAGTATTCATGATTTGGTTAGGCAAAAGACACTTGGGGTGAAGGTGGGCATTGCATAGTTCAAGTTGAGACGTGTAGATGTATACTCGAATCAAGATGAAACAGACCTAACATTGTGCTCACATGTGATGGGGTTATGGTTGAGATGCACGTGTAGATTGTGTTAGAAATGTCTCATACGGAAAATTGGGGCTGAGTGAAATAGTTAATATATAGTAATTTGTTCATAACTTATTGATTTAAACTTTTGAGTAAAGATAAATTCAACAAATGCATTGATGGACTCAGACTTGGAGTCAATCTCCTCAAATAAAGGTATTGGATATCTACTTGTGCTCCCGACATGCTAATGAGGCATTTAGGATGTATATTAAGGGTTTTGTAGGACGGATGGCATGTTCCAAAAGGTCAATAAATATGTGTTGCGGAAGGCGGAAGATACAATCGATCATGATAGCGAGATAAACGGAGAAATAAGCAAGAAATAGAGGAAAACACGCACACCTATCTATGTGATTCTATTTGAGATTCGAAACCAACTCAACGGGGAGAATAGCGGCAATAAGTCTACCATGAACGATGGATAAACGAGCTTAGAACAAAAGCTCTCTCACACCCAAGCCCCCAAATCATACCCAATCAATCCTCACCTGGTGTTAATTGAATCTCTCAAGTGCTTTCCTCACAACACTCTCAAAGAAAAACCCTAGAAATACTCTCAAGAGGTTATGATGTGTACTAAACTTTTCTCTCATGAAAACTCGCTAAAGTAGGGTCTAACACACATGCTAGGCAGGCTGCCTTCTCGCGTCCTTCAGTCGTCGGTCTCTAAGTTTCAGTTCTCGCTCGAGACGGTGGCCAAAACTCAAGACATGCTCAACAATATTAAACTAACTAGCACTTCCTCGATGTTTCTGTTCACATTTCTAGAACGTCATGATATATTCTTCAAACAAATCTATATTACCAGCGGGTGTATTCGGCGCTTATTAGTAAATGGTTCAAACAACCGATTAGCTGTTATCACAGCTTATTGTTCAATTATTGAGGTTTCACGTGGAGTGGGCAATGATGCGACCTCTACGAACTCGTTCAACCGGCCAAAAAATGACTCAAGACCCGACTCGATGTGACCCCAAAACTCAATATGCCCATATTCCAATCCAAAGTCCAGCCGGGCAGGCAAAACGAGTTAGATATTTTGATTGTGCATAAAAGGTTTTATAGGATGAAAGGGTAAATCTTACGAGTTAGAAGATTGATATTAGGCTTAATCCATCGAGTTTAGAAGAATATAACACTATGAGTTGATTTTATCGAGATATGATGAAGATAAATCATAATATAAGGACTGTCTTAATGTGTACACTTATAAATCTAGTTGAAGCTGGAAATGGGAATCACAAACTTGATCTGCAAATGCGCAGGAAGATTGATTTGCACCCCAACAACACTGATCAAGGTGTCCGGATTTTTTACCCTGATTGGCCCTTGGATGCTTATGTTAGCATTGAAATTGAGGGAAATTTAGAGGAGAGAGAGGATATGAACTTTTAACGTTGAGAAGAGAGGTGTACTCTCATATAGAAAAGTGGAAGAAAAAGTACCTAGTCTCATATTGCTATTTATATGTTACTGTTGAGGTGTCATCGGATTATATCTGGACCAGTTTCAGGGGATGAATGGCAAGTAGTAAAAAGGCATGACAAATGCATAGAGATGTTTAAATGTTGACACTCTCGAGGAAGAACACCTCGAAGCCTTAGCCCTTGTGAAATAATTTTGGAAAATTATCAAAAAAGTCCTAGACCTATTATAATTGTACAAATTCAGTCCTAAATATTCTTCTTCTTATGTATTTATTTATTTATTGCTAATTAAGTCATAAACCTTTAGTATTTATACTAATTCAGTCTATCCAACTAACATTGATTGGAAATCGCTAACATGGACATCGCCCATCCTACGTGGTGCATCCGTCACTGACGTGGACAATTTCATAATATATTTTAAAATTCTTTCTTTCTGACGTGGACAATTTCATAATATATTTTAAAATTCTTTCTTTCTTTCTTTCTTTCTTTTTTCCTCCTTCTTTTGTTTCTCGTTGGGGATGACAAAGGTCACTAGAGCTTGCCAGCCATTGAGCGAGGGCCACAAAGCCCTTTCCAATTGGCGGCGACGGTTGTGGCCCTTGCCCGGCCTGGCCTAGATCTAGGTGAGGCCAGAGTAGCCATAAGCGAGTTCGCCTCACCCAAATCTGGGCAAAGGCAGCTTTGCCATGGCCTCACCAACTGCATCTAGGCAAAGGCGTAGAGGCAAACTTGCCTACAACCGCTATGGCCTCACCCATTGCCTAGGAAGCTCCAGTGACTCTTGTTGGCCACAATGGGAAACAAAAGAAGGAAGTAAAAATATAAAAATTAATAAAAATTCGAAAAAAAAAAAGATAAAAATTGAAAAACTTGTTTATGTCGACACCATTTGCACCATGTAGAACAACCAGCATCCATATTAGCGAATTCCTACCAAAATTAGTTGAATGGACTAAATTGGCATAAATGCAAAACATTTATGACTCAATTAAAGAGAAAAAATTTATGACTAAATTGGCACAATTACAATTGATTTATGACTCTTTTGATAATTCTCCCAAAAGAACTCCCACTGCAATTTTTCTATCATAACAATTTCGTAGGTTCTCTAGATGAGAAATCCTCAGATTCTTTGCCTGGTTGGAAGAACTTCGAAGGCGCTATCTTGAATTGTGACGGTCATCAGACATTAAAGAACTCATCGTGGTTGCGTAAGGAGCTTATCGTTTGTCCACTGTCATGATAAAAATTTTTGTCTCACACTTCATTGTAAGTTGGCAAAGATATAATGGAATTTTCATCCTCCCATGTGTAGATCATGATCATGTTTCTCAATATCGGTTCGGTGGAGTAATTCCAGCAAGCCCTTAAATTAAACCAAAGTCAAAGTCTCAACGCCATGTTCTAATTAAGAAAGTGGACCCGTACAAAATCATGGAGGAGTTAGCTCCCGAGTTGGCTCATACGAAGATGCAAATCGCATATAATAAAAGCATGCTAAACTGTCGTGCGTATGACAGCCCATAAATCATAGCTTAAGAAGCTGGTGCGACGTATATAAAAGGCCAAAGCGGTCTGTTGATGGAAACATCCACACCAAAACACCAAGATCAAGCGATAGTAGTCATCATTCTTCTTGGCACAAAGCAATGGCTTGTCCGAAGCTCTTCTCGGCTTGTTTGTTGCTTCAGTTGATGTTCTTGTTCCTTGTCCCTGAGGTCGCTCATGGTCAGGGTCTCAAAGTAGGGTTTTACCAGAAGACATGCCCAAATGCAGAGGCCATCGTGAAGAAGGTCATCGGCGAAGTCATGTCCGTCGCACCGAGTCTCTCTGGCCCTCTCTTGAGGATGCATTTTCATGACTGTTTCGTTAGGGTAAGTGAATGAATGAGCGCACGTACTTCTCTTCCTACTTGTGCTTGGGAAGAGTACCATCTTATGAGCACCTGTATAATGACTGAAAATAATGGTTTTTACTTTCGTCGAACCATCTGCTAAACATCAATTAGAACAAGTTATAATCTAACGAATGGTGTTTAGCCCCTCAACATACTTTTCTGGAATATATCCGTGGATACGAACTGTTCTCTGCATGAACTCACAGTCGAATAGTGTTTCTTTCTGGGATTTTCCACAGGGTTGCGAAGGTTCAATACTCTTGAACTCTTCGACCAATCAAGCCGAGAAGGACTCGCCACCGAACCTCAGCCTTCGCGGTTACCAGGTGATCGATAGGGTCAAAACGGCGTTGGAGAAGGCATGTCCCGGCACCGTTTCGTGTGCTGACGTTTTGGCCATCGTCGCAAGAGACGTCGTCGTCGCGGTGCGCATATGCATATGTCAGTTGCTTTATTTATTCATTCTAATTTTAATGTCCCTCATTTACATATGACATCAGTAGAAATCCCGATTTTCACAAACAATCCATGCTCTCTCATTGGAAAAAAAATTCCGCCCATACGTATCTTCGAATCTAATTGTTGTTTGTCAAAACTGAGATTATTTTCGCAGCATGCATCATAAAACTCAATGATTTTTCCATAAGAGAAAAACATATTTATATTGGAATTGGGTTTCTTTTTGTTTTCGCTTAGACCGGAGGACTTTCCTATGATGTGGAAACTGGACGAAGAGATGGGAACGTCTCTAGCTTAAACGAGGCGCTTAACAACTTAATACCACCTAATGCCAACATTACAACTCTGAAAGCAGATTTTGCAATGAGAGGCCTCAGTGTGAAGGACCTTGTCGTCCTGTCAGGTAACACCTAATCTTCAATCATTGCTTCATATGCTTTATCAATTATTTTGTGGAAATTGACATAAATTAATAGGAAGAAACTATAGTTTGAGCACGAGATTCATAAACAGTCTGCACTGCAAGGAGAAAACGTAATTTGTAAAGTCAGATCGTGCTAATTCTGATTTCTATTGACCAGGTGGCCACACCCTTGGAACTTCACACTGCTCTTCCATCTCCGACCGCCTCTACAACTTCACCGGAAAGGGCGACACCGACCCCAAGCTCGACTCCAACTACATAGCGAGGTTGAAGCTCAAGTGCAAGCCGAATGACCAAACCACCCTCGTCGAGATGGACCCAGGAAGCGTGAGGACGTTCGACATCAAATACTTCGATCTGATCCCGAAGAGAAGAGGACTCTTCACTTCGGACGCCGCACTTCTTGATGATAGCGAAACCAAGGCGTACATTGACCTCCAGATCAAGACCGGCGGATCCACCTTCTTCAAGGACTTTGGAGTGTCGATGGTGAACATGGGTCGGATCGACGTGCTCACCGGAGCGGCTGGTGAAGTCAGGAAAGTGTGTTCAAAGGTTAACTAAAAGTCTACGAGGAGGACGCATGATAGAGCATGGAATAACTGGAAATAGTCCATTATTGGTGTTTACTTTTTTTGTTGGTCCATCATTTGTTCCTTTTGTATTATTTGTTTGTTGCACGTTCTATGTTAGGATCCTCTCATTGTTTTCACACAGCAACTATTTATTCATTTGGTTTTGTTAAATTTAAAGCTAGGCAGGTTCTTGGTTTTGAACAATAAAAGAGGATATCTGTTGAAATGTTTCACACGTCTGATTATATGGTTTATATACTACTTATATGCTTGTAATCTCCCTACACCTATTATCTTAAGCTTTTTAGTTGGATTTTCTAACAATAACCTATTCACAAGCTTGTGTACCTTCAAGAATATGAACGTGTTCTCTACTGCTCTTGCTTGCATGCATGTTTGATTTGCTATAGCTCCAGAGAGCTTGAATTACCAAGGGAAATAGAATGTTGGAGTCATTTGATGCTCGTATTTTGAGAATCTAATTAACTACTAGCAATTTGCCATGAGAAAAAGAGGGATAAGTACACTAATGGTGCCAAAAGTTGTGTACGGCGCTCACTTTGGTGTCAAAAGTTTCCGCCGGATCACTTAAGTGCCAAATCGGAGAAAAAACGCTCACTTTGGCGCCACCGGCGAGAATTTCCAGCCAAAATGATTACGTGGCTTTTAAAAAAAAAAAAAATTCGATGGGGCCTCTAAACGATGTTGTTTTCGGTCCTCCTTAAGAAAACGACGTCGTTTTGCCGTCCTACTTGGATGGCTCTGTGGAAACGATGCCGTTTAGCTCAATGGGGATTGAAATTAGGGTTTCGTCGTTCATCCGCCATCGTTCGTCCGCTGTCGTTCGTCCGCCGTCGCTCGGCCACCGTCGCTCGGCCACCGTCACTCAGTCACCATTGTAATTGCTTGATTAGGTGAGCGAAGAGAAACTGAGATTGTTGCTCGAGCAAGAAATTGCAGGAAAAATTGGAGGCGAGGGCGGAGGAGGAGGAAGAAGAAGATGGGTTGGAAGTGCCGTTGGTGCGCTGCTGTCGCTGGTGTGCTGCTGCTACTGGTGCGTTGCTGGTGTTGCTGCTAGTGTGCTGCCGGTGCTGCTGCTGCTGCCGTTGCTTGTGTGGGTCTTCAAGGAAGAAGAAGACGAAGACAAACGGCGTCATTTTCTCTCAATTTGGGGATTAGGGTTTCGAAATTGGGGGAAAAATATTAAACGGCGTCGTTTTGGTGTGTTGGATGCTGACTCAACTTTCCAACGAGCCACGTCGGCTTAAAAAATTAATAAAAGAAGGCCACGTCGGATTTTCGGCCAAGTTCATCGGCGTTGGCACTTAAATGATCGTTTTTCAAAATTTTTGGCACTTAAGTGATCCGACGGAAACTTTTGGCACCAAAGTGAGCGCCGTACACAACTTTTGGCACCATTAGTGTACTTATCCCAGAAAAAGATTTAAAGTACTTTAGAGTGATTGTCATATCACCTGATAAACTAACCTGTACTCAATTGATCGATCTCTTTATACTGGGTGATAAAAATGTCATAACAAATAATAACACTAGTGAACTTATTAAAATGGAGGGAATTCTTGATTTTCCACGAGAATGACACTAATATATGCACAAAAGTAACAATTTATTAAGCACCGACACTCTTCGAGAGCTTTCTTGTCATATCAAAATATCCGATACTTTGCTCAAAAAAAAAAAAAAAAAAAAAAAGAAATATCCGATACTTGGTCAACATATGTTGAAAAATCTTATACGTAATCAACTTTCCCAACATTTTCCGATACTCAAGTCTAAAATTCTAATGCGAGTTCGAAATTCCAACATGTAATTTTGAATGCGGGGGTCACTATTAAAAATTTTGAATAAATAAGGAGTCAACATGTAAATATGTACAGAAATAAATAATAATAATAAAATAATAAATGGTGAAAGAAGAAAAGTATAGTCTTCTCTTCTATTCCGATTTTCACTTCTTGTGATACACAATTCATTCCCCAAGCTTCTTTTTTTCCTCTTCTCTTATGTTATACTCTGACACTGGAGTTTAGAAACCCAAATGGTGGATTAATTTTTTTAGTGTAAATTCATTCTAAACTCTTATTTATTTATTCATTTGTGAAGTTGAATTAAATTAATTTGATTAAAATAATCATAAAAATGATAATTTGTCATGCATATATATGTGTGTGTGTGTGTGTGTGTGTGTGTGTGTGTCATAATGTGTCGAAATCCTCTATTTTTTTTTTTTTTTAGAAATAACGTATCGGCATATCATACCATGTTGTGTTATGTGTCACATGTTGATAACAGTACTACTTAGACGACAATTAGTCAAAAAAGGTAACATATGTCATGTTGAAGAGGAACTTACGTCACTATTCAATATATTTCTATTGAAGAGAGTTGCTTCTATTATAACGTGTGGCATTAGTTCAAGGTTGCATAACAAATAACATAGATAAGAGAGACAGTATTGCATTTGTTGACACCCGAACTTCAATAGCAAACTCATCATGGGTTTCTAGAAAAGAAAATGCTGGGATCAAATACGCCAATGACAGTGCAATTCCATCTCTAATTGAAAATTCCATCTCTAGCATTTATTTTTCCTGCCAAACCTATTCTGCGCTTTTAAACTACAGACATCATGGTTTCGTCACTCGGGCCTGGGCAACCAAAATTTCAACTGACAGAGGCTCAGGGGTCAACCAAATGTGGCAGCTCCGATCCGATTCTTGCAGGAGGGCCCATTTAGAATTTTAACCCAATTCGGGCCCATTAAGCCCAATTGCTTGACCCATGAAGCTCACCACCAAGCCTAGGCCCAATTACAATAGAATGCAAAGCCCAAAGAGTGGTCGGACCGGACTAGGCCGGCCCTGGCCCACCAGGAGAAATTCCAATACGTCCCTATGGACACCTACGGTGGTTTCTAACTTCTTGAACATAGGGCAACTCATTTTGACGAGATCTTCCAACCGTCTTACTTTTACTTTGGATTTTGGTCTATTAGCGGAATCAAACATTTGATTATAATTTGTAATTAATCCAACCAATTTATATAAGTTTTTTTTTTTTTTTGGTGACCCAGGGAACCTCCGTACGGCCGACAGCCGGAGAGTAAACCCTGGAGTGACGCTAGCGGAGGACCCACCACCCCGACGCCACACTTAAGAATCCCTAGCGACCGTGAGGGGATTTGAACTCCTCCCCTTGCGTTAGGGGGAGAGAGCTCAAACCATCGCGGCCACCGCAGGCGGTGGTCCAATTTATATAAGTTTTTTTTTTTTTTTTTTGGTAAAAGGTAAGTATTATATAGAAAAGGGCCAAATGTACAAAAGATCTTGTTACCAAAACCTACACTCCTAATGAATGAAGAAAAGGAGTGTAAGGGTGACAAGATGTAAGAGCCGCACACCACGGTGCAACCACTAGAGCATACAAAGCCAAAAGACGCATGGCATGGACAACCGGCTACCAAACACGCCAGAGGCGAGGAAGATCCACTGTCGGATCGAGACTACCTACGAGTCCCCATTGAATATAATCGGGTCTAAGCCCCAGACTCTTTGCAACCTTCTGTTTCTGAAATTATCTTCGATGTTCCTGAAGGTGATAGCCTTGTCTCGAACGACTCTGAAGAGGTGGTTCTTCATGGCCAGGATTGAGAGAGGCTGGTCTCTGAAGATGATGTTGTTCCTGTTTTTCCAAATAATGTGACATAGTGCACCAAAGGAAAAACGGGCAATGCATTTGTAGAAATCTTTTCCCATCAAATAGGTAGCAGCCCAATGGAAGTTCTCCCTCCAAGTTCTGTTGCGCCAAGGCAAATTGCATTTGGAAGCCCAAAAGAAAGCCAGTCCAGCCGTGACAGAGCAATCAAAAAAGAGGTGATCTAAAGAGTCGGACATAGTCTTGCAAAAAGCACAAACAGCACTTCCAATTATGCCATAGGACAGAAGGAGAGCTTGGGTTGGAAGTCTGCGCTTGACAATGAGCCAAAGATTAAGTTGATAGCGAGGCACTAAGGCTTTGTCCCACACAAAGGAGTGCCAATGGACTCTTGTTCTTTTCTTCCTGATGAGATTCCACGCCGATGCCACTGTGAACTGGCCTGAAGAGGTCTCTCGCCAGCAGCAGTGATCCGGGACGTCCGCTAGGACCGGGAGAGGATGTCCCCACGATTCAAGTACTGTCCTGATAGCTTGTCCCGCATCTGTGAAAAGGTCAGCAACACAGGCTTGTCTAGAGAGCCCTGAGCTGTAGATGAGAGAATCTGAGAAGATCAGGTTCAGGGGCCCTCTAGGGTGCCAATTGTCAAACCAAAGAGAAGTTGAAAGGCCATCGCCAATTTTCCAGTAGAAAGCCATCCGGAAATCCTTTCTTAAGTTCAACAAGCTTTTCCAGGCCCAGGATCCCAAGGTTGGCTTCCTAGCAACCCAAAAGTTCTTGTTTTTAAAAAAGTGGAATGCACCCATCTACACCATAGCGCTTCTTTGTCTGTAAACAAAAGCCAGATATGCTTCAGCATGGCGGCTTTGTTGCAATCTCAAAGCCTTCTAATACCTAATCCTCCTTCATCCTTAGGGAGGCAGACTTCATCCTATGCTACCTTAGCACCACCTCTGCCTAGGTCTAGACCTTTCCACAGGAATTGTCTAAGGATTTTTTCTATCTGGTCCACCACAGATATAGGTAGCACAAAAACACTAGCCCAATAGGCTTGAGTAGCATGAAGAACTGACCTGATGAGCTGAATCCGGCCAGCAAGAGAGAGGAATCGGTGAGTCCATGATTGAACCCTTGCAGTGATACGGTTGACTAGGGCACAACAGTCTGCTTTGCTGATCCTCAAAGTGATAATGGGAACTCCCAGGTACCGAACTGGCAAGCTTCCTTCTCGAAATCCCAACTCCAAAAGAATATCATTCTTCAGGGAGGGTGTGCCACCCGCCAAGAAGATTTCACTCTTGAGCGGGTTTGGACAAAGGCCGCTCCAACAGGAAAAGATATGAAGACCTTCCTTGAGGAGAGCCACCGTAGGAAGGTGAGCCTCACAAAAAAGGAAAACATCATCCGCAAAGAAGAGATGTGAAAGATTCGCTGCTTTACATCTCCAGAAAAACTTGAAATCAGGCCTCAAAGAGTACTTAGAAATGATCCCTGAAAGCACCTCCATAACCATAGTGAATAGGTAAGGAGAGATGGGATTACCTTGGCGGAGACCTCGTCCACTTGCAAAGAAACCGTGGAGCTCCCCATTCAAGGCAATTGAAAATTTAGGTGTGCGCACACAAGTCATGATGAGTTGAGTCACAGACGGAGGAAAACCAAAGGCAAGCATCACACCTTCAAGGAAGTCCCAATCCACGGTATCGTAGGCTTTTCTGAAGTCCACCTTTATCGCACATTTAGGGAGATAAGGCTCAAGGTGGAAGCTAGAGAAAAGCTCCTGGGCTACCAAGATGTCGTCCCTGATCCTCCTACCTTTAACAAAAGCAGTTTGGAAAGGGCCAATTGTGCTCTTTAGAGCAAGGGCCACCCTATTAGCCAGCACTTTTGTGATACACTTGTAGATAGTGTTGCAACAGGCAATAGGCCTGTAATCCTCCACGGAAGTGGCGTGGGGCACTTTAGGAACCATCACCAATATGGTATTGTTAATCTCCCTTAAGAGTTTACCGGAGGTGAAAAAATCCATCACTGCAGCCGTGACTAAAGGACCAACCTTGTCCCAATTTTCCTTGAAAAACTCCGCTGTGAAACCATCCGGTCCAGGAGCTTTGCCCCTAGGCATGGAGAAGATGGTATTCTTGATCTCTAACTCTGTAACTGGTTGAGTAAGGAGTGCAACCTGATCAGCCGAGAGTGGATGGTGGATAAACTCCCTCAAGTCCTCCAGCGAAGGTTTGACGAGCTCTCCTTGTGGAGCCAAGAGGTCTTCAAAGAACTCTACAAATCTGTGTTGCACCAGTCGTGGCTCGTTCACCATGTTCCCCGAAGAGTCAAGGACGGAAAGGACTCTATTTGTCATATGTCTTTTATTGACATATCGATGGAAAAACTTGGTATTTCGGTCTCCCTCCCTAAGCCATCTGACCCTGGACTTCTGTCTATAGAAGGACTCCTCCGAGGCACGCAACTCTGAGAAGATACGCCTATGGTTCTTTTCCAACTCTGCAAGGTCTTCAGAAAAAGGATTTAGCTACAAGTCTGCCTGAGTGGTCTCCAACATCTTCCGCGCATCAAGAGTTCTGACGGAGATATTAGAGAAAGAGTCTCTATTGAGCTGCTTAAGCTGACATTTAAGAGCCTTGAGCTTAGAAACAAGCTTATACATAAGTACTCCAACTCCTGGTGCATCCCAAACTTGCGAGACAATCTCATTGAAATCTGGGTGCTTCATCCAGAAGTCGAAAAACTTGAAAGGCTTCCTCCGAGGAGTAGGATTAAGCACCTTCACCACCATAGGCGAGTGATCCGAGATTCCTAGCGCTAGGAAGGTGGCTTCCGAATAAGAGAGGTCCAGACTCCACTTGGCATTCACCAGAACCCTATCAATCTTTCTTGCTTTCCTAGAAGGCCCTGAGGACGTAGTCCAAGTGTATCTAAAACCAACGAACCTCAAGTCTTCCAGTTCAGCCTGCTCCAAGCACTGCCCAAACTCATCAAAACAAGGGAGCCAAGCTTTAGAGCCACCGACATGGTCAGATGGGTCCTTAATAGCATTGAAATCCCCCAAGACAAGCCAGGGAGTGTCTTGTAGATGGATGCTTTTGAGAATGATATCCTCCCAAAGAGGTCTCCTTAGCGAAAAGGAGTGATCTCCATACACAAAAGATATAGACCAAACCAACCCCGAAACCAAACTCTCAAAGTTCCCATGGACTGCTTGCTTGGTGACAGAGAAAGCTTCAAACTTAGCCCTTGTGGGGTCCCATCCAACCCAGATTCTGCCCCTAGGGGAGAAGTCATAGTTTGCAATCCAACACCAATCCCTCAAAAGACCTTCGGAGATGGAGTTGAAACGATCCTGAGGCACCTTAGTTTCTACCAAACCAATACAACACAAGTGGTTCGATAAAACGAGGTTACGAACCTCCGCTTGCCTAGTCGGGTCGACAAGGCCTCTAATATTCCAGCAAGCTATAAACATATGTACAAGATAGGAAGGGAGTAAGAGTTACCTCCTTTTCGGAGGCTTGCGACGGCTCGGCGGGGGGTCCACACGGGCCGACGAAGGAGGCGGGGCTTGGGAGAGCACCAAGGGCTTGTCCTGAATAGTCTCCTCGTACGTCCTAGCTGGTGGGGCCTTCGGAGACTGACACAGCGAGAGAAGATCATCATCCGAGCTATCTAGGTGGCTGGTCAACCCGTTTGACTCCGCTCCACTTCCCGGGTCTGCTGTCGAGCCATCAAGGGGGCCAGCAGGATCTTTCTCCACGGTTGTTCTAGGGTTATCCATCTTGGAGAGGGCTCGAAGCCCACTTTGAGCTCTTCGGGTAGAGGTTGAGGGCAAGCTCTTGAGAGTTGTCTCCTTTTGCTTGAGGGATTGCCCCTCATCTCCGGAGCTGTCCGGATGGACTAAGCTCGTCTCGTTGGGAGGGGGAGACTTCTTCTTCTTTCCCTTAACTTGTTTCCATCCCAAGTCAGCCCCGCTAAGATCTACCACCAACAGCGGTGAAGTCTCGGGGGGTTGGGCCTCCGCGGGTGGGGAAGGGATGGTTCGAGCCTGCTGCTGGCTTTGTGCCGCCTTGGTATCAGCTGTAGAGGTCGCACAAGAGTGTCCAAAGGAGCCGCACTTCATACATTCTGATGGCTTCCACTCATATTCAATGGCAATGGATCGAGCCACTCCATTGAGTCTTGCCTTCACCGAAGAGACCCTCGGCTGATTCAGTTGAAGCTCCACGCAGACTCTTGCGAAGGAAATCATTCGATTTTGCTCCGTGCGTTGATCAACAAACAGAGGCTTGCCTACGATACTCGCGATGGCGCTAATAGACGGGGCTGTCCATAGGTCAAGAGGAAGGTTCTTCAAGCGAATCCACACCGGCACCGTGGTTTGCTTTTCCTTCTTCAAATCAAGAAGAGGCTTCCATTGTTGCAAAACGAGCGGAACCCTTGCAACCGTTATAGGACTCTCTTCCAAGATCTTCCTCCTGAATATAGGGTCGGGGATGTGGAAGAAATAGAAACCCTGATCATCTGCGAAGACCTCAAGAAGCTTTGATCCCCAACTATGCTTGAGCAATTGCTTCGTGAGCTGGAACGGCAAAGTCCTTCCTATATAATACCCAACAAGGCATTCATGCCATTTGGGATCCACCGCATCCAGCACCTCTTCAGGGAGATTCACCACAGGAACATCATCCTCAAACGAAGGAGGGACATAGGTAAGGTCATACCCTTTCGTTGCAAGTTTCGCAACATTTGTCTGGCCTTTTCCTACTAATTTGACTCTACATGTGACCCCTCGCATATCAATGTAAATCCATTTTCTCTTACCATCGTTTTGCTGTGTTTGGTGTAAATTCAAATGCTTCATTACTTTTGCTAGAAAATTAAGTAATAAAACAATAACGTAAGTGCTTAATTACGGTCGACAACATTCAATTGGATTGGTGATCATTAGCACGTTGCACGGGATAAATACCCTTTGATTTTCCTCGAAGGATAATGCACGAAATAGCACCCCAAAATTCTCTCCAATTAGCAGTTGATACTGCCTAGACCAATGAAAACAAGTCGCCAGTTAATTAACCGCTCCTAAATGGCATCGTTGTCTCGAATTGGTGGTATGCCCATTTAATAATTTCAACCACATGCAACGTGTACTGACAATGTCAGGTGTTCTTTCGGTCGTGGCACGAAGCTTCCTTTCTATTTGATCGAATTCTAATTGATTTGTTTTTTCGTTGAAAATGGCCATCTAACGTACTTGACTAGCTAGTTGTTATAGTCAAATGAAAGCGTTTAAAAACTTATTTGACTACTAGAATTGATTGATTTTGTTTGACATACTTATAATGATAACACTACGGAACAATTACAATTCATTCTTTGTAAACTCTCTAAAGGGTGTGTTTGGTAATATTTATGTTATTGTGAATAATATATATTTATAAATAATTTTTCCATGTCTATTCTCGGGAATAAAGAAATATATATATTTATTTATTTATTGTTTATGTTCCAAATTTATTCCCTAACCATTTTTCAATTTTTGGAAATAGGAAAAATTAGTTGATATTATCAAATAATTTTCTATTATTTTTCTATACTAGAGAACAAAAGAATAAAAAAAAAAATAGAATGGTTATTAAATAGGTTCTAATTATCTTTAAAATTTTTATTATTGTGTAATGGAGTTACCACGGCACGCCTCATTGGATAAATTTCTCTCAGAAGTGAGTTCATTGGTGAGGCTTTAGGATGGATATTAATGATCTACTCATTGATAGCGAGATAACATGGAGAAATAAGCTTGAAACAAAGATAACAATTTATAATGATTTACATAGTTCGATTTGAGTGTTGAAACATACTCCATGGAGAAGTAGGCTTCCTGTATAGTAGGTTTCCTCTTATATTATTCAATACCCTGAGAGGAACCTAACAAAGAAGAGCCAACGAAAATCAAAGCACCCAAGAAGTACATACGATAGACCAACAAACAAAGTAAACAACAACAACTGATTATCCCCAATCATTCCATTCTCCATCCCGTGTCCTCCTTGTCGACCCTTAGTTAATTAATCTTTGAACACACTATCCTGACTTCGCCAGCCATTCCGGTGAGCACGTCGATCCAACCCATCTTCACCATCGACACTCCAAAGTCCTTCATGAATGTGGATCTACTGGTCTTGATCTGGAGGTCATTGTATGCTTTGGTTTGGTTGTTGGGAAGATATAGCTTCGAATTGGGTAGAACAATGAAGACGGATTTTTAGAATACTCAAGTCGGACTTTGAGGCGTGATGTTACTTTTTTTAATGATTTATTTGCCCCACAAAATTGTTAATGGTTACCGGCAAATTTCCTCCAGGATACAACAAAATCTCTAATAAGAATACTAGATAGCAATTCTAGTAATTCTCCAGGGTCTCTCTAGGAAACAATTAGAAATATGGCTGTCGTTTTTAGAAAGAAAGCTCGAAGAAGAAAAATGATCACATTAACACTTCTTCCGGAATCTGACAAATATATATATAAATAACTCTTTAAACAAAGGCAACTCTTCGTGAAAATTGAACAAACATGTCCTTTCGAAATTCGCTCAAATGAACAAAGGTGTCAGATCGGAAATAGCTGAAAATCCGAACAATTACAACTCTTCGGGAAAAGTTGCAAATCGAACAAGTATCTTTTCCAAAAGTTGTCTTTAAAAGACACAAACAAAATTCGGAATAATAACAATAAAAGTTTTTTAAATAAATAAAATTTCAAATTTATTATTATTTTTTAATAATTCCGAAAATTCTCAAAAAGAAAAAACAACCTTTAGAACTTAAATAAGATAACCATATGAAAGAAAATAAAATAAAGAAGAAAATAGAATAAAATTGAAGGGATTAGTGCTAATTAAACCACGGGTGCTAAGTGCTAAGTGCGTAGTTATTCGCGCACCCGCACGCTGGTATGGTGAGGCCTAGCCCTGCCCAATTATTCGTTTGATCATTCAAAAGAAATTCCACACTTTTAAATAGGCCCAATTCCTCCCACAAAATCTATGTAGGACAAGTAAAAAACAGTTTGTTTTCACAAACAAACTTCCAACACTGGCTGTTGTCAAGAATTGTGAAGTCCAAAGTAAAGAGGCCTCTTCGATTGCAACGAGTTTGAAGTACTTGATGTCGAATGTCCTAGCGCTTCCCAGGTCCATCTCGACGCGAGTGGTATTGTCATTTGGCTTGCGCTGGAACTTCAATCTCGTTACGTAGTCGGAGTCGAGCTTGGGGTCGCCGTTGCCCTCTCCAGTGAAGTTGTAGAGGCAAATGGAAAAGGCAGAGCAGACCGAAGTTCCAATGGTGTGTCTACCTCGGCAATAGGAACTCAAAATTAGCACGATCTAACTCTACACATCAGGTTTTCTCGATCTAACTCTACAGATTAGTCAAAATTTGCAAATCCTGATCTCAGAATCATAATGTTGGCAGTTGGTGGTATTAAATTGTTGAATGCCTCATTTGCTCTAGAAACGTTCCCATCTGTTCGTGCGATTTCCACATTATAGGACAATCCTCCAATCCAAAGTAACAATACATCAAAACATAGTTTCCATATTAATATGTTTTTCTCATAAAGAAAAATTATCGAGTTTTGTCATGCACTCTGTCGATGAGACAAGATAGATCATTTGTGAAATCAAGATTTTTATTGGTTTCACATACAATCTATGTAATGAACATTCAAACTAAAAGCAGATAATTGGCATGAGCATGTGCAGAACGCGACGACGTCGTCTCTAGCGACAAGGACCAAACTGTCGGCGCACGAGACGATGCCAGAGTATGCATTTTCCGACACCATTTGTCACGCCCCAAACCCCGAGACACGTGAACAACCCACCACGGTCGTGACAATGCGACATTCCCAGGTAGTTTCGCCGACCCAATTTAATTTAATTAAGCGCATGCGGAACGTATTAATAAACTCCTGACAATTTAAAAGCGGGATAGAAAAGCAGGAATCAAAAATCAATTTAATACAAACCAACATGCTAACATAAAATCAAACAAGGATTACATACAGTCAAAACGGATCGGAGTCTACACACTCAGGATTGGCCAAATCAAAAGCAAGGAACAGTCCTAAAACTACTAGCCGGACTCGATCGTCGACCCTCCATCTTCTTGACTCTGCAACTCCTTGCCCAACGGCACCGGCAGTCCACTTGACTCCGCTGGGATCATCATCTACGGCCCTGAAATGTGTTTCCCACAACGGGGTGAGACATTGTCTCAGCAAGTTCACCCCTCCTAAGCCCCTATTAGAAAGAAAATACACTCCAGCATGACCTAACCACACGTCAAGAAGACTTACCTCGCGAAAGTCCGCGCCTGCAAGTTAGTGCAATTTATATCATTCAATCACGTGCAAATATGACAATTAAATAAAGCACGGCACAATCACATCATCAATCAATCAACCACTTGGATCGTCTCAGCGATCAATCGGCTCGGCTGATTACATGTCATCCAATCAAATCAATCACTGCTCCCAACCACAACCCTAAGGGTCGACTCAACAATCAGTGGTATCACGGCCCCACGTGGCACGACCTTCGAAAAGGTGGTTCATCACTAGTGGCATCACGGCTCCACTCAGCACGGCCTCTCATAGGCGGTAAACAACTAGTGGCATCACGGCCCCACTCGGCACGGCCTCTCATAGGCGGTCAACAACTAGTGGCATCACGGCCCCACTCGGCACGGCCTCTCATAGGCGGTCAACAACTAGTGGCATCACGGCCCCACTCGGCACGGCCTTTCCTAGGCGGTTCATCACGGCCTCAATAGGCACGGCCTCTAATAGGCGGTCAATCGCGGCCAAATCCCCATCAATTCCTACAATTGGAATTTCTACACATAACCCCTAATTTAAGCAATCACACTCAATTCGCCACCAATCAAGCATCAAATTTAAATTCGACATCACAAAGAAAGCGATCGGCACGAAATTCGAGCAACCGAGGCTAAAAATAAAATTTTCCGTTTTTTTAAATAAATAATAATATTTAATTAATTTCGGAATATTTAATATTATTTTAATAATCCGAATTTCCAACCAATTAAATAATTCTAAATTAAAATCCAAATTAGTCACATCACAATTAACATTAAATAAATCATTCTTAACCTTAATTAAACCCAAATTAACTTAATCCAATTCCTTAATCCAACTTATAATAAAATAATCTAATCTAACCACCTAAACACACTTAATTCAAACTAAACATACTTAGGGCATAATTAACCGTCTAATCAAGGATTAGTGAGGTAACTCACCCGATTAACGCGCCGGATGGACCAAAACGACGAGCGCGACGAGGGGAACGATAAACTCCAAAGCGGGACTAGCATCCGGGGCCGGGAAGGCGGCCAAAACGGCCCCAAAGTGGGCTTAAAACCCATTTTCTGGTTTGCTTTGGGCTGCTTGGTCGAGGCCGAACGGAGGCGGTTTGGCGGTGGACGGCGCGCGAGAACGGCGGAGGGACGACGGGGGAGGCTAGCGGCTCGCGGCTCGCGGCGGCGGCTTGTGGCGGCGGCACGGCGGCCGGCGGAGGGGCTGAGGCGGCTGGAGGCGCGCGGGGACGGGCTGGACGGAGGGGGCGACGGGTGCGGGGGCGAGGCGGAGCGGCGGGGTGGTGGTGACGCGCGACGCGGCGGCGGACGGGCGACCAAGCGGCTGGGCGGCGGGTGCGACCGAGCTGGGGGGGTCGACGGCTGCTCCCCCCCTTCTTCTTCTTCCTTCTCTCTCTTCTCATGGTTAGGGATGACGAAGGGCCCCACCTTCCCTCTCTCTCCTCCTTTTCCTTTTCCTTTTCCTTTTTCTTTCTTTCTTTCTTTCTTTCTTTCTTTCTTTCTTCTAGTGGCCCACCATGACATCACCATGATGTCATGGTCCACTATCCCCCTTCCCTTCCATGACTTAATTCAATGGGTGCGATTAACTTTCCGCCGGAGTCCAATTCTTGCACATTCCAAATTTCTTCAATTTTCCTTTCAATTGAATCCAATTGAAGTCCACAAAAATTAATCCAATGTCACCATACTTTAATTCACACATTGGCTCGTCCATAGAACCAATTTAAATCCTAAAAGTACGACCATAGGCGAACCTTATAATTTCCCTTAATTCAATTCAAATTGACTCCCATAAAATCAATTGATGTCTCACTTATCAAATTGATTATTTTCTTTATCCAAAAATCCCTCATATTCCTCAATTTCACAACCCCTGGCTTCAATTGAACGAACCCGGCCCTCTTTATCCAGTTGAAATTAGGGCCCAAAATTCGGGATGTCACACCATTTTGACTCTATCGATTGTTTGGCAACCTCGAAGGCTATGACTTAGGAATGCGTCCTTCTCGGCTTGATTAGTTGGAGAGTTCAATATTATTGAATCTTCACAGCCCTGCGGAAAAGTATGTTGAGGAGCCAAATATCACCTAGTAGTATATAACTTGTTCTAACTGATGTTAAGCGGAGAATTCGACGAAAATAAAGGCCATTATTTTTCATCATTGGATATATACTCATAAAACAAAGGCCAAATAGATGAAATGAAAATATAATGGCATTCTGCAAAGTGAATACTATGCCGTCATGCGCATATTACACATATCATGTAGTATCCACACCAATTAGTTAGATGACATTTCGATTTTATTTACACTGTTCTAATCACTAATTTGGAGATCAAGTAGCTCTCTCTCCCCCCCCTCCACGTTGTGGTAAGTGTGACAAGAAATGAAAATGGGTATTAGATTCCAATGAGAGTAATGCCAGAAACTGGAAAGAACAATCTGGAAAATACAATTAGCAAGTCAAGCTATGAACTCATGTTGAATGTTTCAATGTGATCCTCTTTTTAAAATACACATTTTCCATTATCCTCATAGTAAAGAGCAAGATCTGACTTCTCACTCTCCTTTTGATAAGGTTAATAATATTATTGGTGAACCATTGAAAATTAATTAGAGTAGGACATATGATTTGATTATGATTATTCTAATTGTAGGAGATATGATTTGATTATGATTATTCTAATTGGGGGTTAATTACTCTAGTCAATCTGTAAAATTAGATATTCAGAATATAGAATAGGAAAAGTTATTTTTTTTATCCGGTTGTCTTCTTAATATAAATAGTGGTATGTATTGTAGAAGCAAAGGATCTGTATTATGGCTTTTAGTGAAGAATGTTCTTCTCCTGGGAAATTTACCTTTGAATCATTGTTTCTTAATTCCTATGATTTTCTTCATGGTATCATAGCTTGATACTGAAGCTGGTTTTACCATATTTGTTTTCACTTTTCGTTCTTCTCTCGTCAATTCACTCCAACTCAACCAAGCTTGGCTCTAATACCAATTATTGTAGAAAACAAGCGATCAAACATACCAAAAGTTGAATTGAATACAAAATTTTCGTAGTCTGGTCAATGCCTACTATACGAGGAGAGCAGCATAAGATTCCACTATAGATCAAGTGATACAACGAAAATTACAACAACACTCGAATCACTAAAACATTCTTAGTGTTTCCCAGCCCTTAATTACATTTAATAACTCAAAAAGTGATTAGCCTCACAATTTTTCACGAAATAATCACTTAATCTCACAAATGAATTCAAAATTTACAGCCACAATATCTAATTGATTTCAATGCTCTCAAATTGATTAAGAGTATAATTCATAAACAAGTAGCCTCTTGAATACTCTGCAAAAAGAAAAGTCACTTTTTATATCTAGACAATGAACCGAGTCCAGAACAAGAACCTACTCAAATTAGGAAATTTACTTGGATTGAGGTTCCTTTACAGGCTCAATCCATGACATCTTTTCATCATAATCTCTAATTGTTAATTTGATTTTTAAAATACTATCATCACATTTATCCAACACTTCATTTTCCTTGATAACACAAGATCTCTGAAGTTGAAACAATGGAATATGCATGCTCGAATTAGTAGAGAACAAAATCAAATTTCCGAAAGAACACAGGCTTGTAAATAGATTGTATCCTCCTATTTATTCAAAGCCAAGAATCTGGCATGACTTTTATTTCCTCTTATTAAGCATTATATCCAATAAAACCAAATTAACATACACCCTTGCTATATCAACACTCTAAGAGGAACTAACAGAGAATGAACAGAAAACAAAGAACACAAAAAGAACAGATGATATACCAACAAACAAAGTCAACAACAATAATAGGCTATTGCAATCATTCCATGCTCAATCCTGTGTCTTCCTCATCGATCCTCAATTAATTGACCTTTGTGCACACTTTTCTGACTTCGCCAGCCGTTCCAGTGAGCACGCCAATCCGACCCATTTTCACCATCGACTCTCCAAAGTCCTTGAAGAAGGTGGATCCACCGGTCTTGACCTGGAGGTCAATGTATGCCTTGGTTTCGCTGTCATCAAGAAGTGCGGAGTCTGAAGTGAAGAGGCCTCTTCTCTTCGGGATGAGGTCGAAGTACTTGACGTCGAACGTCCTCACACTTCCCGGGTCCATCTCGACAAGGGTGGTTTGATCATTCGGCTTGCACTTCAGCTTCAATCTCGCTATGTAGTTGGAGTCAAGGGCGGGGTCGGCATCGCCCTTTCCGGTAAAGTTGTAGAGGCGGCTGGAGAAGGAAGAGCAGTGTGAAGTTCCAATGGTGTGCCCACCTAGTCAATTGGAAATCAGAATTAGCATGATCTAATTATACAAATCATGTTCTATCGTTGCAGTGCTGACGATGTTTATGAATCTCGCACTCAAATTACAATTTCTTCCTGATTAATTTATGTCAATCCCGACAAAATAATTGACAAAGCATATGGAGCAATAATTGGAGATTGGGTGTTACCTGACAAGACGACAAGATCCTTCGCACTGAGGCCTTTCTTCGCAAAATCTGCTTTCAGAGTTGTAATGTTGGCCGTAGGTGGTATTAAATTGTTAAGTGCCTCGTTCATGATAGACACGTTCCCGTCTCTTCGTCCGGTTTCCACATCATAGGAAAGTCCTCCAGTCTAAAAGACAACACCGAAAAAAAAAAAAAAAAAAAATTCTATATGAGAATGCTTTTCTCATTAAAATATAACATAGTTGTGTTTTATCAAGACCGCTGTAAAAATAACCTTAATATCAACAAGCGATACTTGGATCTCATAATATGTATGGCTGGAGTTCGTTTTCCAATGAGATAACGCAGATCGTTTGTGAAATCAAGAATTCTACTAACGTCCTAAGTATATGACAAACATTCAAATTTAAAAGAAAAAATAAAGGAGGTAATGTATGCATATGCTCACCGCGACGACCATGTCTCTAGCGACGAGGGCCAAAATGTCAGCACATGAGACGATGCCCGGGCATGCCTTCTCCAATGCCGTTTTGACCCTATCGATCGTTTGGAAACCTCGAAGACTGAGATTGGGAATCGCGTTCTTTTCGGCTTGATTGGTCGGAGAGTTCAATAGTACTGAACCTTCGCAGCCCTGTGGAGAGGCCCAGAACAAAAGATGATTCAACCGTGAGTTCATGAAGACAGTAGTTCGTAACCAAGGACGAATCTAGAGAAGTATGTTGAGGAGCCAAACACCATTTACTAGTACATAACTAGTTCTAATACACATTTTCCATTTTATCATATTGTTATCCAGTAAATCAATTTTGTAAATCTCTATGCATTCCTACCATGCATTACGCCTTCAGATGAAAGCCCAAGATCTAAATTCTCACCCTCATTTTTCGCCAGTAAGTTTTCACCTTAGAATCCGAACATTAGTTACATGCAAAGAATCACGTAATTAGAAAATGGTAAACTTTACACTCGTAGTAGGATGAGAAACAAGTGAGCTCGCTCTCTTACTTACCCTAACGAAACAATCATGAAAATGCATCCTCACGAGAGGGCCAGAGAGACTCGGAGCAACGGACATGACTTCACGGATGACCCCCTTCACGATGGCCTCTGCGTTTGGGCATACCTTCTGGTAAAATCCTACTTTGAGACCCTGACCATGAGCGACCTCAGGAACAAGAAACAAGAATGTCAACTGAACCAACAAGCAAGACAAGAAGAGCTTTGAACAGGCCATTGCTTTGTGCCAAGAAGAACGATGATTGTTATCGCCCAATCTTAGTGTTTTGCTGTGGACGTTTCATGTGCAAACCGCTTTGGCTTTTATACATACTTCGCACCAACTACTTGAGTCTTGAATTATAGGCTGTCATTAACTTGACAGCTTAGCATACTTTAGTTATTAGCAATATGAATTTTCTTATGAACCGACTGGGGTGCTAACTTCCCCCTGATTTTGTACCGATCTAACTTCTTGATTGGAACACGGCTTTGAGCCTTTGACTTTTATTTATTTTAGGGGCTTGATGGACTTACACCACCGGATCGAGATTCAAGAAAATTCATAAACAGCGCACAGGATCAGCATGAAGTTTTTTTTTTTTGGTCGAAGATCAGCATGAAGTTTGCACGACATGTCTTTGCCAACTTACATTCTAGTGTGAGACAAAAAGATTCATCACGGAAGTGGATAAAAAATGAACCATTACACAACCACCATGAGCTCATTTGTCTAATACTGGAGAGTTGACCTCTCTCCTAATGTGGCAGGATCATGTGTTAGCTCAACTGAACTATTAAACTAACATGATTTGAAACGATATTGTAAGATCAATGTGGCCCACGATATAGTACAAAACACTCGGCATGTTACTTTGGCCAATTCAGGTCGAATATAACGTTCCACCATCAGCAGATAATGTCCTAGTGAAGGTTGTAAACAAATGCACAATTGCACGGGCTTGAAGCTTTAGTCAAATGGAGAGATTGGAGAAGAGAGATTCCTTGACTCATTAATGCCTTACCAAGCAAAGTGCTAATATAATGAGCAAGGGAATTTATTCATTGTATCAATGGACCATTTGAATCGGTCCTGTATATCATTAGTGCATGTTAGAACAGCTGGGATATATACTGCTGCTTTTTATAGCTATAACGCAAGCGTATATTTAGACCTTTTAAGCCCACACGGTCAATCACGTCGGATCGGAAAAGTTGTCCTCTTGTCGCCACAATCGGGTGATCTGGTCACTGAATGGGGGAGGCTTCTTTCCACGAGGCTCGAACGAGTGGTCTCTCTTCTAAAGGCGTGCAGTTTGGCGATGAGTAGTGCTAAATAACCCGAGAAGGTCTTCCAGTTTGATTTCCCTGTGATTTAGATGAATTGGGAGTGTCAATTTACCTTCCAAACCCAAAAAACACATGCAAAGTCCGGTCGAAAAGCTAAAATGCTAATCATCTCAAATTAGTTGATCTGTTTCTTACACTTAAATTCATCATCAATAGAATTGTTACTTTCAATTTATCCTTATATCAATAGGATCTAAATCGCTGAAAATGAAGAAAACATTTTACTACTAGAAGAACTTCACGAGAGTCAACCAAGTAACTCACCCAATTTTCGCAAAAGAGAAGGCCTTAATATGCCAGATACATTAGGTTATAGAGAGTATTTTCATTTTAGGTGTATATTTTCAGGTTTTTTTTTTTCCTTATTTGATAAGTTAAGCAAACCTGATTTAAAAATGAAAATTGTGATAAGATATCTGTAATCTATCGAGGTTACTCTTTTGTAAATCCGCCGGACACATGATTTGAAATAAAAAGCACTTGGTACACCAAACCAAAAGGTTTTTTTTTTTTTTTTTTCATCTTGGATCTTCAATATCTACGAAAATTCACTTATTTCAGTTTGAATTTCTTTTCAAACTATTTCCCAAATCAATTTTTCAATATTCTAAACAACCAAAAGGAGCCATTGTGATTCGATCTTGGATCCTCCCCAATTCATGTCTTTTTTTCTTTTATATGTAGTCGTGTGGACATCTTGGAATTTTTTAATCACCCTTATGACATTAGTATCCGCACGAAGTTGTCGGATCATTTGCTCCTAGATTTGTTCAAAAAGTTTGCACTTTGATGAAGATCAAGAAAGGTTTCCTTGCTTCAGCTTTTTCACAAAATTTTATGTATATATACAGCCACACACATTGAAAATAATAGAAATCAAGAGTATTAAAGTTTTTGGGAATCTAGATCTAATTTGTGGTGGATTATATCAATTGGCTTTGTTAAGTTCGAAATTGGCGAATCCACAACTAAATAGATTAATAAAAAAAAAAAAAAAAAAAGCCAAAAGAAAGCCACACCACACCACCTGAAGTATCGTAACTTCAACAAAATGCCCTCGCATCTTGTATGAAATAACGCATACACACTAACCAAACACCTAGGCCACCTCATATTAGAGAGAGAGAGAGAGAGAGAGAGAGAGAGAGAGAGAGAGAGAGAGAGGGTCCCCATCAACATTGACTATTCAGTCTACTTGCTTTAGTCACTTACCCAGCAAGTACAACCTTCCATATATATGCTTACATACTTGCTTTAGTCACTTACCCAGCAAGTACAACCTCCCATATATATGCTTACGTTCTTTCACTTAGATAATTTAAGTTTTACAAATTCAATCTGTTAAGCTAGTATTACATCCACTCAATAGCGCTAAATCCTTTTTTCTCACTCATTTTGGATAAATGGTTGGAAAAGCTAGTATTTAAACCTTTGATATGAATTGGCCATTTGCAAAGCTTGTATTGTGCTCTATAACTGAGCTTAATAATCATACGCATACCCAATTGAGCTTTTGCCCTTTAATCTTACATATAATTGACTCGTGTTCATGATTATTAACACCGTTAAAGAAGCATGATTGTAATCCACCCACAATTGAATACCAACTTAAATGGAAATGAACAACTTAGAGCCAAAAATAACAATTTTAAAACTTTAGTGGGCTTAATAATTTTTGCGGAGTTCTCTTTGATAGTTTTGATCTGTTTAATACTAGAGAAGCTCAAGTATATGTGGAGATGGATATCATCTTTGCTTGTTTAACCACCCCATAGTAATAGTGATAACAACCACAAGATTCCGTGATATACACGGTGTATAACTTATTTTAATTTTATCTAGATAGATATAACGTAATAGATCCTCGTCCATAAAGTTATATGATGTAAAACGTTACATGCACTAGCAGCTTAAGTTTTTTAAGTGAAGTAAATTTACCAAAACTAACAATTTTAAGTCCAGTGCTCCTCCATTATTTCCTATTCGGCTTTAATATGCTCACATATATGATTCATCTGAAAAACAAAATATAAGTTAGAGCTTAATGAAATGATCTTAGTCATTCAATCATAAAAAATTCTGTGCTCTTAGATTGATAAGTCTTGTCCATCTTTATATTTAATCATGTCGTATGTCATACGTACATAAGTTTTTTATATTTCAAAATGTCAAACCTAAAGTTGTAATATTCAAAGCTATGTGACCTTAGATAAAGCAAGTGACTTCAATACTTGGTTAGGTTAGAGATGGCTAGTGAATCAACACAACACAAAATGTCCAAAGAACAGAATATTGTTGCACGAGTATTAAATTAAAAGGAGAAGAATAAAGACAAATAATTCTCAAATTTAAGAAACAAAAAGGAAAGTGAAGTCCACATGTGAGAGTATAGCTTTGTCACCACCTCCCTTTCGGGCTCTGTTACATGTGGGCTCGGCGAAGGTTAATGGCTTGCTAAGTATTAGGCTCAATGCAAGCTCTCCCACACCCACCAATTCACAACTTATGATTCAAGTTTTTAACTTGCAAGTCAATTTCATATAGGAGATATCATTAATCGATTTGGGATGGGCTAGTTAAAGGCCCAAGTGAGATATCGGAAGAAATACTTCACTCCTAAGCAACTAGAGAAATTAAAATCAAGAGCTTGATTATACTAGTTAATCACTAATACTCTTTTAGTACCTAATCTTATTTAAATATCAAGTAAAGCATTTATGCAGCATTTTATACCAATCACGAATTCTAGGATTCAATTCCTCACCAAATTAAGGAAATAAAAATTCATGCATCATAATAGCGTAATTGGAATAAACCAATATTTGCTTCCAAGAACTTAAACATGATTTCTCTTCTTCTTTTTTTCTAGGTTTTTCGATGCATTTATGGAGGAAACTGACCAAAAACTATTTTTTAGACCTTTTCTAAATTTTTTTGGAAAATATAAATCATTTTTGGATTTTATTTATTTTTAGAAAAATAATTTTTTTCTGATTTTTAAATTAAAATAACAATAAAACAAAAGCTAACCTGGGTCAATGAGACCCGCAAGCCGGCCCGATTAGGATTTGGGCCAACTAACCTAGGTCGTGCCTGCCTGGGCTAGAGTTGAGAACCTCTCTTTGTTTTAACAGTTAATGCCCTGAAAAATTTCAAACCAATACACTTATGATAAATTTACCTAAAACTATATTTTTAATTATGAAAAATCTCAAACTGATACACCTATAACAAATTTATCTCGACCGACATAAAAAATCATAAAACGGTATAGTTGTGACAAATTTATCTCAAATATTTTATTCGACCGCAAAAAACCTAAGCTGGTACATTTATGACAAATATACCATCCGTTAAATTAAATTAATATCGTGAGAAATAAAAAAAAATTTGTATAACTATAACAAACAGAGAATAAAATCTCAAATTAATATACTAGTTAGCTATCACGTGTTATTCGACTTAGTAATTTAATAGTAAAATTTAACGAAAACTAACAAAGGATAAATTTATTACAATTATACCAGTTGATGATGAATTTATCAAAGATATATCAACTTGGAATTTTTTATAGTTAAAAAATTAATTTGAGGTAAATTTGTTATAAATAATATTTTTGTTAAGGTCAAATTGGTCCTTAATTTTCTAATACAATTTAATTTTAAATATTTAAGTAAAATTTAGGTGTCAACAAGCTTTTAGGGTACTCTCCACCATATGCCTTAACAAAGGATTTATATATTTTCTATTGAAATATATTTGTGGCCCAATTAGTTCAATTATATAAAAATTTATTCCCAATATAAATTCTTTCTTGGTATGAAGCTTATTATTATTATTATTATTATTATTATTATTATTATTATTATTATTATTATTATTATTATTATTATTATTATTATTATTGTTATTGTTATTGTTATTTTTATTGTTATTGTTATTGTTTTTATTATTGTTATTGTTATTGTTATTATTCTTGTTATTATTGTTATTGTTATTGTTATTATTATTACTCCTACTATATTTATTTGCTTTTAATACCTCAAACTACTACATTGGAATTTCGTGCAAAAATTTAAAACTGAACTGGTAATATTAAAAAATTAAGTTCTGAATCGGCATCTTTATAGTAGGTTTAGGACTAATTAGGTCATTTTGCCATTATAGTTGTTATAGTAATTTGAAGTTCTTACATTTTAACTAAATAATCATAACTCATATTTTATTATAGTGGCTACTACGATCATATTCTCAACTTATTGGCCCTGAAAAACGCTTTGCTTATTTTATTAGTTTCCATATCTTAATTAAAAATGATAATTTAAATATCACTGCAACAGATTTACCACACTATTTTTAATTGGCCTCATATCATTGATAGCTGTCTAATAAACACTAGGCTCATTAATTGTACTCCTTTTAAGTGTCCAAATCTTGGCTTGCATTTTACATGATTCATGATATTAGATAAGTATTTCGTACACTCAGCAAAGATAGCTATTGAAGATTAATTTTCCCGTTAACTATAGACGCACCAGCAAAATTAATTTCTCAAATTGAGAAATATAAAACATGAGTTAGCCTTTGTTAATTTGTAGGGGCACCACAAACCCGCAGGTAACGTAATCAAACACATCAGATGGAATCTTAGAAACTAAAAAAATTGACCGATTCATTGGCCTAACCGAAAGAAAATATATTTAATTCAATTGAATTCACCTACGTAATAGAATAAATAAATCTCTCTCTCTCTCTCTCTCTCTCTCTCTCTCCCTCGTAAACACATCAGATGGAATCTTAGAAACTAAAAAATTTGACCGATTGACTGGCCTAACCGAAAGAAAATATATTTAATTCAATTAAATTCACCTACGTAATAGAATAAATCTCTCTCTCTCTCTCTCTCTCTCTCTCTCTCTCTCTCTCCCTACGAACTAGTACCAGGATATATATATATAGCAGGCGCACATGTCCAACATCGTATATACAATTTCAAAGTTAATATAAAGCATAGGTATGTGGCAATAATGTGGTTATTGAATTGGCTAATGTGATGTATCATGAAATACCAAACCATCGAATATTCTATTAGCGGATATAGAACTCAAGTAGTTAATTAGGTTAGTCGAGCAACTAAATTTCATTAAGAGGCATTATTATGTAGACATTATCCTTAAACCATTGCTTGAGCTTAGGCTTCTACATATGTGATGGAACTTGCTCTATACATTCTAACGACATATAGGGGTAAGCATGATTTCAAAATAGAATTGAATCAGTGAGAATGGGTCAAGTTCCGAGTTTCAAAGTATATAGGATAGGTTTCATATTTCAAAATTTAGGGAACTAGTCAAGTAACCTAAAATTTGGAACAAGTCTTTGTTTTTTCTTGTTCTACGTTTTTGCATGATCTTATGATATTCTATGGCGTCCAATGATGAATGTGTAATTTGGAACTACCAATTTGATCTTTCATTTTTAGCATATCAATGACTAAGACTTTTATTTTATTGATATTTCATATTTTTCTTATGTCTAAATATAAGTTATAATTAGTAGATTGTAGCAATAGATAGTTGTCATTTGGGATAATAATTCATTACAATCGTTTAATTAATAATACACACAAAACATAGGTTGACTCAAGAACCAATATCGGAACATGCGACAAGGTGGGTTCCAAGTTCTAGAGTAAGTAATGTAGGTTTTATGTTCCAAGAATTTGGGAATCAATTCTGACAAGTAAATTCTAGGTTTGAAGTTTCAAGTAGAATCTGGACTAACCCTGAAACTGCTCACTCCTAATGCCATAGACATGCACCCTAATTATTCAAATTATGGAATTTCATCTACTTTAGGTTTTGTAGGCTCCCAACTGGCTACTGCTGAAGATGCGTCGGTATTTAATTGAAATTAATATTAAGTGAGAATATTTTATTTTACTTCATAAAAGGAATATGTGGGCAGGATTGCGTGCCTTGAATGGAAATAAGTGGATGAGGCGACGAATTTTCTCCCTTTTCTCCACCGGGACTTTGTTTCCTCATCCATGTGCCTTGCAAATGTATTCAATGCCACTTAAATAAGTACTACTGGAGAGAAAAGCTTATGCATAATTACTTCAATATTATCTGCACTTCATTATGGTATCCACTACACTTTTAGTTTTAGAGTTTAGTGACTTTAAACTAGCATGAGACTTGGGGCTAGGTTTTGACGTGAATTTTCTTGCCGGGACTTGGGTGCATTGTCAATCGGATGACTCTCAACCTTTGATAACAAAGGTCTCATGTATATTATGAAGTCATACAAAATCCAGCGGCGAATTGGATCTGAATAAGGACTTCGTGGTCAACGACCCACGCATTGTTGCAAATTCTTTTATACAAACATTCACCATGTCCTACCTCAACTTTCGTGGCCTCATGTATATGAATTTGGTCTCGCACTCGCTCTGGTACATGGCGAACCGGAGGAAACAAATAAGAGATACAAGAAAAATCAGCACCACAAGTAGGGCAAATGAGGTGAGGTCAAGCCTCCCTGGAATCCAGTGAGTTCCAGCTCGCCGGGTTATGGCAAGGTTCAAGGAGAGCTCCTGCAATTGAGGTGAGGTCGAGTCGAGCTTAGGTCAAGGAATGGTGAAGAAGCCTCTTGCTCGAGACTCAACAAATTCGAGGGAGCTCAAGCCACATCCAATGCCAATAAGGTCGAGCTCGCCTATGACCAGTTAGTGGCCATCGCCATGGCTGGCAACTAGCCGATGAAGAAGCAAAATGGAAAAAACTAAAACAAAACAAAAATAAAAAATAATTAAAATTTTGATTTTTTTTAGAAATATTTTTATAATTACTAACATTTATTAACCAAGGACCCAAGCAAAGCACCGAGGGCTCATGCACAGCCATTGTGGACCTAAGCCAGAGTGTCAAGGACCCGAGCATAGCCTTTGTGGATCCGACCTTGGGTGTAGGGGCATCGAGCATGGGCACAGGCACCAAGTGTCCAAACCCAGCCTTGATGGATATGGGCCTAGCTGCCGAAAACTTGATCCTAGCCTAGATGGATATGGGCCTAGCTGCCGGAAAGTTGATCCTAAGTACCCAAACCTAGGAACCAACAATGGGGTTTTTGTGCCCAAATTTAAAGTTTTCGAGTTCAAAAGACACTACTTAGTCATATATCTAAAAAATGTTTTCTGACTTTATAAAGAGGAAATCATTATTTTGAATTTAAGTTTTTGTATGAAAACAGTTTTCATTGACTTATTTTTCTAAATGAACCAAATACCAAAAGCTAAGGTATTTGTTTTCCTTAAAATGAACCAAATACCAAAAACTAAGGTATATGTTTTCCTTAAAATAAACAAAGCCTACAAATGATAATGTAGACATCGCTACAACAAATATTGAAACGCTATATACAATTGGCCTCATCTCATTAATATCTATCTAGTAAACATTTGACTCATTCATTTCAATTTTTTGAAGTGTCCACATCTTAATTAAAACCCAAATTATTATTTTCATGCTTGTTATAATGATACTTTTGAGCGGCCTCATCTCACTGGGCCTAAGAAGCACTTGACTTTCAAGCCTTCCACTTCACAATATTTAGGAAAAGAGTACCCAATTTCCCACTTTAATATATTTACAACGATGATAATATTGATAATCTCGGAACATATTGATTGGTTTATGAAATGCGGCAGCGACAGTACACAGCAATTATTCGATTCTCCATATCATCGTGTGAATGAAATTTCATGTTTGGATCGCGCGTTAAATCTTGCCTTAGATCTTATATGATTCGGGATATTAGAGAAGTATTTCGTACACTTAGAAATATTGATTATTTTCCCATTATTAAAAGATGTACTAGCAAAATTAATTCTCAAAATGAGAAATATATGATATGAGTTGGCCTTCCTTAATATCTAGCGGCACCACAAGCCCGCGGGTAACGTGATCAAACACATCGGACGGAATCAGAAACTGAACTGCATGGTGATGAATCAAAGCATTTGACCAATTCGTTGGCCAATAATTGAAAGAAAATATATTTAATTCATTTGAATTCACCTTAATTAAATGAATAATTAATTTAAGATCTCTCTCTCTCTCTCTCTCTCTCTCTCTCTCAACTGATATAAGCGTGCAATAATAATGTGGTTATTGAATTGGATAATGTAATGCGCCATGAAATACTGAATCATTGAATATTCAACTCGTGGATATAGAAGTCAAGTTGTTAATCAGGTTAATGAAAAAAAAATGATGTTAATTAGGTTTATCGAGCTACTAAATTTTCTCTCTAGAGATGTTCAATTACACGGATACTACGCTTAAATCATTGTTTGAGTTTAGGGTCCTATATATGCGATGGAACTTGTTATATACATTCTAAACCCATACACGCGCATTTGCTTCTTGAAACCCTAATTAGTCAACTTCATGGAATTTCACCTACTTTAGGTACAGCAGGCTCCAAAGTAGCTCCTGCTGAAGATCCATGAGTATTTAATTAAAATTAATATTAAATTATATTATTTACTACATATCATAAAAAAACAAAAAAAAATGTGGGCAGGATTGCGTGCCTTGAAGGGAAAGAAGTGGATGAGATGGAGGAGGATTTCCTCCCTGTTCTCCGCCGGGATTCTGCTTCCTCTTCCATGTGCTTTGCAAATTTTCCCAGCGTCGCCTAAATCTCAACCGTTGATAATATGGATCTCGTGTGAATGTTGTCATACAAATTCCGACGGCAGATATCGCCCGGTCCACAACGGATCGGATCTAGATAAGAATTTCAGGGTCGACGGCACGCGTGTTTCTTTCGAATTCTCTTATGTAAACATTCACCAGGTTCTCCCCTCCTCTGTTGACTGGATCCGCACTCGCCTAAATCCTTCAATTACTAAAATAAAGAAAGTGCATTCTAGTTGGAAGGGTGCACGATGCCTGCGATCCGGAATTTGCTAAGAGGATATAACTTCCCCATATAATCCTAGGACTAATCCTAGGTTATGATTTGCGCGTGTAGCTGTCTTACAATGCAAATGAGGCACTAATGAAGAAGTCGTGATCACGATTAGTGAACTGTACATGTAGACTTTTATATCTAGAAAAACGTTACAGCTATGCATGTAGAAGTATGCTATTTTCTAGCAACAATTGGAGCAAATGCAGATCGCTCGGAAAATATAAAAAAAAAAATCATAAATCTATTGTATTAGTATCAATTCAATCATAAACTTTTGGATTTAACAAATTTAGACTTAACTTTTTTGTATTTATGCTAATTAAGTCCATCCAGCTAATTTTAGTCAGAAATCACTGATATAGGTATTGGTTATCCTACATGATATGGCCAGCGTTGACATGGATAATTTTTTAATAATATTTTAAATTTTGTTTGAACATTTCTGCTTTGACATAATTTGAAAAAGGCCTGAATTGAAGCTAGGTTTAGTAAAATTTCCTCCTAATATCATTAATGTAACTTCTCCACTGCATCATGTCTGGCGTTCTTGGCCCCTAGATGTTGCTGCCAAAATAAGGAGGTGAATCAAGTATGTATGCTGGTCAAGCAACAAAGATTGGGTTAAATGATAAGCTCGAGTGTTAGTTAGGGATAAAAAAAACACTACGAATGTCATAACTTTTATATGACGCTCACTTGATCGCTATAATTTTTTTTCAGTCACTTGAGTGTTACATCGATATAAAATTACTTATTTGAGCACCTACTCTGACAATTCATTTTGCATGGCTTTTCTTACTAAATTTTTCATTTTTACATGGCTTTTTAAAAAGAAATTAAAGTCAAACATGGAAAATCTTCATCCAACATGGCAAGAGTATAATAAACATCATCGTTTTTCTCTCTCTCTCTCTCTAAATGCTTCTTTTACAGAAACGACGATCTCTCTCTCTCTCTCTCTCTCTCTCTCTAGAGGCTTGGTACACAACGAATTTTGGTTGACATAGACTAAAGGTGAGTAATTCGTTGTGTTTCGTGAGATGCAATTTTTGTTGGGTCTGGATGTAAATCCAAGCCAAGGTTGATGTAATCTCTAAAATAGTGTTTTTTGTAAATGGTTATAGGATGTCTCTCAGAAAGTGAAATCGGCAACTTATTTTTTAATAAGTCAAGGAACCTAAGTCTTCCCTTCTAATAAGTTTTGACACTTAAACATTCACTCGCAAAATTATTGGAACTTCTACTGTCCTTCAACCCTATATGAAAAATAGCCAAAACCGCCCAAAAAATGTATTAACTATCTCTGTTTTTTACTATAGAAGCTACATTACAAATTGCAAAGCATCTATTTTTTCTACAATAATCAACAATAATGCACAAATTACAACACAAAACGCCATTTCCACCAAATCGACCATATAACATGTCATTCAACCTAGGAACTTGATCATAAACGAGGCCATTCAACCTACATACACAAAATTGTCATAACTAACTACATTTCCAAAATAAAAACATGGCAATGAGTAACATACATTGCCCAAAATATGGTAACACATTTCATTATTCTTCAACTATGGTAGGCTTAGTAGCTTCTTCTTATTATTTAGTTTAAAACTGACCACAAACTGAAAAAACAAGATAATTTTAACACAAGCAACATTCGATAAAACACTTTTTCAATTTACATATTCTTCAATTGGTGGCAAAAGATTCTAGACCCTTGATATTTGCTTAGACTAAGTCCGCATCATCCAACTTGTTTGTCAATACAAGTGCAGGTTGATTTATTAGTCCTTGAAGTAACTCCAAGATCACCTCTATTGCTTGATTAAAAAATTTTGGATCGACCCACTTGAAATATCCACAATTGAAGTCTTGTTTATACTTAGGGCATCCATGGAATGTTCTCTCGGGATTATATCTCGTCCAAGCTATTCTTATTGGACTTTGCAATCCATAATAGCAAACCTACTAACCTTGTTCTTGGCTTTATTAATGCAATCATGAACTGTTTCTCCTGCCTCTTGTCTCCATTGCGAATATAATGGTGATTTGCCACAATTTGAAGCATTGGTGTTCGATTAAATTTATTGAAGAAAGAAGTTGAATTATGCCCCCAATTTCTTTAAACTAGGTTAGGATTCTACAATCAGATGTCTAAACAACATTGTTTGCCTTCTCAATTGCTGACTTCATCTTACCAATGAGCCATGTTGGATGATTGATTTTTAATTAATGCCACATTGAATTTTGAAATAAGGCAAATCGTTAATGGCACTCAAGTGATCGATTTTTAAAATTTTTTGCACTCAAGTGAGTAAACAAAAATTATGGCACATATATGAGCATCATGGAAAAGTTATTGCTTGCACTCCTAGTGTTTTTTTATCTCATCTTATTTGAGACTAAGGTTGGTCACTTTGGGCCTTTGTTTGAGAAAAAGGCCACTCTAGTCTCTCTCTCTCTCTCTCTCTCTCTCTCTCTCTCTCTCTCGTTTTTAAAGAGGATGGCCCAACTTCAAGCCCTTAATTGTGACAAAATCAACTTCAAGCCCTTTTCTAATAAAAAAAGCTTCACTTTAGGCTCTTAGTAAAGAAAAAGTCTACTATGAACCATTTTTCAAGAAAATGGCTCCATTTTGTGCGCTTATTTGAAATTTTCCCCACATTATACAAACATATACAAATAGCGTACATAATATTATAAATCCCATCATATCTTCATCTAACATAACCTTATCCTATCCAATAAAAATTCTAGACAACCATATGCAGCCTAAAGGTGTGACTAGTTCTCCTTACTATTAAGTCCAAAAAAGAAAGTGAAAAAAAGAAAATGATTACAATAAGGTCTTTTTCATGACTCCATACATTGGCTAACAGAAAATGATTACGTGACTTTTTTTATTATTATTTTTCTCTCCTATGTGATAATGACGTGACCAAAACACGAATCATAAGGTTAATACAACATCATTTTGGTCAAAATCTAATTTTAATATAATTTTATTTAAATTATATTTAAGATAAGTAAACTTAACAATCTATTTAATATAATTTGAATAAATTTGCTTCCTTGCCAAAGTTTAACCTTCTTTATATATTTTTTTTTGCGTTTTTAAAATGTTTGTATTTTTAATGTAATTTAAATTATTTTTTAAAATCATATTTACACTAAATTGACATCATTTTAGCCACATAAACGCCATTCAGGATAGAGAAAATAATATAAAAACCATGTTAGCATTTTATATCAACCAAATTAGTCAAGGCTAATCTAAAGACTGAATTGTGCCAATTTGATAAGTTTTATAACATAATGTTGATTTTTGAAAGTTTTAGGTTTCAAGTGCACTTTTATTATAAGTTGTAGGACTTACAATGCACTTATCCTGGAGACTTATATACACTTTGTTGAAGAAGAAAAGATGAAGATGCCCAATTTGGAAGCACAACAAGAGTCTCGGTCTTCACTCCTTCGTGTAGAATAAGGTTGTTTCCGCGTCTCTAGCTTTGATCAAACCCATTGTTGGTGGTGGTAGTGGAAGACAGAAGATCAACGTACGCATTGAACAAGTCGTGAACAAGTCGTCTAGCTTCAGTTTCAATGTCCCTCATCTCTTCTTAGTCAGGAGGTGATATACTAGAAATTGCGCCGTTCGGCGCGCCACTTCTACCGCAGTTGTCCAGCTTCTCTCTCTACAAAATGATAATTTATCCGTGAATCTAGTCCATCGTAATTGAGAGTTTCCCCGTTCTAGAAGCTGTCCTTTATTTTATTTCTATTTCACTGCTCTATTCAGCTTCCCTCCCTCCCTCCCTCCCTGTCTCTCCCTCTCTCTCTCTCTCTCTCTCTCTCTCTCTCTCTCTGTGACAACTTTCTCAAGATTTAGCAAGGCTTATGACTTAGTCCACAAGATGGGAATCCAGGGAACTTCTGAGAATTTCGTTGTCAACATGGAAAGCTTGTCGAACATCGCCATGAAAGAGAGTGCTAAGAGCTCCTGGATCATGGTGAGTTTTTTCTTTTTCTTTTTCCCTTTTTCTTTTTGGGCTCTTCAATTACTCCAATACGTTGTGGTTTCTCATCTTGTTCCTTTTCCAGAAATATCTTCTCGGAAAGATTAATGTTTTTTTTAGTTCCCACATATTCTTCTCTCCAATTCGGGATTAATGTATGAATGACGACGAGCTCCAAAAGAACAGCAAATCGAAATGCCATTTCCAATTTGTCAACAGCATAAAAATTTCACCAGACCCTCAAACGTTTCTATAGGCATGAAATTTGCTAAAAAAAATAACTCATTGTGTTCTTGCCTTCATTTTCATATATGATATTGGCTACATAATGAAATGTTCCTACGCTCTTCATGGCAAGATAACACTTGAAAACTTGCAGACAGGGGTCACAAGGAAGAGCTTTAAGTGTGGAGCTGAGAAGAAGACTAATGCTAGTTCTAATGCCAATGCTCATGATCATAGGACCGATGCAGAAAAAGCAGGTACGAGATATTTTTCCCTTCATAAAAACTTCACTTGAATTTTGGAAGAATTTGTTCTCATTCCTCATGATGTGCTTTAAAAAAAAAAAAAAATTGTCTATGCTTATTCCGAAAGGTAATTACCAGGATAAGGAAGCCATTTATCATGATAATTGATTCACAATTTATTCAATTTTTCAAATTTATTGTTTTCACACCAGAGGTAATGGCCTTCTTTAATGTTATGTCAAAAGAAGTAAGATAGGTAGGGGGTAAAAGGTTAGGTCACAAAGTTAATGAATTGGGCACCCTCTATTTACGGGTGAGAAGAATCTGTCTTTTGGCTTTCCATCTTCTAAATTCTCTAGGAATTGAGAATTGAAAATTTTTTAAGAAACTCTCTCATTGGTGCTCTCCTACTTGGAGGTCTCTTGGCTAGGCTTCCTATATTAGAGAATTTTCAAATTAAGTGGGACTACCTACTAAAGATTTAGGAGTTTGATATAAGGATTTTGTTAGTTATAGTAGAACGAAAAAATTACACTTCAATGTTAGATGAGTAGTGTGTGTATTTGGAGTTTAGTTCTCCAACCAAATTTTTCTATGCGTCACTAATCGACCGGTGAGGATGTAAGTAATTTTTTCTACCGGCAATGGAACTAATAAAAATTGGGTTCTAACAGTAGCTTTCTTTGATCGACACGTCAATAGATCTTGGGTAGGGTTCCTGTCTTTTTTACCCGCTTATTTGTAATTAATTATTTGACAAAGGAACATCATAATTCATTAATCGGCATTCTCAACAGAAGAGGCTTTCATTATTAGCACACCGGAAAGACCAAACATGGAGGCTGGAGGGATGACAGCCGAGCATTCTAACGACACACGAGCAAATAATCAGAATACTATCACCACCACCATCTCCGGTGTCGTCAATGACAGCAAATGCACCATAGCCGGTGGCAAATGCATCATTCGGAAGAGTGGCTCAAGATGTACTTCTCTTTCATGGATTCTTGAACCCAAGAGGATTTTCGTATTCTTTGCTACCTTGTAAGCGCTCTTGAGTGTACTCACCTGGCCATCTTTCTACAGAACTTTTCAGATCCATTGCTGATCTTAAAGCACTTACACTACAATCGTATAATTGTTTAGTTGTATTGAACCAAAATTACAATATGTTTAGCTAGACATTGAAGTTATGCATTGATGATCATTCCATTTCACTAAACATTTCCCTCTCTATATGGCAGATCAAGCATGGGAACAATCCTTCTCATATTTTTCACTCTTTCTATCACCAAACCCCAACCGGATGTCAATTCCCCTTGATCTTGAACCATCAAGTTGCATTCATGTTCGGACATTGAAGAAACACACCCAATTAGTCCTCCATAATGCCAAAGAAAATCATTTCTTTGGGATCTAGAAACAGCTTTGTTGCATCGTCGTGTGTACATCTGATTCAGTAGGCACTATTTCTGCGGAATCTTCTCTGAGCATGGAATTTGCAAGGCGTGATGCTTAAAGGTGAAGTCAATTCAAGAAAAAGAAGATAGTGGAAGGAGACGTGGTCACATAAGGGACAGCTGAAAGCTCACATGCTTTTTGCTATTTAACAATCTCTCTCAGCCTCACTTGTCTTTTTCTTTATTGTTTTCAGTCCTTCTTTTCCCTTTTAGAGGAATTTTTCAAATGAGAACAACGCCATGTGCCACTGAGACAAATAGTGGGAATCTTGTATTTCTAAAGGCATGGTAATATTTTATCTTATAACTAGAGAGGATGAGACAATGTCTCTTTTTGCCTTTTTTGGCTCCATACCCCTAGCCTCTATTGCACTTTGGGCTGTAAGGCTTCATCAATCAAAACCTTGTTATCTCTTTATTCATTCGTTTATTTTTATTTGGTTTCAATTTGCCTCATCGAGTGTGGGGGGAAAGCTTTTTGAAGCCAATCAAGTGTTTCAACTTTGAGCTTGCACGCACAAGCTTGCACAAATTTACTTGCCCTTTTAACATTTCATCCTAAAGAAATCCTTATTCTTCTATATAAATGAGGTAAGAATGAATTGTCAAAATTGTAACCATGAAGTAAGAACTACTGTAAGTGCTCCCCCTTAGAGATATGTCCTTAAGCACGTCAATCAAATTAAAGCAAGACCTGAATCAAGGGATCCATTCCAAGGTGGGCTGATTTACCGCCAAGACCCTGGAACCTACTCAATAAGGGTTGATTCTAATATTTTGGAACCAGAAACCGAATTGAGACCCTTTGGAACCAACCTGAAACTAACCTAAAATTTGTCAACTTGTTTTAGAAATTACCAACCTCTATTAGAGTTACTACCAGCTTTCTTTAATTGAGTTACAATCTAATTTATGTTACTAACTCTACTTTGAGTTTGTTATTAATGTTTATTTAGTTTTTTATATATCGACTTTTTTTTTATCTCTAAAAGTAAATTCTATTATCTATTACCGACTTTTATTCTAAGCTATTACCAATTTATTCAAATCTATCACCAATAACTTAATTTACCAATTTCATATGGAATTATCAACCTTTATTTTAGTACCTACTATATTTTGTCTGATTAAGTACCAACAAATTTTAAGTTACAGACTTTCATTTATGTTATTTTAAGATTTTTTTTTTTTTAAGGCTCAAACTTTTTTTATCGTTGAACAATTTTATTTGTCTTGCTTATCAACATTTTAAAACTCTTCTCTTTTTAAAAATTACCAATCTCAATTAGAGTATCTACCGACTTTTCTCATGTCCAATTAATAATGAATTTTGCATTATCAATTCTTATTTGAGCTAATTACCAACACTCTAATGTTTGCTCATAATCTCAAATGATGAAATTTTCTAATGTTGCGTGAATTCAAAATACACCTACATGCTATCTTTTCAATTTATGAGATAATTTTGCACAAAAATTCATAATTTTTCAGTCACGTGTACAAAAATGGAATCGGCTATTCAATTACATGAACTCATAGGAAACTCTAAACGCATAAATATGCAAAATTGTTCATAGGATATCAAAAAAGAAATGAAAATAAATGAAAGGGATCAAATGTTATCTATCAACTCTATCTTGGCTAATTCCATCTAGATCTCGTTGAGACTAGACTTTGCTTGGGTCTTTCGACGCAAAATAAGAAAGTTAAAAAGGAAACAAAAAAAATCATCTATCCCAGAATCCGACCAACTATAGTGGTTTTAGCAATAATAATGGATAAGATTTCACTACAATTATGTAAGTGATTGGACCCATTTAAAAATTCCTTGAATTAGATCTTTAACTTAGCTAGATATCACATTTCCCCGTTAAATCTTTGCCTCAAGTAACTTTGGTATATATTTATTGCTTGATATTGGTTTTTGATTCTACAAAACAGATTGTGTGATGGCATCGACTGTAAACTACTATACTTGTGGAATAAAATATTTCCCATAACCATTGTAATACAAGAAATAAATTGTCGCGACCTCTTTTTTTCGGCGCCCACAATCTGGTATGAGCGTCGGCGGAGGCTAATGGCTTGGCTGAAATTAGTTATGCCCGAGACTCTCCCAAGTCCACCAATTCATGACTTTAATAGTCTAAATTTTTAACCCGTAAGTCAATTCTTAAAATGAAGTCGCCACTAATCGATTTGGGGTTGGTTGATTAGAAACTCAAGCGAAGTATCGGGAGAAATACTTGCTCCTGCACAACCAGAGAAATTAGGATCCGGGACTTGATTACATTAGTTAATCACTAATGCCCTTTCGGTACCTAATCTTGTTTAAATCCTAAGGTTTTTTGGATGTTTGAGGGATTTTCCATGCATTTTGTGGAGGAAAAACAGTTTGAGTCTTTTTCTCATTTTTTGGAAATAAAAGGGATATTTTTGATATTTTTGGTATTTTTTGGGAAAATACAAGTCTTTTGGCATTTTATGAAAATTTTTGGCTTTTTATGAATTTTTGACTTTTTTTTTGGATTTTTTGGATTTTTTGGGAAAATATGAAATATTTTTTATTTTTTATTTTCGAAAAATAAAATATTTTTAAAAATATTTTTAATATTTTTTAAAAATATTTTTCGGTTTTCTGGAAATTAAAATATTTTTAAATATTTTTTGAAAATAAATTATTTTTAATTTTTTTGAAATAAATTATTTATTTATTATTTATTTATTTAAACTATTATTTAAAATAAAATTTAAAAAGGGGCTGACCAGGTTGGATCCACGGGTTGGGTCCGACTCGGGCCGGCAACCCGAACGCGGATGGGCCCACAACGTGGGCCCGACTCGGATTTTTCTCTCATTTTTTTTTTTTTTTTTTATTGAAACGGCGTCGTGGCCGAGCGTTTGGGGACACTCGGCCCGGTCGACTCAACAACCCTATCTCCTAGAGAAGCCCTACCCGACCCAGCTTCGTCACTTGACTTGTCCTCCAGCCGCCCCCAGATCACGAACCCTACCCGATTTTCCGGGTTCGGATTTGCTTCGCGACCCGGAAAATCGCAAACCCTAGGGTTTGCGAATCCGCGGCGCTAGAGACGGAAATCGAGGCATACGGCAACGACGGTGGCTACGGCGACGACAGCAACGATGAAGGCGACTATGGCAATGGCGACGGCGACGGAAGGTGGTTACGATGAACAACAGGGACGACGACTACGGGCTTTTTTACCTTTTCATGAAAGGAGGCAACGACGGCGATGGTAGGGGGCGATTTGCAACGTCGAAGGCCACGGCGAGCAACGACGACGCCAGAGGATTCGATCTGCGACGATGAAGACCACGGCGAACGACAACGGCGACAGCGAGGCCTGGGCTCGGTTAGATCTGGCCGAAACTCCCTTTCTCTCCCCTAGGCTTGCCCTTTGAGCTCCCCGAAGTCTCTCGGGGACCCCTCCGAGCTCACCCCGCCTCAGCCAACCTTGCACTCGAGCTCCTTGAAGTCTCTCAAGGGATCTCGAGCTCCGGTGGCCTCTCTCTCTCTCCCTCTATTTTCTGCAATTTCTCTCTGTGGCCCACGCCGCCCCGAAGTCAACGGTGGCTCCCCTCTATTTATAGGCGAGGGGGTGGCCAGTCGGCGAGGCTTCGCCCGCCGGTTGGACCGCCGTCCCATTTGCTGTCAACTCCTCCTTTGGTCACGTCCCATCAACGCCAACTGCTCCCCTGCTCCTCGTACGTCGGCGTCCGTCCATCTCCCTCCGGCGTTGCCCCCACCCCCGCCCGAGCGTGCACCGCAATCGCGCGAGGAAGAAGAAGACCCGGCTGGGCCGGGCTGAGGTGGAAATGGGCCTCACGGGCCCAGAGGAGGGGGGTTTCTATTTTTTCTGTTTTTTTTTTGTTTCTTTTCTGTTTTTTCTTAAAAAAGACGAAAATAAAATAAAAGCCTATTTAAAAAAATAAAATTAAAAACACATAATTTAAGCGCCAACAGCTGCCCCTCTTTGAAGGTGAGTTCGCAGAGGTTGCATTCAAAGACAAATTGATACCTAAATTTTACCGTGCATGCGCAGCAGATTATATTTTATTTGGAATCTATTATTCTATTCAGAAGAAGAGCAATATAACATCACATATACTAAGGCAGATAAGAAGATACCTGTAGTTACTTAGCAGGAGTGAGTGAGAGAAGGTGTAAATCCCGAGTTTGGCAAGTATCAAGGTGTCATCTTACCTGGTGATATGAAGAGGTTGCTTTTCTAGGACTCGAACCATTCTTTGATTGCCTGTTAAAACAATCAATAGTTTGTTTAGGACCCGAACCTTTCTTTGGTCACCTTGATGGGAAATTGCTTTTCCAAGACCTGAACCATTCTTCGGTCGCCTGTTAGAGCAATCAGTGGTTTGTCTTGGACCCGAACCTTTCTTTAGTCGTCGTGACGAGAAATTGCTTCTCCAGGATCCGAACCATTCTTCGGTCGCTTGTTAAAACAATCAACGGTTTGTCTAGGACCCGAACCTTTCTTTGGTCGTCTTGACGGGAAATTACTTCTCCAGGACCCGAACCATTCTTCGGTCGCCCGTTAGAGCAATCAGTGGTTTGTCTCGGACTCGAACCATTCTTCGATCGCTTGTTAAAACAATCAATGATTTGTCTAGGACCTAAACCTTTCTTCGATCGCCTTGACGGGAGATGCGCGACCTTTCTCAGGGCATCTCATTTGTGGGTGCTTGATTTGTATCGAGAACACCAGTTGGTACCTGACCTTTCCTGGGAGATGCACCGACCTTTCTCAGGGCATCTATTTTGAAAGATACCTGGACATTCACAAACATATTAGAGAGTGCTTGGATATTCACAAGTACTAACCCGAATGATATTTGGGCCTTTGCAGGCATCAATAGGGGTATTTGGCTGACCAAAGGCATTGAATGGGTACTTGGATGATCACAAGTACGAGTTCTTGGGGGGATACCTGGATGTTCACAAGCATCGAAGGGGTACCTGATAGTGGGAAATATCGAGAACATATCTTGTGAAGGTCTCTCACCTTCTGGGAATTGGGAATATCGAAGGCGTATTTAGGTAATCGCAGGCGCATAATGTGGTGGAATACTTGAGTGGTGCTAGCATTCAATGGCATAATTTTGAGGACAACTCTGATAGGTCGAGTGTTATAGAAATGGGATATTCGAACGGTGGTCGATACTTAAAGACGAGAGGATACTTGGACAGTCACAAGCATCTAAACTTTAAAGACAACATGAATAGGTCACTTGAGTAGCGGTAGACACTTGGAAACAGGGGGATGTCCGGACAATCGTAGATATCAACACTCGGAGACAACTTGAACAAGCTGAGCATCGATAAGAGGGAGTACCTAGACAGTGGTAAGTACTCATAAAATTTTGGGAATAAGGATGAGGACATGCTTTCCTGGCGACATCTCTAGTCTCTAAGAGTATGCTTACTATTTGCACAATATGCACACATGTACACAATGATTGTATATGCTGTAAATTCGTAAATTTAAATGTGATTTATGCATGATGGTCTCGTCAGTTTTGCATCATTTGAATTCCACTGGGGAAGATTTTGAAAAACAACTTTCGTTTAGAATGTAGATGTCTTGAGCATGCCAGATAAGGGACTTTCAGTCTGAAAGGACTTTTCACTCACTTTCATGGGAAAGGCTATTTTATCCTGACCATTGATGCAGGATTTATTAGGATCACACTATCTCACTGTTATCATGTCAGCATGGGTCTAAGTATTCTCATAAATGACACGATTTTACTGATGTGAGAAGTCCTTGTTGAAATGATGAAGGTTTGGTCAATGGCTTTATCAAAGGGGACCAAGATGGTCATGGCTCTGTGAAAAAGATACTGCATGATCATCTCTGGATTTGCAAGTTAAGAATCCTATAAAAAGAGATAGAATAATCCTACTCGTACTTCTTTGAGCGATGCTTATAGACATATGAAATCTTATGTTAATTGAAGTGCTCCTAATCTGAAGAGATTTTTACAATGGGACGCAATGTAGGCTTGACTCTTGTGTAAAAGGGTGAGAGCTGGTGATCGCCTTGGCATTTGTCACCGATCTTTCTTCTCACAGTCAGATGAAGGTTCTATTGATCGAACCACAACAGCAACTTCTCTTGGGAATACAAATAGTTGTATTTTCGTTTGGGGACATTGGCCTTGCTTTTACCAGGCACACTGCTTTTTTATGTCCATAGTTCTTTCATTCTTGTTTTTTAGCCATGGGCATTGACCTTGCTTTTACTAGGTACACTGCTTTTTTATGCCCCTACTTTTGTTCTTGTTGCTAGAGGAACTGATCTTGACAAGTTCAAGCAAACACCTATGTTAGACTATTAAGTCTTCATCTTTTTCCAGCGCTTCTGATTATGCTGCTCAAATGGCGATAACTTCTGCTTTGCCTCCATGTGAGGGTGAATTTACATACTCGATTAGGTTGTACAATGAATACAAGTGTGTAAAGAGAGAATTGCTCTTCATGACTCTAGGGCACTTGAATTAATGTGAGTGTTCATATGTAATAAAGACACTCGAAGATTAATGCAAGTGTAAGCAAGAGAATTTCTATCCCTTTTCTCACCTCGTAATGTTGACTTGCCTTTGGCTTGCCCCAGAGTGGGGTGATTTTTTGACGAGGGTAAGGCAGAAATTTGGCCAGTGTATGGGGGCTCAGAGTGAGCGATGGAATGCCTCTCATCGTTTTGGTCATCGTACCATTTGCGAGAGAACTCTTTACCCTATAGTCATGGAATTTTCTGTACTCATCTCACAAGTGTGTAGATGGGGGACTGTGTGTGGGATATGGCTTGCCTATCATCATTCTGACGCGCCTCATCCAACATGCTCAATTAATCTTGTATTCTTCACTTAGCTGTCTATTCTAATAATCCGTTATAGAATCAAAGATTTAGACAGACAAAATTATCATGCAAAATTCACATGGAAAAAGGCATGCAGTATGATGTGATAGAGTTTATACTCTCAAAATAAATGAATAGCTTTTACTTAAGAAAAACCTATTAACAGTTTTAGGGGTGTTTGCTTGGTGAAATGGTATTCACAAATGTGCTGAAATTTGAACATCAAAAGAGTTATTTACAAAGGGTTATTCACAAATGAGTGTCGATAGATTGCTCCTATTAGGGACATGACACGTGAATAATTAGCTAAGGGTCGAGAATTTGATTAGGCGTCTTTGTTCTTGTCCCGAGCTTGGATCGCTTGGTTTGTCCCATTTAACCATTAAGCCTGGCCCTTGAATCCCAATGCTTCCTGTCAATATGAGTTCGGAGAGTAAGTGTTAGAAATGGCACCAAGTTGCATTTCCCCAGAGTTCATATGTGCTGGCTTCTAGGGATACTTGAATGTCGATGACAGTCTCTTTACAGTTCCATCCTTCCTTCGACTGGCCTTTCTTACTTGTGGCCACGTAGGCATGATTGCTGGTTGTTGATTCACTTTCAACGCCTTCCTTTTGTGGAATTTCTCCTTCTGTCTTTGATTATAGCAGCATTGGGCAAAGTCATGTACCTCAAGCTTCTATGGAATTTGAGATGGACAATCAGAACTTCCACCTTTCAAATAGCAATTACTTCTTGCAAGAGCATGCGTCTAGAACAAGAAGCGAGGCTTCCAGATTCTAAGTTTGTTGACTGGGACAAAAGGTTCTTCGTAACTAGACTGGTTCTTGAATGACGCGTCCTTTACACCGAGTTGGGCGAAATCGACGTGGATTACTTTTACGTGTCTACCTGGGTAATATCAACTTGCTCAAGCTATGCCATCGAGTTTGCCGCTTGATTTTCGACACTTCCTTAAATGCTGGTAATTACCATTCATTCTTCTTCATTGAGTCAACCAAACACACATTTTCTATGATGGTGTAAATACATCACTCATATATAAAAGGTGTATAGGCATTTTCAATTTGATAGAGAAGTGTTTGGCAATGCCAAACAATGAACATCTTTCAAGGGTAGTACTTTTTTACAGCATCAGAATTAATTGGTTTAGAGAATTCTCGCCCATCCATCTCAGTTAGGATCAAGGCTCCTCCGGGGAGTATCTTCTTTATTACATAAGGACCCTTGTAATTTGGGGCGAACTTGCCTCCAGGCTCAGGAAAGATTGGCAGCATCTTTCTTAAGACTAGCTCGTTTACCTCGAAGTGCTTGGGTCGCACCTTTTGATTAAATGATCAAGCTACCTTCTGCTGATAGCACTGACCGTGACAGAGGGTTTTTAGTCGCTTTTCATCGATCATGTTCAGCTGCTCGAGCCTTTGTTGCGTCCATTCCTCCTTAGATAATCCAGCTTGGGATAAAATTCATAGGGAAGGGATTTCTACTTCCACGGGCAAAATTGCCTCCATACCATAAACCAAGGAAAAAGGGGTTGCCCCAATAGAAGTTCAAATCGAAGTTCGATATGCTGTCAGTGCGAAGATTAGCCTCTCGTGCCAGTCGTGGTAATTTTCAGCCGTCTTGGCTAGGATTCTCTTGATGTTCTTGTTGGCGGCCTCTACAGCCCCATTCATTTGCGGACGATAAGCGGATGAGTTCAAATGCTGGATCTTGAACTTAGAAAATAATTGATCAATCGGCTTGTTGTTCAGGTTTGTCCCATTGTCAGTGATGATGGAATCTGGCACGCCATAACGGGCGATTGTGTCATGTTTGATGAACTTCATGACATTCCGTGCAGTTACACTTGCATATGATGTAGCCTCAATCCATTTTGAAAAGTAATCAATTGCAACCAAGACGAACCGATGCCTGTTTGACGCCTTTGGGTTAATTGGGCCAATTACATGGATACCCCACATTGAAAACGGCCATGGCTTAGTTAACTAATGCAGTTTAGTTGGAGGGACATTTATCTTATCCCCGTGAATCTGACAACGATGACAACTTCGCACATGTTGAGCACAATCATTCTCTAAGGGGAGCCAGTAATGACGCAGTCTCATTATCTTCTTGGCCAACATACGTCCATTCATGTCAGGGCCACATACTCCCTCATGTATTTCTTGCATTATTCGTGTGGCTTCAGTTGCATCCACACACCTTAGCAGAACCGAGTCATACGATCTTTTGTACAGATTTTCACCGTTGACGAAAAACCTCGAAGCCATTTTCATTAGGTATTTTCGATCAGAGGGAGTGCTTTGTTCAGGGAACTCCTGCTTCTGGACATATTTCATGATATCGTAATACTAGGGCTTCCCGTCGGGTTCTTCAGTTATGGCCATGCAGTAGGCTTGTCTTGCCAGGACATCAATCTTTAAAGGCTCTACTTCTAACCCTTTTGTTGCTTGTAGCATAGATAATAGCATTGTTAGTGCATCAGCGAACTGATTATGAATTCTAGGTAGGTATTCAAACGAGATGCTTTGGAATTTTCCTGCCAACTTTCCTAAGTAACCATGATAAGGCACAATTTTGGCGTCTTTCGTCTTCCATTCACCCAATGTTTGGAGGATAATTAAGGTAGAATCACCGAACACCTTCAGCCTTGTCACTCCCATTTCAATAGCCGCTTGCAAGCCGAGGATGCATGCCTCATATTCGGCTATATTGTTGGTGCATGGAAATATCAATTTTGTAGCTACCGGATAATGTTGTCCATTTTGGGATATTAAGACTGCCCCAGTGCCGTAACCCGACAAATTTATAGCTCTGTCGAAGAACATAGTCCATGTGTCTTCTTCTATTGCGGAAATTCGGTCGTCCAGGGGATTATCTTCGCGTACTTCTTTAGGACAGTCTGCTAACATATCAGCAATCACCCGTCCTTTAGCTGATTTTTGTGACATCACCTGAACGTCGAATTCCGAGATTAGGATTTGCCATTTGGCCAATTTTCCTACCAATGCTGGACGACTGAGCAAATACTTGATCGGATCACTTTCGGTTACGAGGAAAGTTTGGTAATGCAAGGTATACTGTCGAAGTCTGTGCTGATATTGGCTAGTGGATTAACCTAAAGTGGGGTGAATAGGTTATTGCAGAATTCTTTTGGAATCTTTTAATTGAAAAACATCAACAATAAATAGATCATGCATTTACAAAGTAAATAGAGTAGGGTAAAGAGAATTGATACAATGTTTATAGTGGTTCGGCTTGTTCCAAGCCTACGTCCACTCTGCACGCTGGCAGCCAACTGGCTGTAGTCACTATGTAGCAAATGAGAGCTGTTACAATTCACGAACTGGACTTATTCAATAGACAGTCTCTCCTACAGCTTCTTGCTGTTTTCGCACTATAAGTGACTCTCTTTGATACATAGATTGAACACGAGAGATTTTAGAGATCAAATGATTTCAAAGGTTCTAACATCGAGATTTTTCTATCAAGTCTCTCTCTTATTTTTGAGCAACACCAATCCACATTAAATAGCCTCTGTGCCTCCATACCCGTTGGCACTTTCCAAGAATTCATCCAATCAACCCGTTGACTGAATCAATTTAAGTGATCTTCACGTCGCCGAAAATGTAAGTAGACAATAGCTCGTCAATCCTGTTCGCCCATACAATCAGGATCTTGAGTTCCCAAAATTAGAACCTTCCAAAAATTACGCTTGATCTTCAATGGATAAACTCCGAAGAATAAATCTTACGAGCTCATGATCACAGCCAGAGATATTTCATGGATAAGTTAGGGAATATAATATCCAAATCTTACTTTCCTTAACCATAAGAATAACCTGTTGCCAGCCTGTCAAAATCGCAAACTGTCTCCAGACTTTAGATTTGGGTCTTAAAGGTCTTCAGACGGAAATTGGGTCTTAACAGTCTTCAGACGGAAAAACTTCAGACCGAACTTTAGGTCTGACTGTCTTCAGACGGAAAACCTTTTGGACTTGAATTCTTTAGACTTAACCGACTGAGTCTTGGATTCTTCAGACCTTACTCTCGAGGCTGTTTTGTCAACTTCAAAACTCCAAGGGATTTTTCTTCAACAATCTCCCCCTTTTTGGTGGTGACAAAACCCTTAGCAGATTTGCGAATTTAAAAACCTACAAGGAATACTCATATATATTTTGAGGATTATTTCTGCAAAACAGAGTGTTAGTCAAATAACAATTATCCTCATAAATATAATGATCCTGCAATGCGAATTCACAAGTCTAAAAATCCAAATATCAAATCATCAGGATAAAGTCATAAAGATTCAACAGTCCAATCCAAATCCAAATCTAAATGAAAATTAAAACAGCAAACGACGAAATAAAAGTTCAAACGAAATAAAAGTCAAAATAAAAACAAGCTTCAAATAAGCTTCAAATCTGCAAACTCTCCCCCTTTTTGTCCCATCAAAGGAGGTAGAGTGAATAAAAGATGGTTTTGAAAAATGATTCAGGGGTCTCCAGGGAAACGAACAAGCTAAAATTTGCTGAGATCTTGTACTGTCTTCTCGAGTTTTGCAAGAGCTTCCTTCACTGAAACCAACTCAGCACTGTTCTGATTTGATTCAACTTGAGCTCTCAGTGAGTTGATCTGATCTTGCATATTCACAGAAGTACTCAGCATGGCCTTCTTTAAGTCCCTCAGCTCATAATCCATTCCAAACACCTACTTTTTGAGGTCCAACATAACATCCAACAGTTGTGTAAAAGCTGTCGAATTAGCAGTACCTGCACTAGGACCAACAGATTCAGTTCTAGCAGTTTGGAAACTCGGAGCATCCTATTCAGCCCTTTCCTTCTCTATTGGTGAGGATTCTTCATGCTCTGGGAAATGAGATGCATAGACCTCCTCAGGATCAGCACCTGACCTATTCACATCACTAAAATGTAAAGGCGAAATTGTTCCTTGCTCAACAGCAACTCCCCCTGTGTTGATGCTAGTGGGTGGAGTAGAATATTCCTCGCCTGCATCTATATCAGCACTGTGATGTTTCTCGGTCTCTTCCCATTGAGCGAATGATGGCTCAAATCCCGCAGCCAAATCCTCCCGCATTCTCGCTTTCTTCTTCATCCTTCTTCCTTCTTTCTTCTTCTTCTCTTCTCATCTCTTCTTCTTCTTCCCTTCTTCTTTCTTCTTCTTCTGCTTTCCTCTGTCTTTCCTCTTCTTCTCTCTGTTCCTCTTCTCTTCTTCTCTGTTCTTCCTCTTTCTTTTTCCTTTCTTCTTCTTTTCTCTTCCTTTCCTCTTTTCTCTTCCTCTTTCTTCTGCTTCTCAACTTCCTTCTCCTCTGCTTCTTTTATTGCCTTCTCTCCAGCCTCTGTTCTAAAACTAACAGGGCTCCTCAATTTTGAGAGAGCAGACAAAGTCATGGCATCATCCTCATCCTCTTCATCTTGCAGGATAATTTTTCGACGCTCTTTCTCAGCCATGGGCTCTTTGCCTTTTCTCTTTGATGAAGCAGTGGGGATCTCCTTGGAAGATGTCTCTTCCCTCAACCTTTCCAGTGCAACATTCAGCTTTGGAAGCTTCATCTTCATCACCATCTTCTGCCCAATAAGCATCAAACTTAATTTGGTTAGGCATAGAGGAGTAGAAATCTGAATATCGAAATGCCTGAACAGCTTGGTGATGATCGATGAATAAGGCAATTGACCCTTATCCTTAACCATAGTCCTGTACATGTGGAAAAGAATAACATGTGGGAGAGAAAAGGGTCTGCCTTGGTTGATGGCAAACATCAGCTTGGCTTCGGTCTTGGAGACATCGGTCTTCAAGGTTGTCTTGGGCCCGATACAGCTTGATGATGATTTTGTGCAGCAATACATTTGTGGCATTCATCCTAGTATAGGATATTTTGCCCTCTACCGTTCGTCACGCACAATCTCCAAAGTTGCATAGGCTGTGGACACCTTTATTGGTTGGAAACTCCTTCTCTCCACCCCAATAATATCAGCCAAAGATATCAACATCAACTATATAATCCTTGCCCATGAAAGAAAAAGACAACTGATTTGCATCCAAAAACGACAAATTTGAGTAAAAATAAGCCGTAAGTTCAAAGTGGGCATTAGTGGTATCCGTGCAGAAACTTTCCAATTGCAGCCTAGCAAACATCCCTCTAAGATATATCTTCAACGAATCAAGGAAGTCAAAGTCCACACTTCTTGGATTTACCACACCCCTCTTCAACAGCTTCATGTATACTCGCTCATGCTCTTTTGACCAAAACAAACTTCCCGAAGGACAAACAGAGTTAGCAGCCACACCTAATCGCGGCTGAAAGTGAGAGAAAAGTCTCTCATCGTCATCTAGGGTCTCGGTTGGAGTATTTTCAAGCGGATTACTCGAAATGTTTTCGAGCGCTCTTTGCGCTGTTCCTTCCTTAACAACTTTCAACTTCTCCATTTCAAGCAAGAAGAGATACTCACTCTTGAATCCTTTTTCTTTTAAATAATCCTCAATCGTCTTTAGACTTACTCCTCCATCTTTAAGCCTTTTGTAAAGATCAAAAGCAACATTCGGTATAAGAGTTATTACCGGCTCTACTTTTGTGATTTCTTCCTCAAAATGTTGACCTTCGGCTTCCCTTTGAGGAGATTCCTCGCCTGTGAGGTCCACTCTTGTAGGACCCTCTGGTTGTCTCTGTGGTCCCCTGCTCGCGATTCTGGAAGACTTCCGAGACGACATTTTTGGAGCACGTACGAAGTTTCAATTTGTTCGTCAAAAGATGAGATTTTTATCGAAAAGATGATGAAACAAGAATCGGCAAATGGAGCTTTTAGGGTTTTGAAAGCGAATGGGTATAGAGATGATTTGCAAAAGAGTAGTAGCGGATGAAAGTGATGATTCGAGTGTCTAAATAGTGAAAATAAAATCGGGAAACTGAATCTTCGCCAAAAAGTAAAGATAAAAACTGCTAAAAATAAACCGTAATTTCGAAAAGAAGAAACTGCCTTTTTGAAAATATAAACCGCCATAATTACATGTTAGAAATTGAGTAAAAAGAGATTTTGAAGATTCGAAAAGTAATTAACAAAAATAATATAATGCCGAGAATACGTAAAAAGACTTTAAAATAGAGTCTGATAGATGTTCAGACTTTACCTCAGAGTTTGAACTCTTTTCAGACTTTACCTTTGAGTTTGAGCGCCATCAGACTTTACGTTGAGTCTAAACATCTTCAGACCTTGCGTTGAGTCTGAAACACCTTTAGACCTTGCGTTGAGTCTGAACTTCTCAAGACTTTAATTTTGAGCCTGAACCTCTTCAAATCTTACGATACTCAGTCTTGAACGAATTGATTCAAAGTGAGCATTTTCTAGGGGCTTTGTGAATATATCTGCTAATTGATTCTTTGAATCTACATACTGAATTACCACTTCTCCACTTTGAACATAATCTCAAATGAAATGATGCTTGATTTCAATGTGCTTTGCTCTTGAGTGAAGTATTGGATTCTTTGTGAGGTTGATTGTGCTTGTGTTGTCACATTTGATTTCTGTACTTGTTACCTCAACTCCAAAGTCTCTCAATTGCTGTTGCATCCATAGGATTTGAGAGCAGCAACTTCCAAGAGCTATGTACTCTGTTTCAGCAGTTGAAAGAGCCACGGTACCCTGTTTTCTTGAGAACCAAGACACCATCCTGTTTTCCAATAGTTGACATGTACCTGTAGTGTTTTTTCTATCCACTTTACAACCAGCAAGGTCAGCATCAGAATATCCATGGAGAGTAAAATCTCATTGTTTGGAATACCACAGACCTAGCTTAGATGTAGTTGCAACATATTTAATAATGCGCTTAGCAGCAGTCATATGAGATTCTTTAGGATCAGATTGAAATCTAGCACATATGCAAACACTAAATAAAATATCAGGTCTAGATGCTGTAAGGTAAAGAAGTAACCCGATTATACTTCTGTATAGCTTTTGGTCTACACTCTTTCCTTCTTCATCTTTATCTAGCTTTGATGAGCTTGACATAGAAGTTTCTGTTTTCTTGCAATTCTCCATTCCAAACTTCTTGATAAAGTCTTTTGCATACTTCTCTTGGTGAATAAAAGTTCCTTCACTTGATTGTTTAATTTGAAGTCCCAAAAGAAGTTCAATTCACCCATCATGCTCATCTCAAATTCATTCTGCATACACTTTGAAAAATTCTTGCAAAGCTTTTCATTAGAAGAACCAAATATTATATCATTAACATAAATTTGAACAAGTATGAAATCCTTGCCTTCTCTTTTTATAAATAAAGTAGTATCTACTTTACCTTTAGAGAAATAATTTTGAATTAAGAAATTACTTAACCTTTCATACCATGCTCGAGGTGCCTGTTTTAAGCCATATGAAGCTTTCTTCAATTTGAAAACAAGGTTCGGTCTTCTAGGATCTTCAAATCCTGGTGGTTGTTCCACATAGACTTCTTCTTGGATAATTCCATTTAGGAATGCACTTTTTACGTCCATTTGGAATAATCTGAAATTCTTAAAACAAGCAAAAGCAAGAAGTAATCTTATAGCTTCTAACCTTGCCACCGGAGCATAGGTTTCATCATAGTCGATGCCTTCTTCTTGTGTGTAACCTTTTGCCACAAGTCTTGCTTTGTTCCTTACCACTTTTCCTTGTTGATCAAGCTTGTTCCTGAAAACCCATTTGATACCAATAATTGATTTACCTTTTGGTTTTGGAACTAGCTCCCAAACATTGTTGATTTTGAATTGATTCAATTCTTCTTGCATTGCTTCAATCCAGCTTTCATCTTTCAATGCATCTTCTATGTTTTTAGGTTCGATCTCAGAAATGAGTGCAAGAGCACTAGATTCTTCACGCCTTTTAGATCTTGTACGAACTCCTTCATCAATATTGCCTATGATGAGATCTATAGGGTGACTTGATTTGTGCTTCCAATTTGTAGTTGGTTTGTCATTTTGATGAGGCTCTTCTTCAGTTGGAACTACTGATTTGGTTTGCGGCTGAGTGTCTGAAATTTGATTTTCTTCAAGAGAATTTGTAGACACTTGGCCAGACTCATAATCTTCAGGTTGAGTCTGATTTTGTACTGAGTCTTCAAACTTTACATTCATGGATTCTTCCACAGTCTGAGTTCGTTTGTTGAAAACTTTGAAAGCTTTGCTCATCATAGAATAGCCAAGGAAGATTCCTTCATCTAATTTTTCTTCAAACTTACTAATTCGATCACTAGAATTCTTTAGGATAAAACATTTACAACCAAATACATGAAAATAAGAAACAATAGGTTTCTTACCTTTAAGCAATTCGTAAGGTGTTTTCTCTAAAATAGGTCTTAGAAAAATTCTATTTATAATATAGGAAGCAGTTGAAGTAGCTTCAGCCCAAAAATGAGGAGAAATATTACTTTCAATCAAAAGAGTTCTTGCCATTTCTTGTAAAGAACGATTTTTCCTTTCTACAACTCCATTTTGTTGTGGAGTGTATGGGGATGAAAAATTATGTTGAATACCATTGTCATCACAATATTTAGCAAAATCATGATTCTCAAATTCTCCACCATGGTCAGTTCTAATACTTGAAATTGCATACCCTTTTTCAATTTGGATTTTCTTTGCAAACTTAGTAAAATAAATCAATGCATCATATTTATTTGCAAGAAAGAAAACCCAAGTAAAATGAGAATAATCATCAACTATAACCAAACAATATCTTTTACCTCCAATACTTTGAATTCTTGTTGACCCGAATAAATCCATGTGTAATAGTTGCAAAATACGATTAGTGGATACCTGATTTATAGATTTATAGGAATTTCTAACCTATTTTCCAAGTACACAAGGAGTGCATAGATCATGCTTTTGAAACTTGAGGTTAGGAAGTCCTGCAACAAGCTTTTTGGATGAAACTTTTGCAATTTGCTTCAGATTGACATGTCCAAGTTTCCTATGCCAAAGGTTGGCTTCATCTTGAATTGATATCAAGCATTGTGGACTGTCAGACTTTACATCCAGCAGATAAATGTTTCCATGTCTTCGTCCAGTAAAGGATTGTGGGAGATCTTTGCTTGTTCCAGAACATGTATCTTCTTGAAAGTTGATTTTGTATCCAGTATCGCATAGTTGACTAATACTCAGTAGATTGTAGTTCAATCCTTCAACAAGAGAGACATTGTTGATTGTGAGGTTTCCTATCTTCATGGTTCCTCGACCAATAATTTTTCCTTTGTTGTTGCCACCGAAAGAAACATTTCCTCCTTTTACATGAGAGAGTTTTGTGAAACAATTTGAGTCTCCCGTCATGTGTTTTGAACAGCCACTATCCAAATACCACTTGATTTTCTTTTTGATAGTGACCTGCATTTAAATGAAAAACTCAAGTCTTCTTTGGTACCCAAACTTTCTTGGATCCATCATTATTAGTAGCATAAACAGTTTTTGCCTAGCTTTTCTTAACAGGTCTCCAAACTTTGGGACACTCCTTCTCAAAATGTTCTACGCTTTTGCATTTTGAACATGTAAGAGCATTTCTACCAACAGGCTTTACAAAAACCTTTTGGAAATGATTCTTATAAAATGAGTAGTATCATGTGTCATTTCTAGATCAGATTTATTAAAATAAGGTCTTTGAATAGAAAGAATTTTATCCAACTTTTCAGAACCCATTGAAAATTTCTTTGTAACTTTTAACAATCTTCTTTCAAGTAGGCATTTTCTTTTAAAAGTTCATTCTCATTTTCTTTCGAAACAGGAAGAGACTTGTCTAGACATTCAACTTTTTCAATTAAAATCTTTTCTTGTTGTTTCAGTTTGGAATTCTCCCTTTTCAGTTTAGAAATCCTTTTAAGAGAGCCTTTAAAACTGAGACAAAGTTCATCAATGTATTTTGATACTTTGGTAGGAATTTTTAAATTTCTAACCTTGGTACCGCTGTTTGAGTCTGAGTCTGAATCTGAGTCTGAATTTGCCATAAGACAGATATTTGCATACTCTTCATCACTCTCCTCACATTCAGTGTCACTCCAAGTTTCAGCTTTGAGTGCTTTCTTGAACCTTTCAGGTTTTCCTTTCTTTTTCTTCAATAAGGGGCTTTGGGTCTAATGTGTCCCTTCTTCTTGCATTCAAAGCAAACAACCTCTTTGCTGGTATCTTCTTCTTCATTTGATTTCTTTTGAAATTTCTGATTATTTTGTCTCTTTCCATTGAACCTTTTGCCTTTCCTATTTAGCCTTCTGAATTTTCTAATCAGAAGTGCTAATTCCTCATCATCCAAGTCTTCTTCCTCAATCTCGTAGCATCGAATCATCATTAGATTTTAAAGCAATTGACTTCTTACCTTTTGTGTCAAATTCCTCATTAAATTGCTCGACTTCATAAGATTGAAGTGTGCCGACCAATTGATCTACTGAAAGAGGCATGATCCTTTGTGTTTCTCTTATAGATGTCTTGACGTGATTCCAATCTTTGGAGAGTCCTCTCAACGGTTTATTGACCTTCATAGGTCCTGAGATTGGCTGTCCTTGGTATGCCAAGCCGTTTACAATTTCTGTAAATTGACTGAACATATCCGTGATGGATTCACCTGGCTTCATTTTGAAGGCTTCATATTGACCAAGAAGACTATTGATCTTGGTTTCTTTGACTCGATCTGTTCCTTCATAGGTGATGTGCAATGTAACACCCCTATACCCCCTTGAGTTTGCTACAGTCATCCCATAAATCCTTTGAATTCAACTTTGAGCTGTAAACCCTTAGGCTCTTTTTTTTTTTTTTTAATACAAACGGTCCCAGAAACTCAACATGCGGAAGTGAAATCATTTCCTTCAAATCTCCCTTCCAACAAATAGAGAAGGGCAATGCACACACTAACAATCAAAGGATAATAAAACCGGACCTCTTTTATTTATATAACTATGAGATGGATCGCTTCGGGGTAGGTACATACTAACAGAAAGCCAACTCATACTGACGTGGCTTAAACATCCAAAAGAAAGAGTAAACCCCACTACCCCTCAAAAGAAAACCCTAAAAAAAAAACTGGGCTTAGTCCATCTCTTGGTCCCGGTTTGTCAAAAATGTCAATCCTCTGCTCCCAGCTCCTCTCTCGGGCCCTACCTCCTCCTCCCTGGTCCGCCAGACGGTGGTGGTGGCAGCATACCTCTCATCACTCCGTCTCGCTGTACGAAGACAGAGATAAACTCCTAAAATACAGGGCCGTCCTCGAGCCCTACCTCAAACTGTACAAGCACACGTACTCGGAAAAAGATCAACCCAGCGACGATCGGGCTATCTATCTGCGTGATCCCTACCTCTACATCGGAAGGGATACCGTAGAAGGCACCCGGAGAAACTGGAGCAAGCGGCATATCTAGTCTGAAAGTGTTTCCCCAAAAGGGTGAGTATATCGACTCAAAGAAAGATATAATCTCTATGGCTACTCATACAACACACAAGACAAGTCAAACAAGTCACATCATCACATAACAAGAACATCAAACAATATCAATAGATAAAGTCATGCATGTGCCAACCATTCAGCCATAGACACTCAATCATTCATGCACTTTTTATCCAAAGCTCAAGTACGTACCATGTATGTGAATCATCAGCACTCGTGCATACATCTCATCATATGCACATACATATATCATCCAATGCCATGCATACATTTCACCCTGTGCACATATACCATTCAATGTCCATGCATACCACATTTTCACCAGATGCACATCACATTTTCAATTTTCACAATATTAGTAAGCTTTTAATGCATTCCCGGCACACACCATTCGGGCTTCCGGCACCCCACATGCCGGGCATCTCGCACCCCAACTGGCATCACGAGGAATTTACGGCACACACCATCCGTGCTTCCGGCATTTACACTCCCTGGCCGGGCATCTCGCACCCCAACTGGCATCACGAGGAATTCACAACACACACCATCCGTGCTTCCGGCATCCCCTATGCTCCGGGCATCTCAACTTCGAGGCCATCCAGATTTACGCACACAGGGCTACTGGGCATCCGGCATTTTCACTCCCTGGTCGGGCATCCAGATAACTCCCGGGGCATCATCGGCTCACACCATCCGATGGCCTTTTCACATGCATGGTTCATGGCATACAACATAATACTCATCACTCGTAACATCATGCAATGCCAACATTCTCGTTCATATGGCATGGAATTCACATGAAACACTTCATTCAACCAATTTCCATCCCTTCCTCATACGTGCATAAAACTCAGCACACACAATTCCAAGGAAACATCTAAATTAAATGCTAGATAATTTCCAGAAATATAAAACTCACCCACATAACAGCCAAGACAAAATGACACATGTTTTATGAAGTAAGTATGTTCTGGATGTCATTATACAAAAAGATATTGTTCAGCCATGTCAACGCAGCAAATTCCAAACAAAACAGTTTGTGCAATCACAAAAGAAATCGAAATTGACCATCCAATTGGCCACTAAAAATCCCGAAATTTCACCACATCACCATGGAGACGTTAAAGCACAACATTCATTAAGAAACTATGTTCAAAAAATTCTCACATAAAAAGATATAAACTCGGCAAGACAGATTAGAGTTTAGGACTTCCCAGTTTGCACAGTTTTCGAATTTCATGAAATTAAATACACAAAAGTCACTCAAAAATTATGAAATTTCACTATATTATAGCCAAGATCCTACAGAACATTTCTCATGAAGACATAATCACCAAATTCATCCTACATAATTTGCTATAAAAATCACAATCTTCTGTCTCAATTACCGAACCGTACAGAATCAATAGGACTTCCCAGTTTACACTGCTCTCGAATTTCATTAAGTTAAATATCTAAATCTCATTCAAAAATTACAAAATTTCAGTATGTCATAACCAAGAGTCTAAAGAACATTTCTCATGAAGACATAATCATCAAATTCGTCCTACATAATTTACTAGAAAAATCACAATCTTCTGATTCAATTCCCGAACCGTACAGAATCAACTATCAACGAAATCTCCTCAATTGAGCAACTTAACCTCCTTCTTTTTCCCTGATTTTTGGATATGTTATATTTTAGCACGTTTTCTACAACTTTTATTTAGAGGTCAAAGCAAGATTCTCAAGAAAAAGTCACCTTATAACCCATACAATCCACTGGCATTCCACAGAAACACTCCAGAATTCATGTCCGTAAAAAATCAATCATTTCCCTAGGTTATACCGGTTAGATTTGCCTCAAATTTTAGTATGATGTTCATTAGGATGTTCTCAACATTTCATATGAAGAAGTCGAAGAGAAATATCCAACAGAAAACCACATGCAACAACCCACAAGCAACAAAGGTCGACATGCACGCCGGTTTTCACCCGGTTCCTTAGAAAATTAATTTCACCCCACAAACCTTGATAATTTTACTTCACTTTTGGATATGTTGTAGTTCCAGACATTCTATACAACTTTCATTCAGAACTCGAAGTGAGATTCAGTCCCTAAGATCATTTACCAAGTCACACAATTTTCGGATGCATTCAGGTTTACTCGAGCAGAATCACACCCACAACAAGAACAGCTTCAAAACTTCAATTTTTACCCAATAATCCCACAATTTCGACCAACAAACAACTCAACAACAAGAACAAAGCATGCATGAGCAGTTGAGAGACTAATCTTGCCTTAGAATTGAGCTAAAAATGTGAAGAAAACAGCAGCAAATTCTCGGCCAGCTCACGGACGGTAGCTCGGTTTCTCCTTCTTCTTTCTTTCTTTTTGTGTTTCTCTCTTTCTCTCTCTCACTTACCCGTTGAAGACCCTCACAATTCACCGGCCACTCCTTTTATATGTTTCACTAATTATAATTAGAAGAAATGATTGAGTTGCATGCAATTGGACACTTGGCAAGACAAGAGGACACATGGACTCTCTCTCTCTCTCTCTCTCTCTCTCTCTCTCTCTCTCTCATTTTTGGCCACTCTTGGCTTGCTCAAGAAGCTTGGCCAGCCACTCTCTCCCATGGGCTTGGCCGAAGTCCAATTCATTTCCTTAGGCCCACACTTGGCCCAAGCCTTCAAGCCCAAAATTCCTAAATTAAATCCTCTAATTAATTAAATCTTAGTTAAGTAAAATCATAAGCTTAAATAACCTATAAGCTTAAGTCTGGCTTGAACTTTAAGATTTCAACTTTGTACCTCACATAAACAAAATCTTTTCCCTCAAATAAATGCCTCATAACCTTCGGCCACATCACATGACTACAAGATCAATCAAGGATAGTTCAATTGTAGCTCATCAGTCCTCATGGTCTCACAATTCATCAATTTATTTTCCAATACACATCATGGTCATAAGTGAACATACAAAACTATAACTCATCAAATGTCCAGCCCTTGACTCAATTGTGACTTATGAAATCACTGACTAAAATCCATCAGCGTCTCTATCGATCGGCCACAGTCATCACATCCTTGAGGATTGTAGAAATTCTTGGATGCCACATGCAATCTATCCCAAACTTCTTTGGCTGTTTCACAAGATGAAATTCTATTATATTCAGTAGGAGATAATGCACAATATAGAGAGTAGATAGCCTTTGCATCAAGAGCTTGTCTCTTTGAGATGTCGGAGTGCGACGCTCCCAATCCATCAAGTAAATCTTTCCCTATGATTGATGCAGCTTTAGGAGTAATTCCATTCTTCACTACATCCCATTCCATAGGATCCTTGGATCTTAGGAATGCCTTCATCTTGTTCTTCCATACGTTGTACTCCTTTCCATCGAAGTAGGGAGGTCTGGTATTGCTTTGCCCTTCAATTAAACCTGGAGCCAAAACACTAGCCATAGATCTTTTGTTTTAGAAATAATAAACACTTCCAATAGATAAGCAACCAGGCTCTGATACCAATTGATATTGGCTAGTGAATTAACCTAGAGGGGGGGTGAATAGGTTATTGCAGAATTCTTTTGGAACCTTTTAATTGAAAAACATCAACAATAAATAGATCATGCATTTACAAAGTAAATAGAGTAAGGTAAAGAGAATTGACACAATGTTTATAGTGGTTCGGCTTGTTTCAAGCCTACGTCCACTCTCCACACTGGCAGCCAACTGGCTATAGTCACTATGTAGCAAATGAGAGCTGTTACAATTCACGAACTGGACTTCTTCGAGAGACGCTCTCCTACAGCTTCTTGCTGTTTTCGCACTATAAGTGACTCTCTTTGATACACAGATTGAACACGAGAGATTTTAGAGATCAAATGATTTCAGAAGTTCTAACATCGAGATTTTTCTATCAAGTCTCTCTCTTATTTTCGAGCAACACCGATCCACCTTAAATAGCCTCCGTGCCTCCATACCCGTTGGCACTTTCCAAGAATTCATCCAATCAACCCGTTGGACTGAATCAATTTAAGTGATCTTCACGTCGCCGAAAATGTAAGTAGACAATAGCTCGTCAATCTTGTTCACCCATACAATCAGGATCTTGAGTTCCCAAAATTAGAACCTTCCAAAAATTATGCTTGATCTTCAACGGATAAACTCCGAAGAATAAATCTTCCGAGCTCATGATCACAGCCAGAGATATTCTATGGATAAGTTAGGGAATATAATATACAAATCTTACTTTCCTTAACCATAAGAATAACCTGTTGCCAGCCTGTCAAAATCGCAAACTGTCTTCAAACTTTAGATTTGGGTCTTAAAGGTCTTCAGATGGAAACTGGGTCTTGACAGTCTTCTGACGGAAAAACTTCAAACCGAACTTTGGGTTTGACTGTCTTCAGACAGAAAATCTTTGGGACTTGAATTCTTCAGACTTAACCGACTGAGTCTTGGATTCTTCAGACCTTACTCTCGAGGCTGTTTTGTCAACTTCAAAACTCCAAGGGATTTTCTTCAACATGTGCAACACCCATACTAATGCGGCGCATGTTTTTTCTGAATTGGAGTAGTTTTGTTCTGACATGGTGAACTTTTTACTCAAATAGTAGATGGCTCGCTCCTTCTGGTCATGGGGCTCCTTTTGTGCCAGCATTGCACCTAAGGATTCACTGTTGATGGTAAGGTAGAGAATTAAAGGGTGCCCCGGGACTAGGAGTACCAGAATCGTGGGTTTCATCAAGTACTGCTTCAGGTCTTCAAATGCCAGTCGGCAATCATCATCCCATTTAATTTGTACATCCTTCTTGAGAAGTTTAAAGAAAGGTTTTGTAGTTTCGGAAAGCTGAGAAATGAAACGTGCAATGTAATTTAATCTTCCTAGGAGGCTCCAGACTTCTTTTACAGTCGAGGGAGGAGGCATCTCAAATATCTTCTTGGTTTTTGATGGATCTACTTCTATTCCTTCACAGCTCACAATGAATCCAAGTAATTTGCCAGAAGTTGCCCCAAACACACATTTTGCTGGATTCAAGTGCAACTTAAACTGGCGAAGTCGCTCAAATAGTTTCTCCAGGGTCTTCACATGGTCTTCTCCATGCCTGGTTTTAGCGATCATGTCATCGACATATGCTTCAATTTCTTTGTGCATCATGTCGTGGAAAAGGGTGACCATGGCACGCTGGTAAGTCGCTCCAGCATTTTTTAGGCCAAAAGGCATGACCTTATAATGAAAAGTTCCCCACGAAGTAATGAATGCCGTTTTTTCCTTGTCTTCCTCCTTCTTCCTTATTTGGTTGTATCCCGAGAATCCATCCATAAAAGAGAAAAGTCTGAATCTTGCAGTACTGTCTACAAGAACAAGAACGTCTATGTGGGGTAACGGGAAATCATCTTTTGGGCTTGCTTTGTTCAAGTCACGATAGTCGACACAAACACGTATTCGACCATCATGCTTTTTTACTGGTACAATGTTTGCTACCCAGCTGGGGTATCGCGAGACTTCGAGGAAACCCACTTCGAGGAGCTTCATTATCTCTTCTTCAATCCTTTTTGACAATTCTGGCTTGGTTCTTCTTAGCCGTTGTTTCTTGGGGGTTACATTAGGGTTGGTTTGTGACATTCCGAAAATCCGATCGACCGTCATTAGCATAATTAGATTTTTAGAAATTTAATTTATTTAGAATGGGCCGGAAAGTGAACCCATTGGATTTTGTAGGATGTGTGGGCTTGAGATTTAGTGGGCCGCACATTTATTTTAGAACCGAACTTATGAATTGGGCCAAGAAAGCTGGGCTTGGAATTGGTCGGAGATGGGCCAAGGTTCGGGATTTCAAGATTTATAAGATTTAGTGGGCCTTATAATTTTAGATTGAGCCCGTTGGGCCGGGAATAGACAATTAGGCCCAAGTGATTATAATTTTTAGTTAAGACTTATTAATTTTAGTTAAATGAGATAGTTAGTGGATTACTTATAATTCTAACATTCTTTTATGATTGATTTCTTTCTAGGCTAATTTTATTTAGTTGATGTGTTATGATTTTTGTGTGATTGGGATTAAATAGAAACAACACGCCATTAGATGAATATATTTGAAGCTAATGAGCTAACTAATGACCCTGATTAACTGTTAATGATCGACAGTCGACAAATGGCGAAGATTTTTCTCACACGAAGCCACGACACTTATTTTTTTTTTTCTTCTCTCTCTCTCTTGGATCTCACGCATGTATATGTACCCACGGTTTTTGTCTTCAAAACCGACCATAAGCTCATCATTACATTGTCAATCATTACTCCCTAATCTAGACTAGCTTATAGGTTATTTCTCTCATATAAATACCGAAATTCTCTTTCTCTCCACACTCAAGAAACCGAAAAACCACAAACTCTCTCTCTCCCTCTTCCTTCGGCCGAAGCTTGCTCAAGGAGGATCCAAAAATTTCTTCATCTTGCATGCTTGGTTATTAAGTTGATTTTGAAGAATCCAAGTGTTTATTTGTAGCCGAAGTGAGGTAAGGAATAATCTAACTCTAGTTTGAAACAAATCCGTTGATTTATCGAAGAATCATGCGAATCTAGCCATACAAGGATGGATTTAGTTTCTAGTTGATGTTTTATGCTTGGATTGAGCTTGAGGAGTGTTAGATTGTGTGTAGAATTGTTTGCATGTTAATATTGTGCTGTGTTTATGTGAAATTATGTTAATGGAGTGTCGTTTAGTTGACCGAGACGCCTAGATGGAAGCCGAGTGTGCCGATTTGCTTATAATGTTGCTATACGGTTCACGGGTGTGTTAACGCTTTGAGTCGAGCCTTGAATTGGACTAAATGTGGGAAAAAGGACTTGATGGTGAAATTGTGAGGTGCTGTGGGGAAGTGCCAAAGCCTCTAGATGTGAGGATTGAGTAAGAAAAGTGGTTTAAATGAATTGAAAGTGAGGCGAACGTGTAATACCATTCGGTTTTGGTGAAATCATGCAAGTAATGCTTTGTTTGTGTGTAAATTCATTCATGTTCATTAATGGGAATAGGAAAGAAGCTTTTCTACATGATAGATCAACCATAGGATTGAGTTGTATAAGGAATTGTAGCCAAATGGACTCATAACATGGAAAAGAAGTGAAACTAGTAAGTTTAGTAAGCTGTTTTTGTGAAAATTGTATGACCTTTGCTGATTGTGTGAGAATTCTGAAATTTTATGTTGAGAATTGAACTTAGAATCCTTAATGAAAGTTGTAAAACACATCTTAAGGAACAATGTGTCAAAATTTGAGATTAAATGAATGAGAATTGATTGGTGAAATGTTTTTTCTTCTTTAATAGAAAATCTGGACTGATAACCGAATTTCAACGAAGATGATGTTGATTGTTACTCTTAATACAGTGAGAATTAGACTTAAGTTCCTTCATGAAAGATGTTAAGCTATGTCTTAAGTACAACATAATAAAATTTGGTAGCATTTCGATAAGATTTGATAGGTCCTTCATGCTTAAAACCGAACTGCCCATTTAGCCTAAAATTCTGCTTGTACCCGAGAATGTATATTAGATGTAATAACTTATAATATGAACTTGTATGCTGAACATGGAATCTAATGAACCCCATATTAGATGTTAGTTAAGATTGAGTGAGTCTCATACATCAATAGAGGTTTAATTGCACTTAGATTCATGTGTATACAATGAGTGCGGAGCATAGTGCTTGATTATGGGGTAAATATTTGTCCGGCATGGTATGGGACATGTTCGTGATGGATTTTATCTTATAATCCGGACACGTACGTGTGCTAGGATCATGAGACTTAGATAGATACTTAGGTGTCTTTTCTTTTGCATACGATATGCACATTAAATCAAAGGTGTGGTGTGAAATGTGTGCTTAATGAGGTGAACGGATCCATCGGTACCGAGTTACGGGTGATGCCCCCGAAAGTTTGGGATGCCCTTGTGTGTGATCAAGGATGCCTCGGCTGTGTGATGCCGGAGATGCCTCGGAGTGAGATGCCCCTGTGTGTGATCAGGGAGGACCTCGGTTCGGTTGATACCGGGATGCCTCGGAGTGAGATGCCCACAATTAGAGGTATTGTGGAAGTCCAGATAACGTATCTTCTGGAAGTGACTCGATCAGGCCGGTAGCTTCCCGGTTGTGACTGATTCGAGGGTGGATTTTTATGCACACTATAAGTTAATTATATATGGCGAGTGAGTTCATCTATCATATTTGCATTGTAGTTGAACTTGTGAAGGATAAGCATAGGCTGGATACATGTCAGGTGATTTGTATACAATGCATCATTACTGTTATGCTTGTTATATGTTTTCTTAGCGTCCTGACTGTTGGATAGTTTGCTTGTGACTTTGATAGCTATGGATTATTTCAGAGTAGAGTTTTGTTATTCTTTACTGGGCAAGGATGTTTGCTCATACCTTACATTTTTAGATTGAAAGTATGGATGTGCCGCCAGTTGCTCGGTATGGAGTGATAGCCAACATTGATGTTTCTTTCCCGGACGTGTATGACCTTGACATTGATATGATGTTTACCAAGTACGAAGCGATATTATGGATGGATGATGGTAGAGCTAGTCTAATCCCGATGAAGTTTGTGGGGTGGTTCATCAACCATGAGGGCGAGATGTTTGGTCCGTTACCCTTTGAAGCCGGTGGACCTGGAGACGGGATGGATGGCGCCTAGACGCCAGAGTTCATGGAAGGCTAGGTGTTAGACTGTTGTTTGTTTTTGGTTAAAGACGCGGGCTGGTTTGGGATGTACGCGGAGTAGCCACCCTTACCCCTATCCCTGACTTTGTTGTGCCTTACTTTTTGTCTTGTATATATTGTAAATAGTTAGGCGAGGAACATGTAAAGAAAAGTTCAGGTGGATAGATTTTGTGAAGCCCGGTGATGGTAAATAAAACAAAGCCTTTCATGCTCTAGTTTAATTTCTTATATGTGAATGTCTAATAAGTGATTTGCAGGACTACTTCAAGTTACATATTTAGGGATTTTTAAATAATCCATGTTAAATGTATGTTTGATTAGTTGAATATCAATTTTAAATTATAAAAATATTTAATTCCACTTGCGCTTAGTACGTGACGCCCCGGGACGTCACAGCTCGATCTTTTTGGTATCAGAGCATAGGATTACCTGGAGTGATAAGGTGCGGTAGTGACTATGCGTTAGGATAAATTCTTTGCTAACATTGTTTGTGAGGAACAAGTAACTTATGTTACTCATAGGGTATCAGTAACAATTGATACAGTTGTTACTTATTAGTTTTGTGAGGAGACTTGGTAGGCTAATGAGTAGTGATCGATGTGCAGAAACCAGGAACTGTCAGGATGAGTAGAAATGCACGAGGAACTGCGATGGATCCCCGTGTGGAAGGAATTTTGGAAGCACTTGCTAATGTAGGAGCCCTTTTGGAAAGGCAAGCCCAACAACAGGTAGGAGGTGACCGTAGATTGCAAGGCTTAGTAAAACAATTCCTGAAACTAAAACCCTCTAGATTTGCTGGATTAGGAGATCCTGTAGAAGCATAATTATGGATAGATGAGATGGAAAAGATATTTGCCTTGCTGAATTGTACTGATGCAGAGAAAGTATCTTTAGTAGAGTATCAACTTCAAGGAAATGCTGATTATTGGTGGAAAGCGACGAAAGGAACGGTATTTCCTGATGGTGTAGATGTGACTTGGATGGGATTTGTAGGAGTTTTCTATAGTAAGTATTTTTCAAACTGTGCAAGGGATAAAAAGGTGATGGAATTTATGCAGCTGACTCAAAATAGTTTGACTGTAGATCAGTATGAGGCGAGATTTGCTGAACTCTCTAGATTTGCCCCTAGATTAATAGAATACCCAAAGGATAAGGCTAAGAGATTTTTGAATGGGTTAAGGCCTAATATAAGAGGACGATTGGTGCCTTTGAATTTGAAGGATTATAGTGAGTTATATGAAAGGGCACAGCTAGTGGAAAGAGATTTGATGTTGGGAGGTCAAACATCAGCATATCAGGTAAGACCACAATCTCGAGGAGATTCATCTAATTTTCGTTATAATAAAAGATCTCATCAGATTGGAAAGCGACCCTTTGTGCAAAACAAGAGGAATAAGATTGAGAATCCTAGAAAAGTGTGGAACAATCAACCAATGAGGCAACCGCAATATGGTAACAATGAGTGTCGTAGGTGTGGTAAGTCACATGGACTTGGACCATGTTATGGAACAAATGCTTGTTTTAATTGCGGACAGATAGGGCATTATAGTGGAGATTGTCCTCAGAAAAGAATGCAGCAACCACAGCCACAACAGAATTCAGGTAGACCATTGCCACCAAGAAATAACCAACGACCGCCAACTCAAGGAAAAGTTTATGCGATTACTCAGGATGAGGCTGAAGAATCCCAAACGGTCATTACAGGTATCATTACCCTATTTAGCCAGAATGCTTATGCTTTGTTTGATACGGGAGCGACCCATTCCTTTGTATCTGCTCAATATGTACGGTTGAATAAGGTAGAACCTGAATTGTTAGAAGTGCCTCTTAGTGTCTCTACTCCATTGAAGGACGTCATTCTATCTAATTCAGTGTGTAGGGATTCCATTATTCTTATAGGTGGACAAACCTTGTTAGCTGATCTGATGGTGTTAGTTATGTATGACTTTGATGTAATTCTTGGAATGGATTGGTTGCATAGACATAGAGTCAATGTGGATTGTTATAGGAAGATGATTCGATTCAACCCACCAGATAAGCCAAGTTTTGAATTCTATGATGGAAAGACAACTCCCTTTATGCCTCTTATCACTGCACTAGAAGCCCATAGACTTCTTAGAAGTGGTTGTCAAGGATATTTAGCATATGCAAGTGAACAACCCAAGAAAGAGATACAACTCGAAGATATCCCTGTAGTACAAGAATTTTCTGATGTATTTCCTGAAGAATTGATAGGATTACCCCCAGAGCGAGAAGTTGAGTTCACTATTGAATTGGCACCTGGTACAGAACCCATATCGAAAGCTCCTTATAGGATGGCATTAATGTAATTAAAGGAATTGAAGATACAATTGCAAGAATTACTTGACAAAGGATTTATTAGACCAAGTGTTTCACCTTGGGGTGCACCAGTGTTGTTTGTTAGAAAGAAGGATGGATCGTTACGCCTTTGTGTTGATTATAGACAATTGAACCAAGTGACAATTAAAAATAAGTACCCATTACCAAGGATTGATGACCTATTTGATCAATTGCAAGGAGCGTCAGTTTTCTCAAAGATTGACCTAAGATCAGGATACCATCGGTTGAGGATTAGAAAGGAGGACATACCTAAAACAGCTTTTTGAACTAGATGTGGACACTATGAATTTTAGTTATGCCAGTTGGACTAACGAATGCCCCAGCAGCTTTTATGGATCTTATGAACAGACTATTTAAGCCTTTTCTGGACCAATTTGTGATAGTTTTTATAGATGATATTTTGGTATATTCAAAGGGACAAGAGGAACATGAAGAGCATTTAAGGATTGTACTGCAAACTCTTAGGAAGCACAAATTGTATGCTAAATTCAGTAAATGTGAATTTTGGTTGGACCAAGTGACATTTTTAGGACATGTGGTGACTGGTGAAGGAATATCAGTGGACCCAGTTAAAGTTGAGGCTGTAGTTAATTGGCATAGACCGTTGACAGTGACAGAAGTACGAAGTTTTCTAGGTTTAGCTGGATATTACAGAAGATTTGTAGAAGGATTTTCTCGAATTGCAGGACCATTGACACGATTGACTCGGAAGAATTCAAAATTTGATTGGTCAGAGGAATGTGAACAAAGTTTTCAAGGACTCAAAAGAAGATTGACGATGGCACTAGTGTTGGCGATACCTATATGATCTGGAGGTTTTGTGGTGTATAGTGATGCTTCTCATAAAGGTTTAGGTTGTGTTCTTATGCAACATGGGAAAGTTATAGCTTATGCATCAAGGCAATTAAAACCACATGAATTGAATTATCCTACTCATGACTTAGAGCTAGCTGCCATTGTTTTTGCTCTAAAGATATGGAGGCATTATCTTTATGGAGAAAGATTTGAAATTTATACGGATCACAAAAGTCTAAAGTACATATTCTCTCAAAAGGAATTGAATATGAGGCAAAGGAGATGGATAGAATTACTTAAGGACTATGACTGTGAAATCCTATATCATCCAGGAAAAGCTAACAAAGTGGCAGATGCACTTAGTAGGAACTCAGCCATGAGAGTAGCCAATATGATGGTTAAAGAATGGAATTTATTGGATGCAATTTCAAATTCTGAATTCAAAGTGGAGATAAGTGAATCTATAGGAATAATAGCTGCATTGAGAGTTGAACCTGAAGTTATACAACGTATTAAGACTTTACAAGAGTTGGATCCTGAAATGCTAAAGATTCGAGATAAAGCTTTGAAAGGAAAGAAGATGGATTTCCAAATCTCGAAAGATGGGATAGTTAAATTTCATGGGCGTTTTTGTGTGCCTAACAATGATGAATTGAAGAGAGAAATTCTAACTGAGGCTCATCGAAGTAGTTACAGTATTCACCCAGGGAGCACAAAGATGTATAGGAACCTTCATCAATATTTTTGGTGGGATGGAATAAAGACTGATATTGCTAAGTTTGTCGCAAGATGTCTTACATGTCAACAGGTGAAAGCTGAACATCGTAAACCTGCAGGATTGTTAAAGCCATTAGAAATTCCAGAGTGGAAGTGGGAACATATAACCATGGACTTTGTGCAAGGATTGCCAAGGACTTCAAGTGGACATGACTCAATTTGGGTAATAGTAGACAGATTAACAAAGTCAGCACATTTCTTAGCTGTAAGAGTAGACTATTCCTTAGAGAAGTTTGCCACATTGTATGTTAGACAGTAGTACAACCGCATGGTGTTCCCGTTACCATAACGTCGATAGAGACCCGCGATTCACGTCTAATTTTTGGAAAAGTCTTCAACTTGCCTTAGGAACTAAACTCCAATACAAGATCGCTTTTCATCCACGAGACGATGGACAATCGAAAGGACTATACAAACATTGGAAGACATGTTGAGAGCATGTGTTATTGATTTCAAAGGAAATTGGGATGAGAAATTACATTTAGTAGAGTTCGCTTACAACAATAGTTTTCAGCAGAGCATTGGTATGGCTCCATTTGAAGCTCTTTATGGTAGAAATTGTAGAACTCCTATTTGTTGGAATGAAGTTGGAGAACAGAAGTTGACAGGACCAGAAATAGTTCAAATTACTTTGGAAGCAGTAAAGACTATAAGAGAACGACTCAGGACGGCTCAAAGTAGACAAAAGAGTTATTCAGATAGACGTCGTAGACCTTTAGAATTCAATGTAGGAGATCATGTATTTCTAAAAGTATCACCTATGAAGAATGTGTCAAGATTTGGGAAGAAAGGAAAGTTGAGCCCAAGATTTATAGGACCTTTTGAGATATTAGAGAGAATTGGAGAGTTAGCATATAGAGTAGCATTACCACCAAAGCTATCCAGTATTCACGATGTTTTCATGTATCTATGCTTAGGAAATATGAGCCGGATCCCACTCATGTGTTAGATTTTGAAGTGCTAGAAATAGATGATAGAGTTAGATATGTAGAAGAGCCTGTGAAAATTTTGGATCGAAGAGAACAAGTCTTGAGGAATAAGACTATACCCTTAGTCAAAATTTTGTGGCGATACCATGATTCAGAGGAAGCAACTTGGGAAAGTGAGGAAGAGATCAGGCAGAAGTATCCTCAGCTTTTTGAGTGAAGAAGGTAAGATTCTAATTTCGAGGACGAAATTTTCTAAGTACGGGAGAGTTGTGACATCCCGAAAGTCCGATCGACCGTCATTAGCATAATTAGATTTTTAGAAATTTAGTTTATTTAGAATGGGCCGGAAAGTGAACCCATTGGATTTTGTAGGATGTGTGGGCTTGAGATTTAGTGGGCCGCACATTTATTTTAGAACCGAACTTATGAATTGGGCCAAGAAAGTGGGCTTGGAATTGGCCGGAGATAGGCCAAGGTTCGGGATTTCAAGATTTATAAGATTTAGTGGGCCTTATAATTTTAGATTGAGCCCGTTGGGCCGGGAATAGACAATTAGGCCCAAGTGATTATAATTTTTAGTTAAGACTTATTAATTTTAGTTAAATGAGATAGTTAGTGGATTACTTATAATTCTAACATTCTTTTATGATTGATTTCTTTCTAGGCTAATTTTATTTAGTTAATGTGTTATGATTTTTGTGTGATTGGGATTAAATAGAAACAACACGCCATTAGATGAATATATTTGAAGCTAATGAGCTAACTAATGACCCTGATTAACTGTTAATGATCGATGGTCGACAAATGGCGAAGATTTTTCGCACACGAAGCCACGACACTTATTTTTTCTTTTTTCCTTCTCTCTCTCTCTTGGATCTCACACATGTATATGTACCCATGGTTTTTGTCTTCAAAACCGACCATAAGCTCATCATTACATTGTCAATCATTACTCCCTAATCTAGACTAGCTTATAGGTTATTTCTCTCATATAAATACCGAAATTCTCTTTCTCTCCACACTCAAGAAACCGAAAAACCACAAACTCTCTCTCTCCCTCTTCCTTCGGCCGAAGCTTGCTCAAGGAGGATCCAAAAATTTCTTCATCTTGCATGCTTGGTTATTAAGTTGATTTTGAAGAATCCAAGTGTTTATTTGTAGCCGAAGTGAGGTAAGGAATAATCTAACTCTAGTTTGAAACAAATCCGTTGATTTATCAAAGAATCATGCGAATCTAGCCATACAAGGATGGATTTAGTTTCTAGTTGATGTTTTATGCTTGGATTGAGCTTGAGGAGTGTTAGATTGTGTGTAGAATTGTTTGCATGTTAATATTGTGCTGTGTTTATGTGAAATTATGTTCATGGAGTGTCGTTTAGTTGAGCGAGATGCCTAGATGGAAGCCGAGTGTGCCGATTTGCTTATAATGTTGCTATACGGTTCACGGGTGTGTTAACGCTTTGAGTCGAGCCTTGAATTGGACTAAATGTGGGAAAAAGGACTTGATGGTGAAATTGTGAGGTGCTGTGGGGAAGTGCCGAAGCCTCTAGATGTGAGGATTGAGTAAGAAAAGTGGTTTAAATGAATTGAAAGTGAGGCGAACGTGTAATACCATTCGGTTTTGGTGAAATCATGCAAGTAATGCTTTGTTTGTGTGTAAATTCATTCATGTTCATTAATGGGAATAGGAAAGAAGCTTTTCTACATGATAGATCAACCATAGGATTGAGTTGTATAAGGAATTGTAGCCAAATGGACTCATAACATGGAAAAAGAAGTGAAACTAGTAAGTTTAGTAAGCTGTTTTTGTGAAAATTGTATGACCTTTGCTGATTGTGTGAGAATTCTGAAATTTTCTGTTGAGAATTGAACTTAGAATCCTTAATGAAAGTTGTAAAACACATCTTAAGGAATAATGTTTCAAAATTTGAGATTAAATGAATGAGAATTGATTGGTGAAATGATTTTTCTTCGTTAATAGAAAATCTGGACTGATAACCGAATTTCAACGAAGAGGATGTTGATTGTTACTCTTAATACAGTGAGAATTAGACTTAAGTTCCTGCATGAAAGATGTTAAACTATGTCTTAAGTACAACATACTAAAATTTGGTAGCATTTCGATAAGATTTGATAGGTCTTTCATGCTTAAAACCGAACTGCCCATTTAGCCTAAAATTCTGCTTGTACCTGAGAATGTATATTAGATGTAATAACTTATAATATGGACTTGTATGCTGAACATGGAATCTAATGAACCCCATATTAGATGTTAGTTAAGATTGAGTGAGTCTCATACATCAATAGAGGTTTAATTGCACTTAGATTCATGTGTATGCAATGAGTGCGGAGCATAGTGCTTGATTATGGGGTAAATATTTGTCCGGCATGGTATGGGACATGTTCGTGATGGATTTTATCTTATAATCCGGACACACACGTGTGCTAGGACATGAGACTTAGATAGATACTTAGGTATCTTTTCTTTTGCATACGATATGCACATTAAATCAAAGGTGTGGTGTGAAATGTGTGCTTAATGAGGTGAACGGATCCATCGGTACCGAGTTACGGGTGATGCCCCCGAAAGTTTGGGATGCCCTTGTGTGTGATCAAGGATGCCTCGGCTGTGATGCCGGAGATGCCTCGGAGTGAGATGCCCTTGTGTGTGATCAAGGATGCCTCGGCTGTGTGATGCCGGAGATGCCTCGGAGTGAGATGCCCCCGTGTGTGATCGGGGAGGACCTCGGTTCGGTTGATACCGGGATGCCTCGGAGTGAGATGCTCACAATTAGAGGTATTGTGGAAGTCCGTATAACGTATCTTCGGAAGTGACTCGATCAGGCCGGTAGCTTCCCGGTTGTGACTGATTCGAGGGTGGATTTTTATGCACACTATAAGTTAATTATATATGGCGAGTGAGTTCATCTATCATATTTGCATTGTAGTTGAACTTGTGAAGGATAAGCATAGGTTGGATACATGTCGTGATTTGTATACAATGCATCATTACCGTTATGCTTGTTATATGTTTTCTTAGCGTCCTGACTGTTGGATAGTTTGCTTGTGACTTTGATAGCTATGGATTATTTCAGAGTAGAGTTTTGTTATTCTTTACTGGGCAAGGATGTTTGCTCTTACCTTACATTTTCAGATTGAAAGTATGGATGTGCTGCCGCCAAACTGCTCGGTATGGAGTGATAGCCAACATTGATGTTTCTTTCCTGGACGTGTATGACCTTGACATTGATATGATGTTTACCAAGTACGAAGCGATATTATGGATGGATGACGGTAGAGCTAGTCTGATCCCGATGAAGTTTGTGGCGTGGTTCATCAACCATGAGGGCGAGATGTTTGGTCCGTTACCCTTTGAAGCCGGTGGACCTGGAGACGGGATGGATGGCGCCTAGACGCCAGAGTTCATGGAAGGCTAGGTGTTAGACTATTGTTTGTTTTTGGTTAAAGACGCGGGCTGGTTTGGGATGTTCGCGGAGTAGCCACCCTTACCCCTATCCCTGACTTTGTTGCGCCTTACTTTTTGTCTTGTATATATTGTAAATAGTTAGGTGAGGAACATGTAAAGAAAAGTTCAGGTGGATAGATTTTGTGAAGCCCGGTGATGGTAAATAAAACAAAGCCTTTCATGCTCTAGTTTAATTTCTTATATGTGAATGTTTAATAAGTGATTTGCAGGACTACTTCAAGTTACATATTTAGGGATTTTTAAATAATCCATGTTAAATGTATGTTTGATTAGTTGAATATCAATTTTAAATTATAAAAATATTTAATTCCGCTTGCGCTTAGTACGTGACGCCCTGGGACGTCACATGGTTGGCAAGCTATGCTCCACGATCATTGGATCAAGGCCCGGTATATCCGCGTATGACCATGCGAATACGTCTTGATACCTCTTTTGAAGAGCAATCAAGTCTGTAGCTTCTTTTTCAGGAAGGTTGGCGCCAATCTTTATCTCCCTTGGACCTTCTGTGCTGCCTAAATTGACAGTGACGGTGTCTTCAGTGGTAAGAGGCCTTGTTTCTTCATGATGTTCCCAATCCCGTTGAATTTCATCGGAATTATCAAAGTCATCATCCGGGCTATTAGAATTGCTATCATGGCTATCCACGATGTTGGTTTGGACCGTTCCCATACCCTCGCCTGCCGTTAGATCATTCCTGTGTCATAGAGTAGATAGGCTAAGGAAACAAATAAGGTTAGTAGCATGCATGCTTCTTTCTTTTGAAAATGTGATAAATTGCTCTTAAAGATTTAGGACAAAGAAACATGAGGAGACCCGGGCCTCAGATTTCTTCTTTCATTTGATGGCTGGCTATCATCAACGGGCCGGTTTGGTGTGTCTCCCCATGCCCTCAAAATGTTTTCAACTTTATTTATTAGTAGACGGATTTACAAGGTGACTTCAAAAAATGGTTCCCTGGGTGGAATTGATGTTGAAAACAAAACAAGCCAGACTTTTTTTTTTTTTTTTTAAATATGTACAAGCTCTCACGTAGGAGAGTATGCAGAGGAAATAAAAAGGATTCTACTTGAGCGAGTCTGCACCCTTTTCCCCTGACGGTCCTTCGTTAATAGTGCCCACGAAGAAGTCTTCATACTAGTCGCCAATCACGTCTCCCTGTGCTCGTGGCTTCGCGGATTTCAGATCATCCATGCCTTCCCATCCATCAGGGACGATGTGGTGATGATGATCATAGAAACTTTCGGGAATTGAATAATTGACATAGTAGTCAAATTTACCACTTGGTTGGCCCAAAGTGTCCATGATCGACTCTCCTCTACGTGCTTCTCTAGCATGCTCAGGGAACATGGTACGAGTGCTGGGTACCACGAGGAGGTGATCCTTGCCAAAACACAACCACGGAGAGCGGAACGTGAATAACCCAGCATCGAAAAGATCCTGAACCTTGTCTCTCAGGATGGTGTAGTCATCTAGCGAGTGTCCTAATTCCCTCGAATGATAATCACATTGCTTGGATGGGTCATAATCAAGGAAGTACTCGGGAGTAGGATGACTTAGTTCTCTGGTGATTAGCCCTTGCTCTAGGAGGATGGGAAAAATGATGGCCATCGATTTAGGAAGAGGTGAATATGGCCGCGTGCTTCTTGAGGACTGAGATAGCCGAACTCCTTGCCAGATCGCATCAATAGGGTCTTCTTCACTTACTACGACTGAGATAGCCGAACTCCTTGCCAGATCGCATCAATAGGGTCTTCTTCACTTACTACTAAATCCTCACTATAACGAGAGCAGAATGCACGGGTAGCTTGAGTGAAATTTTCTGTCAAATGGTGCACTGTCTTGCGTAGTTCATCAACCTGATTTTGAAGCTGGATGAACGAGAATTTATCGTCTGTTCCTTCCAACTGCTCCTCTTCAATGGCACCTAAGAAAATTCTCCAAACATGGTGGTCATATCATCCGGCTCCTCTTTCTTCGTAAGTGAGGGCCAAGTTGTGCCTTCCTGGATCACGGGCAAGTTCGAGCTTCCGGGGTTGAACCACTTTGAAGTATTTATCACTTCCTCTTCCTCATGCATCATCCTGGCTGGGCCTGGGAAAGTTTCCTCGAGACGGGGATACACAAGGCCGACTTTTTTCTTTGCTTTTCTATCCGGGGAATGTCCTAAACTGATAGTATAGGGTCTCCTCAGGGCTTCAATGGGCTGACGGATGCCTTGGCCTTCCTTACCAAGCCCTTGTCCTGGAATGAAACCATGTCCAACCATGATTTTTTCCACCATTACTGCGGCACTTGATACCTCGGGGACGAGGGGCAATGTCCCACAAGTTTCGTGTACAGTAGACACGAGCTCGAACGATTGATAGCTGGCTTCGTTTTTGTCACTAGGTTCAACATAAGGAATGACCGTCTCATGGTAAATGTGGTGATCCTCTTCTCCTCGGAACGTGATCAGTTTTCCTCCAACCACGAACTTCACACTTTGGTGGAGGCTTGAAGGTACTGCTCCTACGACATGGAACCATGGGCGCCCTAAGAGGAAATTGAACGCAATGGAGATATCCATTACTTGGAACAAAATTTTAAATACGGTTGGGCCAATTTGAATGTCGAGCTCAATCTCTCCTACTGTATCCTTCTTTGTTCCATCGAATGCTCGAACAGAAGCCTTGGGTACCTGGATCCATGATCTCTCTATTTTAAGGCGACAGAGTGTCGCTAGTGGACATATGTTAAGAGCAGATCCATTGTCAATCAGCACTCAAGCGACGTGAGATGCGTTGCACTTGACTAATATGTAGAGACTCTTGGTGTGTTCTCTACCCTCCTCAGGGATTTCTTCATCAGAAAATGCCATTTGATCCTTTAGAAGGATGGTACTGACAAATTCCTCGAGTTTGTCATGCTCAATCGTTTCAGGGACATGTACCTCACTTAGTACCTTCATGAGGGATTTTTGGTGCTTGACAGATGTCTGAAGCAATTCCAACAGAGAGATCTGTGCTGGTGATTTTCGTAACTGTTCTACCACATTATATTCGCTGGCCTTAACTACGGCCAAAAACTCCTTGGCTTCTTTGTTAGTGACAGGCTTAGCAGACTGCGTGCTTGCTTGAGCGTAGGTTCGCCCAGATCTCGTGACTAAACCCACATCAAGGTCATAAGACCACGGTATCGCATTGTTGCGTTCATATTTGTAAGGTTGGGGGATTTCAATGACTATAGCTGCTTCCGCTATCGACGCTTTGATTATGGCTTCCTTTCCTTTAGATACGTCCTCAAGTGGGGTGGAATCCTTCTTCTCCCTTTCTGCATTTAGCGCGGCACATTCCTCATCCCAGTTGATGAGGACTTGCGATATAGTGGAAACTGTGCTGGTATGACCAACGTGCACGATTATTCCGACCTCTATCATTCTTGATACCCTTTCTTCCATTGTCGTAAAAGGTGGTATTTCGTCACTTGAATAATACCTGGTTTCTACTAGCCCTCGATAGATGTTAACAATATGTGTATTGACATTTCTGATTTGACTAGCTTCATAACTGAATATCGCATTTACCTTGTCAGCGTGATTAGGGAGCGGATTGCTTTGGACATTTGGTTTCATAGTTTGAATGAGAAGGCTTTAGTATCGAGCAGGTTCTGGATTCGATGTTAAAGGATGAAACAATCATCGGTTGAATGGCCTACTTCTCCCATGTGATAGTCACATATTTTGGACAGGTCATAGCTGGAGAAGCTTTCAGCATTGGGTCGTCTTGGCTCAGTAGAGAGGAGATTCTTGTTCCGGAGGATCGCCAAAACCTGGGAAGGAGATCCAGGAAGCGGAGTGAATTGCCTTCGGTTGCTGTAATGTTGAGGCTAACGGCTATTGGTCTGCTGTTGGCCTGTGCTTGTCTGAACGGTCGGGAGCGATATTTGCAATGTAAGTGGCATTGACATCGATCAGGGGCTCTTTATCCTTTTTCATGTTGAACCTTCTGCCGACAGGTGCAGGCTCGGTGAACCAATCCTATCTCTATCTGCTCTCCCACTAGAATGAGTTGATTGAATGATTCAGTGATCGTAGTCACCATCTAGTTGCGGTATTCATAAGGGAGGGTTTTGATGAACATTTTTCTCAATTCAAAGTCAGTTGGTTCGAGGCTGATCTGGGCAGCGAGATTCCTCCACCTAATAGCATATTCTTTGAAAGATTCCTGCTTTTTCTTTTCCGTGCGATCGAGATCCTCACGGAAAGGGGTAATGTCCATTATGAATTTGTACTGCTTGAGGAAGGTTTCACTTGCTTCACTCCATGTTTCGATGAGGTTTATGTTTTTCTTGATGTACCTCCTCAAGGCAGGACCTACCAGGCTTGACTGGAACAACTGGATCATTAAAGGCACATTACTAACGTATTGGATCATTTGAACCAAGTACATTTGCAAGTGAGCCCTTGGACAGGTCGTGCCATCATACTTCTCAAATTCAAGCATTTTAAACTTTTCGGGCATTTTGACTTTGGAGTAGATAGAGAGGTCTGTTGGAGTAGGGTCCTGTAGGCCCTACAGTTGCTTTAGCCTCTCTTCAAGGTTCTCAAGACGTTTATCATGCTCAGTTTTAGATGAAATGCTGGGCTTTACTTTCTCAACTATGATTTGGTGCGCGTCGTCCTCCAATTCGGGCGTGTTATCATCGGTATCTCTTCCTTGCTCTCCTCAGGTGGATGATTGCGGTAATACTACTTCGATTGAGGCTGGGGTAGGAGTCAATTTGCCTTTGATGGAATCTACTTGCTTTGAGAGTTGTTGAAGCACATTGAAGACTTGTTTCATTTCACTTTCCATAATCTCGACACGGCTTGGTACATTTTCTTCAGCCATTCTAACTTTTGGATTCGATGAATATGGCTATGTTGTGATTACTTGTCAGCACAGGAAATGGAGAAAACAGAAATGAGGGAAACACATGGAATACTGGCTCATGGCAAGGGTCGAGTCATTCTTATTTATTAACAAGAGATTTATACAATGCCATAAGGACTTTTTACACAAGTTATAACGATCATAAATATTCACATCAAAAAGCCACGACGCCCATTTTTATATGTGATGGGAAGTCTCGATCTTGCGACGCCATTTGCTCTTTCGAGATAGCTTTGATAGGTGTCTCTTGTTGGTCTCCAAAATTTCTTCAAGAGACTTGATCCTTTCTTGCTTGGTAAGTTTATTACATACATCAAAGATTACCGGTTGCAACTCCTCAGGAATCCCATGGTTGAGGATGTAAAAGGTGGATGCATGATGGGCTTTTTCCTGTCCCTTCAGCCTTCTGGGTACAATAATCCTCTCTGGGTGGCATCTATCCCATGCGTTTTGAATCATGCTGATTTCCTCTGAGTAGTCATAACCTGTGGGGATGAAAGAAACCCGAAACATTCCTGACTTGAGTGGTGGCGGGACTTCTTGAAGGACCCTTACTTGGCGAGCTACCTTATATGGATAGTATGAGGTAGCTCCGGAGAGGCCCAACAGTGGGAAGGGGTCATAATAATCAAGCGCAAAACGTGCCTCGCCCGCAATGAACCACTTAGTTCGCCATATGAATGTCTTTGTGTCCGGGTTTTTTAATAAGTCAATCCATCGAGAATATTCTTCATCGGGAGAATATTTCTCCAAGTTTTGGAACTTGTGCAGTGGGTGCTTGAGCTCATTAATTTCAAATATTTGCATGAGGTGCCCAAATCCTTTGACATGGGAAAAGAACCACATTTGTAAATTTCTGGGGCGGCTTTCATGATCTTTTTTTTTTTTTTTTTTTTTTGTCCTTGAAACGATTAAGGGATTAAAATGTTTCGGCTAAAACCATGTTTACATATCCTGCTCTAAAAGTGACTTGATTTATTATCCCCGCGATTGAAGGATTTATGGCATTCTTTCTATAGGGGAAGATAATAAATCCAAAGAACGCCAAAAGGAAGATCTTGGTTTTTTGGGACATTGATTGTTTTTCAAAGCAGTCGGTTAAGGATGATAGTGGGAAAGCATTGTTGTTGGTTCTAACAATTTCTCTTACCGAATGATTTTTTAAAAAACGTGATAGATTGACTATGGGGTCGATGCCGATTAGTGGCTTAGCAAGCTCCGCTCCCAGGGGCATTCCTATGGCGAGACTGTATTCCTCCAAAGTGGGAGTCAATTCAAATTTGCCAAACACAAAGGTGGATGTTTCCGGACACCAGAAATGTGGTAGGGCTTGCATGACCCCAAAGTGGATATTGATTTGGAGCAATGAGAGGAGATAACCAATCCTTACTTTGACACGCTCTTGGCCAAGCTGATCTAACTAATTCCACCATCTGAGAAGCTCTTTCTTTGGGACAGGAATGAACTTGATATCAATTCTTCCCATCGCATTTAAAAAAGAGGGCTACACAACCTGACCTTATTTTGCCATGAACCAGAAAAGACTGAGTAAAAGTAAATAAATTACTTTGCTTTTAAATAAAGTGGCAAGCACAGAGACATACAGATGGGACGTGCGGCTCGATTTCTAACTGAGAAGGCTTGTTGAAATTAAAAGGGTATTCACCCGTCACAGTCTCGTGCTAGCAACATACCCCCTTAACCTCGGCTAAGAAATTCGGGGAAAATAAAGGTAACCTCTACATCGCAGTCTCACATTCGAGGTCGTATCTTTCTTAACACCATCCTAAATATCCTATGGCGGCCCAGGTCTGGCGACTGGGTTGTGTGTGCCAAGTGTAGTGTTTAAAACAGTAAAGCATGCACAACAGTTTATGATCACAAGACAATTTATTTTAAGCAAGATTAAAATAAATTTCTAAGCTATTGACTTGCATAAAGAAAAAAAAAAAAACCTAAGTCAGTAAAGAATTTAAACAAGACAAAAATGGCCTAAGTCTTCAAAGTCCCCAGCAGAGTCGCCAAGCTATTGCGACCTCTTTTTTTCGGCGCCCGCAATCTGGTACGAGTGCCAACGGAGGCTAATGACTTGGCTGAAATTAGTTATGCCCGGACTCTCCCAAGTCCACCAATTCACTACTTTAATAGTCTAAGTTTTTAACCTGTAAGTCAATTCTTAAAATGAAGTCGCCACTAATCGATTTGGGGTGGGTTGATCAGAAACCCAAGTGAAGTATCGGAAGAAATACTTGCTCTTGCACAACTAGAGAAATTAGGATCGGGGACTTGATTACACTAGTTAATCACTAATGCCCTTTCGGTACCTAATCTTATTTAAACCCTAAGGTTTTTGGATGTTTGAGGGATTTTCCATGCATTTTGGGGAGGAAAACATTTTTTTGAGTCTTTTTCTCATTTTTTGAACATAAAAGGGATTTTTTTGATTTTTTTGGTATTTTTTGGGAAAATACAAGTCTTTTTTGGCATTTTATGAAAATTTTTGGCTTTTTATGAATTTTTGGCTTGTTTTGGATTTTTTTCATTTATTGGGAAAATATGAAATATTTTTTTTATTTTCAAAAATAAAATATTTTTTAATATTTTTATAAAATAAATTATTTTTTTTGATTTTTTAAAATAAATTATTTATCATTTATTTATTTAAAATATTATTTAAAATAAAATTTAAAAGGGGCCGAAAGGGTCGAATCCGCATGTTGGGTCTAACCCGGGCTAGCGACCCAAACGCGGACAGGCCCGCGTTGCGGGCCCAACTAGGATTTTTCTGTTTTTTTGTTTTTTATTGAAACGGCGTCATGGCCGAGCGTTTGGGGACACCCGGCCCGGCTCGACGACACCGACCCGACAATCCTATCTCCTAGAGAAGCCCTACCCGACTCGGCTCTGGCACCCGACCCGTCCTCCAGCCGCCCCTAGATCACGAACCCTACCCGATTTTCCGAGTTCGAATTTGCTTCGCAACCTAGAAAATCGCAAACCCTAGGGTTTACGAATCCGCGGCACTGGGAGGGAAATTGAGGCATACGGCGGCGACGGTGGCTGCGGCGGCCACAGCAACGACGAAGGCGACTATGGTGACGGCGATGGTGACGGAAGGTGGTTACGATGAATGACAGGGTCGACGGCTACGGGCTTTTTTACCTTTTCTTGAATGGAGGCAACGACGTCGATGGCAGGGGGCGATTTGCAACGTCGGAGGCCACAGCGAGCAACGACGGTGCCAGAGGATTTGATCTGCGACGATGAAGACTGCAGCGAACGATGACAACGACGGTGAGGCCTGGGCTCGGTCAAATCTGGCCGGAACTCCCTCTCTCTCCCTCGGGCTCGCCCTTCGAGCTCCCCGAAGTCTCTCGGGGGCCCCTCCGAGCTCACCTCGCCTCGGCTGACCTTGCACTCGAGCTCCCCGAAGTCTCTCAGGGGATCTTGAGCTCCGATGGCCTCTCTCTCTCCCTCTGTTTTCTGCGATTTCTCTCTGTGGCCCGCGCCGCCTCGAAGTCGACGGTGGCCCCCCTCTATTTATAGGCGAGGGGGCGGTAGGTCGGCATGGCTTCGCCCGCCAGTCGGACCGCCATCCCATTCGCCGTCAGCTCCTCCTCTGGTCACGTCCCGTCAATGCCAACTGCTCCCTTGCTCCTCGTACATTGGCGTCCGTCCATCTCCCTCCGGTGTCGCCCCCCTGGCGCATGCGCTGCAATCGCGCGAGGAAGAAGAAGACCCGGCTGGGCTGGGCTAAGGTGGAAATGGGCCTCACGGGCCCAGAGGAGGGGGGTTTCTGTTTTTTCTTTTTCTTTTGTTTCTTTTCCGTTTTTTTGTTTTTTCTAAAAAAAGACGAAAATAAAATAAAAGCCTATTTTAAAAAATAAAATTAAAAACACATAATTTAGGCGTCAACATAAATTTAGTGACTTTTGATATGAATTGCATACTCAAAATGGCCCTATGGCAAAATCTAGGGCTTAAGGGTAAGTTATGAATTTACACTCCATGTTTTGGATTTATCTGAATCCGTCATCATCACTTGACCTTATGGCATTTTGTTTGTCAGTTAGAAATTCTCGCTGGCTGTTATCCTCAAAACTAATTTGTAGTTCCTCACTTAATTAGAAACCCTAGTCCTTTGGGCATTGCCGACAATCACTATTTTTCTTTTTGTTTTCCATGGATGTGATCTTCGAGCCTCAAAGAGGAAGACCCTTCTCAATCTATGTTGGTTACTTCGACACAGTTCAAGAGATTAAAGAGAAGATCCAAAAATACCAAGGGATCCCCATGACGACACAAACCCTAATCTTCAATAGCCGAGTCCCTCAAGACGCGCGTGATGTCGAGCACTGCGAGATCCTACAGGACTCTCACGTCCAGCTCGTCGTGGTCAACGCCACCTCGCCCCAAAACCCTAATAAGGCCGAAGAGCCCTTGCCATCTCCGAGCGCAAAACTCCAGCTCAACGTGAAGAGTGCTTCCTTGAAAGTGCACGTCCCAGTCGAGATCGACATGAATGACACGGTAGTGCGGTTGAAGGAGAATATCCACAAGATCGAGGATGTGCCTGTGGGCCACTTGGCACTCCAGGTGAACAGCGCGGAGTTGCAAGACCATTAGTTGGTCAGGGAGTACGAGCTCTTGGACAATTCCGAGGTCGAGGTCTCCGTGAAACAATGTTCCCTGACTGCATTGGCCGCGCCCGGCTCCTTCAAGAAGTTGAAGGTGATGGTGTTGGCAAAGTGCAGGATGAAGAGGATTGCAGTCGAGGTTAGCGCATCGGACAATGTTGGGGAGCTGAGGAAGGAGCTCCAGAAGCTGCAAAAGTCGGACCAGTTACATCTGCCACAAGAAGGCTATTTTTTCATATACAAGCAGATCTTGAGGGATGAAGGTGGGTCGTGTAGGTGACACCATGTTGGCCAGGGTAACACCATTGAGATCTTCAATGGAAGCGTTACGGGAGGATCATAGCTTCGTTTTTATTTGCTCCCATTTTAACTTCTATTCTAGTTATGTTCTCCCAATCTCTAGGATGTACACTTAAATTTTAGAAAATCCAAAACCTCAAATCCTGGTTTTAAAACAATTGATCTAAGCCTCTCTCTCTCTCTCTCTCTCTCTCTCTCTCTCCCCCCCCCAACCACTCCCCCTGGGTCCGCGTGCGCACGGTTGCACAAACCAAATCAACGGAAACAATGAAGTTTCGTAATGGTCCTCGTCCTCAGAAGCAAAGATTTCGCAATTGTCTTCCACAAAAGCAAAGCCTAAATCTAAAATGCCTTACCAATGAAATGTCTAGAACACTGTCAATCACTCCCCTTTACCCTATCACATCTTCAGTAGAATGTGGGCCTTTAAAGGGCTTACATCCAAACATCTGACTGGGGAACGGGGCAATGCTGGTCGATCTTTGGTGAAGAGGGTAGGCATGACATGCTGTATGCATAGCATTGCTGTTGGATATTTCAGTAGTTTTGAAATATTTATTATAAATTATAATCGTCATGAAAGTCATCATTTTTGTAACAGTTTTTTCAACGGTCATATAACAGCTTTCTAATGGTTGCATAATGGCCGTCTTTATTACTTCGTAAACTCTTCATTATTTTATAACTGTCATCTTTTAATTACCAATTAATTTATTACGATCTCCTAACGGCTCTCTCTTTTCCTTACTTAAATATAAATTAAACTTTAAACCACAATCTTAGTAGATACAATATGTTTTCACATCTTTCCTTTTCTTTTTGCTGGGTTATACACAAAATTTGTTCTGTTTCCTTCTAATATTCAGTACGGAGTATAAAGGAAGGTCTGTTGTATTTTGGAAGAATAGCCGCTGAACCCTTACGCATCGAGTTTCGTACTTCGAGAGGTGAAATTATCTTTAAGGACAATGCTTGCACGCCTCAAACATTTGTTTTTCTATTTTCTAATCATTCATAATGTATTATGTATTCTAAACATTTTCCAACAATCTTAAGGATAAGTCCTATGGATTTCCAAGTTGAAGTTGTTGTTGTCGCTGCCACCGCAATTGGAATTGAAAGAATGATTGAGATGGTGAATGACAAGTATCACATATTCGAGGGCGGATGTCGTGGAATATTACTGAGCATCGTCAAAAGGTTTCTTCGTCATTTTGGTAAGGTTATTGAATGTCAGGTAAAATCATACTTTGAGGCTTTAATACCTAAATCTGTTTCGAGAGGAAGTTGGATGCTTGTAATTATTTGCTCACTCAAGTTCGATATTATTTTCGTAAGCTTCGATCCGCATTGGGATTTCCTATTTTAATTCTGTTCTTAATCCGGAAGTTGTAATTTTAGGATTAGAGATTGTTTGTTCATCGTGACTTCATTGCTCCTATTGTTTTAATTGGTTGACCGCTTGATATTAACCATTATGTAGTGACCCATTTCATATTTTAGAAATGAAAAAAAAAAATGGAAACATCAGATTTTTGTTAGTAAATTTTACTTTACAAAATAGTTTCAAATTCTTACCATTCAAATGTCAATGACTTCTAGTGTCTGTCAAGGAAATTTTGTGTCAATAGGACAAGAAGTATGTCTGCAAGCTTGAGAACCACCGTAATGATGTTGTTGTTAGTAGAATCATGTTCTTCGTGTTGTTTAATTTTTTGGGAAATTCATTAAGGTGTCAGTTGTTCTTCCATAAGGAGAGAGAAGTAGTGATTGTGATCGGGTGGTGTATTTGATTTAACTCTGAACTGTTATATTAGTAGTTTTTACTTTGAGTATTGCTTCGCTTTGACCTTTCTGTCCAGGTGCAATTGTTAATAATGCAAGCTGAAAATTATGAGTCTCATATTGGCCTTCTTTATGCTCATTAAGAATAGAGGAGGTACAACATATGAAATCAAGCTATATATATTTTTGTGTTTTGTCTTTGCCCTACTTTATATTTTAGGGATATTGGATGAGCACCATTGATGGATGTATGCCGGTAGTTGTTTCTTTCTCAGTTTGAGATTTTGGATAAACTCTGAATGCTAGTGAAAGAGATTTAGCCGGTTCATTTTTAGTCTAGTGCTTGTAAAGTGAAAGTGGTGGTGTTTTCATGTATCATTTCGATTTGTGACATTTTATTGCCTCTTTAATAGAGCATGATGAGAACTTATCTAGGAGACAGGACACTATCAGTGTCATTCAAGATTTGTTAAAACATCTTGTCACCTTATTTTGTTACCTTCTAGAAGCAGCAGGTGAAAAAGTAAACTAAAATAGAAGATTTTATGATATTCTTGTTAAAGAACCTTCACTCTACTTGTGGTAGTGCAAGACCAAGGTATTTTGTATATCTTACAATAACTTTAGATATCCTTTGCCTTGATATTTTCATTTGACCCAGTGCGTACAGCTTACTTTTCGTTATCTGTTATGAAAGACAATAAATAATGTTAAATGCATAGTCATTCTCAAGGACTGTAGTTAATGTTCCTTTCTAGAATGTGAACTATATTATTCATTTTTTAGCGTGAATAGTTTCACTTGTGTTGGGAGTGGTAATCATATTGCCGTTGATCTTAAGACAGGACCTTTTGTGGTAGGATTTAGAGTCAAGCGTTAATTAGTTTTTTTGTGCTCCTACATGTGTATGTAAAACTGCTGATTAGGATATAACACTCGCAAATGTGATTTATGATGATTTCATGATGCTGCTTTCATAAATGTTTTAGCAAAGCAACAAATTTTCTACCGCTGATATACCATTTAGTGTTGACGAATGCCTGGTATTGGGTTTGGTGGAGGCCAAATTTGTCCTTACAAATATTCACTCCTTCAAGCTTCTTTTTATTAAAATAAGAGCAACTCCTAGTGAAAAATTTTCTTTGAATCAATATGCCATCATCAACAAACTTGTATGTCTGGCTTATTTGAGTAGAGATCATCGTGAATAGGCAAAAGTCAAAGACTCCATGACAACCAATGAACGCCTTAGGTGAGATCAATTTTCACAACAATAGAATTTTTGTGGATTTTGCAGCCATGTGAATATAAACTATGACATTTTACATAGTGGATTTTCTGCTGTATTAGAAGAATACAGTGATGTTAAGAGGATCTTGGATTCATATGAAACAAAATCCAATAATGAATATGTGTCCACCTTGTGGAGGTGTCATAACATAAAAAGCAGTCGAATGAAATTGTGGGGGAAATGACGATCCTGTTCAACCAAAATTTGACTTGGTTGAAGTAGATGATCTGATGATGTAATTATTGTAGTCATTTTCCAAGCCAATATTTTGGCAAATGCAAAAGAATTGGAGGTAGACTCAGGCACTACCAAGCATATATGTTAAAAACATAATGCTTTATCCTCCTAACCTCTAGTAAGGAAGGAGAAGAAAATATTTATCTTGATGATTGAAGAACTACTCAAGTTCTTGGGAAGAAGAAAAATTTCTCAAACTCATATTAAAATTGAGGTTGAGTAGTTGAGAAATTTCTTAGTGTATGTTCCTATGGAAATGAAACGACACTTATGTCTAGACATTATGATTGCCAAAAGGCATTAGCTATTGCAAAGAATGAAACTTTCAATGGTAAAAAGAGACGTTTGGTTGAGACGTGATGTGGTAAAATAATTCCTTAAAAAAAGGGATTTATATCGATCGATTATGTTAAGTTAGAAATGATTTTGGCCAATCCTTTGATTATGCATCAAGGGAAATGGGACAAGCCCATTGAAAAAAATCAGCAATGATGGTAACCTAACCTATGTGATTGGCGATCCCATGAATTAGGTTTATATGGGTAATAACAAATCATTTGTTGATCTAGTGCACTATTAAAATTTATTGTCCGTTCTAAGGTGAAAATAGTGCAAAATTGCAAGGAAAAAGAGGTTGAGCTAACCTCTTTATGAAATTCCATAGCCATTATTGGTGGTGTATTAAGCTGCTGAATACACTTGATGGAATCACCTGTATAAGTATGGAGTGGGGCCGCTCCTATGAGAATTTTTGGCGAAAATCTGTAAAGCACTTATGAATAAACCAAGCACACGTATGGCCTATTAGCGCAAAACCGCATTGAATAACAAAGTTTGTGGGAGTGTAATGTGATTAGTGAAAATTATAATCCACAAAAAAAAAATTCTTGGTTCATAGAAGTTTCAAACTTCACAAATGATTTCGTCAATTCTATTTCATTCTTTCTAGGATTGGTTCATAGCCTAACAAGCACCAATTTCGATGCATTACTCTCCAATAACCCAGCATTATTCTATTTTCTTGTCAAAACTTTTTGAAATTTGTGGGGGATTGTTGGATATTTCGGTAGTTTTGAAATATTTATTAGAAATTATGATCGTCATGAAAGTCATCATTTTTGTAACGGCTTTTTCAACAGTCATATAACGGTTTTCTAATGGTTGTATATCAGTCGTCTAACGGCTTTATAACTTTTGATTTATTACTTCATAAACTCCTCATTATTTTATAATGGTCATCTTTTAATTACCAATTGATTTATGATGATCTCCTAAAGGCTCTCTCTTTTCCTTACTTAAATATAAATTAAACTTCAAACCACAATCTTAGTAGATACAATATGTTTTCACATCTTTCCTTTTCTTTTTGCTGGGTTATACACAAAAGTTGTTATCTTTCCTTCTAATATTCAGTGCAGAGTATAGAGGAAGGTCTGTTATATCTTGGGAGGGTAGTCGCCGAAGCCTTATGCATCGAGTTTCGTACTCCGAGGGGCGGAATTATCCTTAAGGACCATGCTTGCACGCCTCAGACATTTGTTTTTCTATTTTATAATCCTTCGTAATGTATTAACAGTTATTATTATTTTTTATGTATTCTAAACTTTTTCCAACAATTGCAATAACAAAGTGAGGGATATCCCGGAGACTTGTCGTTATTGCTCTCTTCCTTGCCAAGTTCACTACACACCAAACTTATAGGGGAGGATTTGCTTCAATTTAGCTTCGATTGTGTTTGGTTGGTGTATATGCACATTTCACTTTTAGATTCTACGAGTTACCCACTACCCACCCTCTCAAAAAGAAAAGTGTGTATATGTCGGTTCACTTCTATTCAATCTTAACCCTTAAAACACGAGTTCACTCTTTTCCATCAGCTATAAAATGTCCATGAATGGGATTGATATCACAAATGGCAATTGCTTTGGTTTAGGTTAGGTTATCCAGTTTTTCAAAATGAAAGTTAGGAGAAGAGTCTTGCGAACCTCCAAGCTTGCTGATGAAGTTGCTTCTAGCCTTGATCGTAGTAAGGCTGGACATTTTCCACCTTTATCCTAAAGTAGCGTTTCCGTTCTCTTTCCTCGGCCAACCCTCCTATGGAATTCTTTTGTTATCGATAGGATCCCTATCATCTCTATTCAACAAAGAAAAGAGGACCACTATCTTGGGTCCATACTTAAAGGAAATTGAGGCTTAGACTGTTGGTGCGCGTTCCGTTTTAGGCACATCAACTTTGAGTTTTGGTTCTAGGGTTAGCCTTTCTGTCAGAAGAAGAAGTGTAGAGAGAAGCAAGACGAGACGAGGAAGAAAAGAGCTTAGGGAGAAATTCTCTTTTTTGTGTATATTATGTATGTCGACAATTTGTACAATTTATACTACAAGATGTACACTTTAGAAAAGGAAATGTAATATTACACATATCAATTAAATCAATCTTATATCCTAGATTGATTCCATGATATCAGAATTGAATCAATTCTGGCATAAGGGATTTCTGCATATCTTCCAACACTCCCCCTCAAGCTGGTGGCTTGTAGATATCTAAGACACCAAGCTTGCTCAAGAGATATGCATGCTGTCTCTGACACAAGGCTTTGGTAAACACATCTGCTGGCTGTTCATCAGTTCCAATCCCTTTTGCCTCAATTGTTCCCTCTTGAATCTTCTCCCGAGTAAAATGGCAGTCCACTTCTATGTGCTTGGTTCTCTTGTGCATTACAGGGTTCGCTGCAAGCTTCAAAGCTGATTCGTTGTCACAATATAGCTTTGTGGGTCCTCTCAGTCGTACCCCAAGGTCACTAAGCAAGCCTCGTAACCAGACAACTTCACAAGTGGTTTTTGCCATGACCCAATATTCAGCCTCAGCGGATGAAAGTGAAACTGTTGCTTGCTTTTTGGTTTTCCACGAGAGAAGTGAGTCCCCAAGCTTAATGCGAAGCCGCTTATGGACCTTCGACTCATAGGACATGTCGCATAGTCTGCATCGCAGAACGCTGTCATCTCCATGTTGCATCTTCTGGATAGAAGTATCCCGACTCCTGGACATCCCTTTAAATACTTGACCACCTTCGATCTTTGCATTCATGTGGGATTCTTTTGGTTTGTGCATGAACTGACTCAAATTCTGCACTGCATATGATATATCAGGTCTAGTCATGGTCAAGTAGATAAGTTTTCCAATGAGTTTTTGATAGCTCGTTGGATCCTGTAATATAGGATCATCCCGAGATGTTCCCCGGCATGATCTCGCTGTAGTTAGCCCGATATTCTGTTCAATTGGGATGACAAACCGCTTGCATCCTGATAAACCAGCCTCTGATATAATTTCCAGTACAAATTTCCTCTGATTGAGAGAAATTCCTTGATGAGATCGTGCAATCTCAATCCCAAGAAAATATTTTGGTGCTCCCAAATCCTTTATGTGAAAGGTGGTATGCAAATATTTTTTAAGGCTCTCTATGGCAGCTTCATTGTTTCCCATGATAAGGATGTCATCTACATAAATCATTAAATAGATAGACGACGTACCTCTGGTCCATGTAAACAAGGCATAATCATACTTTGATTGTTGAAAAATTGCACTGGTAAGAGCGTTGGCAAATTTTGCATACCATTGTCTGGAAGCTTGCTTCAGCCTATAAAGGGATTTACGGAGACGACACACTTTATTCTCCCCCGTCTCCGTAAGCCCCGGGGATATCCATGTAAATTTCTTCATCTAGATCTCCATGAAGAAAGGCGTTATGAACGTCCATTTGATGGAGCGACCGAGTCATGAATAGCTGCAACCGATAAGAACGATCGGACTGTGACATCTTTGGCTACTTTGGAGAAAAAGTCTCATTATAGTCAAAACCTTCTCTTTGAGTATATCCTTTTGCCACCAAGCGAGCCTTGTATCGTTCAATGGTTCCATCTGCTCTATATTTGATTTTGTACACCCACTTGCACCCTATAGATTTTCGGTCCCTAGGAAGAGAGACCAACTCCCGAGTGTGATTGTCGGCCAACACTGTAATTCTCGCTGCCATTGCCTTTTGCCGGCGTGGATCATGGGAGGCTTCTTCATAACTGGATGGTTCTTTTTCATCGGATATACGGCTAATGCAACATTTATGTTCCGATGAAAGTCTATCAAAGGAAACATATGAGGATGTTGGATAGTTAATACCTGGTGCATTGAGTGAAGCGCAGACGTAATCTTTGGTCCACGTTGGTGGTCTTGTGGTTCTTTTCGATTGACGTGGTTGATCGATTGGTGGTGGAGATATTGTTGCAGCATTGTTCTCTGCAAGATCTTCAGAAGAATTCTCAACATTGGACAAGGCAATGGGTATGCTTTCCAACCTTTCCTGTGGACCAGGATGATCAGGGGATTGATCATGAGAAATCACTTGCCCTGGAGATGTGGCAAGAAAATATTCAGGAGACTGATTATCCTCATTTGAGGGTGGATGTGAACTGGTAGACATAGTCGAATCCTCTGTGGTGTCTTGGAATGGGAAAATAGATTCATGAAATATGACATCCCCAGCTTACAAAAATTCTCCCGTGGATTCATCCAAGACGTAGTATCCCTTCTGCAAATTGGGATATCCCATGAACACGCACTTCCTTGCTCATGCCCCCATCTTGTCTCGAGGTCCCATAATTGTGGCATAACATAAACAGCCAAAGACTCGTAGATCATCAACCGTCGGTTTCTTCCCATAAAGCAGCTCAAAGGGTGATTTACCAGCCAATATTCGAGTGGGCATTCGGTTGATGAGGTAGGTTGCAATAAGCACACAATCTCCCCAATATGCAGCTGGTATAGATCCCTGAAATTTTAGGGCACGTGCAACTTCCAGCAAGTGCTGATGTTTGCGTTCCACCACCCCATTTTGTTGTGGAGTGTAGACGCAAGAGCTTTCATGTAGAATCCCATGAGTCTGGAAGAGTGACCTGCATTCATGATTGAAAAACTCCGTCCCATTGTCAGTCCGAATTCGCTGGATTGATTTCCCGAACTGATTTCTAGTCAGGGCAATGAATGTCTTTAACTGAGCTGGAACCTGTGCCTTGGATTGTATCAAGAATACCCACGTGGCACGAGCATGATCGTCAACAATCGTGAGAAAATATCGAGAACCGTCATGATGTGCTGTGTGGTATGGGCCCCAGACATCCACATGAATTAAAGACAGGATAGTATTTGAACGTTTGGAATGAGTAGGGAAAGGCATGCGAGATTGTTTTGCTAAAGGGCAAATATGACAATTAGGGTAGGGAAAAAAAGCACTATGTCCCATTCGTGAATGCAAAAGGAAATCTTTATCATTGGCAATAGCATTACACAATGACAATTTATTGGAAAAAAATGACTCATTGTGACTTGGAGTGCTGGCCCGAAGTATAACCCTTCGAAAGATTACCCAAGCCCATCGGCTTCCCAAATCGAAAGGGCCTGAAAAGAACATCTCGTCGGCATTGAAGAGTATTTGGCGGAATTTTCTTTGCGGACTGGATACGAAATGAGGTTGAATTGGAATTGGGGGACATAAAGGACATTTTTAAGGAGAATTTCAGAAGTTAATTGAACAGACCACTGTCAATGTGACATGAGAGATGTTTCCATTTGGAAGCTCCACGAAATAGGTGTTTCCAATTTCCTATTTCTTCTTGAGAAAAGATTCACATCACAAATGATGTGGTCACTTGCTCCTGAATCTATTATCCATGCCCTTTTTGAAATTGAATTTATAAGGCAATGGGATATACCTGAAAAAATTCTCCTTTTGTCCCCAATGTCTGCTTTCTGTAATGCCTGCATCAATTGCTGATACTCCCCGTGAGTAATAGGCCGGTTGCTACTTGTCCCAGTGAGTCCAGTCACCTGATAAGCTGCAGAATATTTTTTTCCTTTTTCTCCTGGCCTTCCATGCAATTTCCAGCAATTTTCTATGGTATGATGTGGGCGTTTACAATGCTCACAATATAATTTACTTTTTATTTTGGAATTTTGGCTGAAATTTCGTATAGAAAAAATCTGGCCGTCGGATCCTTTGGATGTGGAATAATCTCCACCGTCCGATCCCATGGATGGATCGGCCCTCTGTGAGCCATCAGATCTGCGGGGAAAATCAAGACCGTCGGATCGTCGCATTTGATCCAAGCCGTCGGATCGTCGAATCTGATCCGAGCCGTCAGATCGTCGCAGCATATCAGGGCCGTCAGATCTCCTCATTAAATCCTGGCCGTAGAAACGATCCCTTTTATAGCCTTTCTCCCCCATTTCTAACCCTAGCCCGAGCCCTTCGCCCCCAATTCTCTCTCGACCTAGGGTTTTCGCCCCCAAATCGGATCCGCGTTGTTCTCTGCGGAGGGCAAGGGCCATGGCGTCTCCTCCTTGAGCTTGCTCTGAAGCCGTGAGTCTCTAGCTCTCCTCTTGGACGGCCAGCTGGAAAATCCGGCCGAGGGGAGGCACGGGATCCATCGCCGCATATCTGCGATCTAAAAGTCGGTACGATTCGTTTAGAATCAAGAGGAATCGAGTCGATTTCTCCCTTTCCTTGATGGATCCGTCTTGTCGAAGCGTTTCCGGGGTCCCTTCGAGTTTTTCCTCCATGGCCTCGAGCTCGTTCCAGAGCGATGAGAGTTTGTTGTAAATCGCCGTGATTGACATGTTTCCTTGTTTGAGATCCGTTAATTCCTGCGTGAGACAAAAGATTTTTGCTCGATCTAATTTTCCGTACATCTCTCTGATGTTGTCCCACATGATCTTGGAATCTTCGGTCGGTTGGAGGCCCGCCGCAACGTGCGGGAGATACGGTTGCCGATCCAGTGCGGATCGGGCGGTTGCACTTCCTCCGGTGCCTCGCGAGCCTTTCATCCGACGGGATCGGTATGGTTCCATCAAGGAAACCCTCCTTGTCTTTGGTTGCAAGAGCCCTCCGGAAATCGGCCGACCACTTGCTGTAGTTCTCCGGCCCGGCCAGTTGTAGGCTGATGAGTCGCACTTCTGGGCCGTCGGCGGTGGACACATGCAGGGGGTCCCCTGGTTCGGGTCGGCCGATGATCGTTGCTGTAATCGGATACGGAAAGAATCCAGGTTGAAAGTTTGGGTTCGGGTAGGGATTCGTCCCTGTACCCGACCCATTAAACTCGGATCCATGCCCCGCATTAAAGAAACCCGGGTGAAGGGTTGCTTTGGATCCTGTTTCTCCAGACCCGCTTCTTGGCTCGGTGGCTGGATTTGCCTTGCTTGCGGCTGGTAGGTTCCCATCGAGCTGCACACCACTCTGGTAAGTGATTACCCCCGGCGATGATGGATTCGGGCTTTGCCCGAGGTACCATGGATAGGGTACCCATTGGTAAGGTTGGCCCTGAAAGGGCTGCCCCATACTCGCCTGAGCCGGGAACATCCCAACTCCTTGTTGTCTTTGTGGTGTTTGTAGGATTCGTTGGGTTTGCAGGATTCGACCCAGAGTGGAGTCCCTGTATTTCCACGGTTGAAGAGACATCTCCTGTGGATGGAATTTCAGTTCCAACAGGAGGTTGGTCTTCTGGATTCATGGTGAGTAGATCCTCTCTGCTTCTTCTCCCTTTTGCAAAAAAACGATTCTTTCGTTACAAGACACTGATCTTGTCTTGCAGGTAAAAAAACGAAAGCAATCTGATGCGGAATTTGGAACTTAGAGCCACGGCTCTGATACCATGTCAGAAGTCGAAGTGTAGAGAGAAGCAAGACGAGACGAGGAAGAAAAGAGCTTAGGGAGAAATTCTCTTTTTTGTGTTTATTATGTATGTCGACAATTTGTACAATTTATACTACAAGATGTACACTTTAGAAAAGGAAATGTAATATTACACATATCAATTAAATCAATCTTATATCCTAGATTGATTCCATGATATCAGAATTGAATCAATTCTGGCATAAGGGATTTTTGCATATCTTCCAACACTTTCCTTTTGGCTGAGTTAACTTTTTTTAATGTATCTTTGCCGTGTAAGTCGTTTTGCCAATTTGGAACTATATAGAAGTATGAATTACTTCTTCTACTTCTGCGGCTTCTATCGAAGGTGCATAGAGTAGCTTCATTGCTAAGTGGTCTTTCCTCAATTGGCATAGTTTATATGCATATGAAATGATTTTCGAAGATGGACTGATCCCTTGTGCGCGAGTTTGACAGGAAGCACCGGTTATGTGGATTCAATCCAAGGTCATCCTAGAGAATGGAGCTACATCCTTTACCTTGAATTGATAAGTAAGATTGCGAGGCCACATTCTTTTTCCCTTTTACTAGAATGTGGAGGAACCAGAGACTAGGAACCGCTCCCGTTGCTTACTCAGTAAAGCTTGGCCTCCTCTTCCTCTCTACATCACATATGCACCTTCTTACAGTTAAGAATATTTATGTTCCTATTTGGTTGAGCGTTTATAGAGAAAATTGTCCAGAAAATCCTGATTCTATCGTACAGCAGCTAATTTAATCCTAGACCTTTTAATTTTATCAATTCGGTCCTAAACCTTTTAACAACTTGCCAATTAAGTTCTAAACATTTCAATTTTGCTAATTTAGTCGAGCTAAGAATAACTCGAGTATCATAATTTTCATATGGAGCTCACTTAAGTGTCATAACTTTTTTCTTTTCCACTCCCTTGAATATCACAAATTTAAAAAAATCGATCATCTAAGTGCCATTGCCGATTTGCCTTGTCGGAAATTCTAATGTGGATGCCAATTGCCCTACGAGGATACACCAGCATTAACATGGACAATTTTAATTTTTTTATAATTTTTTTGTTTTGTTTGAATTTTTATCTTTATTTATTCTTTTCCTTTTTATTCCCAGGTTGGGCAAGGGCCGCCTCGTGGTGAGGCCACGAAGGCCCTCGCCAAGTTTGGATGGTCGTGAGCAAGGCTACCTTGCTCGGTGTGGTCGTGAAGGCCCTGGGCGAAGGCCACCACAACCTCATCGGACGTAGCTGAGGTCGTAAAGGCCCTCGCCGAATCTAAGTGAGGCAGCCTCACCTATGGCCACCCAGACTCAACAAGGGTCATCACAACCTAGCCCTGGCCGATGAGGCTGCAATAGCCTCACCTAGGGCCTTTGCTGCCAAGGGCAAGGCAGCCTTCACTGGGTCTGAGGGAGGGTTTGTAGCCAACAAGGATTAAAAAAAAAAAAAAAAAAAGCAAAAACAAAAAACAAAAATAAAATTCAGAAAAATAAATGAAAAAATTTTTAAATTAAAAAAAAAAAAAAAAAAAAGAAAAAACCACGTAAGATGATTTGCCAAAAATGGCACTTAAATGATTGATTTTATTCCAAGAGTGAAGATAGACTTACTTTAAAACAAACCATTATAAACTTTTTGTGCAATCTCCTCTATCTTTAACCTCTTGTTTGCTATTTTTCATAGACTTTGGTACACTAGTGAATATCATCACATCGCTATCAACATTCAAATTCAGACTTTTGTGTTTTGGTGAAAATCATATAGAGATGCAGATTTCACTTGAGTCTGACAATTCTTGTCTTGACTTTTTTTTTTTTTTTTTTTTTTTTTTTGCCACTAATTGTAAAATCACCTAGTCAAGGTGATACTACTAGCTATAACAAAGAGGAAATTTGAAATGCAAATCTATGTTACTTACTTATTAAGCAATGAGCACATTCCTTCATATCTCTCTTTCAAAGATAGAATGTTCTTTATAGCAAGAGTTTCAAACCCCTTCTCGCTAAGATGACTAAGTCTCATATGCCATAGTTCAATTAAAGAGTCCTCCATTGCATTTATCTCCTCCTTTATCAACTTAGTTTGCATGGTCTTGGGTGAAAGTCTTTTTGCCCTTACCCACCACCATTCAACCTTTGATAAATGTCCATCACGAAAAAAGGCTGTGGAATTAATAAATCAGCTAGAGTCTTGATATTAAGGTTCGCACAAGCATCTTTAGATGAATACAACATCGTCATCGGATGCAACTGTCATTGTAATTTGCTTTCTTCTTTCTTTCCTTCTCCATTTCTATCTTGGGATTAAAATCTCTTTGTAAACTTGCATTTTCTAGCACCATGTCCCATCTTGCCGCAATTATATCAATTCAAGTTTCAGTGCATCCGAGTTATTTACTGCCATGCCCAATGTATCCCAACTGTTAGGAAAAGTACCAAGCAATAAACAAACTCACAACTCATCTCCAAAATCAATTTCCAAATTTGTCAACTAATTCACAACATCTTGAAATTCACTAAAATGCTCTGACATATTGCTCCCTTCCGTGTACCACAAGTTTACAAGTCTTTTAACTAGGGAAAATTACCAAAAATCCTAAACTCATTACAATTTTCCAAATCAATCCTAAACCTTTTCTTTCTTTTTCTTTTCTTTTTTGTCAATTCAATCCTAAACCTTTTATAATTATGCCGATTCAATCCATCCGGCCAAATTTGACTAGCTAGCACCAACTTGGATGCCTGTTGGCACTGGTAGACGATTTTTTTAATAATATTTTATTTTTTTGATTTTTTTTGAATTTTTTTATTTTCTCTTTTTTTTTTTTTACCCTCACTCCTTTTTCTTGCTTTGGCGACCGACCATAGAGGAGGGCCAATCATCAAACTAATACGGCCAGGCAATGGCGAGCTTGCCTTACCATTGATAGGCAAGGGCAAGCTCAACCAACCACTAGCGAGGCAAGCCCTCACCAATGGATCAGCGAGCTTAATCTTGCCATCATTGGGCAAGGGAGAGCTTGCCCAACTATTGGCAAGGCAAGCCCTCACCCAATCCAGTGAGGGCTCGCCTCACCTAGCAATGGCAAGGTGAGCCCTCGCTAGATTTGGGCGAGGTTAGCCTCACCTAGTGATGGCAAGGTTGAGCTTGCCCTTACCTAAAAATGGCAAGGCGAGCTTGTCACTAGCCGACCACGTCAATCCAATGATCGGCCCTCCCCCTTTGGCCGATCGCCGACGTATGAGTAAGAAGGAGAGAGGAGAAAAAAAAAGGATAGAGAGAGATACAGGAAAAATAAAAGAAAAAATTAACAAAAAAATTAGAAAAAAAAATATTATTAAAAAATTGTTCGCCGGCAATGGTCAACATCCACATCAGTACCAATCGGCCAAATTTGGCTAGATGAACTGAATTAGCACAATTATAAAAGGTTTGGGACTGAATTGGTAAAAAAAAAAAAAAAAAAAGTTTATGACTGATTTGAAAATTTTGTAATAGGTTTAGGACTTTTTGATAATTTTCTCATTTTAACTAAAAATGCTTATTTTTGTTCTCTCGTAGAGATTTTGTAATTTCCTTCACAATGTTTTAGCATTTGTTTTTAAAGCAACATGAAAAAAAAAAGAAAAAAAAAGCCATTATCATCAATCCATTATCAAATAAAGCCGACCATTTTCTGATTCATGCGCTCCCATTCTTTATCTTCCTTCTCTTTTAGCCCCGTCACTATCGATGGGATCATAGAAATCTTTATAATATAATATGTCTTCCATTGAAGACTTCTTAATAGAGTAATTTAAGGCATTTAACTTAAATATGATGCCATTAGTTTCCTTCATTAACACTAGCTCTATTTCACCACCCAAGTCGAATATTTGTCTATTTTGGCATGTGAACTGGTCTCCAATTTGGGCCAACAGAGCCATATACAATTCTAGCATTAAAAAGAAGTAATAATTTTGACCCAGAAAAACAATTTTTTTTTTTTTTTTTAAAAAAAGAGCTAGTATTTTCTCAGCCAATATTAGTGAAGGGCAGTTCAACGAGCGTAGAGTTTTAGAATTTTACCTTATCTTCCCCCACCCCCTCCCCCCGGGAAAGTATATATATATAAAATAAAAATCTATCATAACCAAAACCAATATTATGCTCAGCACCACCTTCCCGCACATATGCACCTCGTTACATCATATGAAAAACAAAGATCGGTCGTGGCTTCAAAGACCCGACTCAGAAGGAAGTTTGGTGTAGTTTTCCATGGCCAAAGGGTCGTCGGTTACAGCAAATTCACCATTCCATGGGATAATCAAGTCAATGAACAAAGGTAATGCTGGGCAAGACATTCAAGCAATCGAGCAAGAAGAGAAATGAAGAACCTTGTGAAGTTTAAGAAGCCCAGCAAAAAAGCTAATCGCTGCAACAGCCGAAGGAAGAAGAAAGCACCACCATCTCAACACAAGCATCCACGAAGAGAGACCAATGCACACACGATAGATAGGATAATAGACTACTTATTCCATTGAAACTAGGATTTACTCACAAGCCCCACTCGATCAGGAACCCATCGGCCCTGATTTCACACAAACACTTTCAAAGAAATTCATTCATAACAACCCTCGTTTATAAAGATACCAAGTTTCAAGCGGACACAACCACTTAGAATCCACCATGAAGACGGAGCATGAGGTGAAGGGTCGACTCCTTCTAGATGTTGTAGTCCGCCAGGGTGCAGCCGCTGGTCGGGGGGGATGCCTTCCTTGTCCTGGATCTTAGCCTTGACGTTGCCGATCGTGTCGAAGCTCTCAACCTCCAGAGTGATGGTCTTGCCGGTGAGGGTCTTGACAAAGATCTGCATGTCTCCCCTGAGCCTCAGCACGAGGTGGAGGGACGACTCCTTTTGGATGTTGTAGTCAGCGAGGGTGCGGCTGTCCTCCAGCTGCTTTCCAGCGAAGATGAGATGCTACTGGTCTGGTGGGATCCTTTCCTTGTCCAGGATATTGGCATTGACGTTGTCAATGCTGTCGGAGCTCTCCACCTCGAGGGTGATCGTCTGGCCTGTCAAGGTCTTGACGAAGATCTGCATGCCTTTACGGAGAGATGGAGGATGAGGCGGAGGGTCGACACCTTCTGTATGTTGTAGTCGGCTAGTGTACGGCCATCCTCGAGCTGCTTGCCGGGGAAGATGAGACGTCGCTGGTCCGGAGGGATGCCCTCCTTGTCCTGGATCTTTGCCTTCACGTTGTCGATGGTTTCAGAGCTCTCAACCTCGAGGGTAGTGGTCTAGCCAGTGAGGGTCTTAACGAAGATCTGCATGCCTCCGCAGAGCCTAAGCACAAGGTGGAGGGTGGACTCCTTTTGGATGTTGTAATCGGCAAGGGTGCGGCCATCCTTGAGCTGCTTGCCGGCAAAGATCAGATGCTGCTGATCCGGCGGGATGCCTTCCTTGTCCTGGATCGTGGCCTTGACGTTGTCGATGGTTTCGGAGCTGCCTAGTGAGGGTTTTGACGAAGATCTGCATCTGCAAAGCCAACAAAACACGAAGTTGAGCCTTCCTTTCGACCGTGGGAACTAATAAATCAAGAATATACCAAGAACAAGAAACGAGAACCCAGATTCAAATCAACAGATCGGAAAAAATCCATTCACAATGAACAACAGAAGGATCAGAGATCGAGAAGCTTACCTTGAGAGAATTCGCTAGAGCTTGGAAAGAGAGAGACATGAGACACATGATACCAACTAAAGAGTTGTCGTATTGGACAGGTGCCGTGGCAAAAACGATCTTCTTTAGGAGAACCTTTGCCCCTTAGAATACGAAGCGGAACACGTTGCATAAGTGGATGTACACTAATAATAATGTCAGGTTGATACTTCATTAGCCCTTTAGCAACCTGTCTGCAAATAAGGAACAGGATAAGATGAATATTCATCATCGTCATGACATAGCCTCTAAAGACCATATAATTAAATCAATATAAACACCTCTCTAACATTATGAGAGTCGAACTCCACACTTAGAAATTTAACATCATCACCTCCCCCTTCCCCAAAGGGAAGATTGAAGTTGCAACAAAGTTTAATTGATGAATAATTCTTGGAGCACTTCCATGTTAAGTCATCTTCCACAAGAGCCGTGTTTCACAAAGAAGTTACAGCTTCTAGGCAAGTGGTCAAATGGCCAAGGTGCACGGTCTGACCACAAATCAGTAACAAATACCCGGAATGAGAACTCTTTAATGCACAACATATTTCACCTAACTAATCCACCACTTGCGACACACATCATTTTCCCTAAAAATCAATTTGGTCAGTAAGAATTTGCAAGCCAGTGAAAGATCGTGGATATTGAAGAGAGGAGAAAAACACAAAAACTTCTTTCCATTTCTGACTTAAATCCCACACACAGCTTTGGTTGTAAACAAAAGGATCTTCATTTCTTTTGTTTTTTCATCAGACATACGAAGTTCCTGCCACCCTGTTGAGCATTAGCCAAAGTCTATAGTTGATTTTGGACCTCATATTTGAAGACTCTACAATTTAGAATCATGTCAACCTCGCTTTGCATTCCTTCAGCAACTACCATACTCCAATCAAAATCAATCTCAAGGGTATGCTAAACTTCCACGATTTATTAGCCACTAATATTTATCAACACTTCCCTTTAATAACTTAATCCAAATAAAATCAGGCGATCGTTGCTAGCATAATTAAATTTAACACTAACAGGAATTAAAACTTGACATGGCGTACCTTTTTCCTCTCATGGACTTCAGACGATACTAGCCAGATGAGCACATTAACTTTACAGCCGCTTGTTCATGGTCCCTCAGTAAGCAAACAAAATCTGAATACCGAAACCAAGTGTCCTGTAAATTAGTTCACCAATAATTACTAGTGTACATCCACTTAGTTGCGCCCTTTAACTTTCTTTGATTGCATTCCATAGCACCAGGAGTCGTCGGATTGGACCGGCGCGAGCCACCTCATGACCGCAGCGTGTCGATTTCCTATTGGGTTGTCTTTGCCGGTAGATGTCGGTTGACGGTGGCCCTGCCTCAACTGGGAATCTTGAAAATATCAATAAAGTTAAGTAATTAGTCGTAAAAAAAAAAAAAAGAAGTAATTAATTTTTTTTCCGAAATTAATTGACCTTAGTTGCCCTTCACCTTTTTTTAGTCGCTTTCCCTGGCACCAGGAGTTGGCGTATTGGACGGGTGCGAGCCACGTCATGACCAGTACGTGTCGGTGTCCCATTTGTTTCTTCACATATATAAAAGGAACGTGTCCCCCAGTATTTCCCAAATTGAAAATTTTCACCTTTTGCCTCTCTCTCTCTCTCTAGCGAATTCTCTCAAGGTAGCCTCAATCTCTAATCTTTCTGTTCTTCACGATCTGGATAGGGGTTCTTTTCCAATCTATTGATCTTGAATCTGGATTCTCGTTTCCAGTTCTTCACGTTTTCTTGATTTCTCAGTTCCGACAGTTGAAAGGAAGACTCGAATTCGTGTTTTGTTGGGCTTTGCAGATGCAAATCTTGTAACAAAAAGAAGAAGAGAGTGTGGAAAGGAATTGAGGGATTTTGTGTGTCGATGATGTATTGTCTATTCCTCTGTTGTCTGTAATCATGTATATACAATACAGAATCATGAATAAAAAAGTAAATGATTTTTCCCTGATTTTTCCTAATCTCTCTTATCCTAAATAATCACATTATCCTATCAATTACAATCAATCACATAATCATCAATCACAATCCTAATCTTCAATCATATCTTCAATCATATATTCAACACTCCCCCTCAAGCTGGTGGCTTGTATATATCCAAGACTCCTAGCTTGTTTAGAAGATATGTATGCTGTCTCTGACAAAGAGGTTTAGTGAAGATATCCGCCGGTTGTTCTGTGGTCCTTATCCCTTTAGTTTCGATGATCCCTTCTTTGATCTTCTCTCGAGTAAAGTGGCAGTCAACTTCTATGTGCTTCGTTCTTTCATGCAATACGGGGTTCGCCGTGAGCTTGAGTGCTGAGTCATTGTCACAGAAGAGTAATGTCGGACCTTTAATTTGTACCGCAAGGTCCAGAAGCAAGCCTCAAAGCCACACAACCTCACAAACTGTCTCTGCCATGGATCTATACTCAACTTCCGCCGATGACAGGGATACAGTGGATTGTTTCTTCGTCTTCCATGAAAGTAGTGAATCCCCAAACTTGATGCAAAATCCAGTGATAGACCTCCTACTCATAGGACATGTGGCATAATCTGCATCGCAATAGGCTGTCATCTCCATATTGCATCTTCTGGAAAGAAGTATTCCTAGTCCTGGACAACTCTTCAGATACTTCACCACTTTCAAGGCTGCATTCATGTGTGACAGCTTGGGGCTGTGCGTGAACTGACTGAGGGTTTGTACTGCGTAACAAATGTCTAGCCGAGTCATAGTGAGGTAGATCATCTTCCCAACAAGTCTTTGATAGCTTGTCGGGTCTTTCAACAATGGATCATCAGATGAAGGTGATATTCCAGCATCATAGTCAACACTGGTCAACTTGGCATTCTGTTTGATGGGAATGATTGCTGGTTTACATCCTGATAGTCCCGCCTCTGATATAATCTCCATGACAAACTTTCGTTGGCTAAGGAAATCCCCAAATCAGATCGAGCTATCTCTATTCCAAGAAAATACTTAGGTGATCCTAAGTCTTTGATATGGAAAGACAATGCAGGTGGTCTTTTAGCTTCTTTATAGCGGGACCATCATTTCCCATAATGAGTATGTCGTCAACATAAATCATCAAGTATATGGCCGACGTACCTTTTGCCCAGGTGAACAGTGCATAATCATGTTTGGATTGCTGAAAACCTGCTCTCGTGAGTGCCGCAGTAAACTTGGCATACCACTGTCGAGAAGCCTGCTTCAATCCATAAAGAGATTTGTGGAGATGACACACCTTAGACTCCCCCTATCTCCATAATCCTTGTGGAAGTTCCATGTAAATCTCCTCCTCTAGATCTCCATGAAGAAAAGCATTGTGAACATCCATTTGATGTGATGACCAGTTGGGAAAGGCAGCAACTGACAAAACGAACTGTGATGTCTTTGGCGACTGGAGAAAACGTCTCATGGTAGTCGAAGCCTTCTCTTTGTGTAAAACCCTTGGCCACCAGCTGGGCTTTGTGTCTCTCCACAGAACCATCTGCCCTATACTTTACCTTATAGGCCCACTTACATCAAATGGGTTTACGACTAGAAGGTAGAGCCACGATGTCCCAAGTGTGGTTATCTATCAGGGCCTTGAGTTCCGCCTCCATTGCTTTTTGCCAGCGCTCATCTTGTATAGCCTCATTATAATTTGAGGGCTCTTTTTCCTCAGAAATTTGGCTAATGCAACATAAATGGTCTGATAACAACTGATTGAAAAACACATATGATGATATGGGATAATGGGTACCTGATGATAATGATGAGGAACAGACATAGTCTTTGGTCCAAGCTGGTGGGCGAGTGATTCGACCTGATCATCAAGGTGGTTCTTCCAGGCTGCCTAGGAGGTGATTCTTCAACATTTCCAGATTCTTCGCTATTTGTCTCCTGGGATTGTTGTTCCATGAGTTGGTCTCGATTGGAAGCGTCATTATATGAACCATTGGCCGGTGGTGAGGGCAACCGTGAGGATGATTCTGTATCTACTATTGGATTTCTTGGAGGGGAGCCAATAAAAATAGATTCGCCAATAGATAGATCTTCTTCCGATAGGAATGGTCGACCAGTCCTCGTTTCTTCTGTAGACATAGGTGTAGCTTTCTGAAAATTGAAAACGTCTTCATGAAAAATTACATCCCTGCTGACGAAGAATTCTCCGGTAGATTGATCATAAACTCTATATCCCTTCTTTAAATTGGGATATCCCATGAAGATACATGGTCTAGCTCGAGGAGACATTTTGTCTCGGGGTCCGACTATGGTCACATAGCATAGACAACCAAATACTTTGAGATGTTTCAGAACTGGTTTCCTTCCATACAATAATTCAAATGGAGTTTTCCCTTTCAGAATGCGTGATGGCATCCGGTTTATAAGATACGACGCAGTAATCACACAATCTCCCCAAAAATCTTCAGGTATGGATGCCTGGAATCTAAGTGCCCGTGCTACTTCTAAGAGATGACGGTGCTTTCGCTCAACAACCCCATTTTGTTGTGGGGTATAGGTGCATGTACTTTCATGCAGAATTCCATTTGAGGACAGAAAAGACTTGCAATCTCCACTAAAAAATTCTCTCTCATTATTAGTGCGAATGCGACGAACTGATTTTCCAAACTGAGTTTTGGATAAGGAAAGGAAGATTTTGAGATAAGATAGAACTTGAGCCTTTGATTGTAAGAGAAAGACCCAAGTGGCACGTGAAAAATCATCCACTATTGTGAGGAAAAATCTTGAACCATCACGATTTATTGTGTGATATGGTCCCCAAACATCAGCATGTATTAAAGAAAGGATGTCGTCTACTCGAGTTGTACTAATTTGAAAAGGTGCACGAGTTTGCTTTGCCAGTGGGCAAATGGGACACTGGGGACTAGGAAAAACAGCAGTGTGGCCCAATCTTTTATGATAAAGAAAATTCTTTTCATTGGCAATAGCGTTACACAATGGTTTATTGAATGCAACAGAGGATAATGAAATATCAATCCAAAAATATAGTCCTCGATAGGCTCTACCCAAGCCCATCAGTTTGCTAGTCAAAGGGGCCTGAAATAGACATTTGTCATGGTAAAAAATGACACGACAAGAATTTTCTTTACAAACTTGAGAGATTGATATGAGATTAAACTGGAAAGTGGGGACATAAAGGACATTTTCGAGAGTAATGAGTGAGTTGAGATTGACAGTGCCAGTCATTCCAACATGTGTGGTGCTCCCATTTGGGAGTTGGACTGATATTGGATAAGATAATTTATTGATATTGGAAAAGAATTTTGGATTGCAGATAATATGATCACTAGCCCCTGTATCAATGATCCATTCATCATCTGCTATTGAGTTCATCAAGTAGTAAGAAATACTTGTAAAACTTCCTGTCTTGTCAGAAGGGTCCAATTTCTTCAGAGCTTCCATCAGCTCTCGATATTCTTCATGAGAAATTCCCTTATCAGCTGTATTTCCCATCACCTGAAAAACAGTTGAAAGCTTCCCTTTTTCTTTTTCACCCGGTCTTCCGTGTAATTTCCAACAATTTTCAATGGTGTGATGAGGGCGTTTGCAATAATCACAATACAACTTACCCTTCCCTCTATTTTTTATAAATGATGAGGGCCTGCTCACGGCATGGGCCGTTGTTCCCGCATATGGGCTCTCAAAATTTGGAGATAAATTCCCTTTTGGGCCGTCGAGCCCAGAAAATTGCTGCCTGCGTGGGCCTTCGGAGCCGTAGAAGCCCATTGCTTAAGCACCGTTGGATTCCAGGAGCGCGCCTTTTTGTGGGCCGTCGAATCCAGCAGCTCCTAGGATTGATCTGGAGCCGTCGGATCGGCCAGAGAAATCACGGCCGTCCACCGACCGTATAAAAGACTTAGGGTTTTCGTGAAACCCTAGGTTGGATCCGAGGAACCCTAAATTGGGTCCTCATCCCTCTCTCCCTCCTGCGGCTCCTTCGTGGAACCCTAGATTCCTTCCCATGGCCTTCTATAGCAAGTGAGGGGAAACCCTTGCCGCCAGAGCCACACTTTTGCGTTCCTTGCCGAGATCTACTACTCTCTGTTGGCTTTCCTCCAGGATTGTGAGCTAATAGATGCGGCCGAGGCTTGGCATGGGCTCCATGGTTAAGATCTACGATTGAAACGAAAGGTAAGACTTATTTAATATAGGGAGGAATCTGATGGCTTTCTCTCTGTCTCGCATCTTCTTGTATTGTTGCAAAATCGGTTCCGACCAATCAAATCTTTCTTCGGCCGCTTCCAGTTCATTCCACAGACTTGAGAGTTTGTTAAAAATTGACGCAACAGTCATGTTTTCTTGCTTTAAACTTGAGATCTGTTGCGTCAAGGAGAAAAATTTGACTTGATCCAATTTTCCGTACATCTCCTTGATGTTTTCCCACATCTGTTTTGAGTCCTTCGTCGGAGGAAGACCCGCTGTGACTTCAGGTGCGAGACTGTTTCCGATCCACGTTTTGACTAGCTAATTACATTTTTTCCAAACTCACGCTAATCGTTCGTCGGACAGAATCAGGACTGTTCCGTTAATGAAACCCTCCTTGTCTTTTGTTACCAGAGCATGCTGGAACTCCCGCGACCAACTCGAGTAATTATCTGGCCCAATTAACTGTTGAGCAACGATCTTCAGTTCTGGTCCGTCGGCATTCGTTGTGAAGAGAGGGTCGCCGGGTTCTAGGCGACTACTGGCAGCGTAGATCGGGTATGGGAGGAGACCTGATGGTGGATTCAAGTATGGGTTTGTCCCTATACTCGATCCCTCAGATCCGATTGTGTTGCCTGCATTTGGGAAAAATTGACCCGAGCCCGATTCAACTGATCTGCCCGTCTGTGAATTGATGTTTGCGCCTGCCCCATTACTGGCTGGTAGGCCTCCATCAGATCGAACTCCCGGCGATGATGCATTTGGCTTGATCCCATAGTACCAATAATATGGTACAAAATGGTAAGGCTGACCCGAGTAGGGTTGCCCCAAATTTGCCTGAGCCGGAATAGGTATCCACTGAGTTTGTGGCTGCCTTTATTCTTCGGAAATTATAACAGAGGAAGATGATTCCAGGATCTGCGAGATTGGCGGTGTTGTTTCCCCTGCAGACTGATTGCTGGATCCTGAGGTAAGTGTCTGTGGGTTTGTCATCGAAATGGTTTTCTAAAAAAAGTTTTGCAGGTTTGTCTTTGAAGAAGATGGCAAAAGGCTGTTTTGTTCTGTGAAAAGTTGCAGCAACAAAAAAGGAAGAGAATAGTCCTGTTCTGTGAATGTCACTGTAACAGGTAAGTAGACGGAAGAGGTCATGTTCTGCAAGTGTTGCAGCAACAGGAACTGAAGAAGAAGCTATGCCAAGATTAAGGCTAGCCCTGATACCATGTAACAAATTGAAGAAGAAGAGAGTATGGAAAGGAATTGAGAGATTTTGTGTGTCGATGATGTATTGTCTATTCCTCTGTTGTCTGTAATCATGTATATACAATACAGAATCATGAATAAAAAAGTAAATGATTTTTCCCTGATTTTTCCTAACCTCTCTTATCCTAAATAATCACATTATCCTATCAATTACAATTAATCACATAATCATCAATCACAATCCTAATCTTCAATCATATCTTCAACAGATCTTCATCAGGTCCCTCACCAGGAAGCTCCGACACCATCGACAACGTCAAGGCCAAGATCCAGGACAAGGAAGGCACCCTGCCAGACCAGCAGCGCCTGATCTTCACCTACAAGCAGCTCCAGGACAGCAGCACCCTTGCCGATTACAACATCCAAAAGGAGTCCACCCTCCACCTTGTGCTTAGGCTCCGGGGAGGCATGCAGATCTTCCTTAAGCCTCACCGGCGAGACCATTAACCTCGAGGTCGAGAGCTTCGACACCATCGACAATGTGAAGGCCAAGATCCAAGACAATGAGGGCATCCCTGCGAACCAGCAACTTCTCATCTTCACCGACAAGCAGCTCGACTATGGCCGTACGCTAGCCGACTACAACATCCAGAAGGAGTCGACCTTCCACCTCGTCCTCCGTCTCTCCGCAAAGGCATGCAGATCTTCATCAAGACCTTGACTGGCAAGACGATCACCCTCGAGGTGGAGAGCTCCGACAGCATTAACAACGTCAAGGCCAAGATTTAGGACAAGGAAGGGATCCCACCAGACTAGCAGCATCTGATCTTCGCTGGAAAGCAGCTCGAGGACGGCCGCACCCTTGTCGACTACAACATCCAAAAGGAGTCGACCCTCCACATCGTGCTGAGACTCGGGGGAGGAATGCAGATCTTTGTTTAGACCCCCACCAGCAAAACCGTCACTCCGGTGGTCGAGAGCTCAGACACGATCGACAACATCAAGGCTAAGATCCAGGACAAGGAAGGCATGTCCCCAGACCAGCGGCCATAGCCCCACACATTGAGTAACTTATCCACCCTAGTTTCACATTAATACTTTCGAAGGGAACGATTCAAGACAAGCATTGTTCATAAAGACACCCTGGCGGACTACAACATCCAAAAAGAGTCGACCCTTCACCTCGTGCTCGGTCTTCACGGTGGATTCTAAGTAGTGGGGTCGGGTCTACTGGAAATTTGGTGTCTTTATGAACAATGCTTGTCTTGAATCGTTCCCTTCAAAAGTATTAATGTGAAACTAGGGTGGATAAGTTACTCAATGTGTGGGGCTATCAATGGAATAAGTAGTCTATCCACCCAGCTTGAATCTTACGCGGTCCATGAACTTAGTGTTTCATGGTTTGAGTTCTGCACTATATAGGGAGAGTATCGCTTCTGTTTTTTATTGACATGCAGTTTCATTTTTTTGCAGACTTTCAGGTTCTGATCTTCCATAGAATCTGGTCGGATGCTCTCGATGGAAACGCCTCTTAATTTCAGTGAATGATGCTGCTCATCCATGTTCTCTTCCCAAACCATAGGATCCTTCAGCTTTGCCTTGCCACGTTCAGTTGCCCTGCTGGTGCTTGTTTTTGGCAAATCTGTTGGTGAGCCCTTATACAGCACAATCGCAACCCCATCCATTGGTGTTTCAGGTATGATTTCTTCTTCCCTCAAATCCTCTATGGATTTTCCATAAAAAAATCTCCCAATAAGGGCTGACTTCATTAACTTCAGCTTTCAACCATGGGCCATTGGGTAGCTCTTTTGTATTTCTAGATTTTACCTCCTTATAAGGGACCTCTGCACAAGTTTGAGAGTGATGTCCTACCTTCCCACATGAGTAACAATAATGAGGCAGCCTTTCATAGCGAAAATCCAGCCATAGTTGTTTACCCCTGTTGCTGAAAATTGACCCAGAGAGCAGAGGGTTTGTAAGGTCTATCTTTACCTTGGCTTTCCCTATCTTGTAGGATGTATATCCTTTAGATTCAATTCTGACTTCCGAGACATTACCAATTTCCCCGGCCACCTTTGCTATCACTTTCTTCGAGATCCATTCAATTGGCAAACCATGTATATGTACCCAAAACTCACAGTTGTAAAATTGTAGCAAGCCGGAGGTATATTAGGCTCCCATAAGTTCAGTAAGAGTAAGTTATTTACAAAAGAGCATAGGGTTTGTAAGGTCTATCTTTACCCTGGCTTTCCCTATCTTGTAGGATGTATATCCTTTAGATTCAATTTTGACTTCCGAGACATTACCAATTTCCCCGGCCACCTTTGCTACCACTTTCTCCGAGATCCATTCAATCGGCAAACCATGTATATGTATCCAAAACTCACAGGTTGTAAAATTGTAGCAAGCCGGAGGTATATTAGGCTCCCATCAGTTCAGTAAGAGTAAGTTATTTACAAAAGAGTAGAGGGTTTGTAAGGTCTATCTTTACCCTGGCTTTCCCTATATTGTAGGATGTATATCCTTTAGATTCAATTCTGACTTCCGAGACATTACCAATTTCCCCAGCCACCTTTGCTATCACTTTCTCCGAGATCCATTCAATTGGCAAACCATGTATATGTACCCAAAACTCACAGGTTGTAAAATTGTAGCAAGCCGGAGGTATATTAGGCTCCCATAAGTTCAGTAAGAGTAAGTTATTTACAAAAGACCAGGGACCTTGGTGAAGAACCCTATCCTTGTCTGTTTCCTACCCAAATTTAAACTAGAAAGTACCTGGTGCTAATGGGGATATCTCTACATTGTCCATTTTCCATACGCGTCGCATTGTGCTCTGAAATGCTTGAATGTTCACCTTTGGATTCTGATATAGTTGGCCAATCAAAGATAGTCGGCATTCTTCAATCTTCTCTGGGGTTATTTCATCATCAACTATGGTGATCTTTTGCTTTGTCCACAACTTTCCCATTCGCTTGCAAAGGGCAGCAAGGCAAACTTCAGATTCTTCCATATCCTCCATAAAAGCGCACATAACAGTGCAGAGATCAAAGGCTTGTTAAAGACCCAAACAGGACCAGAGTGGACGAAGATGGGGGACCAGCAATGCATCACGATGATTCCAAAGAAGACTAAGATGCAGAAGCAGGCCGATTCAGATAGAAGGAAGAAAGAGAAACAGGTTAGGGTTTTTTGATGAAAATAGGTGGGGATTCTAAGGATGAGAGGTGATTTTTGGGTAATGGCTGAGTTGATTTGTCATGATGTCACAAGAGAAAGTAGGTTAGGGTTTTGTGGATTTTCAGGGTCTACCCAGAGGTAGAAGAAGACTCTCCTGCGAGAGAGAAAGAAGCTCTTATTTCACTACTCGAGCTTAACAGAAGCTCTTATTTCACTACTTGAGTTTAACTACCTAATTAAGTGGCCTTTTTTGTCCTATAAAAAAGGATATTGGATGAGATTTTCCATCTTTCAGAGAATCACAAGCACCGATTTTAAGGACATAGTACGAACTAATGGTGGGCAGATACAAGGAAAAAAAGAACAGCTAATAGATGGGTCAATATGACTAGTGATTATGGATAAGATTAGAAGTGGTCTATAAATAATTATTGGATGCCAAGATGGGGGTACAAAGGTCATGAGATTGGTGAGTCACAAGTTAAATCTCGTAAAGAAGATAAGCTAAAAATAAATACATGGATGGTATTTCATTAAACAAAACATTTGTCGGATGAAGTTTTCCCCCAATCGAGAATGGAGGAAGACATCATTAAATAAAGAAGAGTCGTGCACCAATGACAACGATGATGGTGGTGGCCCAAGCAGACATTAGTTGACGCAATGGTTTGTGTTTTTTCTTAATTTTCATTTCTTTTCCTCGCAGAGGCCGGCAAGCACGCTCGTACAAAATTTTGGACTTCGCATAGAAGAGGAAAGCCAAGCAACGAGATGACTCCGAAGCAAAATCAGTGGTGGGTGGAGGTGTAGTGGATGACAATCGATAGATAGAATCTTTCCTGGCGTGCTCGAATGATAAATCGTTTTCAATCCTGTTGGCCAATCGCCAGTCACTTCCGACGTCAAAAAAGTCTCCAAACCTTATCAATTTGCCAAAAAGCTTTTTCAAAGGCCAAGAAGGCACAGCGCGGTGACAAACATTATTGCCCTTTTTTATTTGCACTGTCAATTGTTGCGATCACTGGAGTAAAAGCAAGGTTAACGCAGTGGGTGGTGTCTCGCCATCCAGATGGTGCAATATAGGTCTCGACTAGCTTTTGTGCCGGCCGAATTGTCGAGCAGCACAAGTGTTCAATTTGATTTGCAGGAACGTTTAGGAGAAGATGTCTAGTCTTGCGAGGAGGCGTGAGCTCACCTGAACTGTTTCGTGATTCATCGGATGCAGAAATTAGCTATGGGAAGAAAAAGAAGAGAGAAAATGAAAGGAAAAAGGAAAGAAAAAAAATTAATTACAAAATTCGAAAACATTAAAAGAAAAAAGCTATTTAAAAATTGTTATGTTAGCATTCAGTCACTGTTCAGCATCCATGTCATCATCGGCAGATCAAAATTGGTTGGATAGGCTGAATTGATATCAACATAAAATGTTTAGGACTAAATTGATTCAATTGAAAGGTTTATGGTACTTTTCCTTTTTTTTGTCCCACCTTCCAGCATAATGATCTCCAAGCGTAGATTTCTCACATCACACCTCAAATTCTTGTCCAAGACGAAGAGGATCCATCCGTCTGACAAAAGCCATCAAATTCCAACAATATTGAGTCCTCACTATTTTCCTTCAAACCCATCATTTCAAATCCAGCAGAATTTGCAATTTGTACATTTGGTAACGAATTTAAAAAGCTTTAGAACGGTTCAAATTGTGAATTGCCATGAAAGCAATAGAGAAGCAGAATATTGACTTGCTTAGTAGCTTAGTAGCTTAGAAGTATAATAAGATGCACATCTTATCAACATGAATATATTGACTTGCTTAGTAGCTTAGTAGCTTAGAAGTATAATAAGATGCACATCTTATCAGCATGAATATATTGACTTACTTAGTAGCTTGAGTGATCTTGCAATTTATTTACAACACCTAGTATAAGCTTCAGAATTTAATTAAGCATGGCATATCCAAACAGGCAAATAGAAAGCATTGGTGTCCAGAAAGAACTTGTGTCCATCCCCACCGGATGCATGGTACCAGACTCCAATCAAGGACACGAAAAAGAACTCGGCAGGCACGATCAATATTAGGTACCACACAGCACCGGATACAGGACATCGACTAGGACAACAATGGTCCACCAAAAATATTCTCTTAAACGAAGGTATTCGTGCTTGGATGGCGGCTCAAAATCAGCCTCATAAAAACCTTATATTCCCTGAGGAGGTTCTACCCCATGGAAATGCTCTTTAATGGAACTTTAGCTTTAGCTGATCGTGACCAAGAAACAAGCGGTTTCGCTTGGTGGGTCGGGAGTGCACGACTTATCAATTTATCCGGTAAACTGTTGATAAGTCGCTTAACATGTACGCCACCTCGTCAAGCACATGATAACCGCCTTCCAAGCATAAGCTCGGATGCAAGACCTACCTCCCTCGACGCCACATTCAAGCACAAACCAATTGGCTGCCATGGGCCTCTCATCTATTCACCACTCAATTGGAGAGGTCGAAGCAGACACCGCCAAGGAAGGCCTTCGATAGCGAGTCTCAGACGAAGATCTCCAGCTTGAAGCTAGCCCGACTCAATTTGTTGTGGCTGAACGCGAAGAATTGGTGCCACTCCGGCGAGTCGGTCCGCTCGCCAAGCCAGTGAATCGCCCACTTTGAATAGACTTAATGAGTCGACACGCTGATCTTCATGTAGGAGCTGCCATTGTGACCGAGACCTCGTAGCTTGACGATCTTGATGGATAGGTACTGCATTGGCTCCACCAAATCGTACAAATGGATCCTCTCTGTCTTGGATGCGAATCTCAAGTGCGACAACATCTGCCTGTTTCGCCGGAAGTGGTCGTCAATTAAAGGCCTTATATAGCATTGGACAAAGTGTGACCATTGAAAGCAATTATCATTTAAATTCCAAATTCTAACTTCTCTGGAGATTCTAGGCCTCGACTTGATTTTATTGGAACCACACGTTCTTATTCATAAACGGTTACCATTTGGTTTATATCTCTATTTTTGCATCTTTTACCAATCTTGTAATCAGCTGCCCCCTTTTATCACATGTTGATTTCTAGTCTTTGTCAATTGCCTTTCCCATATTAGCCGCCAATTTGTAGTGATAGTTAGCAGCTGCCCTATTGATAATGCAATATGAACTCTCACGAGTCCATTAAAATTCGGGTTATTTCTTTTCTGTTAACATATGTCCCTTTTAAAAAAATATACTAGAGTGTCGGGGCTATCTTTTCAAATTCTAGGTGGAATACCAGCACCCTGATAACCACTTTATCTTCTCCCATGTTGATTGGACACATAGCCCGATCGACCGAATTTCTTTGTTGCCACGATTTTCTACTAGCATGTAGAACTACTACTCAGAATTCACTTCACCATTTTACATCTACGCCATCCTTGAGAGCAAGTGGCTATTCACCGTGACGATCTTGGTGATCAAGTATTGCATTGGCTCCACCAAATCGTATAAGATTGATCCTCTCCATCTTGGACGTGAATCTCATCTGCGATGGTATCTACCTGTTGCGATGGTATCTACCTGTTTTTTGGAAGGTAGTCATCAATGAAAGACGTTTTACCAAATGTTTTGGATTTTTGATTTGTCAAATGAATTGAATTCTATGATGACTCAAACATAAAACAGCGTTTTTGCATTCAAACGTTCTTAGCAGCATTTTTTTTTTTTTTTTTTTTTTTTGGTTTTGTGTGGATCGTTGGTTGAGTTTTTCCTTTTTAAATGATTTCCACAAAAGTCATCTCCTTGTAAGAGCTGTCTAGACCTGGGTTCCATCCATGTCGAGAGGATTAAATTTTCTTTAGCATTGATGTAATCTGTTAATTCTTACATATGGTGCGAAAATGTGTTGCAAGAGAGCTGTTGGCTGAAATCTCTGGTAAAAGTAGGTTGTTTAGAAGTGTCCTACATTGATCAGTGGAAGCATTTTGCATTCAAACGCTTTATTTTACATATGAGTGTTGTACAGTAATTTTTATGCAAAAATAGGTTCTAATAAAAACAAGGTTAACCCTGTTCCCGGACCGGAAAAACAGGGTGGGTCGGGAACAGGGTCCAAAAAAAAGAACCGGTTATAACAGGGTCAGGTACAGGGTCCAGGTCTAAACCATACCCACCCTGGACCCAGTCACCCCTAGGGCTATCAATGGAATAAGTAGTCTATCCACCCAGCTTGAATCTTACACGGTCCATGAACTTAGTGAGTTATTTCACTACTCGAGTTTAACTACCTAATTAAGTGGCCTTTTTTGTCCTATAAAAAAGATATTGGATGAGATTTTCCATCTTTCAGAGAATCACAAGCACCGATTTTAAGGACATAGTACGGACTAATGGTGGGCAGATACAAGGAAAAAAAGAACAGCTAATAGATGGGGCAATATGACTAGTGATTATGTATAAGATTACAAGTGGTCTATAAATAATTATTGGATGCCAAGATGGGAGTACAAAGGTCATGAGATTGGTGAGTCACAAGTTAAATCTCGTAAAGAAGATAAGCTAAAAATAAATACATGGATGGTATTCCATTAAACAAAACATTTGTCGAAGGAAGTTTTCCCCCAATCGAGAATGGAGGAAGACATCATTAAATAAAGAAGAGTCGTGCACCAATGACAACGATGATGGTGGTGGCCCAGGCAGACATTGGTTGACGCAATGGTTTGTGTTTTTTCTTAATTTTCTTTTCTTTTCCTCGCAGAGGCCGACAAGCACGCTCGTACAAAATTTTGGACTTCGCATAGAAGAGGAAAGCCAAGCAACGAGATGACTCCGAAGCAAAATCAGTGGTGGGTGGAGGTGTAGTGGATGACAATCGATAGATAGAATCTTTCCTGGCGTGCTTGAATGATAAATTGTTTTCAATCCTGTTGGCCAATCGCCAGTCACTTCCGATGTCAAAAAAGTCTCCAAACCTTATCAATTTGCCAAAAAGCTTTTTCAAAGGCCAAGAAGGCACAGCGCGGTGACAAACATTATTGCCCTTCTTTTATTTGTATTGTCAATTGTTGCGATCACTGGAGTAAAAGTAAGGTTAACGCGGTGGGTGGTGTCTCGCCATCCAGATGGTGCAATATAGGTCCCGACTAGCTTTTGTGTCGGCCGAATTGTCGAGCAGCACAAGTGTTCAATTTGATTTGCAGGAACGTTTAGGAGAAGATGTCTAGTCTTGTGAGGAGGCGTGAGCTCACCTGAACTGTTTCGTGATTCATGGGATGCAGAAATTAGCTATGGGAAGAAAAAGAAGAGAGAAAAAAGTCCTCGACAAGTGGATCATCTTCTCTCCTAGGGTTTCCTCCTCTCCGACTATGGAGCTCATTCTCTACCATATGTGTAGGTTTCTTCTACCAGCTGGGTAGATTGTGCGTCCTCCCCCATCTCTCAACCTTGAGTTTTCCGCTTGCCTAGCAGTCTCTTTGTTGTGTCCCGTCCAAAAGCTCGCTGGCATCCCTCTTCCGAATCCCTTCAAAACCCTAACCTCGAAGCTCAATCACTCCCATCTCGTCGCCTGTCCTCCCATCTCGTCTGCCCACAAGCCCCCTTCGATCCAGAATCATCGATCTGTATACAGATAAGATGGAAGATCAGTCAGATGAAGCCAGACGGCTAGCGGCGCTCTGCAAAAGCATGGGCAACCTCTGGAATGCAGTTGATGTCGTCAACCTCCCAGGTGCTATCTCCCCTGAAAAACTTACAGAATGTCGAAAAACCCTATTTGGCCGTTTCTACACTCTCCTTGCCTTGAACTTTCCTGCTTTTGTTACAACTATGAAAAAGGCTTGGAGAACGGATAAATTTACTTGTGCGATGCTGGAACTTGGTTTCTTTTCTTTCTGTTTCGAACTGGAAGCTGAAAAGCAGAGAATTCTTGAATCTGGGCCTTGGTGTTACTCTAGCCACCTATTAGTACTCAAGCAGTGTGAACCAGATACTCCAGAGTTCTGCTATGATTTCACACATTGTGATTTCTGGGTCAATTTGATTGGCTTACCATATGGGAGGGTTACCTATGATGTAATACAGGAGTTGGCTTCCAGAATCGGGGAAGTGGTGGAGGTAAAACTAGAAGAGAAAGGTAATAGCAATTACAAAGTGAGAAAAGCTAGAGTCACATTACCATTATCAAACCCACTAAAGATAGGAGTGGTAGTGAACCTGGACAGCAAATGCATTTGGGTTGAATTTAAATATGACCGTCTACCTTATTACTGTTATTCATGGGGCCGAATAGGGCACTATGCCAAGAAATGTGCTGAAATACCCTATAAGGAGTCTGGGCTGGAAGAAAACTTACCTGCCCGCTGTGGTGACTAGCTGAGATCTGAGGTGCGCCAATTAAGCCCATATGGCAAAATCTTCTACGGGAAAGTAGAACTCCCTCCTGAAGATGTTGATGTAGTGCCTGAAACCCAACTATCTCCTGAACCTGTCACTGAACAGCATGTCCCAACATTACCAGCCCTTCCAGATTGCACCAACCAACCAGGATTAAAAGACCATTACCAGCCCTCAATGGAACTTACTGTGGCCTAAGAGAAAAGCCCCCAGAAATGAGGCAGCAACTGTGTGGATGAAGAACTAGCCCTGATCCTTCGTGAGGAAGCTGATGTAAGGCAAAACCTGCCTTCCCCTGCAAAATTGAAAGGGAAATCTGTCAAGGTTGAAATAGGCTAGTGAATCAACCTAGAGGGGGGTGAATAGGTTGTTACGGAATTCTTTTGGAATCTTTTGCAGTGGAATACGTTGATATCAAAGATATATCAATAATAAATAAAGCACGTATTCATAAAGTAAATAGAGTAGAGTAAGAGAAATTGACACAAGGATTATAGTGGTTCGGCTTAGTCCAAGCCTACGTCTACTCTCCACGCTGGCAGCCAACTGGCTGTAATCACTATGTAGCAAACGAGAGCCGTTACGGAAACGGACTAGACTTTTTCAATAGACGTCTCTCCTACAAACTTCCTGCTGTCTGTCGCACTATATCTCACTCACTTTGATACACAATTTGAACATGAAAAATTTTAGAGAACAAGTGATTTTGGAGATTCTAACATCGAGATTTTTCTACCCAGTCTCTCCTTATTTCCAAGCAACATCGATCCACCTTAAATAGCCTCCGTGCCTTCATACCCGTTGGCACTTACCAAAAATTCATCCAATCAACCCGTTGGACTGAATCAATTTAAGTGATCTCCTTGTCGCCGAAAACGTAAGTAGACAATAGCTTGTCAATCCTGTTCGCCCATACAATCAGGATCTTGAGTTCCCAAAATTAGATTCTTCCAAAAATAAACTTGATCCTCAACGAATAAAATCCAGAGAGTAAATCTTCCAAGCTCTTGATCACAGCCAGAGATATTCCATGGTTAAGATTAGGAAATACGAAATCCAATATCTTACTTTCCTTAGCCATGAGAATAACCTGTGGCCAACCTGTAAAAATCGCGAACTGTCTTCAGACTTAAATTTGGGTCTTTGAAGGTCATTAGACTGAAACTGAGTCTTGAAGGTCTTCAGACTAAAACTGAGTCTTGACGACTTGAGAAAAACTTCGGACCGAACTTCGGGTCCGACGTCTTTTGAAAACTTTTAGACCTTGAAAACTTCGGACGTAACCAATCGAGTCTTGGAGTCTCTAGACCGTCTTGTTGAGGCTGTTTTGTCAACTTCAAAACTCCAAGAGATTTTTCTTCAACAATCTCCCCCTTTTTGATGGTGACAAAACCCTCGACAGATTTGCGAATTTAAAAACCTGCAAGGAAAAACTCATATATATTTTGAGGATTATATCTGCAAAATAGAGTGTTAGTCCAATAACAATTATCCTCACAAAATATAATAATCCTGCAATCAAATTCACAAGTCTAGATCCAAATCATCAAATCAGCATAAGGTCATAGAAGTCAAACAACCCAATCGAAATCCAAAACGAAAACAGTCTAAATAAACTTCAAAATAAAAAACTCAATAACTTCAAAATAAAAACTTAAAAACTCTCAAAGCTTTCTCAAAGCTTCGAAAACTTCAAATCTTCAAAACCTGCAATCAAATCTGCGCAACTCTCCCCCTTTTTGTCCCATCAAAGAGGTAGAGTGAATGTGATAAAGTTTTGAAAATATTTAGGGGCCTGCAGGGAAACGAACAAGTTGAAACTTGCTAAGCTCCTGAACTGACTTCTCGAGTTTGGCAAGGTTTTCCTTCACTGAAGCTAATTCTACACTAGTCTGATTCGATTCCATTTGTGCTCTCAGTGCATTGATCTGTTCCTGCATGTTCACTGAAGTACTCAATAGCGCCTTTTTCAAATCTCTCATCTTGAAGTCCATCCCAAAACCTGCTTTTCAAGTCCAAGATAATATCCAACAGGCGAGTAAAGGCTGCGGAATTGGCATTGCTTCCACTTGGACCAGCAGAATGAGTTTGGAAACTAGGAGCTTCCCTTTCAGCCCTTTCCTTCTCGACATGTGAGGATTCTTCATGCTCAGGGAAGTGAGATGCATAAACCTCCTCAGGGTCAGCACCAGACCTACTCACATCACTAAAGTGTAGTGGCGATATCGTTCCTTGTTTTACAGCAACTCCCCCTAAATGAATGCCAGTGGGTGGAGTAGAAAATTCATCGCCAACATCCATATCAGCACGTGGATGTTTCTCAGTCTCTTCCCCAGCAAAAGATGGCTCAAATGCAGCAGCCATATCCTTCTGCATTTTGCTTTCTTCCTCATCCTTCTTCCTCCTTTCTTCTTCTTCTCTTCTCGTTCTTCCTCTTCTTCTTCCCTTCTTCTTTTTTCTTCAGCTTCCTCTGTCTCTCTTCTTCTTCTCTCTGTTCCTCTTCTCTTCTTCTCTCTTTTTCTTCCTTCTCTTTCCTCTGTTTCTCTGCTTCCCTCTCCTCTGCTTCTCTTCTCCTTCTCTCTTCAGCCTCTGTTCTCAAAACAACAGGGCTTCTCATCCTAGAGAGAGTGGACAGAGTCATGGTATCTTCTTCATCCTGCTCATCTTGCAGGATGATTTTTCTTCTTTTCTTTTCAGCCATGGGCTCTTTGCCCTTCCTTTTCGATGAAGCAGTGGGGATCTCCCTTGAAGGTGTTTCCCTCCTCAACCTTTCCAATGCTGCATTCAGTTCTGGAAATTTCATCTTCATCACCATTTTCTCACCAACAAGCATCGAATTCAACTTAGTTAGGCATAAAGATGCAGGAACTTGAATATCGAAATGCCTAAAAAGTTTGGTGATGATGGATGAATAAGGCAGCTGACCCTTATCCTTCACCACACTTCTATACATATGAAAAAGAACGACATGTGGAAGTGAGAAGGGTCTGGCCTTGTTGATGGCAAACATCGCTTTGCCTCTATTTTGGAAACATCGATCTTCGAGGTCGTTTTGGCCGGATGCGTTGATGACAATTTTATGCAACAAAACATTCGTGGCATTCATCCTAGTGTACGATATCTTGCCTTCAACAGCTTCTGTCTCGTACAATATCCAAGGTTGCATAGGCTGTTGAGACTTTGATTGGCTGGAAACTCCTTCTTTCCACACCAATAATGTCAGGCCAAAAAGTCAACATCAACAACATAGTCTTTGTCCATGAAAGAAAAGGACAAATGATTTGCATCCAAAAAGATAGATTCCAAGTAAAAGTAAGCCGCCAGTTCAGAGTGGGCCACAGTCATATGCATGCAGAAATTCTCCAATTGCAACCTAGCAAACTTCCCTCTTAAATTAATCTTTATCGAATCTAGGAAGTCAAAATCCACACTCCTTGGATTGACCACTCCCCTCTTCAACAGCTTCACATAAACTCGTTCATGCTCCCTCGACCGAAATAAAGTTCCCGAAGGACAAACAGTATTAGCAGCCACACCAAAACGAGGTTCAAAGTGAGAGAACAATCTCTCATCATCATCTAGGGTCTCAACAGGAGTATTTTCAAGTGGATTACTCGAAATATTCTCTAGCGTCCTCTGTGCAGTACCTTCACCAACAACATTCAGCTTCTCCATCTCCATCAAAAACGCATACTCACTCCTAAACCCTCTTTCCTTCAAACATTCCTCGATCGTCTTAAGGCTAACCTTTCCATCCTTAAGCCTTTTATAGAGATCGTAAGCCACATTAGGTTTGAGAGTTCTTACCGATTCTGCCTCCGTAACAACTTCCTCAAAGTGTTGACTTTCAGCTTCTTGTTGAGGCGAATCTTCTTCCGTTAAATCCACTCGAGTAGGACCCTCTTGCTGTCTCTGTGGTCCCCTGCTGGCGATTCTAGAGGACTTGCGAGACGACATTCTTGGAGAGCAAGCAAAGTTTCAACTTGAACGTGAGGAAAAATGGAAACTTTGTGGCGAAAAAGAGATGAAACAGAAATGGCAAAAGGAACTTTTTAGGGTTTTGAGAGTGAAAGAGTATGAGGATGAATCGCAAAGGAGTAGCTGTGAGTGAAAAGTGACGGTTCGAGTGTATAAATAGTGAGAGAGAAATCACCAGAATACGAATCGTCGCCAAAAAGTAAAGGTAAAGAATTGCCAAAAATAAACCGTAAAAAGAAAATCGCCCTTTTTAAAAATATAAACTGCCATTAATACGTGTCGAAAAGAGTAAAAAGAGATTTTCAAATATCGAAAAGTAATTACCAAAAATAAGTTAAAGAGAGAATACGAAAAATTCGTAAAGAGATTAAAAATACGAGTCCGCGGATGTTCGGACTTTACCTTTGAGTTTGAACCCTTTTTCAGATTTTACCTTTGCGTCTGAGCACAATCAGACTTTATGTAGAGTCTGAAACACTCTCAAACCTTGCTTTGAGTTTGAGCCATCTTCAGACTTAGCGTTGAGTCTGAACCACCTCCAGACTTAGCGATGAGTCTGAACCACCTTCAAACTTTAATCTTGAGCCTGATTATCTTCAAAATTCACAATACCCAGTCTTGAAGGAATTGATTCAAAGTGAGCCTTCTCCAGGGGTTTTGTGAATATATCTGCCAATTGATTTTTTGAATCTACATGCTGAATCACAACATCTCCATTTTGAACATGATCTCGAATGAAATGATGCTTGATTTCAATGTGCTTTGCTCTTGAATGAAGTATTGGATTCTTTGTGAGGTTGATTGCGCTGGTATTGTCACATTTGATTTCAGTATGAGTTTCATCAACTCCAAAGTCTCTCAATTGCTGTTGCATCCATAGAATTTGAGAGCAGCAACTTCCAAGAGCTATGTACTCTGCTTCAGTGGTTGAAAGAGCCACGGTACCCTGTTTTCTTGAGAACCAAGACACCATCCTGTTTCCCAATAATTGACATGTACCTGTAGTGCTTTTTCTATCCACTCTACAACTAGTAAGGTCAGCATCAGAATATCCTAGGAGAGTAAAATCTCCTTGCTTAGAATACCATAGACCTAGCTTAGATGTAGTTGCAACATATTTAATGATACGCTTAACAGCAGACATATGAGATTCTTTAGGGTTAGATTGAAATCTAGCACATATGCAAACACTAAACAAAATGTTAGGTCTAGAAGCTGTAAGGTAAAGAAGTGACCCGATTATACTTCTATATAGTTTTTGGTCTACACTCTTTCCTTCTTCATCTTTATCCAGCTTTAATGAGCTTGACATAGGAGTTTCTGTTTTCTTGCAATTCTCTATTCCAAACTTCTTGATAAGGTCTTTTGCATACTTCTCTTGATGGATGAAGGTTCCTTCACTTGATTGTTTGACTTGAAGACCCAAAAAGAAGTTTAGTTCTCCCATCATGCTCATCTCAAATTCATTCTGCATACACTTTGAAAAATTCTTACAAAGTTTCTCACTAGAAGAACCAAAAATAATGTCATCAACATAAATTTGAACAAATATGAAATCCTTGCCTTCTCTTTTTATAAATAAGGTAGTATCTACTTTACCTTTAGAGAAGCCATTTTGTACTAAAAAATTGCTTAACCTTTCATACCATGCTTGGGGTGTTTGTTTTAAACCATATAAGGCTTTCTTCAGCTTGAATACAATGTTTGGTCTTTTAGGATCTTCAAATCCTGGTGGTTGTTCCACATAGACTTCTTCTTGGAAAATTCCATTTAGGAATGCACTTTTCACGTCCATTTGGAATAACCTTTTGGTTTAGGAACTAGCTCCCAAACGTTGTTGATTTTGAATTGATTCAGTTCTTCTTGCATTGCTTCGATCCAGCTTTCATCTCTCAATGCATCTTCTATATTTTTCGGTTCGATCTCATAAATTAGTGCAAGAGCACTAGAAGCTTCTCGTCTTTTAGATCTTGTACAAACTCCTTCATCAATATTGCCAATGATGAGGTCTGGGGGATGACTTGACTTTTGCTTCCAACTTGTAGTTGGTTTGTCAGTTTGGTGAAGCTCTTCTTCAGTTGGAATTTCTGAATTTGTTTGAGGCTCAGTATCTGAAACTTGATTTTCTTCATGAGAGTTTGTAGACACTTGGCCAGACTCAAAATCTTCAGGTTGAGTCTGATTTTTTACTGAGTCTTCAAACCTCACATTCATGGATTCTTCCATAGTTTGTGTGCGTTTGTTGAAGACTCTGAATGCTTTGCTTGTCATGGAGTAGCCAAGGAAAATTCATTCGTCTGATTTTTCTTCAAACTTACCAATTCGATCACTGGAATTCTTTAGGATAAAACATTTGTAACCGAATACATGAAAATATGAAACAACTGGTTTCTTACCTTTGAGTAGTTCATAGGGTGTCTTTCCTAATATAGGTCTTAGAAAAATTCTATTTATAATATAACAAGCAGTAGAAGTAGCTTCAGCCCAAAAATGAGGTGAAATGTTACTTTCGATTAAAAGAGTTCTTGCCATTTCTTGCAAAGAACGATTTTTCCTTTCTACAACTCCATTTTGTTGTGGAGTGTATGGGGATGAAAAATTATGTTGAATACCAATGTCATCACAGTATTTGGCAAAATCATGATTTTCAAATTCTCCACCATGGTTGGTTTTAATACTTGAAATCGCATATCCTTTTTCAATTTGAATTTTCTTTGCAAACCTAGTAAAATGAATCAATGCATCAGATTTATTTGCAAGAAAGAAAACCCAAGTAAAACGAGAATAATCATCAACTATAACCAAATAATATCTTTTACCTCCAATACTTTGAACTCTTGTTGGTCCGAATAAATCCATGTGTAACAGCTGCAAAACACGATTAGTGGATACTTGATTTATAGATTTAAAGGAATTTCTAACCTGTTTACCAAGTACACGGGGAGTGCATAATTCATGCTTTTGATACTTGAGGTTAGGAAGTCCTCGAACAAGCTTTTGGATGACACTTTTGCGATTTGCCTAAGGTTGACATGTCCAAGCTTCCTACGCTAGAGAATGACTTCATCTTGAATCGATATCAAGCATTGAGGACTGTCAGACCTTACGTCTTGCAAATAAATATTTCCACGTCTTCGTCCAGTAAAGGATTGTGAGAGATCCTTGCTTGTTCCAGAACATATATCTTCTTGAAAGTTGATTTTCTATCCAGAATCGCATAATTGACTAATACTCAATAGATTGTAGTTCAATCCTTCAACAAGAGAGACATTGTTGATTGTGAGATTTCCAATCATCACAGTTCCTTGACCAACAATCTTTCCCTTGGTGTTACCACCAAAAGAGACATTTCCTCCTTTTATATGAGAGAATTTTGTAAAACAACTTGAGTCTCCTGTCATGTGTCTTGAACATCCACTGTCCAAATACCACTTGACTTTCTTCTTGAAGGTAACCTGCAATTAAAAGAAAGACTCATGTCTTCTTTGGTACCCAAATCTTCTTGGGTCCATCATTTTTAGTAGTATAAATAGTCTTTGCCCAGCTCTTCTTAACAGGTTTCCAAACTTTGGGACAATCCTTTTCAAAATGATCAACACTTTTACATTTTGAACAAGTAAGAGCATTTCTACCAACAGGCTTTACAAAAACCTTTTGGAAGTGATTTTTATAAAAAGTTTTTGTTGGCCTACTCCTAATTCTTTCTTTTACCTTTGGGAAATCGATCAAAGGAATGGTTTCTTGTGTCATTCCTAAACCGGACTTATTAAAGTAAGGTCTTTGGATAGAAAGAATTTTATCCAACTTTTCAGAACCTATTGAAAATTTCTTTGAGACTTTCAATAAATCTTCTTTCAAGCAAGCATTCTCTTTTGAAAGTTCATTCTCATTTTCTTTCGAAACAGCAAGAAACTTGTCTAGACTTTCAACTTTTTCAAGTAAAATCTTTTCTTGTTGTTTTAATTTGGAATTCTCCCTTTTAGTTCAGCGATCCTTTTAAGAGAGCCTTTAAGACTAAGACAAAGTTCATCAATGTATTTTGATACTTTGGTAGGAATTTTTAAATTTCTAACCTTGATACCATTGTTTGAGTCTGAGTCTGAATCTGAGTTTGAGTCTCGAGTCGAGTTAGAGTCTGGGTCTCGAGTCGAGTTTGCCATAAGACATATGTTTGCATATTCTTCATCACTCTCCTCACATTTAGTGTCACTCCACGTCTCAGCTTTGAGTGCTTTCTTGAACTTTTCAGGTTTCCCTTTCTTTTTCTTCAATAAGGGACAGTTGGGTCTGATGTGTCCTTTTTTCTTGCATTCAAGGCAAACAACTTCTTTGCTGGTATCTTCTTCTTCATTTGATCTCCTTTGAAATCTTTGATTGTTTTGTTTTTTTCCATTGAACTTTCTACCTTTTCTATTCAACCTTCTGAATTTTCTAATCAGAAGTGTCAATTCTTCATCATCCAAGTCTTCTTCGAATCGTAACATCGAATCATCATTAGATTTTAAAGCAATTGACTTCTTACCTTTTGTGTCAAATTCCTCATTGAATTGGTCGACTTCATAGGATTGAAGTGTGCCGACCAATTCATCTACCGAAAGAGGCATGATCCTTTGTGTTTCTCTTATAGATGTTTTGACGTGATTCCAATCTTTGGAGAGCCCTCTCAACAATTTATTGACCTTCATAGGTCCTGAGATTGGCTGTCCTTGGTATGCCAAGCCGTTTACAATTTCTGTAAATCGACTGAACATATCCGTGATGGTTTCTCTTGGCTTCATTTTGAAGGCTTCATATTGGCCAAGAAGAATATTGATCTTGGTTTCTTTGACTCGATCTGTTCCTTCATAGGTGACGTGCAATCTGTCCCAAACTTCTTTGGCTGTTTCACAAGATGAAATTCTATTATATTCAGTAGGAGATAATGCACAATATAGAGAGTATATAGCCTTTGCATCAAGGGCTTGTCTCTTTGAGATATCGATGTGCGTTGTTCCCACTCCATCAGGTAATTCTTTTCCTGTGATAGATACAGCTTTAGGAGTAATTCCATTCTCCACTACATCCCATTCCATCGGATCTTTAGGAGTAATGCCTTCATCTTGTTTTTCCATACGTTGTACTCCTTGCCATCGAAGTAGGGAGGTCTGGTATTGCTTTGCCCTTCTATTAAACCTGAAGCCAAAACACTAGCCATAGATCTTTAGATTCAGAAGTAATAATACTTCTAATGAATAAGCAACCTGCTCTGATACCAATTGAAATAGGCTAGTGAATCAACCTAGAGGGGGTGAATAGGTTGTTGCGAAATTCTTTTGGAATCTTTTGCGTGGAATACATTGATATCAAAGATATATCAATAATAAATAAAGCACGTATTCATAAAGTAAATAGAGTAGAGTAAGAGAGAATTGACACAAGGATTATAGTGGTTCGGCTTAGTCCAAGCCTACGTCCACTCTCCACGCTGGCAGCCAACTGGCTGTAATCACTATGTAGCAAACGAGAGCCGTTACAGTAAACGGACTAGACTTCTTCTATAGACGAGTCTCTCCTACAGGCTTCCTGTCGCTATCGCACTATATCTCACTCTCTTTGATACACAATTTGAACATGAAAGATTTTAGAGAACAAGTGATTTTGGAGATTCTAACATCGAGATTTTTCTACCCAGTCTCTCCTTATTTCCAAGCAACATCGATCCACCTTAAATAGCCTCCGTGCCTTCATACCCGTTGGCACTTACCAAAAATTCATCCAATCAACCCGTTGGACTGAACAATTTAAGTAATCTCCTTGTCGCCGAAAACGTAAGTAGACAGTAGCTCGTCAATCCTATTCACCCATACAATCAGGATCTTGAGTTCCCAAAATTAGATTCTTCCAAAAATAAACTTGATCTTCAACGAATAAAATTCGGAGAGTAAATCTTCCAAGCTCTTGATCACAGCCAGAGATATTCCATGGTTAAGATTAGGAAATACGAAATCCAATATCTTACTTTCCTTAGCCATGAGAATAACCTCAGGCCAGCTGTAAAAATCGCGAACCGTCTTTAGACTTAGATTTGGGTCTTTGAAGGTCATTAGACCGAAACCGAGTCTTGAAGGTCTTGGATGAAACGAGTCTTGACCCGACTTCGACGGAAAAACTTCGGACCGAACTTTTGGGTCCGACTGTCTTTGAAAACCTTTAGACCTTGAAAACTTCGGGCGTAATCGACTGAGTCTTGGAGTCTTTAGACCGTACTGTTGAGGCTGTTTTGTCAACTTCAAAACTCCAAGGGATTTTTCTTCAACAAAGGTCACTACCCCAAAGAAGGGCAAAAGATTCTGCCCGTATGGAGCACAATCATCCAAACATCACTCTGTGGAAAGCACCCAGCTAGTGGAAACACCCATTCGGGTAGTAGATAAATCTGATCAATGGGCTTTGGTGGCTAGCCCTAATAAGCCACCAACTTACCCATGAAGATCTTGAGCTGGAATTGTCAGGGGCTGGGCAACCCCCTAACAATCCAGGCTTTAAGAGTCACTGTCACTCATGAACGGCCCAACCTTGTTTTTATTATGGAAACAAAAAACCAAGAACAGAAAGTGCTTAGTTTAAAAAGGAAACTCAAATTCACAAACAGTTACATAATCAACCCAGAAGGTATAGCAAGGGGCTTAGCTCTCTTTTGGGATGATCAAGTACACCTCTCGATCCAATCCTCTTCAGCTGAAGTTATATACACCCAATGCCTCCTGAAAGACAGCCAACAGAGGATGAATATCATTTTTCTGCATGCCCCCAATGAATTCAGAGAGAGAATGCTGCTATGGGATCAGATTTATTCGGTAAGTATGTCTTATACACTACCCTGGCTCTGTTTAGGTGACTTCAATGAAATCCTATACCATTGGGAAAAACTGGGCATGAAAAGAGCAGAAACTTACAGGTTAAATGCCTTCAAAGACTTTGTAAATCATTGCTCCCTAATGGATCTTGAAAGCAAAGGGTGTTCTTTCACCTGGTCAAACAACCGTGAGGGAGATGATCTAGTAAAAAAGAGGCTAGATAGAGTTTTTTGCTCTCTTGATTGGCGAGTCACTTACCCTCAAGCTGAATGTCCAGCTCTTCCTGCAATTGGTTCAGATCACACTCCTCTGCTGCTTTCCCTAGTAAAATCAAAAAATAAACATCCAAGACAATTCAGATATGAGGCTTACTGGGTTGATGATGGGGAATGCAAATATATAGTAAGTGACACCTGGAATACACCCACTCTACAGAATCTCAATGTGGCTGGAAAACTACAGCATGTACAGGAACAGCTAACCAAGTGGAGCAAAACCAGATTTGGCAATGTAAAGAAAAAGATTAACTAGCTGAAAGGGGAGCTTCAAAACCTAATGAATAGCACAAACATTAATGAAGAGGCTCAGCTCATTAAACAAGTGACTCAAGAAATTGATCAGTTATGGAAGCAGGAGGAAATGTACTGGGGAATGAGATTAAGAATTAATTGGCTGCAGTGGGGTGATAAAAACACTCGATTCTTCCATGCCACTACAATACAAAGACGGTGTCGCAATCAGATTACTATGCTGAAAAATGATGCAGATGCATGGATAAGAGAGGATCAGCAGTTGAAAGCAATGACTACAGAATATTTCAAAAATCTATATACAACTGTCGGCCCCCGAGATTGGCAACCCATATTACAATATATCCCTCACTAGTGGATGACCAAATGAATCAAAACCTAGTTGCTCCACTAATAGAAGAGGAGGTTACCAGAGTAATGATGTAGCTTGGAGCTTACAAGGCCCCTGGTCCCGATGGCTTCCATGGCAGGTTCTACAGGGACAACTGGGCAGCTATCTTTAAGGAGATTTTCAATGAAATGAACCTTCTACTCAGCTCGGGCCACCTTGATCCTGCAATAAACAACACATTGATCACTCTCATACCAAAGATCCCAAACCCTAAAAAATTAGAGCAGTTCCGACCTATCAGCCTATGCAATTTCCTTTACAAAATCACTTCGAAAGTGCTAACCAATAGACTGAAACCTATTCTACCTCACATCATAGCAGAGGAACAGAGTGCATTCGTGGGAGGCAGACAGATTCAAGACAATATTCTGATAGTCCAGGAGGTGTTGCATAAACTACGCACCAGCAACAGGAAAAAGAAGTTTCGTGCAATTCTAAAACTTGACATGCAGAAGGCGTATGATCGTATAGAATGGGATTTCCTAAAAGCCTGTCTAAGCAAAATGGGATTCTATGACTTGTGGGTGCAATGGATTATGAAGTGTATCACCACAGTAAGTTTCAGTATCAATTTTAATGGGGAACCCTTACCTTCTTTCAAACCTACCCGCGGATTAAGACAAGGGGATCCTCTCTCCCCTTATCTCTTTATAATTGTGGCGAATGTGCTATCTGCTATGATGAAGAAAGCAATTCAGGATGGCACACTCACAAGTATAAAATTGAACAGAAACTGCCCCACCTTATCTCACCTCCTTTTCGCAAACGATTCAATCTTTTTCTTGCACGGCACACTGGTAGAGAGTTAGAATTTGGCTGCAATCTTGAACCAATATTGCTATGCCTCGGGACAGGCTATAAACCTGAAAAAATCAGGTATATATTTCAGTAAGGGTCACCCAACAGCCCTCAGAAATAATATGGCATCAACACTTCGAGTTCTAGAAATCTCAAAAACAGGCAAATATTTGGGCATACCTTCAGATTGGGGCAGCTCCAAAAAAAGATGTGTTTGCTTTGATCATGGCTCGGGTCAATTCAAAACTAGACAGCTAGAAAGAAAGGTTGTTATCAAAAGCAGGAAAGGAAATCCTAATAAAAGCAGTCATACAAGCCATCCCACAGTATGCTATGTCAATTTTTAAAATACCACTATTTATTTGCAAAGCAATTGAGAAGAAGGTGGCATCATTCTGGTGGAAAAACAATGAAAAAAAGGCTGGGAACTGTTGAAAACCAGGAAGAATGAAGGGGGATTAGGTTTTAAAGATTTGCAGCATTTCAACATAGCAATGCTTGCAAAACAGACTTGGAGAATTGCTCAACACCCAGGCTCCTTATTATCAAAACTATTGAAAGGGTTATATTACTCACACTGTGATCTTTGGAAGGCTAGTACCGGATCCCGTCCATCTTGGGGTTGGCAGAGCATCCTCAAAGCCAGAGATTCCCTTGCTCCTCAGGTCATATATAAGATTGGAAATGGCAAAAACATATCCATCAGAGAGGATCGCTGGTTAAAAAGTGGCCTCATAACAAGCCAAACAACAAGCAATGAGCCACTCACAGTCGCTGAACTCATCAACCCAGAAACAGGTTCGTGGAATGCTAATCTCATAAATGCTCTGTTTCATGAAGACAGGGCTCGGGAAATCCTAGCTACTACCATTGAAGGATGTGACACCGCAGATAAATTGGTTTGGATGCACTCAAAATTAGGAGAATATTCAGTCAAAAGTGACTATTTCATCTTTAAAGAAGCCTCGAACAATTCACAGCAGGCATAACCCACATCGTCATACATAGCAAACCCAAACCTGTGGAAATACATTTGGAACTCCATCATCCCCCTGAAAATCAAAATTTTCTTATGGAATGCCTGTAATAACGCCCTAGCCACAGCAGAAAACGTACACCACCGTAACATCATACCTTCCTCTCTCTGTCCAATCTGTCAGAGTGAAAGCGAAACCCCCGAACACACATTGTTACTCTGCCCCTGGACTCGCCAGGTCTGGAAGTCCGCCCCCCACCAGATCCGAATTTCCCGACTCAGCCTCACGAGAATAGAGAATTGGCTCTACAAAATTGGTGAAAACTCAGCTACAAGCGACAAATTTGAAGCTACGGGGGTGATGCTGTGGAGTATTTGGAAGGAACGAAACAATTTCATCTTCAACAAACAGCACCCGAAGCCACAAGCCGCGATTTACAAAGCAGAGGCCCTCACAAAAAGTTATCGAGCTGCAAATCGTAAAACACCTACGCGGAAAACAGCAAACCACTTATCTGATCGCTGGGATCCTCCTCCTCTAGGCTCAATCTGCATCAACCTCGATGCGTTGTTCATCCCAGATCTGCACGAATGCACAGCATCAAACTCAGAGACAAACCTCCCGAAGAACAGAGCAGCTATAGCATGCATCTGTCGAGATCACCATGGAAGAGTGGTAGATGGAAATGCGAAAGTGGTTGACGCCGCCTCGGCTCTACAGGCGGAAGCACTCTCCATGGATGAAGCCCTAACCCTAATCGAGACAAAGAACTTTCTCTCTCCTCAAGTACTCTCTGACTGCTCTGAAGTGGTGCACGCGATGAAGACTTTAGATAGCCTCACGTGGGAAGTTGAAGCCCTCTTGGGCCGGGCCAAAGCAAAAGCAAACAGAATCCCAAGTATAAAAATAGCCCACTGCAGCCGAAATACAAACCAATTGGCAGACTGGCTTTCGAAGGCACGCCGCACGAATGTACTCCCCCTGAACTGGCTGTCCCACCCCCTGCTCTTGTTGACCTGTTATGCACTGATGTTCTTGGTGTATCTTCTATCAATCAGTAATACTAGTTATCTCGGCAAAAAAAAAAAAAAAATGAAAGGAAAAAGGAAAGAAAAAATTAATTACAAAATTTGAAAACATTAAAAAAAAGCCTATTTAAAAATTGTTATGTTAGCATTCAATCACTGGTCAGCATCCATGTCATCATTGGCAGATCAAAATTGGTTGGATAGGCTAAATTGATATCAACATAAAATGTTTAGGACTAAATTGATCCAATTGAAAGGTTTATGGTACTTTTCCTTTTTTTTGTCCCACCTTCCAGCATAATGATCTCCAAGCGTGGATTTCTCACATCACACCTCAAATTCTTGTCCAAGACGAAGAGGATCCATCCGTCTGACAAAAGCCATCAAATTCCAACAACCTTGAGTCCTCAATATTTTCCTTCAAACCCATCATTTCAAATCCAGCAGAATTTGCAATTTGTACATTTGGTAATGAATTTAAAAAGCTTTAGAACAGTTCAAATTGTGAATTGCCATGAAAGCAATAGAGAAGCAGAATATTGACTTGCTTAGTAGCTTAGTAGCTTAGAAGTATAATAAGATGCACATCTTATCAGCATGAATATATTGACTTGCTTAGTAGCTTGAGTGATCTTGCAATTTATTTACAACACCTAGTATAAGCTTCAGAATTTAATTAAGCATGGCATATCCAAACAGGCAAATAGAAAGAATTGGTGTCCAGAAAGAACTTGTGTCCATCCCCGCCGGATGCATGGTACCAGACTCCAATCAAGGACACGAAAACGAACTCGGCAGGCACGATCAATTTTGGGTACCACATAGCACCGGATACAGGACATCAACTAGGACAACAATGGTCCACCAAAAATATTCTCTTAAACGAAGGTATTCGTGCTTGGATGGCGGCTCAAAATCAGCCTCATAAAAACCTTATATTCCCTGAGGAGGTTCTACCCCATGGAAATGCTCTTTAATGGAACTTTAGCTTTAGCTGATCGTGACCAAGAAACAAGTGGTTTCGCTTGGTGGGCCGGGAATGCACGACTTATCAATTTATCCGGTAAACTGTTGATAAGTCGCTTAACATGTACGCTACCTCGTCAAGCACATGATAACCGCCTTCCAAGCATAAGCTCGGATGCAAGACCTACCTCCCTTGACGCCACATTCAAGCACAAACCAATTGGCTGCCATGGGCGTCTCATCTATTCACCACTCAATTGGAGAGGTCGAAGCAGACGCCGCCAAGGAAGGCCTTCGATAGCAAGTCCCAGACGAAGATCTCCAGCTTGAAGCTAGCCCGACTCAATTTGTTGTGGCTGAACGCGAAGAACTGGTGCCACTTCGGCGAGTTTGTCTGCTCGCCAAGCCAGTGAATCGCCCACTTTGAAGAGACATAATGAGTCGACACGCTGATCTTCACGTAGGAGCTGCCATCGTGATCGAGACCTCGCAGCTTGACGATCTTGATGGACAGGTACTGCATTGGCTCCACCAAATCGTACAAATGGATCCTCTCTGTCTTGGATGCGAATCTCAAGTGCGACAATATCTGCCTGTTTCGCCGGAAGTGGTCGTCAATTGAAAGGCCTTATATAGCATTGTACAAAGTGTGACCCTTGAAAGCAATTATCATTTAAATTTCAAATTCGAACTTCTCTGGAGATTCTAGGCCTCGACTTAATTTTATTGTAACCACACGTTCTTATTCATAAACGGTTACAATTTCGTTTATATCTCTATTTTTGCATCTTTTACCGATCTTGTAATCAACTGCCCGCTTTTATCGCATGTTGATTTCTAGTCTTTGTCAATTGCCTTTCCCATATTAGCCACCAATTTATAGCGATAGTTCGCAGCTGCCCTATTGATAATGCACTATGAACTCTCACGAGTCCATAAAAATTCGGGTTATTTTTTTTTTTTGTTAACATATGTCCCTTTTAAAAAAATATACTAGAGTGTCGGGGCTATCTTTTCAAATTCTAGGTGGAATACCAGCACCCTGATAACCACTTTATTGATTGGACACATTGCCCGATCGACCGAATTTCTTTGTTGCCACGATTTTCTACTAGCATGTAGAACTACTACTCATAATTCACTTCACCATTTCACATCAACGCCATCCTTGAGCGTAAACCACTAGGCTGCCATGTGCCTCTTGTCTATTCACCGTGACGATCTTGGTGATCAAGTATTGCATTGGCTCCACCAAATCGTATAAGATCGATCCTCTCCATTTTGGACGTGAATCTCAGCTGTGATTATATCTACCTATATTTTGGAAGGTAGTCATCGTTGAAAGACGTTTTGCCAAATATTTTGGATTTTTGATTTGTCGAATGAATTGAGTTCTACGATGAGTCAAACATAAAGCAGCAATTATGAGATGAACTTATAATGCTAACTCTCGTATAATTGTTTAATAGAGAGATTAATTTTTATGATGTGTAGCGCGAGTGTATTCGTAATTTAAATTTTTGTTTACTAAATTTATTCAATAACTATTAATTTACGCATGAGCTTCTGCAAATATCGTTCCAAAGAAAGTCTTCAATCCACTGGGGTTTGAGTGGCGAATCTCGAAAGGATATTCGAATCATATTTGCTTTTGAGCAGGTGGGGCGGCTCGTTCATTTTCTCATTTCTTGCACAAAGGAGAGAGAAGAGGAGGGATGGAATCCAATGCTTACTTTACGATTTTTTTTCCATTCTTTTTTTTTTTTGGGTCAGAATAATATAGCTCCGTTACAAACCAAAATTGGACACCACAGAGTTTCAACATCTAAATATAAAATTAACCATAACGAATGGAGAGGGCTAGTAATCTAGTTCGGTGGAAGCTCTCCTATCTGGTGGGCTTTTGCAGCCCAATTAGTCACTCGATTGCCTTCTCTAAGCTCGTAGTCAGATTGACACCTTGCTACTGGGCCAAGAGGACCCAGCAATCATCCATAATAGATCTGGCAGCCCATGGAACTTCTTTATCGCTCAAGATACAATGAACGACTTCATTTTCTCATTTCTTGCACAAAGGAGAGGAAAAAAAAAGAGGGGGTGTAATCCAGTGCTCACTTCACGATTTTTTTTTTTTTTCCCAAGGGAGCTAGCTAATTTCGACGTTGGGGATAACATATACAAGGGCATGCTTTTTTCGCAGGGGAATGTATCAAAAAAAGTCTTAAACTTATTATATTCGTACTAATTCACTTTTCAATCTTTTAATTGGATAAACTCGGTCTTAAACCATTTCACATTTATACCAATTTAGTCAATTTTTGAGATAATATTTTACTCATAGGGAATATCCCTTGCCTCATCCCATGCATTCTCAAGAGGGACGTGAAATGAAAGAGAGGCCACAGCCACCCTTGCCCCTTCTCTAGGCTAAGAAAAGAGAAACAAATGTTTTGATTCCTGGATTTAATGACACCTAATCGTAATCTTCATAACGATCGCGATTTACTTTTAACTGACTGTTCAGCTTTTCCTATTCTTAGTCTCCATCTCGCGCGGCATGTGTACATCTACAATTTAGTACATCTGTAGTATGATATGATTGACCAGGGCAACTCTTATACGCGCCTAATTAAGTCCTTTCCGTTTCTGCCGATGAATAATAACATGATTTCCCTCCACCAATGCTTCAAGTTTTGATTGCTGGTGCACTATACAATGTAAGGTAGAAACAGTAATACAAGATATCGGATAATACTGACAGGATCGATTTAGTGATCTGTCTTAAGTGCGGTCAATTCCTCCCACCTCGAATACAAACAATTTCGTGTTTTTTGACTATCCACTCAGCTTGAATCTTACTTGGCCCATAAACTTAGTGAGTTATTTCATGACTTGAGTTTAACTTACCTAATCAAGTTAATCTTACTTGGCCCACAATGGTTGATACAATGATTTATGTTTTTCTCCATGGTAATGAGAAACAGCAATGACAATCTTTACTTGGCAAACCGATTCTAGTATAGGAGCATTTGTGGATTCCTCCTAAAATTTGTCTTTCACATAATGGGGAAATTACGTTAACTAAACATGCTCATAGTATATTTTTAAAATGGAAAAAGGCTATAACACTAATCGGTTTTAGTATGAAAATTCAGTAGGAATTTATTCAAATGAGGACAAAATGTTGATGTCTTCACTAAATTCCCGAGAGATCACGATGCTTCCCAACAAGAGGAGCGTAGATGGTGTTGAAGAAAAAATCCCTTGGAGTTTTGAAGTTGACAAAACAGCCTCAACAGTGTGGTCTAAGGATTCCAAGACTCGATCGGCTACGTCCCGAAGTTGTCAAGGTCTAAAGGTTTTCAAAGACAGTCAGACCCAGAATTTCGGTCTGAAGTTTTTCCGTCTGAAGTTAGTCAAGACTCAGTTTCCGTCTGAAGACCTTCAAGACTCAGTTTTAGTCTGATGACCCTCAAGACCCAAATCTAAGTCTGAAGACAATTCGCAATTTTTACAGGCTGGCGACAGATTATTCCTATGACTACGGAAAGATAGATATTGGATTTCGTATTTCCTAATTTTAACCATGGAATATCTCTGGCTGTGATCAAGAGCTTGGAAGATTTGATTCTTCGGATTTTATCCATTGAAGATCAAGATTATTTTTGGAAGAATCTAATTTTGGGAACTCAAGATCCTGATTGTATGGGCGAACAGGATTGATGAGTTGCTATCTACTTACGTTTTCGAGACAAAGGAGATCACTTAAATTGATTCGGTCCAACGGGTTGATTGGATGAATGTTTTGGTAAGTGCCAACGGGTATGATGGCACGGAGACTATTTAAGGTGGATCGACGTTGCTTGGAAATAAGGAGAGACTCGTAGAAATATCTTGATGTTAGAATCTCCAAAATCACTTGTTCTCTAAAGTCTTTCATATTCAAATTGTGTATCAAAGAGAGTGAGATATAGTGCAAAAGCAACAGAAGGCTGTAGGAGAGACTGTCAATTGAAGAAGTCTAATCCGTCTACTGTAAATACACTCTTTTGCTACATAGTGATTACAGCCAGTTGGCTGCCAGCGTGGAGAGTGGACGTAGGCTTGGTCTAAGCCGAACCACTATAATCCTTGTATCAATTCTCTCTTACCCTACTCTATTTACTTTGCGAATACGAAATCTGTTTATTATTGATATATCTTTGATATCAACGTATTGCATCGCAAAAGATTCCAAAAGAATTCCACAACAACCTATTCACCCCCCTCTAGGTTGATTCACTAGCCCATTTCAATTGGTATCGAGCAGTTGCTTGTTTATTAGAAGTGTTATTACTTCAAGCTAAAAATCTATGGCTAGTGTTTTGGCTCCGGGGTTAATTGAAGGTCGAGCAATACCAGACCTCCCTATTTTGATGGCAAGGATTACAACGTATGGAAAAACAAGATGAAGGCGTTCCTAAGATCTAAAGATCCTATGGAATAGGATGTAGTGGAGAACGGGATTATTCCTAAAGCTACATCAAGCACAGGAAAAGAAATAGCTGATGGAGCGGGGTTACCACAAGCGAGAAATCTCTAAGAGACATGCTCTTGATGCAAAGGCTATTTACTCTCTCTATTGTGCATTATCTCCTACGAGTATAATAGAATTTTATCTTGTGATACAACCAAAGATGTTTGGGACAGACTACATGTTACTTATGAAGGAACAGATTGAGTCAAAGAAACCAAGATCAACATCCTTCTTGGTCAATATGAAGCCTTCAAAATGAAGCCGGAGAAACCATCATGGATATGTTCGGTCGATTTACAGAAATTGTAAACGGCTTGGCATACCAAGGGCAGCCAATCTCGGGACCTATGAAGGTCAATAAATTGTTGAGAGGGCTCTCCAAAGATTGGAATCATGTCAAAACATCTATAAGAGAAACACAGAGGATCATGCCTCTTTCAGTGGATGAATTGGTCGGCACACTTCAATCCTATGAAGTCGAGCAATTCAATGAGGAATTTGACACAAAAGGTAAGAAGTCAATTGCTTTAAAATCTAATGATGACTCGATGTTACGATTCGGAAGAAGATTTGGATGATGAAGAATTGGCACTTCGATCGAAAGATCGAAGGTTGAATAGAAAAGGTAGAAGATTCAATGGTAAGAAACAAAACAATCAAAGATTTCAAAGGAGATCAAATGAAGAAGAAGATACCAACAAAGAAGTTATTTGCTTTGAATGCAAGAAAAAGGGGCACATTAGACCCAACTGTCCCTTATTGAAGAAAAAGAAAACAAGTTCAAGAAAACACTCAAAGCTGAAACGTGGAGTGACACTGAATGTGAGGAGAGTGATGAAGAATATGCAAATATATGTCTTATGGCGGACTCGGACTCGGATTCGACTCGGGACGCGGTTCGGACTCGGACTCGAGACTCAAATAATGGTATCAAGGTTAGAAATCTAAAAATTCCTACCAAAGTATCAAAATATATTGATGAAATTTGTCTCGTCTTAAAGGCTCTCTTAAAAGGATTTAACCGAAAAGGGAGAATTCCAAACTGAAACAACAAGAAAAATCTTACATGAAAAAGTTGAAAGTCTAGACAAGTCCCTTGCTGTTTCAAAAGAAAATGAGAATGATCTTTCAAAAGAGAATGTTTGCTTGAAAGAAGACTTATTGAAAGTCTCAAAGAAATTTTCAATAGGTTCTGAAAAACTGGATAAGATTCTTTCTATCCAAAGACCTTACTTTAATAAATCCGGTTTAGGAATGACACAAGAAACTGTTCCTTTGATCGATTTCCCAAAAGTAAAGGAAAGAATCGGGAATAGGCCATCAAAAACTTTTTATAAAAATCATTTCCAAAAAGTTTTTGTAAAGCTCGTTGGTAGACATGCTCTTACTTGTTCAAGATGTAAAAGTGTAGATCATTTTGAAAAGGAATGTCCCAAAGTTTGGAGACCTGTTAAGAAGAGCTGGGCAAAGACTGTTTATACTACTAAAAATGATGGACCCAAGAAGATCTGGGTACCAAAGAAGACATGAGTCTTGCTTTTAATTGTAGGTTACCTTCAAGAAGAAAGTCAAGTGGTATTTGGACAGTGGATGTTCAAGACACATGACAGGAGACTCAAGTTGTTTTACAAAATTCTTTCATATAAAAGGAGGAAATGTCTCTTTTGGTGGTAACAACAAGGGTAAGATTGTTGGTCAAGGAACTGTGATGATTGGAAATCTCACAATTAACAATGTCTCTCTTGTTGAAGGATTGAACTACAATCTACTGAGTATTAGTCAATTATGCGATTCTGGATATAAAATCAATTTTCAAGAGGATACATGTTCGGAACAAGCAAAGATCTTTCACAGTCCTTTGCGGTCGAAGACATGGGAATATCTATTTGCTAGATATAAGGTCGGACAGTCCTCAATGCTTGATATCAATTCAAGATGAAGTCATCCTCTGGCATAGGAAGCTTGGACATGTCAATCTAAAGCAAATTGCAAAAGTATCATCTAAAAAGCTTGTTTGGGGACTTCCTAACCTCAAGTATCAAAAGCATGAATTATGCACTCCCTGTGTACTTGGTAAACAGGTTAGAAACTCCTTTAAATCTATAAATCAAGTATCCACTAATCGTGTTTTGCAGCTATTACACATGGATTTATTCAGGCCAACAAGAGTACAAAGTATTGGAGGTAAAAGATATTGCTAGGTTATAGTTGATGATTATTCTCGTTTTACTTGGGTTTTCTTTCTTGCAAATAAATCTGATGCATTAATTCATTACACTAAGTTTGCAAAGAAGATTCAGATTGAAAAAGGATATGCAATTTCGAGTATTAAAACTGACCATGGTGGAGAATTTGAAAATCATGATTTTGCCAAATATTGTGATGACAATGGTATTCAACATAATTTTTCATCCCCATACACTCCACAACAAAATGAAGTTGTAGAAAGGAAAAATTGTTCTTTGCAAGAAATGGCAAGAACTCTATTAATTGAAAATAATATATCACCTCATTTTTGGGCTGAAGCTACTTCTACCGCTTATTATATTATAAATAGAATTTTCCTAAGACCTATATTAGAAAAGACACCTTATGAACTGCTCGAGGGTAAGAAACCAATTGTTTCATACTTTCATGTATTCGGTTGTAAATGTTTTATCCTAAAGAATTCAAGTGATCGAATTGGTAAGTTTGAAGAAAAATTAGATGAAGGAATTTTCCTTGGCTACTCCATGACAAGCAAAGCCTTCGAGTCTTCAACAAACGCACTCAAACGTGGAAGAATCCATGAATGTGAAGTTTGAAGATTCATTACAAAATCAGACTCAACCTGAAGATTTAGAGTCTGGGCAAGTGTCTACAAATTCTCATGAAGAAAATCAAGCCTTAGACGCAGAGCCTCAAACAAATTCAGAAATTCCAACTGTAGAAGAGCTTCACCAAATTGACAAATCAACTACAAATTGGAAGCAAAAGTCAAGTCATCCCCCAGACCTCATCATTGGCAATATTGATGAAGGAGTTCGTACTAGATCTAAAAGACAAGAAGCTTCCAGCGCTCTTGCACTAATTTCTGATATTGAAACAAAAAATATAGAAGATGCATTGAAAGATAAAAGCTGGATCGAAGCAATGCAAGAAGAACTAAACCAATTCAAAATTAACAATGTTTGGGAGCTAGTTCCTAAACCAAAAGGAAAATCAATCATTGGTACCAAATGGGTTTTTAGGAACAAGCTTGATCAACAAGGAAAAGTGGTAAGGAATAAAGCAAGACTTGTAGCAAAAGGCTACACACAAGAAGAAGGCATCGACTATGACGAAACCTATGCTCCTGTGGCAAGGTTAGAAGCTATAAGATTACTTCTTGCTTTAAAAATTTCAGGTTATTCCAAATGGACGTGAAAAGCGCATTCCTAAATGGAGTCATTCAAGAAGAAGTCTATGTGGAACAACCACCAGGATTTGAAGATCCTAAAAGACCAAATCTTGTTTTCAAGTTGAAGAAATCCTTATATGGTTTAAAACAAGCACCTCGAGCATGGTATGAAAGGTTAAGCAATTTTTTAATCCAAAATGGCTTCTCTAAAGGTAAAGTAGATACTACCCTATTTATAAAGAGAGAAGGTAAGGATTTCATACTTGTTCAAATTTATGTTGATGACATCATCTTTGGTTCGTCTAATGAGAAACTTTGCAAGAATTTTTCAAAGTGTATGCAGAACGAATTTGAGATGAGCAGGATGGGAGAACTAAACTTCTTTTTGGGACTTCAAGTCAATCAATCAAGTAAAGGAACTTTCATCCATCAAGAGAAGTATGCAAAAGACCTTATCAAGAAGTTTGGAATGGAGAATTGCAAGAGAACAGAAACTCCTATGTTAAGCTCATCAAAGCTGGATAAAGACGAACAAGGGAAGAGTGTAGACCAAAAGCTATACAAAAGTATAATCGGGTTACTTCTTTACCTTACAGCCTCTAGACCTGATATTTTGTTTAGTGTCTGCATTTGTGCTAGATTTCAATCTGATCCTAAAGAATCTCATATGTCTGCTGTTAAGCATATCAGCGTATCATTGAATATGTTGCAACTACATCTAAGCTAGGACTATGGTATTCTAAGAGAGGTGATTTTACTCTTCTTGGATATTCTGATGCTGACCTTGCTGGTTGTAGAGTGGATAGAAAAAGCACTACAAGTACATGTCAATTATTGGGAAACAAGATGGTGTCTTGGTTCTCAAGAAAATAGGGTACTTGTGGCTCTTTCAACCGCCGAAGCGAGTACATTGCTCTTGGAAGTTGCTTCTCTCAAATTCTATGGATGCAACAGCAATTGAGAGACTTTGGAGTTGATGAAACACATACGGAGATCAAATGTGACAATACCAGTGCAATCAACCTCACAAAGAATCCAATACTTCATTCAAGAGCAAAGCACATTGAAATCAAGCATCATTTCATTCGAGATCATGTTCAAAGTGGATATGTTGTAATTCAGCATGTAGATTCAAAGAATCAATTGGCGGATATATTCACAAAACCCCTAGAGAAGACTCACTTTGAATCAATTTGTTCAAGACTGGGAATTGTGAATTTTGAAGATATTCAGACTCATCGCTAAAGTCTAAAGATGGTTCAGACTCATCGCTAAAGTCTGAAGGTGGTTCAGACTTAACGCTAGGTCTGAAGACGTTCAGACTCAAAGCAAGGTCTGAAAGCGTTTCAGACTCTACGTAAAGTCTGATTGTGCTCAGACGCCAAGGTAAGGTCTGAAAAGGGTTCAGACTCAAAGGTAAAGTCTGAACATCCGTTAGACTCTGTACTATTTTATCTCTTTACGAATTTTTTTTTGTATTCTCTCCTTAACATATTTTTGGTAATTATTTGTCAGTATTTCAAAATCTCTTTTCGCTCTTTTTCTGACATGCATTAATGGCAATTTACATTTTCAAAAAGGGCAGTTTTCTTTTTATGATTTATTTTTGGCAGTTCTTTTCTTTCACTTTTTGGCGACGATTCGTATTTCGGTGATTTTTCTCCCACTATTTATACTCTCGAACCGTCACTTTTACTCTCAGCTACTCCATTGCGATTCAACTTCATACTCTTTCACTCTCAAAACCCTCAAAATCTCCTTTTGCCATTTCCATTTCGTCCCTTTTTCGCATCAAAGTTTCCATTTTTCCTCACGTACAAGTTGAAACTTTGCTTGCTCTACAAGAATGTCGTCTCGTAAGTCCTCCACTGTGCAAGCGGGGGACCACAGAGACAGCAAGAGGGTCCTACAAGGGTGGACCTAACGGAGGAAGATTCGCCTCAACGAGAAGCGGAGAGTCAACATTCTGAGGAAGTTGTTACCGGCGAACCGGTAAGAACTCTTAAGCCAACGTTGCTTTCGATCTCTATAAAAGGCTCAAAGAAGGGAAGGTTAGCCTTAAGACGATCGAGGAGTATTTGAAGGAGAGGGGATATAGGAGTGAGTATGTGTTTCTAAAGGAGATGGAAAAGCTGAAGGTTGTTGGTGAAGGCACTGCACAGAGGACGCTGGAAAATATCTCGAGCGATCCATTTGAGAATGCTCCTGCTGAAACTTTAGATGATGATGAGAGACTTTTCTCTCATTTTGAGCCTCATTTTGGTATGGTTGCCAACACTGTTTGTCCTCCGGGGAGTTTATTTCGGTCAAAGGAACATGAACGAGTTTATGCGAAGTTGTTAAAAAGGGGAGTGGTCAATCCATGGAGTGTGGATTTTGACTTCTTAGATTCAATAAGGATTAATTTGAGAGGGAAGTTTGCTAGGTTGCAATTGGAAAATTTCTGCATGGATATGACTGTGACCCACTCTGAATTGATAGCTTACTTTTACTCGAATCTATCCTTTTTGGATGCAAATCATTTGTCCTTTTCTTTCATGGACAAAGATTATATTGTTGATGTTGACTTGCTGGACATCATTGGTGTGGAAAGAAGGAGTTTCCAGCCAATCAAAGTCTCAACAGCCTATGTAACATTGGATATTGTACGAGACAGATCTGTTGAAGGCAAGATATCCTACACTAGGATGAATGCCACCAATGTTTTGTTGCATAAAGTGGTCATCAACTGCATCCGGCCAAAATCGACCTCGAAGACCGATGTTTTCAAAACAGAGGCAAAGCTGATGTTTGCCATCAACCAGGGCAGACCTTTCTCACTTCCACATGTCATACTCTTCCATATGTATAGGACAGTGGTGAAGGATAAGGGTCAGCTGCCTTATTCATCAATCATCACCAAATTGTTTAGGCATTTTGATATTCAAGTCCCTGCATCTTTGTGCCTAACAAAGTTGAATTCGATGCTCGTTTGTGAGAAGATGGTGATGAAGATGAAATTTCCGAACCGATCGCAAGACCGGAAAGGTTGAGGAGGGAAACACCTTCAAGAGAGATCCCCACCGCTTCATCAAAAAGGAAGGGCAAAGAGCCTATGGCTGAAAAGAAAGAAGAAAGATCATCCCGCAAGACGAGGAGGATGAAGAAGATGCCATGACTTTGTCCACTCTCTCTAGGATGAGGAGCCCTGTAATCCGGAGAACAGAGGCTGAAGAGAGAGCGAGAAAAGAAGCGAGAGGAGAAGGAAGCAGAGAAACAGAGGAAAGAGAAGGAAGAGAAAGAAAGGAGAAGAGAAGAGGAGAGAAAGAGAAAGGAAGAGGAAAGGCAGAGAAGAGAAGAGGAAAGAAGAAGAAGAGAAGAAGAGGGGAGAAAAAGAGAAGAAGAAAGAAGAAGAGAAGAAGAGAGACAGAGGGAAAGCTGAAGAAGAAGAAAGAAGAAGGAAGGCTGAGGAAGAAAGCAAAATGCAGGAGGATATGGCTGCTGCATTTGAGCCATCTTTTGCTGGGGAAGAGACTGAGAAACATCCTCGTGCTGATATGGATGTTGGCGATGAATTTTCCACTCCACCCACTGGCATTCATTAAGGGGGAGTTGTTACAGAACAAGGAACAATATGGCCACTACATTTTAGTGATGTGAGTAGGTCTGGTGCTGACCCTGAGGAGGTCTTTGCATCACACTTCCCAGAGCATGAAGAATCCTCACCTGCTGAGAAGGAAAGGGTTGAAAGGGAAGCTCCGAGTTTTCAAACTCATTCTGCTGGTCCAAGTGGAAGCAATGCCAATTCCACATCATTTTCACAGCTGTTGGATGTTATCTTTGGACTTAAAAGGCGGAGTTTTTGGGACGGATTTTGAAATGAGAGACTTGAAGAAGGCACCTGCTGAGTACTTCGGTGAACATGCAAGAACAGATCAATGCACCGAGAGCACAAGTGGAGTCAAATCGGACCGGTGCACTGGCTTCGGTGAAGGAAAATCTTGCCAATCTTGACAAGTCGGTCAAGAGCTTAGCAAGTTTCAGCTTGTTCATTTCCTCGCAGGCCCCTAAAAATTTTCAAAACTTTATCTCCATTTCACTCTACCTCTTTGATGGGACAAAAAGGGGGAGAGTTGCGCAGATTTGATTGCAGGTTTTGAAGATTTCATTGAAGTTTTTGAAGCTGAGGAAGCTTGGAGATTTTTTATTTATTTTGAAGTTTGATTTTATTTAGACTGTTTTATTTCGGATTTCGATTGGGTTGTTTGAACTTCTATGACCTTATGCTGATGTGATGATTTGGATTTAGACTTGTGAATTTGATTGCAAGATTACTATATTTTGTGAGGATAATTGTTATTGGACTAACACTCTGTTTTGCAGATATAATCCTCAAAATATATATAAGTTTTTTCTTGTAGGTTTTTAATTCACAAATCTATCGAGGATTTTGTCACCATCAAAAAGGGGGAGATTGTTGAAGAAAAATCCCTTGGAGTTTTGAAGTTGACAAAACAGCCTCAACAGTGTGGTCTAAGGACTCCAAGACTCAGTCGGCTACGTCTGAAGTTGTCAAGGTCTAAAGGTTTTCAAAGACGGTCAAACCCAGAATTTCGGTCTGAAGTTTTTCCGTCTGAAGTTAGTTAAGACTTAGTTTCCGTCTGAAGACCTTCAAGACTCAGTTTCAATCTGATGACCCTCAAGACCCAAATCTAAGTCTGAAGACAGTTCGCGATTTTTACAGGCTGGCGACAGATTATTCCTATGACTACGGAAAGATAGATATTGGATTTCGTATTTCCTAATTTTAACCATGGAATATCTCTGGCTGTGATCAAGAGCTTGGAAGATTTGATTCTTCGGATTTTATCCGTTGAAGATCAAGATTATTTTTGAAGAATCTAATTTTGGGAACTCAAGATCCCGATTGTATGGGCGAACAGATTGATGAGCTACCGTCTACTTACGTTTTCGAGACAAAGGAGATCACTTAAATTGATTCAGTCCAACGGGTTGATTGGATGAATGTTTTGGTAAGTGCCAACGGATATGATGGCACGGAGACTATTTAAGGTGGATCGACGTTGCTTGGAAATAAGGAGAGACTGGTAGAAATATCTTGATGTTAGAATCTCCAAAATCACTTGTTCTCTAAAGTCTTTCATATTCAAATTGTGTATCAAAGAGAGTGAGATATAGTGCGAAAGCAGCAGAAGGCTGTAGGAGAGACTGTCAATTGAAGAAGTCTAATCCGTCTACTGTAAAGGCACTATTTTGCTACATAGTGATTACAGCCAGTTGGCTGCCAGCGTGGAGAGTGCACGTAGGCTTGGTCTAAGCCGAACCACTATAATCCTTGTGTCAATTCTCTCTTACCTTACTATATTTACTTTGCGAATACGAAATATGTTTATTATTGATATATCTTTGATATCAACGTATTGCATCGCAAAAGATTCCAAAAGAATTCCGCAACAACCTATTCACCCCCCTCTAGGTTGATTCACTAGCCCATTTTAGATGGTCATGTACGGTAGCGAGCATAGTGGCGATTGTCACCGAAATGGCCATCCTAGGGCCTAGGCAAAGGCCGCCATGGCCTCATTGGCCGTAGGCAAGGCTGCCTTTGCTCGCAGCCCTCGGCAAGGCTAGGGTGAGGCTGGCCTCGCCTAGATCTAGGCGAAGTCGCCTCGCTTGCAACCTTGGGCAGGGTCGGGTGAGGCCCCCGACTGTCACCGGTGGCCAATGAGGGCTTCACGGCGCTTGCTCGTTGGCCACTGCAAGGAAAGTTTAGGGAGGAAGAAGAGAGAAAAGAAAAGGAAAAAGGGAAGAAAAAGGAAAAAATAAAAATAATATAAAAATAAAAATTCAAAAAAAATATTAAAAAATTGTCCAATCGACAACGTCAAGGCTAAGATCCGGGACAGGGAAGGCATTTCCCCAGACCGGCGGCCACACGTTGGCGGACGGCCGATGTGGATTCTTGGTGTTTACGTGAAATCAGGGCCGATATGTTCCTCATTGTGTGGGGCTTTCAATGGAATAAATAGTTTGTCGTCTGTGCATTGGTCTCTCTTCGTGGATGCTTGAGTTGAGATGGTGGTGCTTTGTTCTTGCTTTGGCTGCTGTAGCCGATTAGTTTTTTTTTTTTTTGGCTATTTTTTTTTTGTTAGTCCTACTTTATACCTACTCTACACTCACTCTCAGACTTTTGCCCTGCCTCTTGCAGGGCGTGGGCGTTGAGACCCACTCCTGAAACTTGCGCGTCCCCACCCCATCCCTCCCTGAGAAGGTGGGAGTTTGAACCCCTCACCTCCCCCTTTCATGTTGAAAGGGTGGCCACTAGGGCGAATTAAAACTTCACAAGGTTCTTCATTTACCCCAAACTTGTCGACGCGTTTATCCAGCATTAACTTTTGTTCCTTGACTTGATTACACAAGGAGTGGCCAACAGCTTGTTCGGCCATGGAAAACTACACCCAACTTCCTCTGAGGAGGCTCTTTGAACCACCCAATATTTGTTTTTCATATGATAAAGGCTCCCGAGCAAATAAGAACCTAAAAATATGGGAAAAAGTCACCAAAAATTTCAAATTTTATCAATTGTGATATATTTCTCCTTTTTTTTTATGATAGAAAAAACCACAAACTTTACCACGTGTGACGTGTTTACTTTAAATTTTTTCTATAATACCAAATCTCTTAAACTTATACTTATGTGACACATTTAATATAAAATTTTCTTTTGGGACATCAGAAACTCTAAACTTTTTCTATGACACTAAATTTTATGGATTAATGTGTTGCATGGATATAAGTTTAGGTTTTTGGCATTACAAGATAAAAGTTTAAGGTAAATGTGTCTCACTGGAAAAAAATTTTGATAAATATGTCATGTAGGAATGAGTTTGCGATTTTTAGTATTACAAAAAATAATTTAAAATAAAGGTATCACAGTTGATAAAATTTAAGATATTTTGTGGCTTTTACCCTAAAAATATTTGTTATTATAGCTCATTTATTGGGTCCTTAGATGTTTTCTAATTAATGATTCTTGACAAAACCAGATGGCGAACTTGGGGTGGGGGGTTGGCCATTCCGAAGGAGGGGGTTGGAATTCAACACTTACTTACGAAAGATCACGATGCATCTGCCCGTCGGGAGAAACCATTAAATCGGTCCACACACACCCACGCGCAAAAATAATAAAGTAAAATATAAAAAATTTGAATTCAATGACGATTCCGCTATTGGGGATAAGAAATGTAAGGGCATGCTTTTTCCACATCTCATTTGAGTGATTCACTTCCCAATTTTACCCTTTGTGGATCCCATCTTCTAGCATCCTTTGATAACAAGTTTAAAAAGCTTTGTAACGATTTAAACTATGAATCACAATGAAAACAATAGAGAAGTATAACTGTCACGCCCCGAACCCCGAGACACGTGAACAACCCGCCATGGTCGTGGAATTGCGACATTCCCAGGTAGTGTCGCCGACCCAATTTAATTTTATTATGCGCATGCGGAACGTATTAATAAACCCCTGACAATTTAAAAGCGGGATAGAAGCATGAACAAAAAAATCAATTTAATACAAACCAACATACTATCATAAAATCATCCAAAGTTTACATACAACCAAAATGAGTCAGAGTCTATGTGCATCAAAAAGAGGTCAGACTGCACACTAGGGGTCGATCTACCAAAAAGAAGAAACAGTCCTAAAGCTACTAGTCGGACTCGATTGTCGATCCCCCATCTTCAAGCTCTGCGACTCCCTGAACACTGCACCGGCAGTCCATGATCCTCCATTGGTACCGCCATCTACGGCCCTGAAATATTTTTCCCACAACGGGGTGAGACATTGTCTCGGCAAGTTCACCCCTCCTAAGCCCCTATTAGAAAGAAAATACACCCCAGCATGACCTAGCCACACATCAAGAAGACTTACCTCGCAATAGTCCGCGCCTGCAAGTTAGTACAGTTCATATTATTCAATCACGTGCAAATGTGACAATTGAATAAACCAAAGCACAATCACATCATCAACCAATCAACCACTTGGATCGTCTCAGCGATCAATCGGCTCGGCCGATTACATGTCATTCAATCAAATCAATCACTGCTCCCAACCTCGACCCTAAGGGTAGACTCAACCATCGATGGTAATCACGGCCCCACGTGGCACGACCTTTAATAAGGTGGTCAAACACGGCCTCGATAGGCACGGCCTCTAGTAGGCGGTTCATCACGGCCCCAAAGGCACGACCTCTAAAAGGTGGTTCATCACGGCCTCACTAGGCACGGCCTCTCGTAGGCGGTTCATCACAGCCCCAAAGGCAGGACCTCTAATAGGTGGTTCATCACGGCCTCACTAGGCACGGCCTCTAATAGGCGGTCAATCCCAGCCAAATTCCCAACAATTCCTACACTTGGAATTTCTACACATAACTCCTAAATAATGCAATCACACTCAATTCGCCACCAATCAAGCATCAAATTTAAATTCTAACATCACAAAGAAATGCGATCGGCACGAAATTCGAGCAACCGGGGCTAAAAATAAATTTTTCCGTTTTTTTATATAATATTTAATTAAATTTCGGAATATTTTAATATTATTTTATTCATCCGAATTTCGAACCAATTAAATAAATCTAAATTAAATTCTAATATGTCACATCACACTTAACATTAAATAAATCACTTTTAACCCTAATTAAACTCAAATTAACTTAATCCAATTCCTTAATCCAACTTATAATAAAATAATATAATCTATTCACCTAAACACACTTAATTTAAACTAAACATACTTAAGGCATAATTAACCGTCTAATCAAGGATTAGTGAGATAAACTCACGGATTTGGACGCCGCTTAGCTCAAATCGAAGAGGGCGACGCCGGGATCGACTTTCCCCAAAGGCGGTCTCGCGTCCGGGGCCGGGAAGGGGGTTGAAAAGGGCTCGGAAGTGGCTGGAAAACCCACAACTTCGGTGGCTGAACGGCGGCTGGACGGGAGGCCGGCGAGGCTAGTTGGCGGTGGCTCGGGCAAGGGGAAGGGCGAGGGAGCGGCGGAGGGGAGGGGCGGCTTGCCGGCGACGGGTGGAGGACGGCGACGACGGGCTAGCGTGGCTGAGGCGCAGGCTGGGCGTCGCGCGAGCTGGCGGAGGCGAGGCGAGACGGCGGCGTGCACGGAAGGCGAGCGGCGGGCGCGGGCTGGGTGGCGGCGCGGCGACGGCGCAGGCGGCGAGCGGCGCGACACGGCTGGAGGGGGGGTGGTCGACAGCGTGCAGCTCCTCCCTTCTTTTTTCTTTCCTTTTTTTCTTTCTTTTCCCCTTTCCCCCCCTTTTCTCTCTCCTAGTCTAGAGGTTGAAGAAGAAATCTCCACCCTCCACTTGTCACCACCTCCTTCACCCTAGCCACATCACCATGACATCACGTGGGTGATGTCATCTTCCACTATCTCCTTCCCACAACTTCATTCAATGGTTGCATTTCACTTTTCCGCCGGGGTCTAATTTTTGCACATTCTAATTTCCTCAATTTCTCAATCAATTCTCTTCTAATTGAGTCCAATTAAAATCCATAAAATTAATCCAAGATCCTATTAAGATTTGTGACATAACCGGGCCTCCAATTTTTAATTTCAATTTCAATTTTCACGGTTAAATTCAATCGGTGCGATTTCAAAGACACCCGATCCATGAGTAGCTTTCGGGGAATTTTCTTGCATCCAACCCGAGGGTGATCGGTCCCGAGCTTGACACATCAAAATCCCTTAATTGCTTCACCCAATGGACCAGTCCTCACGTGAGTGGCCAACTCAGAAGGACGACTACACGCACAGATGAATCGCCCGGTTCAATTGACTGAAAATAAATTCAAGAAAATTCGGGATGTCACAATAACATTTGGAGAAGCATAAGAACACAATCTGTATAAGCATGAATTCGATGTTGATTCCAATGTTGGGGATAATAAATATAAGGGCATACTTTTTCCACGTCTCATTTGAGTGATATACTCCCCGATTTTATTCATTGTGGATCCCACCTTCCAACATCCTCGGTAATCAAGGTTACGACTCATTCTCCAACGTCAATTTCTTGCATTGCACCTGTGTTGACACTTAAGTTTTGGCTACCTAATCATTCATTACATAGAATTTTTTTTTTTTTTTGGTCAGTCCTACTCTATTCCTTAGAATTAATTTGCATAGTATTTAGTTTTAGGAGCATTTATTATTTAGTTTCGTTAATTGCATTGGACTGATGATAGGTGGTAAATGATTCTGAGCTCAATGAGGCCTGTGAGGTAGAGAATAAGATTGAGTTCACGGAAGCATGAAATTCAAGCCCATTGAATACCTCATATGGACAAAAATTGCCTGTGCTGCGCATGAGTAATCAAAATTGCAAAATTTTGAAGTCAAGAGATCATATTCTCGGCCATGGAAAGACACGACAAGAGGAAACAAGGGCTGAATACGTGCGATCTTTGGCAAGAGAAGGATAGTGAGCAGATTCAGCAAGAGGAGATTTAGAAGGTGCATGACAACCACCAATTTTTGTTCTAGAAATAATTTTTCTATTCCAAATTTGTTTCTGGAATAGAAATTCATTTGATAAAATTATTCAATTTTTCTATTTCTAAAATAGATTTTTGTTCTAGAAATAGGTTTGGACTAGAAATTAGAAGTAAAAATTTTCTACTTTTCTATTCTTGGAACAGAAATGAGAACTAAAAATTCTTCTCATCGTTCGTTGAACTGGTCCTCCATTTGTCGCCGCCGACCATCGTTCGTCAGTCGCCAGTCTGCCGTCATCCGAAAAGAAGAAATTTTATATAATTATCAAACGAATTTTTATTTTTAGAGTATAAATCTTATGTCACTATCAAATGGGTATTTTTGCTTAGCAACTCATCTAGAAATAAATATATATATATATATATATTATATATATTTCTCTTTTCAGAAATCAATTTTTTGCCAGAATTGTTATCATTCGCGCCCTAGAAGATCGACTAAAAATAAAAGGGAGAATTCAAAGAAGGAAACAAAGTAAGGGAAAATCAAGAAAGGAGATTGGTGCACGTGTGTGCCAGTGGAGAAAAAAAATGCAAATTCAAGGAATTTTCCCATTATTCGAGGGAAATATTCAACAATATGGAAAGGACTCATTTACGGTAGAGGATTTGGATCTAAGCAGATCCTTAAAAGGTTCAAGGAAAAAACATGCAAGAGAATCGCCCGGGGTGAGAGATCTCCCATTGTCCTCCGTATTCCCTCTCTGTCGGGAAGATAAAGATAGACATGGAATTTAGGGGCCCCACGGTGGTGAAGATAGACACTACGATAGGACATTAGTTCTGGCTACTACCGGGTAGATAGGTATAATAGTCTTCCGCGTCTAGGGAGAGTGAGGGTCGGTGAAATATCCACAGTTGTGTTGACACGTCGTACGGCGCGGTATCCAACTACCGATCAACACAGTTTCCCTGGTTAGATACCGTGGTGTAAATATGGAAAGGACTCATTTACGGAGGAGGATCGTGTGAAATTAAAAGAAAAAAAATATGAATAAAAGAGAAGTGGGAGATTTACGTACTAAGAAGGAAGAGACCATCGTCAAAAGGCCACGCACAATTGAAGACACGGCCTTTGAGAGGAAACACGTGGTGAGAGAGAGAGAGAGAGAGAGAGAGAGAGAGAGAGAGTCAGAGAGGTCAGAGAGGAGGGCACGCGAGCTACACGAGCTGAACGAGAGGAGAAGAAAAGACCACACAGACAGAGAGAGAGAGAAGAAGAAGAAGAAGAAGAAGCTCTCGGCTAAGCCTTGGCCAAGACGCCTCTCCTGCGGCGCCACCTCCCCCATGCTGCCAAGCCCGACGCTGGGCGATCACCAGCGCCGCTCGTGCCGCAAACCTGTCGTTGCACTGACCTGGGTACCACACGAGCACGGGATACAGGACATCGACTAGGACAACAATGGTCCGAAAGTCGCTTAACATGTGCACCGCCTCGTCAAGGCACGTGATAACGCCTTCCAAGCATAGCCTAGAATACAATCTGCCATGGTCAAACCTACCTCCCTCGACACCACACTCAAGCGCAAGCCACTTGGCTGCCATGTGCCTTTCGTCTATTCACCACTCAATTGGAGAGATCGAAGCAGACACTGCCAAGGAAGGCCTTCGATAGCGAGACCCAGATGAGGATCTCCAGCTTGAGGCTAGCCCGACTCAGCTTGTTGTAGCTAAATGCCAAGAACTGGTGCCACTCCGGCGTGTCAGTCGGCTCACCGAGCCAGTGAATCGCCGACTTTGAACAGACATAATGAGTCGACGCATAGATCTTCACATAGGAGCTACCACTGTGAGCGAGACCTCGCAGCTTGACGATCTTGATGAATAGGTACTGCATTGGCTCCACTAAATCATAAAAATGGATCCTCTCCATCTAAAATGCAAGTCTCAGGTGCGACGATGTCTACTTGCTTTGCCGGAAGCGGTTGTCAATGAAAGGCCTTTCATCATAGGTTGGATCTTTGATTTGTCAAATGAATTGGGTTATGTGGTGACACAAACATGAAGAAAATGATTATAAGATGAATTTCTAATGCTAACAGAACTAAGTGAACTGAACAAAATAAAGAATTGCGGGTAAAGAGTAGATAAATAATTTGTAGAAAAAAATTGATGAGTGTGATTAATTGCGGATCATTATAATTAATTCTTCTCGGCCATAACAGCATTGTACAAAGTGTGATGTTATCATTCAAATTTCAAATTCTAACTACTCCCGAGATTCTAGGCCTCAAAATGTTACAATGTGCTGTATCTCTATTTCTACATCTTTCATCGATCTCGTAATCAGCTGCCCCTTTTATACCGCATGTGGATTTCCAGTCTTTGTCAATCGCCTCGCCCATATTAGTCGCCAACTTGTAGTGATAGTTCGGAGCTGCCCTGTCGATAACGCAGTATGAACTCTCACCATCCCATTAAAATTCGAATTATTTTCTTGTGTGAACATATGCCCTTTTTAAATAAAATATATCGGAGTGCCGGATTTATTTTGTCGATATCTGGGTAGAATTGCAGCGCCTTGATAATAGCTTCATCTTCTCCTGTATTGATTAGACACGTAGCCCGATCGACAGGATTTCGTTGCTGCCACGATTTTCTACCAGCCTGTAGAACTACTGCTCGCAATTCACTTCACCTTAAGACAGTAGCTGGCAAGTCTTATTTTATTACTTTCTTAAGATACATGCGATGATGTGATACTCACCAAACCCCCCATCAGAAAAAAATTCAAATATTTTTTTACAAAATACAATGTGAATTAGATTGTAAAAATAAAAAACTTAAAAACTTAGAAAGGAAAAACACAAACTACGCACTAGTGACAGTGTTAGGAAGGGTCAACAAAGGTCACTTGGGCCCTCCTGAAGCCTGACGATCCTCACCCTAGGTCTAAGCAAGGTTTGCCAGCGCTAGAGGATTGCACCATAAAGATCTGGGATGGTAGGTCCTCGCTAAGGGCAAGCAAGTTGGCCTTCGGGAAGGCCCATGTGACCCTGGGCAATTGTGGCGACCACCAACGAGGACTTGCTCCTTTTTTTCTACTTTGATTTTAGAAAAAAAAAATTATTCTTTTTAATTTATTCAATCTAACTTAAGTAAAATTTAAAAAATAATTATAAAAATACCGTGGAGGAGAGAGAAAGTGATAAAAAAATACCGCATCGGCAATTTCTATTTGTCAAATTGAATGGAGTCTTATTTGCACTAACTTAATGAGTTCTATGATTTGATTGTACATTTTTAAAGATTTAGGATTCAATTATACCTTCGTAACAAGTTTTAAAATTTCTAGTGTACTTATCCTTAGAATGTAAGCAATTTGTATTTACAACGCAAAGTATGAAGACAATCTACTTAGAACAAATTCCCTTGGAAATAGATGTATTTTTCGGAAAATTGTTCTATTCATTTTGCCACACCTACATTGATTATAGCAAATTTTTCTAGCAACTCATATGACATTTAAACCACATAAAACAAGAGTGGGACTATGACATCCAAAATTTTCTTTATAGTTCATGATATTCAGATGTATAATTAAGGAGAGTGACACTAGAAGTGCCAAAAAAATTAAGTATATTACTTACTTTAGTGTCAAGTTTTTTTAATCGAATCACTTAAGTACTACTTTTTAAGAAAATAATCACTTTAGTGCCAACTACGATCTAAATCACTGGAATTTTAACATGACATTTTATTAATTTATCAATCCTACGTTGCTCGCCGGCATGCCTAATCAGTATATAACCCCTAAACAACTGTCATCTAGAAATTCTAAATCGTGATTGTTTGAATGCTAAATTTTATTTTAAATGATTATTTCAATGCTAATCATTGTTAAAAAGCGACCACTTCAATGCCAAGTACTCCACGTGGACTGGATTTTTCCAAATAATATGCCAAGCTATATAAATTATTTTTATTTTAAAAGCCACATATTATTTTTGGCTGAAAATTCTTGCCTTCGACACTTAATTGATTGTTTTTTTCTCTTCTTTGGAAGTGAAGTGATCTAGAGAAAACTTTGGCACTAAAGTAAGCACCGTACATAATTTTTAACATTTTTCGTGTTCTTCTACCTATATATTTAGTATAATAATTGTCAATGGGGACTGATACGCTCCCGAATATGTATCGAGTAATTTTAAAACGTTAAATTTTTACTGAGTTAAAATCTCCTAATTGTCCTATATATTTTCTTAATAATTTTGGTGATTTCACAATAGTTTTCTAATATCGTCGTTTCAAATGAATATTGATTTCCCATTTACTGCAATGTAGAGTATCTATCCAACCTAACATAATATCTCCATTCTTATTAATCCAACCATACCATTTATCACTACTTTAGCCGGGACAAATGTTTTAATTCTCATCTTATGCTTTGCCCAAATGCCTTAATTGAATCCGTTGAACATAGCTCTTATGACCTCATACGTGACATATTATTTTCAACTCGAGTAACTTTGTGACATCCCCATTTTTCTCAATTTTATTTTCAGTCAATTGAGCCGGGCAATTCATCTGTGCATATAGTTCGTCTCTCAGAGTTGGCCACTCACGAGGGAACTAGTCTATTGAGTGAAGCAATTATGGAATTTTAACGCGTCAGACTCGGGGACTGATCACTCTCGGGTCGGATGCAAGAAAATTTCCCCAAAAGCTACTCGGTGGATTAGGCGCGCTGAAATGGCACCAGATTGAATTTAACCGTGAAAATTGAGAGTGAATTTATAATAAGATGCACATCTTATCAGCATGAATATATTGACTTGCTTTGTAGCTTGAGTGATCTTGCAATTTCTTTGCTACACATAATACAAGCTTCAGAACTTAAGCAAGCATGGAATATCCAAGCAGGCAAAGAGAAAGGATTGGTGTACAAAAGAACTAGAATCCATCCCTGCCGGAATTCATAGTACCACACTCCAATCAAGAATACGAAAAAGAACTCGGTAGGCACTATCAATTCTAGGTACCACACGAACACCGGACACAGGACTTCGACTAGGACAACAATGGTCCGAAAGTCGCTTAACATGTGCACCCTCATCAAGCACGAGATAACGCCTTCCAAGCATGGCCTTGGATACAATCTGCCCCAGTAAGACCTACCTCCCTCGACACCACACTCAAGCGCAAACCACTTGGCTGCCATGTGCCTCTGGTCTACTCACCACTCAATTGGAGAGGTCAAAGCAGATGCCACCAAGGAAGGCCTTCGATTGCGAGTCCGAGATGAAGATCTCCAGCTTGAAGCTAACCTGACTCAGCTTGTTGTGGCTGAACGCCGAGAACTGGTGCCACTCCAGCGTGTCAGTCGGCTGACTGAGCCGATGAATCGCCGACTTTGAACAGACATAATGAGTCGACACGTAGATCTTCACATAGGAGCTGCCGTTGTGAGCGAGACCTTGCGGCTTGATGATCTTGATGAACAGGTACTGCATTGGCTACACCAAATCGAACAAATGGATCCTCTCCATCTTGGATGCGAATCTCAGGTGTGACGATGTCTACCTGTTCTGCCGGAAGTGGTCGTCAATGAAAGGCCTTTCACCATAGGTTGGATCTTTGATTTGTTGAATAAATTGGATTATGTGGCGATTCAAACATGAAACAACGATTATAAGATGAATTTCTAATGCTAACGGAACTAAGTGAACTGAAAAAAAATAAAGAATTGTGGGTAAAGAATAGATGAATGATTTGCAAAAAAATTGATAAGTGCGATTGATTGCAGATCATTTATAATTAATTCTTCTCGGCCTTTTATAGATCGTACAAAGTATGACCATTGAAAGCAGTTATCATTCAAATTCCAAATTCTTACTATTCCCGAGATTTTAGGCCTCAACTTGATTTTATTGTAACCGCACGTTCTTATTCATAAACGGTTACAATTTGGCTCTATCTCTATTTGTGCATCTTTTACCGATCTTGTAATCAGCTGCCCCCTTTTATCACATGTTGAATTTCTAGTCTTTGTCAATTGCCTTTCCTATATTAGTCGCCAATTTGTAGTGATAGTTTGCAGCTGCCCTATTGATAATGCGCTATGAACTCTCACTCGTCCAGTCAAATTTGGGTTTTTTTTTTTTTTTTTTTTTTTTTTTTTTTTTTTTTTTTTTTTGTGTTAACGCATGCCCCTTTTAAAAAATATATATACTAGAGTAGCGGGGTTATCTTTTGAAATTCTGGGCAGAAAGCCGGCACCCTGATAACCGCTTTATCTTCTCCCATCTTCTTCCTTACGGTGAAGTCACGAGTTCATCTATGGATGGACCGCCACATACAACGTTCTGGTCGGGCGTCAACCAACTTCGAGAAAGTGAAGACAGTAACTGGCGTGTCTTATTTTAATACTTTCTTAAGATACATGGCGATGTGCCCACCAAGCGCCACATCAGAAAACTATTCAAAAATTAAACAGAAAAAAATTCAAAAATTTAAAAAAATACAATATAAATTCGATTAAAAAATTAAAAAAAAAAAGTTAAAAAGTTAAAAAGAGAGAACACGAACTACACACTAGTGCCAGTGGCAAGCATCGTCGGGAAGGATCAACAAAGGTCGGTTGGGCCTTCCCAAAGCCAGATGACCCTTGACGAGGTTTTGCTAGCCTAGATCTAGGGGTGGGCCTGTGGGCCTAGATTTGGGAGAGGGCACGACCCTTGCCCCAAATCTAAGCAAGGGTCGTTGGCGCTAGAGGGTTTTATTACGCCCCTCCTAAAGATCTAGAAAGCAGGCACTTGCTAAGGGCAAGTGACCCGTTGGCCTTTGGGAAGGCCTATGTGACCTTGGGCAATTGTGGCGGCCACCAAAGAGGACTTGCTCCTTTTTTCTACTTTGATTTTAAAAAAAAAAAAAAAAAATCTTTTAATTTATTCAATCTAACTTAAGTAGAATTTAAAAAAAATTAAAAAAATACCATGGAAGAGAAAGAAAGTGATAGAAAAGATATCATACCAGTAATTTGTATTTGTCAAATTGAATGGAGTTAATTGAAGGATTTGATTGCACTAACTTAACGAGTTGTATGATTTGATTGTACTTTTTGAAAGTTTTAGAATTTAATTGCACTTTCATAATAAATTTTAAGATTTCTAGTTCACATATCCTTAGAATATAAGCAATTTATATTTACGACAGAAAGTACGAAGGCAATCTACTTAGAACAAATTCCCATGGAAATAGATGTCTTTTTGGGAAAAATTTTCCATTCATTTTGCCGCGATTGCATTGATTATAGCAAATTTTTCTAGCAACCCACACAGTCTAGAAAACTATCAATTACTCCCCTTTACCCTATCATATCTTCAGTAGAATGTGGGCCTTTAAAGGGCTTACATCCAAACATCTTACTGGGGAACGGGGCAATGCTCATCGATCTCCAGCGAAGGGCGTAGGCATGCCACGCTGTATGCTTAGGGTTGCAATAACAAAGTGAGAAATATCCCAGAGCAAATGTCGTTATTGCTCTCTTCCCTACCAAGTTCACTACACTTCAAACCTATAGGGGAGGATTTGCTTCATTAGCTTCAATTGTGTTTGGTTGGTGCATATGCACATTTCACTTTTAGCTTCTACGAGTTCCCCACTTCCCACCCTCTCCCCCCCAAAAAAAAAAAAAAAACAAAAAAAAGGTGTACATTTAGGTTCACTTCTATTCAATCTTGACCTTTAGAACACGAGTTCACTCTTCCCCACCAGCTGTAATATGTCCATGAATGGGATTGATATCACACATGGCAACTGCTTTGGTTTAGGTTAGGTTATCCAATTTTCCAATATGAAAGTTAGGAGAAGAGTCTTGCGAACCTCAAAGCCTGTTGATGAAGTGGCTTCTAGCCTTTGATCTTCGTAAGGCTGGACTAGACATTTTCCACCTTTATCCTGAAGTAGCGTTTCTGTTATCTTTCCTCAGCCAACCCCTCCTACCCCTCCTGTGGAATTCTTTTGTTATCAGCAGGATCTCTATCATCTCTATTCAACAAAGAAAACAGGACCACTAACTTGGGTCCATACTTAAAGGAAATTGAGGCTCAGAACGTTGGTGCTAGTTTCGTTTCAGGGCACATCAACTTTGAGTTCTGGTTTTAGGATTAGCCTATTCTTTTGGCTAACTTTTTTTTTAATATCTCTTTGCCGTGTTAGTCATTTTGCCAATTTGGAACTATATAGAAGCATTAATTACTTCTTCTGCATCTGCGGTTTCTGTCGAAGGTGCATAGAGCAGCTTCATTACTAAGTGGCCTTTCCTCAACCAGCATGGTTTATGTGCAAATCAAATGGTTTTCGAAGATGAACTGATCCCTTTTGTGCGAGGTAGACAGGAAGCACCGATAATGTGGATTCAATCCAAGGTCATCCCAGAAAATGGAGCTACGTTCTTTACCTTGAATTGACAAGTAAGATTACGACGCCACATTCTTTTTCCTTTTTACTAGAATGTGGAGGAACGAGAGACCGGGAACCGCTCCCGTTGCTTACTCAGTAAAGCTTGGCCTCCTCTTCCTCTCTACATCGCATATGCACCTTCTTACAGTTAAGAATATTTATGTTCATATTTGGTTGAGCATTTATTATAGAAGAAATTATCTAGAAAATCCTGCTTCTATCAGCTAATTTAAACCTAAACTTTTCAATTTCATCAATTCAGTCCTAAACTTTTTGACAACTTGTCAATTAAGTTCTAAACCTTTCACTTGTGCCAATTTAGTTGGGGTAAGAACCGCAAGTGTCATAACTTTCGTACGAAGTTCACTTAAGTGTCATAACTTTTTTTCGCTCACTTGAGTACCATAAATTTAAAAAATGGATCATCTGAGTGCTATGCCAATTTGCTTCGTCGGAAAATTTAAGATGGATGCAAATCCTCCTATGTGGCTGCACCAACATTGACGTGGACAATTTTTAAATTTTTTTTATAATTTTTGTTATTTTGTTTGAATTTTTATCTTTATTTATTCTTTTCCTTTTTATTTTTGCTTTTTATAGGGCCGGCAAAGGTCATCGGCGACCCTCGTCGACTACGAAACCCTAGCCCAAATTGGGCAAGGACCACCTCGCTAACAATGGGTGAGGCCACAAAGGCCCTCACCGAGTTTGGGTGGTCGCGTGCAAGGCTGCCTTGCCCAATGTGGCCGTGAAGGTCTTGGACGAGGGCCATCAAGACCTCATTGGATGCAGTTAAGGTCGCAAAGGCCCTTGCTAGATCTAAAAGAGGCAGCCTTGCCTACAATCACCAAAACCCAACAAGGGTCATCGCGACCTCGCCCCGGGCCGATGTGGCCATGATGGCCTCATTTAGGGCCTTCGCTACCAAGGGCGATGCGGCATTCACTCGGTTTGGGCGAGGGTTCACAAGCAACAAGGGTATAAAAAAGAAAAAGAAAAGACAAAAACAAAATAAAAATTCCAAAAAATAAATTAAAAAATTTTAAAATTCAGAAAAAAAAATTTAAAAAGAAAAACCACGCAGGATGACTTGTCAAAAATGGCACTCAAATAATTGATTTTACTCCGAAAGTTAAGATAAACTTACTTTAAAACAAACCATTATAAACTTTTTGTGCAACCTCCTCTATCTCTAACCTCTTGTTTGCTATTTTCATAGACTTTAGTAAACTAGTGAATATCATCACATCACTGTCAACATGCAAATTCAGACTTTTGTGTTTTGGTGAAAATCATATACAGGTGCAAATTTCACTTAAGTTTAACAACTCTTATCTTGACTGTTTTTTTTTTCTCCGCTAATTGTAAAATCACCTATTCACCCCCATATAGGTGGTACTACTAGCTATAATAGAGAGGAACTTTGAAATGCAAATCTATGTTACTTACTTATTAAGAAATGAGCACATTCCTTCATATCTTTCTCTTTCTAAGGTAGAATTTTCTTTGTAGCGAGAGCTTCAAGCCCCTTCTCACTAAGATGACTATGTTTCATATGCCATAGTTCAATTAAAGAGTCCTCCATTGCATTTATCTCCTCCTTTATCAACTTTTTTTGGATGGTCTTGAGTGAAAGTCTTTTTGCCTTTAGCCATCACCATTGAATCTTTGATCAATGTCCATCATGAAATGAGGCTGCGGAATTAATAAAATAACTAGAGTCTTGATATTAAGGCTCACACAAGCATCGTTAGATGAATACAACATCATCATTGGATGCAACTGTCATTGTAATTTCCTTCTCTTCTTTCTTTCCTTCTCCGTTTCTATCTTGAGATTAAAATCTCTTGTAAACATGCATTTTCTAGCATCATGTCCCATCTTGCCGCAATTATATCAATTCAAGTTTCTCTGCATCTGAGTTATTTAATGCCATGCCCAATGTATCCCAACTGTTGGGAAAAGTACCGAGCAATAAATGTACTTACAACTCATCTCCAAAATCAATTTCCAAATTCATCAACTAATTCACGACATCTTAAAATTCACTCAAATGCTCTAACATATTGCTACCTTGCTTCACCAGAAGTTTACAAATCTTTTAACAAGGGAAAATTACCAAAAAATCTGAACTCCTTACAATTTTTCCAAAATAGTCCTAAACCGTTTTTTTTTTTTTTTTTTTTTTTTTGACCAATTCAATCATAAACCTTTTTTAATTGTACCAACTCAATTTATCTGGCAAAATTTGACTGGCTAGCACTAACGTGGATGTCAACTAGCATCGGCGACGATTTTTAAATAATAATAATTTTTTAAAAAAGTTATTAATTTTTTTCTCTTTTTTTTTTTCCTCCTCCTTCCTTCTTCCTATTACTCTAGCAACTAACCAAAGAGGAGAGCCAGTTGTCAGACTCATGCAGCCAGCCGGTGGTGGGCTTGCCTTGCCATCGTTGGGCAAGGGCAAGCTTGCCCAACTACTGGGAAGGCAAGTCCTCGCCAGTGGATCAACAAGCTTGACCTCACCATTGTTGGGCTAGGGCGAGCTCACCCAATCATTAGCAAGGCAAACCCTCGCCCGATCCAATGAGGGCTTGCCTCACCCAACGACGACTAGGTGAGCCCTCACTCGATCTAGGCGAGGTCGGCCTCACCCAGTGACGGCAAGGTCGAGCTTGCCCTTACCCAACAATGGCAAGGGAAGCTAGCCACCAGCCGACCACATCAGTTTGGCGATCAGCCCTCCCTTTTGGCCGATCGCGAAAGCAAGAGGAAGTGGGGAGAGAGAGAGAGAGAGAGAGAGAGAGAGAGAGAGAGAGAGAGAGAGAGAATGACAAATAAAAGAAAAAAATTAACAAAAAAATTCGAAAAAAATAAAATATTATTAAAAAATCTTTTGCCAACACCAGTCGATGTCAACATCAATACTGACTGGTCAAATTTGGCCAAATGAATTGAATTAGCACAATTATAAAAGGTTTAGGACTAAATTGGGAAAAAAAAAAAGGGTTTATGACTTATTTGGAAAAATTGTAATTGATTTAGGACTTTTTTGATAAATTTCCCCTTTTAACTGAAAATGCTTTATTTTATGTTCTCTCATAGAGATTTTGTAATTTCCTTCACAATGTTTCAGCATTTTTTTTCCAAGCAACATGAAAAATAAAAAATAAAAAAAACACATTATCATCAATCCATTATCAAATAAAGGCAACTGTTTTTCGATTCATGTGCTCCCATTCTTTATCTTCAGTGTCTCTTTTAGCCCAACACTATTGATGGGATCATACAAATCTTTATAATATAATATGTCTTCCATTCGAGACTTCTAATTAGAGTAATTCAAGGCATTTAACTTAAATATGATGCCACTAGTTTCCTTCATTTAACGAACGCTAGCTCTATTTCACCACGCAAGTCGAATATTTGTCTATTTTGGCATGTGAACTAGTCTTTAATTTGGGCCAACAGAGCCACATACAATTCTAGCATTAAAAAGAAATAATAATTTTGACCAAAAAACAATATTAAAAAAAAAGGAGCCAGTATATTATTACCCAATATTAGCGAAGACCAGTTCAACGAGCGTAGAGTTTTAGAATTTTACCTTATCTTTTTCCCCCTTCAAAATGCTGATCTTTTTTTCTTTTTTTTTTTTTTTTTTTTATAGTGAAAATCTATCATAACCAAAACCAATAATATGCTCAGCACCACCTTCCAGCACACATATGCACCTCGTTACATTTAAGAATATATATTTATGTTCCTGTTTGGTCCGGAGCGTTCATCATATAAAAAACAAAGATCGATTGTGGCTTCAAAGACCTGACCCAAAAGGAAGTTTGGTGTAGTTTTCCATGGCCAAAGGGTCGTTGGTTGCACAAATTCACCATTCTATAGGATAATCAAGTTAATGAACAAAGGTAATGCTGGGCAAGACATTCAAGCAATTGAGCAAGGAGAGAAATGAAGAACCTTGTGAAGTTTAAGAAGCCCAGCAAAAAAGCTAATCGCTGCAATAGCCGAAGGAAGAAGAAAGCACCACCATCTCAACACAAGCGTCCATGAAGAGAGACTAATGCACATATGATAAATAGGATAATAGACTATTTATGTCACGCCCTGATCCTCGAGCGTGCGCACATCCCTCGATGATCAATAAAAAAAATTACGACGTCCCAAGATGCGTCGTCGACCCATTCGTTTTAATGCACATGCATAAGCATATTAACTAATCCCCTGACAGCAACAACTTGGGATAGCTAAGTAGGACAACCAATTCACAAAAGCCACACTATTATAAACAATTGGGTTTGTTTACAAAAAGATCTGCTTCCAAAAACAAGCTGTCCTACAACCTACTAGTCAAACACATTTGCCGATCCCTCGGACTCCACCTCCACAGACTTCGGGGGCTTCAAATCCTCCACAACTATCATCTAAGGACCTGAAAAGAGTAAACCCACAACGGGGTGAGACAATGTCTCAGCAAGTTCACCTCTTCAACCCTATTAAGAAGGAAATACACCTAGGGCGGCCTATACACACAACACAGAAGACTTACCTCACCTCAGTTCCCTCCTGCACGTCAATACAATTCATATATCACATACGTGCAGTAAGAACACTCGATCAATTGGAACGTCTCATTTCACATCTCTGTCAATCGTCACCTTAATCGATCTATCACATAGAGGTCCCGATTATAAGATCAAATCGTTATGATGCGTCCTATATCGTGCCACACAATTTTGTCCCATAATCTGACGTGTTTAACTCAATCAATCATGCGTTCCAAATGATTACGGCCACACAGGTATGATCTACCCAACACATAGTAATATGGCCACACAGGCACAACCTACCCAATACACAGAAATCCAACCACACAATCACAATCTACCCAACACACAGAAATACGGTCACACCAACACAATCTCTCGCACATCATCGCACATAACTTCTATGCATAACACAAATCAACTACATCACCAAATATGTACAAACCAGCAAGCATTGCATCAATAACACCACAAAATCATAACCGGCCTTAACCGGTATAAAAGGCCCACTGGCGCGTCTCTGAGTTTAAATCCAAAAACCTAATTCAATGAGTTCAGAAAATTCCCAAATTTGAATATGTTGTAAAGGACACATAAGTGAACATTTTTCATGAAAACACCTTAACCCGAATCCTTCTAAATTCAGCCTAGTAAATTGCTCAATCCAGTACAAAAACTATGTCCATTTTCAAAAAGTCTATTTTTCAAAATCAGTTTAGTTTGAGATCCAAAACTTATCCATTTGATCCAAAATTTGATTATGCTAAACTAGAAAATGTGACAGACAACTTTTATGAATAAACCATTTTGAAATTTGAACCCTAAGATTTGATAAAAATCCCTAGAATCCCAAAAGGTCACAAATTCCAACACAGTCCGAGATTTTGTTTACAAATGACGAAGCTGATATCTCCTTAATTTAAATCCCTAAAAATCTTGAGAAGAATATATGTTATAGCTAAAGATGTCTAAAACATTTCTCAACAAAGAATCAACCTCAAATTCGCAACCCATTTCGATTTACAAAAATAGCAAATGGCGAGGGTCTAGAAATTAGAACTGCAGAAAGTCCACTGATTTGGACTAATCCAACTTCATTAGTGTTAATCTCACCAATTAGATTAATACTAATCTATCTTAAGGCTAATCTAACCATTATTGATTATCACTAATCCATACTTAAGCTAATCGAAATAACCCTTAAGCATAATTAACCTCCTAAGCAAGGTTTAGAGAGTAAACTCACCGATTTAGTGGTTTGGTGAGTCCACAGCGACGACAATGCAACGGTGTTGACACCTAAATTTTTAGGGTTAGTTTTTTTTGCTAAATGAAAAATAAAAAAAATCACATGGCATATAGTTTAGGCATGTTTTATTCCGTTAAGATTTCAGACAATATACACTGGGATATGTATTTTTACGCAAAGGGGGAATTTTTTTGATTGAACATGCAAAAAATATTGCACAGGGTGAAATGATATATTCAATGGAATTTTACGCGAACCAAATTAGCAATAAAATATACCACGAAGATACATTTCTTTGGTGTATAAAAAGGAGTCGCGTACGGTAGAGGGGGTTCTTTTCCGTGAAAAAAAAAAAAAAAAAAAAAAAGAGAGAGAACACAAGAAAAAGTAAAAAGTGAAAAGTGAGTGACGTGAGAGAGAGAAAAGGTCAAAAAAAGTCCCCCTCCCCGCGACTGTTCATCTTCCTCGTGGGGGAGGAGGTCTCTACCGGCACCGGTGCCGCCTGCCTACACCGTCGCCGTCTCACCTGCCGCTGTAGCCGTGACTTAGCCGCACTCGCGCCGCCGAACCGCCGCTCCGAACCTCCACCTGCGAGCCCTTGTTGAGCCGTTGCCCCCTGCTCCGTCCCACTCGCTGCCGTAGTCGCGATCCCAGCCGCACCTCTTGCCGTCGTGACCCAGCCCCGACGGCTCCTGATCTAGCCGCGACCAGCATCAGCTGGTCCCCCGCTCGCGACGCCCGACACCCTCCTCCACCTAGATCCGCTCGCATCGCCGCGGCCACACCATCGCCGATCCGCCTCCACTGCAGCTGCCCGTCTCCGCGTGTAGCACCGCCGCACCGCCACATCGCCGTGTCTCCAAGCAACGCCTCACTCCGCCTGCAAAGTCGCCGCGGTCGTTAAGCCCGGATCTAGACGTTGGAGCTTCTCGCCGCACCGCCCGTGATGCCGCACCACCCCATCGCCGCCTCGGCCTCGCCTCTGCCCGCCCGGGGACTCTTGCCCGCGATCGCCGCTCAAGCCGACGCCGCCCTGCGTTGATCCCGGAGCCCTAGTTGCCGTCGATCCCCGTCACCCTCGCCGGCAATTCCCCACTTGCCAACGGCCACTTGGCCCTAAAAAAAAAAAAAAAAAAAAAAAAAAAAAAAAAATGGAAAAAAAGATTATGTAGATTTTATTTTATTTTATTTGATAAATGCATTTTATTTTATTAGGTAGATTTACTTTATCTTGTTGTACTTTTTATATATCTTTTTTTTTTATTTGAAATATTTGCCTATGCATAAATGAAAATTTTGATATATCACCCTATTCGCAACCGCGCCGGATTTTTTATTTCGTCTATAAGGCTTTAGATGAAATAATTAATCAAGCGGGAATAAAATTGATATTTTGATTTTTAAGGCTTAAGATCAATTTATCGATTTTACTAGCAAAATATTGTCCTTTGATATGAATGATGTGTGATATTTCTGGGTAATTTTGAATGGTCTTGATTGCTTTATTTATATGGAAATATGCCTAAGTTAAAATATTGCATTTTTAGGGTTATTTGCACATTTAGGTTAAGTATTGTAGTTATCATGAATTTTCAAAAAATCAAAAAATCAAAAAATCAAATCAATCAATTTAGGTTGCATGCTTAATTATTAGGAATTGTTAATTTCGAAATTAAAAAATGGAAATAAAAGAAAAAAATCAAAAAATGTTGAATTAGGATTAGTTTTTTTTTTTTATTTATTGTCTTGCATATTTAGATTAGGGATTTTATTTTAAATCATGAAAAAGAAAAAAAGAAGAAAGTATATTCATTTAGGATGTTAATTTTATTATTATTTGTAATTGCATAATAAATTTTAATTTTGAAATTAATAAAAAAACAAAAAAAATATCATGCATATAAGATTAGGGCATCTTCTGCACGTCATTGCATATTAGAGTAAAATTACATGTAACTTAATTCTAGATGTTAGTTTTTATAAGTTTAGATAATATTAGATAGATGGCATTTTTGGATTATTTAGGTTAAAATAATATTTTAGTTTAAATTAGAATTTGGCTCAACCTAATTCCTAATATAAATTGAATAGGATCCTAATCTAGTTAGATAATTTTCACATTTACCTAATTTCGAATTTCATAAAAAAAAATCCAAAAATATCTTAGGATAAATTACTTCCATTTTTAGGATAAATTGCAATTTTTAGGAAAAAAATCATAAAATCATAAAAAGAAACTAAAATCTTGCATGAGCATGTAGGTTGAGTAAATTAGATACATAGATCTAGTAAATTAGACATGTAGGTTAGTAAATTAGTTTTTATTTTAGAATTACATTTTTGGGATTATATTTTTTAGAAATCTTTCTGAAATAGGTTAGGGTTGGAACTAGGTAACTATACTCTTAGAAAAGTTGGCATGTTTTAAAAATAATAAAAAAATGAAAAATGATTTTCTAAGTCAGAATAGGGTTAATTCAAATTAATCCCAAACATGAATTAGAAAATTTTTCATTTTAGATAGTTCAATTACGATTTTTATTAATTCAAAATTTCAGATAAAAAAATCCAAAAATATTAGGTGTATGTTAATTTGCATAATAGGTTCATTTAATTAGAATTTGTTCATTAGCAACGTTAGGTGCATGTTAATTAATTTGCACTCTAGGGTCATTTAATTAGAATTTGCATATTAGAAAATTAAATCATTTAGTTAAAATGCATGTTTCCTAAAAAATTCTAATTTCATTCAAGATTAAAAAAAAAAAAAAAAAAAAAAAAAAAAAAAAAACCCAAAAAAATTGTTTGCTTGGCATGTTTATTCCTTTTGATGCAATTTATTTATTTACCCATTTTTATTGAATGTTTAATGGTGGATGAGTACCCGTGTGGTCATCATATTTTGGCATGATAGTAATTAGGTTAAAATAAATCCAAGCTGCCAGCATAAAACATTTTCAAAAAATAAAAAGAAATGATACCGAAAGGGCATTAGAAGAGTCTAATGTAACCAAGTCCCCATACCCTTAGTCTCTGGTTCGTAGGAGTAAAATAATTCTCTCATTATTTTGCTTAGGTGTCTAATCGACCTACCAAAAATTGATTAGTGGCGACTCTTAGATAAAATTCATCCACATATTCAAAAACTTGAACCCTAAGTCGTGAATTGGTATGGGCCTGGGAGAGCCCGAGCTAAGTTTAAAGCTTAGGAGTCCATTAACCTAAACTCTAGGTGGTGCACCCTGAAAAATTAGGTCGCGACAAACGGTGAGCGAAACTCGGGCTCATGGTGACACCAAGCGAGGTCCGAACGGGCCTTAAACGAGCCTAGAAGTCTTAGCTCTTGCTGGAACTTCTACTTCTGCTCTTGGGCTACACAGGCTGAACCGAAAGGGCTTCACGGTTGAAACGGGCTGGAAACGGCGAGACGGTTCGGTGGGCTACTGTTGCAGGCGACGGCGGGACTTCCGGCGGCTTGAACGGCGACGAAGGGGCTCAAGACAGCAAGTTGGGCTCACTGGAACGCAAGCAAGAGCAAGATGAGCGAGCAGACGGTGTGCGGGTCACGGTGGGCAAACGGGGGGCGTTCAAGCTCCGACAGGCATTCGACAGTAAGGGAGAGGCTGTTGGCTAGTTTCCTCTAGAATTTTGAGCTCTCAAACCTTCTAAAATGGAGAAAGTGAAGCCAAGGAAGAAGAAGAAGCCAACTAAAGATTGAAGGGGGCCCAATTGCCTCAAAAGTCAAGCTAAATATCAAGTGTTCAAGTGGCTGCCCCCCTAGCCTATCATCCTCAGCCAATTTCCCCTCCTTGGGACATGCGGACCCCTGGAGTGCTATAACTTTGCACAAAGGGACACTTAAGTGCCATAACTTACGAAAGGTACACTTAAATGCCAAAATCGGAGCAAAATAGATCACTTGAGTGCCAATCTAGCCAAAATCCAGCCATATTGCATACGTGGCATTTTCCGGCGATTTCCGGTGACTTCTTTTACTGATGTGGCAATGTTTTTTTTTTAAAAAAAAAAAAAAAAAGCCAACGTGGACGACAAAAACGATGTCGTCCATCCACATTGAGTGCGCTAACCTAAACGACGTCATTTAGGTTGTTGACACCTAATTTTTTTTAAAAAAAAAATTGCATTTTGAACAAATAAATGAAAAAATGGAAAAAATGGGGAAATTGATTTGATTGTTCATGCATGGAAGTTTGAAATTCTGATGAGCATTCGGATTGTTGTTAAATGCAGAAACAATAAAAAATCAGGTGAATATTGGCAAGGATTTCAATAAAATGGAACAAATCAAGCAAAATGGAGTTGATTGCAAAATCACGCTACGATTTGCATGCTTGATTTAATGCAACAGAAAATGGACATCCGAAAGTTGCTAGAAAAGTGGCTGTCTAAAAATCACTATAAAAGGGCCATAATTTTTTCGTGAGCGGGGGAGGCTTTTTGGAAAAAAAAAAAGAAAGAAAGAAAAAAAAAGAAAATCAGCTGAGAGAAAAGAGGGAGAGAGAGAGAGTGGTCGGAAGTAGGTGAGCCGAGGGAGAGAGAGAGAGAGAGAGAGAGAGAAAAAAAAAAAAAAAAAAAACAACGAGGCCGAAGCCCCTCCCCCCTCTCCTCGGCGTCCCTTCGTTTTCCCCGAGGGGGGGAATTCCTCGCTGGAGGCCGTCGCCGTCGCCGTCGCCGTCGCCGTCGACGCCCTCGCAAGACACCCCCGGCCGCCCCTCGCCGCAGTCGCCGCCCCCCGCTCCGTTCGCGAGACCGCCGCCGCTGCCGAGTCCAGTCGCCGCCCCCCCTCTTCGTTCGCGAGACCGCCACCGCTACCGAGTCCAGTCGCCGCACCCAGGAGCCCAGGAGTCGCCCGTGCTCGGCCCCGCCGCCGAACCTCCTCGCCGCCTGAGCAGGTCCCGCGACGCCGCCCTAGCCTCGTCGTGCCGTTGTCGCGCCGCCCCCGGGGATCCCGCAGCCGCTCGAGATCCTCCGCCTCCCCGCCGGTCCCGCCGAGCCGCCTGACGCCCCTTAACGCCGCCCTCGTCGCTCGCGCCAGCCGCCGCCCCGAGCCGCGGCTCCCCCCTGCCGCCGCGCCTCCGATCCGCCACGCCCCGAGGCCCCCGCGCGACGCCCCTGCCTCTCGCAACCCATCGCGACACCTCCGACGCCGCCCTCGAGCCTCCCTCGCACCAGCTGACGGCCCTGCGCCCCTGCGCTCCCCGACGATCCAACCACGCCGCCGTCCCCGGCCCGCCGGAACCCCGCCGAAACCCTAATTGCCGGCCCCCTTTTTTTTTTTTTCTTTTTCGAAAAAAAGAAAAGAAAAGAAAAAACAAAATGGCAAAAAATTTAGGTAGATTTCTTTTCTTTTATTTACTTTATTTTATTTTTATATTGTTTTATTGTTATTTTATTGTTATTATTTTATTGTTATTCTATTTTTGTTAATAACATTAAGCCTTGATATGTAATTTACCCCCTAATTCGCAACCGCACTGATTTTTTTTTTCGTCTATAAGGCTTTAGACGAGATAATTAATTATGTGGGAATAAAATTGATATTTTGATCTTGGGTTAATACCCTGAAAAACCCCAAACTGGTACACCTGTGACAAATTTGTATACCTTTGACAAATTTACCCTAAACTGGTACACTTGTGACAAATTTACCCCCTGTTAGTTTTAGTTAAATTTTCTTATTAAATTATAAAGTTAAATAACACGTGACAATTGACCGATATACCAATTTGGGATTTTACACTCTATTTGTCATAGTTTACAATTTTTGTGATTTTTTTGTGGTATTAATCTAATTTAGCTGGGGTATATTAGTTACAAATTTACCGGTTTGGGGTTTTTTTGGTCGAATAAATTAGTTTGGGGTAAATTTGTCATAAATATACCAGTTTAAGGTTTTTTATAGTTAGTCGGGGTAAATTTATCACAGGTGTACCAGTTTAGGATTTTTCATGGTCAAAAAAATAGTTTGGGGTAAATTTGTCACAAGTGTACCAGTTTGGGGTTTTTCAAGGTATTAACCCTTTGATCTTTAAGGCTTAAGATCAATTTATCGATTTTACTAGCGAAATATTACCCCTTGATTTGAATAATATGTAATATCTTTTTTGGGTAATTTTAAATGAATTTGATTATTTCTATTTATCTTGTAAAATGTCTGAATTAAAATATTGCTTGTTTAGAATTATTTGCATGTTTAGGTTAAGCATTCTAGTTATCATGAATTTTCAAAAAAACAAAAAAATCAAAAATTCAAATTCACTAGTTTAAGTTGCATGTTTAGTTATAAGAAATTGTTAATTCCAAAACACAAAAAAAAAAAAAAAAAAAAAAAAAAAGTGAAAAAAAAAGAAACTCAAAAAATCTTAAATTAGAACTAGTTTTTTTTTTATTGTCTCGCATACTTAGATTAGGGATTTTATTTTAGGTCATAAAAAAAGAAACAAAAAATAAAATAAAATTCACTTAGGATGCTAGTTGAATTGCATGTTAAATTTTAATTAAAAAAAAAGCAAAAAGCAAACAAAAAATCATCAATTTTTTAGAATAGAATTGCATGTTTAATTTTAAGCTTAGATCATTTCTAAATAGATTGCATCTTTGGCTAGAAATTACTAAATTAAAACAATGTCTTAGTTTAAATTAGGATAACCTAATTCCTAGTTTAAATAGGATAAAATTTTAATTTAGTTAGGAATTTCATTCAAATATCTTAGGATAGATTAATTCCACCTTTTTAGGATAAATTGCAATTTTTAGAAAAAATAAAAAAAAAATCATAAAATCAAAAATCAAAAAAATCAAAAATCTTGCATGAGCATGTAGAATTAGGAATACAGATTTAGTAAATAAAGCATTCGGGCTAGTAAATTAGACCTTTTTTTTTTTTTTTTTTTAGAATCACATTTTTAGATTATATTTTTTTTAGAAATCCCTTTTAAATAGGTTAGGATTAGATTTAGATAATTCCATTCTTAGAAAACTTGGCATTTTTAAAAAAAAAAAAAAAAAAACCAAAAAATGAAGAAATGATTTTCTAAGTCAAAATAGGGTTAATTTAAATTAATCCTAAACATGAATTAGAAAATTATTCGTTTTAGGTAGTTCAATTAGGGCTTTTATTAATTCAAAATTCCAGATAAAAAAATAAAAAATTAGGTGCATGTTAATCAATTTGCATTCTAGGACCATTTAGTTTAAATTTGCATATTAGGTCATTTAAATTGCAATTATTGCATTTCATGTCATATAATTTAGATCATTTTGCCATGTCATATTAGGTTATTAGCATGCATTGTATTTGGATTAAATTCCATTAAATAAAGTGAAAACAAAAAAAGAGAAATTTGCGTGTTAATTAGAGACTATATCTAGGATTGTTGATGTGGAATTTAATCTAACGATGTAGATGCTTTCGTTGCCACAAGGTAAGTCCCTTAACCTTATTCATTGTTTTATTGGGTGTTAAATTGGTGGATTGCGCACCCGCATGATCACCTCACATGTTAGTGAGATAAATTAAAATCGATTCAAGCTGCACACTAAACATTTTTCAAAATAAAAGAATGGTACCAAAAGGGCATTAGAGAAATCTAGTGTAACCAAGTCCCCGTACCCATAATCTCTGGTTCGTAGAAGTAAAGTAACCTCCCATTACTTTACTTGGGTTTCTAATCGACCCACCAAAAACTTATTAGTGGCGACTCCTTAATAAAAATCATTTGCATGTTAAGAATTCAAACCTAAGTCGCGAATTGGTATGGGCTTGGGAGAGCCCGAGTTAAGTCTAGGCTTAACAATCCATTAGCCAAACCCTAGGTGGTTCACACACGAAAATTTGGTCACGACAGCTTGGCGACTCCACTGGGGAATTGAGTTAAAACTCTTAGTGGACTTAGGCCAATTTTTCTTTTCTTTTGAAAAATGTTTTTGCTTGGCGTGAGGATTCCAGGTATGTCCCTAACATTTAAGGTGTTAAATGTTTTTGCAGATTGAGAGGTATAAGGGGAAGTGTTTGCTGACCTTTGTTTTGCGGGGGAGGCGTAGGAATGAATGGTTTATTTTTATGTATGAAGTGTTGCTTGATATAAACTGTTGTGCATGCCTTGCATTTAACACTACACTTTTGCACACACAACCTGCCGCCGGACCTGGGCCGCACTAGGATATTTAGGATGGTATTGAGTTGGATACGACTTCGACCGCGAGGCCGCGTATTAGAGGTTGCCCAACTCAATCCCGAAAGTTTCTTTCTTGGTGTCAAGAATGTTTACCTCTACCCGCGAGGCTGCGTCGCATTGGGGTATCATTCTTGACTGAGCCGGAGTTAGAAGGGCTTGACTTAGTATGCGAGGTTGCAACTAAGTCATCCAACCCTTTTAGCTCCACCTTGCTTAGCCTTCCTAGTTAGAAATCGAACCTCACATCTCATGCGCATGTCTATATGATTGCCATTGATTTTCCTTGGTGAAGTAAGTCTTCTATCCCTATACCTTGCAATTTATTTTGTCGTGCTTTTGGTAGGTCCATGATAATCTAGGTTAGTCATTTGATTTAATTCATTTGTCAATTAGGAATGAAATAAAGAAATTGCCATGCAATGAGTCATTTGGAAAATAAAATAAAAAAAGAGAATTTGTTTTCTAGGAAATTTAATCTTGCTAGGGTGTCTATTTTTCTAGCTTTCTTTAGGAAATTCCATTCTTGCACAAGCTTTTCATGAAATCAAAAAATTGATTAGATCATTGTCATGGATTGGTTCTTTATCTGCTCCTCATGCTGACATATCTTCATTCATTCAAATTAGGTGACAACGGACCCTCCACGCTCACCCATTATCACGCGATCAAAGGCCAAAATGGCGGAACAAAATGAGATGCATGATCGTATGTCCAATATAGAAGATCAGCTCCGTCAGTTAGCTGCCTCCATGGAGGTTATGATGACTCAATTCAGATCATTCCAAGTCAATCCAACTCCTCCACCCGTTCTTCCTCAGGCTGTCATCCCGAAGATAGCAGATAAGCCCCAGTCAAGTAATAATGACATACCTGATCTAGAAGAAGACTCAATCCCGATCAATGTGGAAAAGGGAAAGTTTGTTGACCTCCCCAAGACAGAGCTAGATGAACGCTTCGCGAAACTTGAAGAAAAGGTGAAGCAATTGCAAGAGTCACAAAACTCACTCCCCTTTGACTTGTCGGTCTACGAGAAGGTCAAGATGCCGAAGAAGTTCAGGATGCCGGAATTTGAGAAGTACGATGGTACATCTTGCCCAAAGTCTCATTTGCGGATGTATCATGTACGCATGGCCCAATGTCAAAAATGAGCCCCTCATGATCCAATCATTTCATGCCGGTTTGACCGGACACATATTGAACGGTATGTGATGAAAAATATCAATCTTCTTGATACTTGGAATGAAGTGGCTGATGCATTCCTCAAGTAGTACAAGTTCAACATGGACATTGCACCTTCCCGAGAAGATCTTGAGAGGATGGAGAAAAAGAGGAGCGAGTCGTTCAAGGAGTATGTCGTGAGATGGAGGAATCTGGCTGCTCAAATCACTCCTGAGCCTACCGACAAGGAGTTGATGAAGCTCTTTATAAAGACCGTCCCATCTGAGTTCCGTAATCGGATGGCAAGCACTTATGTCGAGAGTTTCAACCAACGATTCCGGTGGGAGAACAAATTGAAATGGGAATAAGGGAAGGATGGTTTGCTGAACCATCAAGTAAAAGATTCTCTCGCTAAGAAGGAGAAAGAAGCTGTCGAAGACGTGAATATGGCTTATGGCCAAGAAAGTACCAACCGTGGCTGGGCTGTCCCGGATCAATGCAAGGCAACAACAAACCACCGGTCGTCAACCATTTGCAAATGATCAAAGGAAGTTCGCTCCTCTCCCTGGATCTCCATCCCAGGTGTTGGCAATCTTAAGAAAGAAATGTTTGCTTACTAGTGAACCAAAGCACCCTAACCGCGAAACCCTTCGTAGTTATGATCTAACAAAGAAGTGTGATTACCATAGTGGGGAATTGGGGCATTCAGGCGATGAGTGTTTCACCCTCAAGCACAATATCCAAAACCTCCTGGACACGAAGGCCTTTTCATTCCAAACCGCTCGGCCGAATGTCCAAAGAATCCGCTTACCGGAACATGAGGGTATGGTTAATGCTATCCACGGAACCGGACGATGCATCTCGAGACTCACCACCACCCACTCCTGAAGTTTCAAATGCTGCCTTTATGATGGGAGGGGTCATGGATGGGAATGATTTTGTTCCTGATAGTGGCCTTGGAAGGAATGGTCAGGGTATTCAAAGTCTTAATGAAGCCCTTCAGAGGTCCCATCTTTGCTGGAAGAGGGGGACAAAATCACGGAGGACGAAGACGGGAAGGACGAGCCTAGTACCTAACCAAAGGCAAGAGAGGCAAAACCCATTGCCCCCAAGCATTTATGAGACATTCCCTAGTCCTTTGATAATAATGCAAGATGAGGCGGAAGTGATAGATAGACACTTACAGGGCAACCAAGTGGAAAATTTGACTATTTGGTGAAGTATTCGGCCCCTCAAGCTTCTACATTGATCCCCGGAGCATTGTCCCGGATGGATGGGGTGGTATGGATGATCGACACCCCAAAGACTAAGGACCCTGATGATGTGCTTTGGAAGGAGTTACCGGTTTGTTTGATGACGTCGTCATAGGAGCCATCGACAAAGGATCTCCCGATGAAATGGGCCACTGGCCCACAAGAGTAACTCATTTATCGCTTTCTCACATTCCCTGCGTGGGAATTTTTATTGCTTTCCGGGAATAATTATCGCTATCTAGTGATTGTCTTTGATTTCTTTTCGGGACTTGGATTTGCATTTTCCATTCAATAAATGTAATTGATTGATGAATATCAATAAAATTACAAGTTTTATTTTGAGGGCATGATGAGGTACACCAAACCAGCCCGGTGATGATATCCAGCCGATGAAACAAAAGAAAAATCCAAGGAGAATTCTGAGGCCTGGGCTTCATCATGCTTCCCCGTGTCAAAATGTTTAAAAAAATCATTTCCAAAAGTCTTTCAAAAAAATCTTTCAAAAAAATCTTTCAAAAATACAGATTACTTTGTTTGTTTTTCTGATTTATCTACTTCCTGTTTCAGGGATAATCTTATAGCATGTAAAGATGTGGAAGAGATCCAATCCAATTCTAAGTCCTAGGGGCAAGTTTACTCCAAATCACAGTGGACCATATTTGGTGAATTTTCTGGAAGTGTTTCAATCTCGGCAAAACGATTGTCGTGAGTTTTTCCACTCTAGTTAATTCGCATGCTATCAGGAAGTATTACCATGATTGAATTTGCTGTGTCATGTTTTGAATTGCAAGCACTTTTATGATCAATAAATTGCCCCAATAAGTTGCAAATTCAATTATTCAAATCTGTTGCAAATTTTGCATGTTCTCCATGATGAATTACGTGAGAAAAATTGAATGTGACAAATGGGATACTTTGGAATGATGAAAGGCGAGCCTTATTTCATACACTGTCTAATACACTGATCCCCGGTGAGTTCTGTGGAAAAATTTTCATGTCCACAAGGTAAAGGATAATCTCGCAAAGGGTACGACAACCGAAGTGACGAGAGGCAATTTTTCTCTTATCCTAAACACTTTGCAGTATACCCATTGTTTAGCCCTTTGAGCCCACACACATGAGGTGTTTTCGAAACTTACCCTTGTCAAGGATCATCCCACACTGGGACCAAATTTGAAATGAATGGTAGGGATTCTCTTACTCACACTTGCATCAATCTTCGAGTATTGCTCTCGCAGTGTAACTCATGCGGTAATTCAAGTGCCTTAGGATGACGAAGAGCAGTTCTTTCTTTATCCTACACACTTTTAACCATTGCATAGCCCACTTGTGCCTATGAATTCAGTTCATACTAAACCCAGTTGGTGATCATCCCCCATGCAGGGCAAGGCAAAAATTGAGTGACCAGAGGTGTAGACTATGTGAGTCCAAAAAATGCAAGAATGGGGCATGAAAAAGCAGTGTGCCTGGTAAAAGCAAGGCCAATGCCCAAAAAAAGAAAAAAAAAATTCAAACATGAGTTGAAATTGTATCCCCAACAAGGCGGTACTAAAAGCTCAAAAGCTGAGATGTTACACTCAATGGAGTTTTTGATACAAGAAGAGAGGAAAAAGAATTCTCAACAGTTGAGAAGTAAACTGGTGAAATGTCAAGATGATCACCAACTTTGACCCCTTAAACACTTTTTGAGTTCAATGAACCTTTCATTTCTCAACCCATAAACCAAGCTTACGTTACGTCCCTTACAAAGTCTCTTCAGATTAGGGCACTTGAATTAACGTAAAGGTTCATATGTTCGAAAGCATCGCTCGAAGAAGTGTGAGTAAGGCAATTTCTACTTCATTTCGCATGTCTCTTGACTTATAAACCCAAAGATGATTTCAGCAATATCATTCTTCATTAAGCCTTGACTCAAAGAGTCCCCTTTGTTAAGCCATTGATCAAGCCCACATTACGTTCCATGTTAAAGACCTCTCAGATTGGTAAGGTCGTACCACTTGCGAGATTACTCAAACCCCTGTTCGGCATGATGATAGAAAGACAGAGTGATTGTCGAATTCCTGTATCAAAGGTCAGGACAAATCAGCCTTTTCATGAGAATGAGTGAAAAGTCCTTTCAGACCGGAAGATCTCTCATTTGACATATCCATGACACTCATGACTTCAAATTGGAATATTCTTTTGAAATATTTCCAAATGGGATTTGGTAATACAAGATTGATAGAAATCATCACACATGAACCTCATGTCTGTGAATGCACGTTGCCTCCCCTATAATCGTGTTTTGCGGGAGACATATCCCTTAAGGAACGAACATGTCATCAAGTAAGTACATCTCTATCCAGACCTTAAATACTTGTCATTGTGCAGGTATTCCTTTTCAAGCACCAGCACTCGATGGAGTTTCCCCCCAAAGATTTTTTTCTCCAGATTCAATCTGATTAAGGCGACCGAAGAATGGTTCGGGTCCTGGTCAGGTAATCTTTGTTGCAACACTGGGCGACCGTAGAATGGTACGGGTCCTAGTCAAGCAAAACCTCAGTTTAGGCGACTGTAGAATGGTACGGGTCTTGGAAAACCCTTTTTCGTTTAGGCGACCGTAGAATGGTACGGGTCCTAGACAGCTCTCAGGCGACCGTAGAATGGTACGGGTCCTGGAAAACCCTTTTTTCGTTTAGGCGACCGTAGAATGGTACGGGTCCTGGAAAACCTTTTTTCGTAGGCGACCGTAGAATGGTACGGGTCCTGGGAAAGCAGTCTTTTTGTAAAGTCATGTTACTATTCTAGGCGACCGTCGAATGGTACGGGTCTGGACATGTAACACCGGTTATCTTGAGTTACTCTACCCTCTTGAAGGTAAGTTATTCCGGTGAGTTCCTTTATTATTTACATTAGTATTTTCATGCATCATATAGATTTCATTTCAAAATAGGATTTATTTTAAAAAAAAAAAAAAACAAAAACAAAAATGAAAAAGAAAAAAAAAAGCCATTTAGTGCATTTCAAAATAGGCTCATTTATTATTGCATTTAAGAAATGAAATTCATTTTCCGACCAAAAAGAGTCATTTAGTGCATGTGCATGATCTAAAATTAGGTCTCAATTTGTCTTTGAAGGCAATCTCTATGAGCTCACCATCAAAGAGGGGCAGCTGTTGACACCTAATTTAAAAAAAAAAAAATTGCATTTTGAACAAATAAATGAAAAAATGGAAAAAATGGGGAAATTGATTTGATTGTTCATGCATGGAAGTTTGAAATTCTGATGAGCATTCGGATTGTTGTTAAATGCAAAAACAATCAAAAATCAGGTGAATATTGGCAAGGATTTCAATAAAATGGAACAAATCAAGCAAAATCGAGTTGATTGCGAAATCACGCTACGATTTGCATGCTTGATTTAATGCAACAGAAAATGGAAATTCGAAAGTTGCTAGAAAAGTGGCTGTCTAAAAATCACTATAAAAGGGCAATAATTTTTCTTGAGCAGGGGGAGGCTTTTTGGAAAAAAAAAAAAAAGAAAGAAAGAAAAAGAGAAAATCGGTTGAGAGAAAAGAGGAAGAGAGAGAGAGTGGTCGGAAGTAGGTGAGCCGAGGGAGAGAGAGAGAGAGAAAAAAAAAAAAAAAAACAACAGGCCGAAGCCCCTCCCCCCTCTCCTCGGCGTCCCTTCGTCTTCCCCGAGGGGGGGAATTCCTCGCCGGAGGCTATCGCCGTCGCCGTCGCCGTCACCATCGACGCCCTCGCAAGACACCCCCGGCCGCCCCTCGCCGCAGTCGCCGCCCCCCGCTCCGTTCGCGAGACTACCGCCGCCGCCGAGTCCGGTCGCCGCGCCCGGGAGCCCGAGAGCCGCCGTGCTCGGCCCCGCCGCCGAACCTCCTCGCCGCCTGAGCAGGTCCCGCGACGCCGCCCTAGCCTCGTTGTGCCGTCGTCGCGCCGCCCCGAGGGATCCCGCAGTCGCTCAAGATCCTCCGCCTCCCCGCCGTCCCAGATCCGCTCCCCCGAGGCCAGATCTGGGCCGCCTCCAGCCGCGGCTCCCCCTGCCATCCCGACACCAGCCGCCGGTCCCGCCGAGCCGCCCGACGCCTCTCAACGCCGCTGCGTCGCGCTCGCGCCAGCCGCCGCCCGAGCCGCGGCTCCCCCTGCCGCCGCGCCTCCGATTCGGCTGCGCCCGAGGCCCCGCGCGACGCCCCGCCTCTCGCAAAGCACACCGTGACGCCTCCGACACCGCCCTCGAGCCTCCCTCGCGCCGGGCTGCCCCCGCGCCCCTGCGCTCCCCACGACGATCCGGCCCGCGCGCCGCCCCCGGCCGCCGGAACCCCGCCGAAACCCTAATCGCCGGCCCCCTTTTTTTTTTTTTTTTTTTTTTCGAAAAAAAGAAAAGAAAAGAAAAAAAAACAAAAAGGCAAAAAATTTAGGTAGATTTCTTTTCTTTTATTTACTTTATTTTATTTTTATATTGTTTTATTGTTATTTTATTGTTATTATTTTATTGTTATTCTATTTTTGTTAATAACATTAAGCCTTGATATGTAATTTACCCCCTAATTCGCAACCGCACTGATTTTTTATTTCATCTATAAGGCTTTAGACGAGGTAATTAATTATGTGGGAATAAAATTGATATTTTGATCTTTAAGGCTTAAGATCAATTTATCGATTTTACTAGCGAAATATTACCCCTTGATTTGAATAATATGTGATATCTTTTTTGGGTAATTTTAAATGAATTTGATTGTTTCTATTTATCTTGTAAAATGTCTGAGTTAGAATATTGCTTGTTTAGAATTATTTGCATGTTTAGGTTAAGCATTCTAGTTATCATGAATTTTCAAAAAAATAAAAAAAAAATTCAAAAATTCAAATTCACTATTTTAAGTTGCATGTTTATTTATTAGAAATTGTTAATTCCAAAACACAAAAAAAAAAAAAAAGGTAAAAAAAAGAAACTCAAAAAATCTTAAATTAGAACTAGTTTTTTATTGTCTCGCATACTTAGAGTAGGGATTTTATTTTAGGTCATAAAAAAAGAAACAAAAAAAAAAAATAAAATTCACTTAGGATGCTAGTTGAATTGCATGTTAAATTTTAATTAAAAAAAGCAAAAAGCAAACAAAAAATCATCAATTTTTTAGAATAGAATTGCATGTTTAATTTTAAGCTTAGATCATTTCTAAATAGATTGCATCTTTGGCTAGAAATTACTAAATTAAAACAATGTCTTAGTTTAAATTAGGATAACCTAATTCCTAGTTTAAATAGGATAAAATTTTAATTTAGTTAGGAATTTCATTCAAATATCTTAGGATAGATTAATTCCACCTTTTTAGGATAAATTGCAATTTTTAGAAAAAATAAAAAAATCATAAAATCAAAAAGAGAAAAAAATTAAAAATCTTGCATAAGCATGTAGAATTAGGAATACAGATTTAGTAAATAAAGCATTCGGGCTAGTAAATTATACCTTTTTTTCTTTTAGAATCACATTTTTAGATTATATTTTTTTAGAAATCCCTTTTCAATAGGTTAGGATTAGATTTAGATAATTCCATTCTTAGAAAACTTGGCACTTTTAAAAAAAAAAAAAAAAAACCAAAAAATGAAGAAATGATTTTCTAAGTCAAAATAGGGTTAATTTAAATTAATCCTAAACATGAATTAGAAAATTATTCGTTTTAGGTAGTTCAATTAGGGTTTTTATTAATTCAAAATTCCAGATAAAAAAATCAAAAATTAGGTGCATGTTAATCAATTTGCATTCTAGGACCATTTAGTTTAAATTTGCATATTAGGTCATTTAAGTTGCAATTATTGCATTTCATGTCATATAATTTAGATCATTTTGCCATGTCATATTAGGTTATTAGCATGCATTGTATTTGGATTAAATTCCATTAAATAAAGTGAAAACAAAAAAAAAAAGAGAAATTTGCGTGTTAATTAGAGACCATCTCTAGGATTGTTGATGTGGAATTTAATCTAACGATGCAGATGCTTTCGTTGCTACAAGGTAAGTCCCGTAACCTTATTCATTGTTTTATTGGGTGTTAAATTGGTGGATTGCGCACCCGCATGATCACCTCACATGTTAGGGAGATAAATTAAAATCGATTCAAGCTGCCTGCTAAATATTTTTCAAAATAAAAGAATGGTACCGAAAGGGCATTAGAGAAATCTAGTGTAACCAAGTCCCCGTACCCATAATCTCTGGTTCGTAGGAGTAAAGTAACCTCCCATTACTTTACTTGGGTTTCTAATCGACCCACCAAAAACTTATTAGTGGCGACTCCTTAATAAAAATCATTTGCATGTTAAGAATTCAAACCTAAGTCGCGAATTGGTATGGGCTTGGGAGAGCCCGAGTTAAGTCTAGGCTTAACAATCCATTAGCCAAACCCTAGGTGGTTCACACGCGAAAATTTGGTCGCGACATAGGTCATTGTGGCTTAAGCACACCTGACCGTCGCCATTCCTCCCCGACTGCGTTCACACTAGATCTCAAGCCCTTCTCTCCGTTGTCGTTCATGCCCAGAGCTGGTCATCGGTCGCCGTCATCAGTCGTCGTTGTTGGTCGCCGTCACCGCTCACCATCATTGGTCGTCATCACCTCTCACCATCGTCGCTCGTCCAGGTTCGGCCCCTTCTCCCCCTCCCCTATGATGAAACTAGGGCTCAATTATTTCATTAGGGTTTGACGCTCGTCTAGGTTTGACCCCTTCTCCCCCTCCCCTGTGATGAAATTAGGGCTCGATTATTTCATTAGGGCTCGCTCAATTATTTTATTAGGGCTGCTCAATTATTTTATTAGGGCTCGATTATTTTATTACGGCTCCTATGGAATGGAATTTCTGTTGATATACTTCAACTGAAACTTGCTGACATCACACAAAGAGACCAGCTTTCTCATTATTTTCGTGAAGTTTTCTTTCAAGCCAATGTCAGAGTATGCTTTGATTGTTGAGTCACTAGCTATGCTTCTCCTTAAGAGCATCCTAATAAAGCAGGTGACTAATGTATCTCCAAGAAGAAAATTAAGTCCTTGAACCACCCTGCTTGTGAGGCTATATAGGGTATATTTATCAATCCAAAATCTTGAATGATGACAAAAAGATGAAAAAGAGAACATAACAACTGTAGCTAGAATTTTATTGGTAAAGTTACAAACTAAGAAAAAGTTTCAAGCAGGAAGAATAAGAACTTGAAAGGGTATTGAAGCATGTTTTGGTGAAGCTATTTCCTGGAATTGGCTCTGTAGCTTGCGTAAGTCTTCTTTGAGAAAGGTATTACCTGCTTGTCCAAATTGGTTATGGGTTAGGATAATCTAAGACTTTGGAGTGATCCGTCTGTGCTTCATTTTCTCTTTGTTTTTCTTTAGCTTTAGCAACATATAATGCTTCCAAGTTTAGTTGTTCTAATTTTAGTTTAAACTTCTAAAAGAATTTGTAGGAGTCAGCGGCTGTGATTTGATTAAGTTGATGTTAGAGTATGCTTTGATTTGATTAAGTTGATGTGCATTCTCTCACATCACAAGTTTAGTTCAGTAGACAAAATTGCTTGGGTTGTGATTGTTGTGGGGACCTGTGCTTGTTGTGAGGACCTCTGTTTTTGGTTAATAATTTAAGGGAAGGGAAGACAAATAATTAAAGTGCCGACCTCTTTTTTGGTTGTCATGTGGGGAACTCTGTTTACTAAAGTCCATGAGAGTGGGGGGACCCCCATGTGCAATTGTCTAGTGGTCCCAAAAACTAATGATTCTTTTTCTTGTTCTCGGTGCAGTAATGGCTCATGACAAGGATTATGTCGCTGTCATAGTTTGCTACGATGGGGAATTTGTGATTAGGGAGGATGAGTGGGAATATGAGGATGGAAATGAGGGCACCATCTTTGCCTTGTAAAGTTCAGAAGTTGCTGTATTGTATTTTTGGGAAAGACTTAAGAGATGGTTTGGGATGCTTAGAAGATGATAATGGTCTTAGGGATGTTCTATATCATTATCTTCATGGTGAAGAGGTAAAAATATATGTTGAGTATAATAGTGAAAGTGAGGATGAAGATGATGATGGAGAGAGCACCGAAGTAGGACAAGAAGGCGATGGTATTCAAGATAGTACTGACGTTAGGGTCGAAGGAGGGCAGGATAGATATGATGGACATGAGAGGAGCGCGGATGCAGTTCACCAAAGTGATTGTGACATAGGTGATGTCATAATCTCTAGATTAGATTAGGAAGTAGCTAAATCAACTGATGATGATGATGAAGGGTTGCCTGTTGAAAATTTTATAAGTGATGACGACGATGAGGAGCTTGTATAGTCAAGAATACAGCGAAGGGATTTTTTGACAACTAAGTTTGCATCTTTACAGGTAGCCGATGAATTTCCAAACAGACCTGAAGGCCCTGTAGATGCTAGTGATGCTGGCGAGGAGACTGACTATGAAGAAAGCGTCGAGAATGCTATTTCCCAAGATGAGCTTGAAGAAGATGAAGGGCCTGTGCATAGAAGGAAAATGAAAAGTAAGTTTTCTTCTTATGATCCATCCGTTGCCTCTCCTACTTTGTCGGTAGGCATGAAATTTCATGATGTGAAGCAATTTAGAGAAGCTATACTGAAGAACTCCATTGCTGCACAGAGGAACATTGACTTCATTAGAAACACTAAGACGTTTGTAGGAGCTAGGTGTTCACAGCAAAATTGTCCATGAAAGATCTATGGCACATTTGTTAGGAGAAACGGATCTTTCCAAATTAGAGCTTATCAAGAGGAACATACTTATTCCATTAATTTTAAGAATAATAGGGTAACAAGTGCATGGTTGTCGAAGCACTTCTTTGAATTGATTAAGCTTATGCCTCAGATGAATACTACTCAGTTCAGGATGCTGGTGAAGGAGCAGGTAGGCATTAATATATCCAGGAATCAATGTAAAAGATCGAAGCAAAAGGTGATGAAGATACTCATTGGTCAATACAGTGGTGAATATGGACAGTTATGGGACTATGTTTGGAAGTGTAGGCTGCAAAATCCTAGAAGTAGAGTGTATATAGAGGTCGTGGAGAAACCACTTCCTGATATTGGGCGGAAGTTCGATAAATTCTATGTTTGCTTCGATGCATGCAAACGAGGATTTTTATCTGGGTGTAGACAGATTATAAGATTGAATGGGTGTTTTTTGAAGGGCTTGTGCAAGGGAGATTTGCTAGCCGTAATTGGAAGAGATGCAAACAACCAAATGTTTCCCCTAGCTTGGGCTATTGTGAAGGTAGAGAACAAGGACAATTGGTTCTAGTTCCTCAAAAATTTGATGACTAATTTGGAGATAACAAATGGGGCAAGATGGGCATTCAAGAGCGACCAACAAAAGGTAATGTTTGCTTTTTAAAAAATTTGGTTATTTGTTTGCTTTTTGATATCAACATGTCATTTGCTTACATTTTTTATATTTTGAATTATTGCAGGGACTGGTTCCAGTTGTTGCCTTATGCTGAACATCGAATGTGTGCGCGGCACATATACGTAAATTGGGCAAAGACCTATAAAGGGGACAAGCTGCAGTCGTGATTTTGGCAGCTAGCAAAGAGCACGAATATGGCTAACTTTAAGATGGCCAAAGAAGAGATGCTTCAATTGACGAAGGATAATTATGATGCACTGTGCCAAATAGACCCGAAACATTGGTGTAGGGCATTTTTCAGCAAGGAATTCAAGTGTGATAACATTGATAATAACATCTGTGAAGCATTCAATGGAGGATAATAGATACCAGATGCAAACCAATTATCTCGATGCTTGAAGACATACGAGTTTTGGTCATGACTCAGCTGCACAGACAAAGAGATGAGACTGCCAAGTGGACTAAGCAATGTGGTCCTAGGATTGCTAAGAAATTGGATGACAACTTGGCTGCAAGTAGGTATTGTCATCCCATTTGGAATGGGGATGAAGGATATGAGATAATGAAGGGTTCCGACAAGTATGTTGTCCATTAAGGTACGAGGAAGTGTTTATGTAGAGCGTGGCAACTAAGTGGAATTCCTTGTGCACATGCTCTATGTGCAATTCAATTGAAGGGCCACAACACAGAAGACTACCTTGGTGATTGGTACAAGAAACCGAAATATCTTGCTTCGTATCAATTCATGTTGCAGCCAATTAGAAGTAGCAAGTTTTAGGAGCCAACAGATCGCGAAGCACCTCAATCTTTGTTACTAAAGAAGAGAATGGGAAGACAAAAGCGAAAACGAAAAATGACGGAGGGAGATGACTCATGTCACCATAGGATGAATAGAACAAGTGTACCAATAAAGTGCTCTTTTTGCCACATAGTAGGGCACAATATTAAAAGTTGTCAATTAAAGAAGCAGTAGGACCAATTAAGGCCAGCCGAAGGGCATAGTGAAGGGACAGTTGGAGAAGAAGAAACAGAAAGGCGAAGTGAGTCGACTGTTCTTCAGTCGACGACAATAAACCCAATAAGTCATGACAATTGTGTTTATGTTGTTTTATAGTTTGTTACGAATATGTACATAGATATAACTGACATGTATGTTATGTTTTTGTCTTTGTCAGGTCACTGTAACACGTGAAAAATTGGCCGAAGCCCCTATTATACCTGAAACTGAAGGGCCTGTTCAAAGAAGGCAAGGTGGAAGACAGCCAGCTGCAAGATTGGCTGAAGTAACTGGAGGGCTAGTTAAGTCGACTGTTCTTCAGCAGCAACAGAGAAAAAAATACCCATTAAGTTCAATGATTTGAGTTTACTTTTCATTTACATTCTAATATGGCCTAATGTTATATTTATGATGTCCTTTGCCTTTTTCTTAGGTTCGAAGATGGCAAGCTAGAGCTCAGCTGCCAATAAATGGCCCAACTGAAGGGCCACCACAAGATCCATCACTAAGGTCATCACAAAGGCCACTAGAAGGGTCGTCACAAGGGCCACCACCGAAGCCAACCGAAGGTGTCACTAAAGCTAAAGGCCTAACTAGAAAAACAACTAGAAGAAAGCCAAATCAAGAGTGACCTACAAGAAGGCCATCTACAAGACGCCTAGCTGAAGAATTGGTCAAATAAGCCCCTGCTGTAGCTGAACAGCCACAAGAGCCCCAACAGCCACTTACAAGAATGCCATCTACAAGACGCCTAGCTGAAGAATTAGCCAAAGAGGCCCCTGCTATAGCTGAATAGCCACAAGAGCCCAAGAAATCACATGCGAGAAGAAGAGGCAACCAATCACAAGTACCTAAACATGACGCTCCCTTTCGAACAAGACGGGCTGTTGGGAAGAGGCTAAAACAATATGGTTATGGCCTTTATACAGATGAGTGATCTGGAACAGTTATTCTTAATGTAAGTTTTATAGGTTGCATTTAATTTAATTTATAGTGCAAACTTTTGTTGATAATTGATTTTCTTTTTGAAGTATGGGAGAAGTTCAGAGGTTCTTATCTCTCAAGGCCAAACTCAATAATCAACGGCTACGCCAACAAAGAAGAAGACATTGCATGCGCCAACAAGAAAGAAGAGTAAGAAGAACCCAGTTACATGTCCATCTGAATCAATTCAGCCTACAACAATTTCAACTCCTTCTGAATCAGTTCAGCTAGAACAATTGCAGCTCTATAAGAATCAACGCATCCCAAGACAGTTAAAGAAGAAGTCTCACATCTAGTTAGAAAAAGTGCAAGGATTATGAATCAAGTGCGAGGTCCTTCAAAACAAGCACGAACATGAGGCATTGTGCATATTGATTGATGATGGGATGTGATATGGTTTGTGGGGCTGAGGAGTTAGTTGTAAACATTTGTGGATTTTTTTTTTTTTTTTTAAATAATAGTTTGTCGTTGAGTTAGTTAAGTTTATGAGACTTTATTTGTCATTGAGTTTGTTAGACTTCATTTCAATATCAATGGAACGGTTGTTGCTTGTCATTTTTGGCATGCCTTTTTCATTTTTTTGATTTTGTTTTCACTTTTACTTACTACTGCTTCTGGTGGTGGATATGTGTTGGTGATTGGGGTGCTTTTGTGGCTGGTGGAGACGACTGGTGAAGCCTGGTAGTGGTGGGTTGGGTTGGACGTTTTTGCTGCACCTAGTGCAAGATGTAAGTGTGCAATATGCACATCTTGCACCAGGTAGTGCTGGTGCAAGCTGATGTAAGACACTTTACACTAGCAACTTATGCAGCAACATACCACCAATATAGTTATGGCTGGTGGTGGCTCAAGTGGATGCTTGGGATGCTTGGTGTGGCTGGTGGTGATAGCTGGAGGTCGATGGTAGCCAATGGTGGGCGGTGGTGGTGGCTGGTAGTAGCCGATGGCTAGTGAAATGTACAAAAAAAATGACACTTAACTAATTATATTCTAAAAAACCTAGCACTTAAGTGTTCACTTTTAACAAAAAGTGGCACTTAAGTGATCATTTTAATAATAACTTGACACTTAAATGACTCTTTTTTTTATCCCGACCGGCACTTAAGTGATCACTAGATACAACTTATAGCACTCTAGTAATCACTCGTGTATGTTCTATGTATATGGTGGTTTGCAGCAAAACAGAGAAACTGCTGGTTTATATATTTGCTGCTGGTTTACACATTTGCTACTGGTTTACATTCAATTCAAGTAAAAGCTGCTGGCTACATTTGCTGCTGGTTTACATTTATTTCAAGTAAAATAGTCATCACAACACATCGACCCAATATACATTCCATCATCACCGATTTATATTTGAGAACAAGCAAAAACATAGTACAAACAGCATTTGTCGAAATCATTCATTCATTCCATTTCCTTGAGCTCCCCACAAGCATACGAATTAACACATAATACATATGATAGCCCAAAACTTCTTCTCATTTTCAAAAAAATAAGTTACATTTCATTTAACACAATTGTGGCAGTTGGAGAAACTTCTTCTCATCTTCCAGTACTTTATATTTCATCATAAAGTAGGATAGACGAAAAAATAGCAACACAATAAACGCTTGGTAACACTTCCGTTCAATTTTCATCTTTCAAACTTCATTCTTCAAATGGTTAACAGAAGATGCTTGCGCTTGAGCTTGCATTGAGTCAATATCGTCCAAGTCATCCACAAGCGTAGATAGAGGTTGATGACATCCATTAAGTAGGTCCAATATCACCTCTATGACTCGGTGAGATAATTTCGCATTGACCCATTTGAAGTATTTACACTTCGAGCCTTCTTTGTATCAAGCACATCCATAGAATCTTCTCCCGGGATTCGTTCGAGTCCACGATGTTTTTCTTGGACTTAGTAACCCATAAAAACATAAACGCTCACCTTCTCCTTCGCTTCGGCGAGAGAAATTTGAGCTGCTGCTAAAAGTCTTGCTCTCCATTTCTAATATTCGGTGGTAGAATTTGGGGCAAATCGAATTAGGGTGTGGGATTGGGGCTCCAGCCCTTCAATGGCATTTCGCCTGATTTAGGGTTTTAGATTTAGGGCAAATGGGAAGACGACGACGTTTTCGCTGATTTAAGGGCTCTATTTTAGGCTAACACCCGAAACGACGTTGTTTAGGGTGAATTCGAGCTGACTCAGCTCTCCGGCGAGACACATCGTCGACAAATATTAATATTTTAATGCCACGTATGAATTCCGGCCAATTTCGCCGGAGATGGCAATCAGGTGTCCCACTTTTCTTAAAATGTGGGACTTAAGTGTACCTTTAGTAAGTTATGGTAATTAAGTGTCCCTTTATGCAAAGTTATGGCATTTAAAGCGTTCTTTTGCCCCTCCTTAGCTTCCTCAAGAAGCTTGCCAAAGGGTCCAAAAGGTTACTTCCCCCCTGGCTACGAATTTGCACATTTCCCTCTTCGATTCCATTCAATTCTTACTCAAATCAAACCAATTGAAGTCCAAACAAATCAGCCAAGGTGTCCACACTTAATCTATGATTTTTCTTCATCAATTGAACCAACTTAAATCCCCAAAAATCCACCCAAAAAATGGTTCCTCGAATTTCCCGGTCCAAAACGGCCTAACTTTGATTTTCCGCCAAAAATCTCGGTTTGCAAAAAAATTTTCGGAAGATGAGTCGACGTTCTTAAAATGAATTGTGACATGACAAAACTTTCAATTTTTAAAATTGGGTTCAAATTTGCGGTTAATTTCAACCGAACGCGATTTTAACGTGACTAAGCCTATTAGATACCTTTTAGAAATTTTTAGTGCAATTGACCCGTGGTCAATTATTTTCGAGCCACATCGTACATTTTTGACTCATTGGTGACTCTCAGTTGTCGTGAAAATCTTGATGTTTCAAATACGGATACGGGGTACCAAAACGATAGAAAAATCGGTCCAATGCCAATTGACAAGAATGTTGTAATTAGGTAGAATCACCCACACTTAATCACATGGCTCTATCGAATCAACCTATGTCCAATCTCTAATCGATTTTTTACTATGCCGTAATGACCCTTGCAGATTAGCACAGTCGAGCAGTTGATTCCCGGTCAAATTCTTAAGTCTATTGTATTTAAGTTTCTTAACGGCTTCACTAAATAGACTAGTTATCTCGTGAGTGGCCAACTTAGAGAAAATAACTATAGGTGCGTCGATGAAAAGCACGACTCATTCAATTGAAAACAGAACTTGAAATTCAGAATATCACAATTTATTCCAATGAAACTAGGAGTAATCACAAGCCCCACACAATCAGGAACCCATCGGTCCTAATTTCACGCAAGCACTTTCAAAGAAATCCATTCATACCAACCCTCGTTCATAAAGACACCGAGTTTCAAGCAGACACAACCACTTAGAATCCACCGCGAAGACGAAACACAAGATGAAGGGTTGACTCCTTTTGGATGTTGTAGTCCACTAGGGTGTAGCCGCTGGTGGAGGGGGGGAACGCCTTACTTATCTTGGATCTTAGCCATGATGTTGTCGATCGTGTCGGAGCTCTCAACCTACAGAGTGATGGTCTTGCCGGTGAGCGTCTTGACAAAGATCTGCATGCCTCCCCTAAGCCTCAGCACGATGTGGAGGGACGACTCCTTTTGGATGTTGTAGTCGGCAAGGTGCGGCAACCCTCAAGCTGTCTTCCAGCGAAGATGAGATGTTGCTGGTCTGGTGGGATCCCTTCTTTGTTCTTGGCCTTGACGTTGTAAATGTTGTCGGAGCTCTCCACCTTGAGGTGATCGTGTTGCTGGTTAAGGTTTTGACGAAGATCTGTGTGCCTCCATAGAGAGACAGAAGACGAGGTGGAGGTGGAGGGTCGACTCCTTCTGGATGTTGTAGTCGACTAGCGTACGGCCATCCTCGAGCTACTTGCTAGGGAAGATGAGACGTTGCTAGTCCAGAGGGATGCCTTCCTTGTCCTGGATCTTGGCCTTCACGTTGTCGATGGTTTCGGAGCTCTCGAACTTGAGGGTAGTGTGTAAGAGTTTTCCTTAATGTGGGCTAAATTAATTAACATTGTAATTCACCGTTTAACATTACCGTTTTACGGGGTTTGATCTAAGATAAGATAGAAGGTTTCTTAATTAGTCTAATATGGGGCTGGCTAGTGTGAGCCGAGTTGAGCCTGGCCCATAATGAGAGGGACTGGCTGGAAACTCTATAAATAGTGCTCAAGTCTCTCATCTAATCCTAATTCTCACATGTATCCTCACATAAGGGGCGTTAACTTAACGCTAAACGTGAGGGGCCGCCTCATTGAGCCAGTGATACTGAGGGCAATAGAGGAGAAATATTTGCGTGAGGAACACTGTGTTTCTACTTCCGCTTCAAGAACAATGGATTCCATGTGTGTTAATCTTTCTACCTAATTATGCATGTTCTAGTTTTGGTTATGGAGATTGTGGGGTTGCGTAATTTGCGTCTTACATGTGGTATCAGAGCTTTCATAACTCTAGAACTTGAACCCTAATTGATTTTGCCCTAAATTGTACGGATATACCCTAATTTGTACAGATTAGCCTTAATTAGTACGAATCTTGCCCTAATTTATGATTTTTGAGATTTTTTGTTTAATAAAAATAAAATTAAATCACAAATTCGAATTGGGGGAGACGGGACGAGCAAGACGGTCGGCGGCGTGTCACCGGGGGACGATGCACGCGCCCCCACAAGAGGCCATGCGCCGCTGGGGCATCAAACACGCGCCCCACACGCGGTCACGCACCCCCACGCGTGGTGCGTGCAACACACGTGGCCGCTGACGTCATGATGACATTAGCAACCCGAGTCCGACCCGATGCGTGCACCGCACATGAGCGCTGATGTCACGGTGACGTCAACGACCGACCCGATGACATCAACACCTGACTTGGATGATGTCATCGACCTGACCCGATGATGTCATCGACCTGACCCGGAAGTTGGCCGACCCGACTCAACCCGACCCGACTCGACTGGGGATCCGACCCAACCTGTTAACCGACCCAACCCGGTCAACTGTTGACCGTATTGGTCAACTATTGACCGTATTGGTCAACTGGTCGAACCGGGCGGATGGACTGGACGGTCGGACCACAAACTGGTCGGACTGGTTTCTGACCAGCCTTACGCCACGCGCATGAGCCCCACGCGTCGCGCACTCTGGCGGCGCGTGTGGGCGCGTGGTTGGCGACGTTGGACTCGTATGGTGATTTCCTATATTGTGGTATATTTATTTTAAATGTTTGGTGATTTTATGGATGTGAAAATACATATGTAACCCTAAATACGTGTATTTTTAGTATATTTTTGCTTATTTTTATTGCATTTTATGTTATTTTGGAAATACAATTGTTGAGTTATAGGTACATTATCACATAATCATTATAAATATGTGATTCATCAATAAAAATCAAACTTTATTGTGAACTGAAGCTGGCTTAATGAGATACAATCATTATGAGATAATAATTGAACTATATCTTGAGATAATGTGAAACAGTAAAAGTCACGAAATTTTTGTTGTTCATGCATATCTTCACATGCTGGTAACCTTTGAATGATGGATGTCTTAAGAATCTATGACCAAACTGATTGTACTAATTTACACATCTGCTGAATGTGGATAATGCATGTCAGTTAAGTCATTGCGCATTGTACTAAAGAAAATCATCTGGTCACTGGTTAATATCCATCAAATTGAATATTTATATGATTAAGGATTATGGCAATATTTATACAGAGTAATAGTATCTACTGTTATAGTTTAGATATATGGTTCTGTAGTTTGACTCAATTTATAGGCCACTGGTTGAAGTAATGATATTTGTTACTTAAAATTGACTAATAAATTAGTTATTAGCCTTGGAGTCATGTTTTTCCTTATGAAACTCATGAGCTATAATGGATCAGCTATCAGGCTTCTCGATTTGGTGTACCATGTATTGCTATTGATGTTAATTTGTGATAGATCCTCTAGATCAACATTCTTTTTATGTTGTTCTAGTAATCTGTAATTTGGGTGCACAAGAAAAGTTTCCTGTGTTGCTGTAATCGGTGATCTCATTGGAATCTGTCTTTCAGGTTTTCTTTATATATATATATATATATATATATATATATATGCATGTTTAATTTTATTAATGAATAAGGCAATGTAATTAGCATGATATGTGATTTCAGTGATATATGCCCCTATCACTAAAGTTAAAATCACATGTATATGGTGTATGTGAGATGTAAATTTTATATCCCTAGTATGAGAGAGTTTTAAGGATTCAATTGAGTAGTGACCGCCAAAGTGGCACGCTTGATTGGGTTTGAGAAATTTCGATCTCATATGCTGATTGGAATGTCTCCTGATCTAATGCGTGGTCATACTTTCAAAGGAAGTGATTGTGTATTAGTTCATGGAGGGATACATGATGGTGTGGTGGATGAGTGACTGATCCTAGTGGTTCATATGCCCAAAGGTGATGAATTCACGAAGATTGGAATATATTCTCATAACCGCTATCATGTGGGGAGTGTACAACTGCATGTCATGTATTCTGCTCAAAGGTGATTATATGATTATGCGTGTAACTCTCTAGATGTGTACTTGTACGTCAAGTTACACGGTGCTCACATGATACTAATTATATACATTGCTTGTTTTTCAGTCACATTTTCTATAATTAATAGCTCCACTATTATTGAGGTTTTTACTGCTTCAAATTTTAAGTTATGGACATATGATTTGTTGCTTGAGAAAAGAGTAATAAAATGTGCTTATTGTCCATGAAGCATTCCATTCTAGAACACTTGAAAAGTGGTTTGCCTACTAACTGCACTGCTAAAAGATGATGGAAGCCTTAGTGACTTGTAATTATGTCTTGTCTAATACCAAAATTAGGACACATCTGCAAAGATTGTATTTAAGTCCTAATGACATATACATCTAGTATATGATTAAAAGGTTGTTTTCAAAAGTTTTCTATTTAGGGAAAATGACCAAGATAAAGAATAAATAATTACAATTAGTCTTAAAAGGTTGTCAGGCTTAATAGTGACCGTGAGTATTTTGGCAAGTATGACAATGCAAAATAGCTTAAAGGGTCATTTGTCAAATACTTGATAGATTCTGGGGTGGTAACTTAATTACTATGCTTGAAAATCCTGACAAAAAATTTGGCCAAAAGGCATAATTGCACCATAATTAACTAAAAGGATTTCAAAGAAAGATTGTGGAGTTTAAAGCTAAACTTGTAATTAAAGTTTTTACTCTGAAAGAGGGGTGGATAGTTAATAGTGAAAAAATAATTATTTCTTTAAAAGAGTCTAGAGTTTCTGGAGGATTTTACAATAGATTTAAGTAAACTTGTGTGTAGACTGAAAGTCTTATTAATAGTTTTATGCAAGTTTCTAGACAATATGAATAAAGTTTTATAGTGTTGTTATTTTGTTCAATTGAGAATAAAGTAATTCAATATACCGCAAGGTCAGTGGGAGGAAATTTATTTTTCTCATACTATATGTACATGATATTTTGTTTACAAGTAGTGACCTTGAGGCATTTTTTATTCTTTACACTAAGATCTGTAAGGATTGTTCTTATAACATATATTGGATTTTATATTAGATTTTCTTGGAGGACATTTGCTGATCGTATTTTGGAAATATTCAATATACATCATTGCAATTCAAGAATTACTCCTGTTGTTGAGGGTGATGAACCGAATCCATTACATTGTCCTTATTTAGATATTGAGAAAATCTAATTAAATGGTCTACCTTGTGTTAGTGCACTTAAAAATATAATATATACTTTGATTTTGCACTAGATTAAATATTGCCTTTGCGATGAGGCTTTTAAGTAGATATAAGTTAAATCCAGGACATGATCACTGGGTTGCTGCCAAAAAGGTTTTAAGGTACTTAAAAGGACGAGATTATATGTTAATTTACAGAAAAGTTTAATTCTTGCAATTAGTAGAGTATTCAAATGTTAACTTTGCTGGCTGTTAGGATGATATAATATCAATAACAGGATACATATTTATATTAGCAGGAAGTGCAGTGCAGTAAATAAAGTACTATGTCTACTATATAAGTAGAGTTTGTAACATTCTTTTAGGCTGTTACTTGAGCTATTATGCTTCGAAACCTTATGAAGGAGTTGATTGTTTTGACTTTATGAATAGACCCATACGGTTGTATTGAGACAATAAATTTATTGTATTTTTATTAATAACAAATGTCTCAAGGGGTCTAAATATATAGCGGTCAAATATTTTTGACTATAAAGAAATGGTACAGAAAGATGACTTATAATATAACATATTTTCACAAATGATGTGGTTGCAGATCCACTAACTAAAGGCCTACGCCCATGTGTATTTGAGTGACATATCATTAGCATAGGCCTAGGAGTATCTTCAGATACTGTTGTTTAGTGAGAACTATTTTGGCTTTATTATGATAAAGTTCACATCTGTGTTCGTTACATTTAGTAACGGTTTGATATATATCAACTTTTGCATTTAATAAAATATTTTTCAATGTGTTGTTATTATGTTAAATACATATTAAGGTCTCAAGGTATCTCTTAAACCTTGAGTGAAAGCTAGGGGCATCCGGTTATTAGCCTTGTGCGTATGTCTTGTGATACATAAAGAAAGGTTAACCGTAAGGATAAGACATATGTGGGTTCATTGGAACCATAATGTCATTCTCTTGTGACACAAGCTTTTGTGTTGCCTAAGATAAGAGAATGGTGACAGACAAATGGGATCTCTCTATGAGAGATGTTAACCCTTTGCCACACTACCATATTGAATACATATCAATAAAGCTAAAAGCATTTATGACCATGGAAGGCTTTGTGTGTATACATGCAATTACCGCCATGATTCGGTGTTGGAGACTTTATGGGATAGGATTGACTATTAAGAATTATCTCTGGATCAATGTGCGCACATACAATACAATTTCAATTAATATAGTTTAAACCACTGGAATTCGCCCCAGTGGCCACCCTTCCAACATGGAAGAGGGAGGTGAGGGGTTCAAACCCCCACCTTCTTAGGGAGGGATGGGGTGGGGACACGCAAGTCTCAGGAGTGGGTTTCGACGTCCACGCCCTGCAAGAGGTAGGGCAAAAGTTTGAGAGTGAGTGTAGAATAGGTATAGAGTAGGACTGACAAAAAAAAAATTAATATAGTTCAAGTAGGAGAATGTAAGAGTTTTCCTTAATGTTAACTAAATTAATTGACATTGTAATTCACCGTTTAACATTTACCATTTTACGGAGTTTGATCTAAGGTGAGATAGAAGGTTTCTTAATTAGTCTAATATGGGGCTGGCTAATGTGGACCAAGTTGAGCCTAGTCCATAATGAGAGGGACTAGCTGGAAACTATATAAATAGTGCTCAAATCTCTCCTCTAACCCTAATTCTCACATGTATCCTCACATAAGGGGCGTTAACCTAACGCTAAACGTGAGGGGCCGCCTCATTGAGCAGTGATACAGAGGGCAATAGAGGAGAAGGATTTGCGTAAAGAACACTGTGTTTCCGCTTCCGCTTCAAGAACAATGGATCCCATGTGTGTTAATCTTTCTACCTAATTATGCATGTTCTTGTTCTGGTTATGGAGACCTTGGGGTTGTGCAATTTGCGTCTTACATAGTGCCCTTGCCAAAGAGGGTCATGACGAAGATCTGCAGTCCTCCGCAAAGCCTAAGCACAAGGTGGAGGGTGGACTCCTTCTAGATGTTGTAATCGGCAAGGGTGCGGGCGTTGTTGAAGAAAAATCCCTTGGAGTTTTGAAATTGACAAAACAACCTCTACAGTACGGTTTAAGGATTCCAAGACTCAGTCGGTTACGTCTGAAGTTTTCAAAGTCTAAAGGTTTTCAAAGACAGTCAGACCCAGAAGTTCGGTCTGAAGTTTTTCCTTCTAAAGTCAGTCAAGACGCAGTTTCAGTCTGAAGACCTTCAAGACTCAGTTTCAATTTGACGACCTTCAAGACCTAAATCTAAGTCTGAAGACAGTTCGCGATTTTTACAGGCTGGCCACAGGTTATTCTTATGGCTAAGGAAAGTAAGATATTGGATTTCATATTTCCTAATCTTAACCATGGAATATCTCTGACTGTGATCGTGAGCTTGGAAGATTTATTCTTCGGATTTTATCCGTTGAAGATCAAGTTTATTTTTGGAAGAATCTAATTTTGGAAATTTAAGATCCTAATTGTATGGGCGAACAGGATTGACGAGTTACTGTCTACTTACGTTTTCGGCGACAAGAAGATCACTTAAATTGATTCAGTCCAACGGATTGATTAGATGAATATTTGGTAAGTGCCAACAGGTATGAAGGCACGGAGGCTATTTAAGGTGGATTGATGTTTCTTGGAAATAAGAAGAGACTGGGTAGAAAAATCTTGATATTAGAATCTCCAAAATCACTTGTTCTCTAAAATCTTTCATGTTCGAATTGTGTATTGAAGAGAGTGAGATATAGTGCGAACGTAGCGGGAAACTGTAGGAGAGACTGTCTATTGAAGAAGTCTAGTTCGTGTACTGTAACAGCTATCGTTTGCTACATAGTGATTACAGCCAGTTGGCTGCCAGCGTGGAGAGTGGACGTAGGCTTGGACTAAGCCGAACCACTATAATCCTTGTGTCAATTCTCTCTTACCTTACTCTATTTACTTTATGAATACGTGCTTTATTTATTATTGATATATCTTTGATATCAATGTATTCTACCATAAAAGATTCCAAAAGAATTCCGCAACAACCTATTCACCCCCCTCTAGGTTGATTCACTAGCCTATTTCAGGCGTCCTGGAGGTGCTTGCCGGCAAAGATCAAGGGTTGCTGGTCCGGCGGGATGCCTTCCTTGTCTTGGATCTTGGACTTGACATTGTCGATGGTGTCAGAGCTTCTTGGTGAGGACCTGACAAAGATTTGCATCTGCAAACCCAACAAAACATGAACTCGAGCCTTCCTTTCAACCGTCGGAACCGAGAAATCAAGAAAACGCAAAGAACAAGAAATGAGAACCCAAATTTCAAGATCAACAGATCAGAAAAAACCCATTCACCAATCGCAAAGAATAGAAAGATCAGAGATCGAGAAACAATTCTCTCAAGGTAGGTTTCTTGATCTCTGATCTTTCTGTTCTTTACGATCGGTGAATGGGTTTTTTCTGATCTGTTGATCTTGAAATCTAGGTTCTCGTTTCCTATTCTTCGCATTTTCTTGATTTCTCCGACTGTTGAATGGAAGGCTCAAATTCTTGTTTTGTTGACTTTGCACATGCAGATCTTCGTCAAGACTCTCACCTGGAATTGTCAAGACCTTGACCGACAAGACCAGCAGCATCTTATCTTTGCTGGAAGGCAGCTTGAGGGTGGCCGCACCCTCACGGACTACAACATCCAAAAGGAGTCGTCCCTCTACATCGTGCTGAGGCTTAAGGGAGGCATGCAGATCTTTGTCAAGACGCTCACCAGCAAGACCATCACTCTGTAGGTCGAGAGCTCCGACATGATCGACAACATCAAGTCTAAGATCCAGGACAAGCAAGGCATTCCCCCACACCAGCGGCTGCACCTTGGCGGAATTGTCATCCAAAAGGAGTCGACCCTTCATCTTGTGCTCCGTCTTCGCGGTGGATTCTAAGTGGTTGTGTCTGCTTGAAACTCGGTGTCTTTTTGAACGAGGGTTGGTATGAATGGATTTCTTTGAAAGTGTTTGTGTGAAATCAGGGCCGACGGATTCCTCATTATGTGGGCTCTAATTCGAATTCTCTCAAGGTAGGTTTCTCGATCTCTAATCTTTCTGTTCTTCGTGATCGGTGAATGAGTTTTTTCCGATCTATTGATCTTGAATCTGGGTTTGAATGGATTTTTTTTCAATCTGTTGATCTTGAATATGGGTTCTCGTTTCTTGTTCTTCACGTTTTCTTGATTTCTCCGTTCCAACGGTTGAAAGGAAGGCTCAAATTCTTGTTTTGTTGGCTTTGCATATGCAGATCTTCCTCAAGACTCTCACCTAGAATTGTCAAGACCCTGACCAGCAAGACCATGGTCCAGAGCCCCGACACAATCACGATTGGTGAATGGGTTTTTTCCGATTTGTTGATCTTGAATCTGGGTTCCCATTTCTTGTTCTTCGCGTTTTCTTGATTTCTCCGTTCCGACGGTTGAAAGGAAGGCTCAAATTCTTGTTTTGTTGGCTTTGCATATGCAGATCTTCGTCAAGACTCTTGCCAGGAATTTTCGAGAGCCTGACCGGCAAGACCATCACTTTGTAGGTCTAGAGCCCGACACGATCGCAATCAGTGAATGGGTTTCTTCCAATCTGTTGATCTTGAATCTGGGTACCTGTTTCGTGTTCTTTGCGTTTTCTTGTTTTCTCCGTTCCGATGGTTGAAGAAGGCTCAAATTCTTGTTTTGTTGGCTTTGCAGATGCAAATCTTCGTCAAGACTCTTGCCAGGAATTGTCGAGCGCTACCGGCAAGACCATCACTCTGTAGGTCTAGAGCCCGACACGATTGTGATCGGTGAATGGGTTTTTTCCAATCTGTTGATATTGAATCTGGATTCCCGTTTCTTGTTCTTCGCATTGTCTTGATTTCTCCTTTCTGATGGTTGAAAGGAAGGCTCAAATTCTTGTTTCGTTGGCTTTGCAGATGTAGATCTTCACCAAGACTCGCGCCGAGAATTGTCAAGACCTTGACTGGCAAGACCATTACTCTGTAGGTGCAGAGCCCCGCACATGATCGCGATCGGTGAATTGGTTTTTTCCGATCTATTGATCTTGAATCTGGGTTTGAATGGGTTCTTTTCAATCTGTTGATCTTGAATTTGGGTTCCCGTTTCTTATTCTTCAAATTTTTTTTTTTTTAATTTCTCCATTCCAATGGTCGAAAGGAAGGCTCAAATTCTTGTTTTGTTGGCTTTGCAGATGCAAATCTTTGTCAAGACTTTCACCTGGAATTGTCAAGACCTTACCGGCAAGACCATGGTCCAAAGCCCCGACACGATCGCGATTGGTGAATGGGTTTTTTTTCGATCTGTTGATCTTGAATCTGGGTTCCCGTTTCTTGTTCTTCGCGTTTTCTTGATTTCTCTGTTCCGACGGTTGAAAGGAAGGCTCAAATTCTTGTTTTGTTGGCTTTGCAGATGCAGATCTTCATCAAGACTCTTGCCAGGAATTGTCGAGAGCCTGACCGGCAAGACCATTACTCTGTAGGTCTAGAGCCCGACACGATCGCAATTGCTGAATGGGTTTTTCCCGATCTGTTGATCTTGAATCTGGGTTCCCATTTCTCGTTCTTTGCGTTTTCTTGATTTCTCCGTTCCGACGGTTGAAAGGAAGGCTCAAATTCTTGTTTTGTTGGCTTTGCAAATGCAGATTTTCGTCAAAACTCTTGCCAGGAATTGTCGAGAGCCTCACCGGCCAAACCATTACTCTGTAGGTCCAGAGCCTGACATGATCGCGATTGGTGAATGGGTCTTTTCTGATCTGTTGATCCTGAATCTAGATTCCGTTTTCTTGTTCTTTGCATTTTCTTGTTTTCTTGAATCTGGGTTCCCGTTTCTTGTTCTTTGCGTTTTCTTGATTTCTCCGTTCCGACGGTTGAAAGGAAAGCTCAAATTCTTGTTTTGTTGGCTTTGCAAATAAAAATCTTCGTCAAAACTCTTGCTAGGAATTGTCGAGAGCCTCACCGGCCAAACCATTCCTATGTAGGTCCAGAGCTCGACACGATCGCGATTGGTGAATGGGTCTTTTCTAATCTGTTGATCCTGAATCTAGGTTCCGTTTTCTTGTTCTTTGCATTTTCTTGTTTTCTCCGTTCCGATGGTTGTAAGGAAAGCTCAAATTCTTGTTTTGTTGGCTTTGCAGATGCAGATCTTCGTCGAGACTCTTGCCAGGAATTGTCGAGAGCTTGACCGGTGACCATCACTCTGTAGGTCCAGAGCCCGACACGATCGCGATCGATGAATGGGTTTTTTCCAATCTGTTGATCTTGAATCTGGGTTCCCATTTCTTGTTCTTCGTGTTTTCTTGTTTTCTCCGTTCTAATGGTTGAAAAGAAGGCTCAAATTCTTGTTTTGTTGGCTTTGCAAATGCAGATCTTCGCCAAGACTTGCGCCTGGAATTGTCAAGACCCTGACTAGGCAAGATCATTACTCTGTAGATGTGGAGCCCCCAACACAATCGGGATCGATGAATGGGTTTTTCCCAATCTGTTATTCTTGAATCTGGGTTTGAAAGGGGTTTTTCGATCAGTTGATCTTGAATCTGGGTTCCCTTTTCTTGTTCTTGACGTTTTCTTGATTTCTCCGTCCCAATGGTTGAAATGGAGGCTCAAATTCTTGTTTTGTTGGCTTTGCAGATACAGATCTTCGTCAAGACTCTCACCTGGAATTGTCAAGACCCTGACCGGCAAGACCATAGTCTAGAGCCCCGACACAATCGCAATCGGTGAATGGGTATTTTCCGATCTGTTGATCTTTAATCTGGGTTCCCATTTCTTGTTCTTTGTGTTGTCTTGATTTCTCCGTTCCGACAGAAGGCTCAAATTCTTGTTTTGTTGGCTTTGCAAATGCAGATCTTCATCAAGACTCTCCATCGGAAAAGCTCTGACAGAGAATCGGGAGGAATTGCAGATCTTTGTGCAGGGCCCCAACGCGTTCGTCAATGTCAAGGCCAAGACCTAGGACGGGGAAAGCATTGCTGCACAGCCAGCGGACCTGGCGGAGCTCAACATCGAGCGGTCAACGCCTCACCTCGAGCTCGGTCTTTGTCTTCGTGGTGGATTCTAATTGGATGTGTGCTCAAAATTGCGTCTTTATGAACCAGGGTTAGTATGAATGAAATCAGAATCCATGGTTGGTCAATTCGGCAATCTGATTGGCAAGTTGCCAAACAGTAAAAAAATTATGTTCTTTTGTTTATTTGAACAGAAATTCGTTTAGTAAACTTTTTTATTCCGACCCACAGCACAACGCCCATTCGCTTCGCGCGCGGGAAGGCAACGGAAAGTGGAGCAGCCATGACACGAAGTTCCTTATCTTAGTTGGATATCGTTGGTGCCACCGCACCACCTAAAATGGTAGGTAGGCGGATGTGTGATGTTTGGAGTTGTCGGAGTAAAATCGAGAAATAATAAAATGTTGATTTTTTATTATGGGGAATACCATAATCAAGTCAACCTATGTTTTTTTCTTTTACCTTCTTGTTCTTCTCTCTTCTTAGACCGTCGCCATTGTTGCCGCCCTCCATGGTCATTGTCAATGCCCACAATCACCGGCAACCGGTCTAGCGAGCTCACCAAAGGCTCGCCAGGCCAAGGCGACTCCTCCAGGCCTTCCTCGACCACTGGCGAGACTTGCCCAGTCCTAGTGACGCTTGGTCGAGCCATAATTGGGTGAGCAGTGCGAGGCCGGGCTCGCCTGTTGCCAACAACGCTCTAAATGAGATCGTCATCTGGCCGATTGCCATTCCAAGGCCGGCGACCAGCGACCAAGAAGAAAAAGAAGGGAGAATAAAGGAATAAAAGAAAATAAGAAAAATGAAAAAAAATGAAAAAAAGTAGCAAAATTATTTAAAAATTTTAAAAATGATTTAGATGAGAAATAAATTGAAATATCACATTAAGCTGGGACTAGATAACGATATAGATGTGGAAATAAATTAAAAGTTAGTATTTTTTAGACAATATAAAATTCAAGGTAAATTTGGGATTGAAATTAAAGTTTAAGGTTTTTCTCAAAAAAAAAAAAAGTTTTCTTGGGAGTTGGGCTACGCCCATTTTTCTAGCACAGGTACCTTGAGAGGGTGAGTCACATTCCACTTTGAGTAGGTGTGACCATCATTCCTTTCAATTTTTTTTACAACAAAGGGAAAAAAGCAGTGGGTAAAATTTAATGCATCCACGGCCCAAGAAAAGGTAAACGACACGTCTTGGAACCCATCATTTCAAATCCCAAAGCTTGCAATTTGTACATTTAGTAGCAAGTTTAAAAACTTCGGAACCGTTTAAATAGTGAATAGCGATGAAAAAAAATAAAGGTAGTAACTTTAGAAAGCTTCAAAACGGTTTAAACTGTGAATTGCGATTTAAAAAATAGAGAAGCATAACTTATGGAGAAGCATAAAGACACAATCTCCAATCTGTAAAAAAGAAGATGCACATCTTAGCGGCATCAATCTATGGACTTGCTTTGTAGCTTGAGCGATCTTGCAATTTTATTGCAACGCCATAATACAAGCTTCGGAACTTATTTAAGCATGGAATATCCAAACACTTAAACACAAAGAATTGGCATACAGAAGAACTAAGATCCATCTCGGCCGGAATGTATAGTGTCGAGAACATGCAAAGAACGCGTTGCACACGATCAAATCTCAGCTGATGATGATGACGGGACAGCAGTGGTCCCAAAGTCACTTCACGTGCGTTCCACCTCATCAAGCACGTGATAACTACCTTTCCTCATATTAAAAACTATCAATTATGATGTGTTTGATTATCACTTTATTGTTAAAAATAATTTTTTTAATTATATCCTTAAGAATAATTTTTGAATGTAAAAATACATTTAGTAATTACTCAAAATTTCTATATTCGAAATAGTATTACGTTTGAGACCATCTTCAAAATTTTTAATCTAAATCGTTTTCTTGTAATTTTTAATAAATTTATTACTTGCTTTTCTTTTCTTTCTCTGCTTCTTCAAGTTTTGGCTGGTCCCAGCCTCAGGATGATAAGAACGCGTTTGGTAACGATTCTATTACCGGAGTAAATTCTAATCATAAACGATTTCTTTTTATTTTGTTCCCAAGAACATATTCTAAGTATTTTAAGCCGTTTGATAACTGCATAAAATTTTTTATTCCTAATAAATTACGTTTGATATCACGCTTCATTGATTCATTCCAAATCAATTTCTTTTAATTTTTACATAATTTTTATACTTTTTTTCTTTTTTTTTCTTTTTTTTCCTTATTTCCTTATTTTCTTTTTTTTTCCTATTCTTCTTCTTCTTTAGGCCGGTTGTCGACCGACAATCAGCTAAATGAGGGCCGGCAACCTCACCGGAGCGTCGCCGGCCTCGGCGAGACTAGCTCTCATCAGCCAAGCCTCGCTGGCAACTGGGCGAGGCTTGCCTAGCCCTACCTCACCAGTGGCCAGGCGAGCCCAGCCGGGCTAGGTGAGGCTTGCCTAGCCACCGACGCCGAGCCTCACTGGGGCTAGGCAAGGCCCGCCGGTGGCCAGGTGGGCCTCATTAGAGTCTCACTAGCGATCAGCGACGGTGGCAGCGGCGGATGGCAGCGAACAGGGCGGTCGATGAAGAAGAAGAAAAGAGAAGAAGAAGAAGAAGAAGAAGAAGAAGAAGAAGGAGAGAAAATGGAAGAAGAAGAAGAAGAAGAAGAAGAGTTGTTTTGATTCTTAGATTTGTTCTATTATTGATTCTGCTCTAAATCTACTTCCGGGAACAAAAAATTTATCAAATGCGATTCTATTCCAAAATTACTTCTGGGAACAAAAAATCAAAATTAGGTTCTTTTTTGGATGGTTACCAAACAGGGCCTAAGTGACCTGCCAAAGAGGGCCGGCAACTTTGTCGAAGTGTCACCAACCACCAATGAGGTTGCGCCTCATTAGGCAAGCCTCGTTGATAGTTGGGTGAGGCTTGACCGAGCCTTGGCTAGGCGAGGAGCATAACCCAGATTTAGCAAGCTCGAGCCCTGTTGACAACTAGGTGAGCTCAGCCTTGCTAGATTTGGGCAAGGTTGAGCCTCGCCCAGTCAAGCGAGGCTCGATGGTGGCCCAAGCAAGGCTCGCCCAACTAGTCGCTAGCAACTAGCAATGGCGGATGGCGACAGCAATGACGGCGGTGGCTAACGACGACGGCAGTGGAAAAAGAAGAGAGAAGAAAGAAGGACAATAAGAAAAGAAGAAGAGAAGCGAAAAAAGAAATTTGGGTTGACTTAATTTTGGAATTATTCCAAAAACAAAGAAGCAAATTTTTTTACTCATTGATTCTGTTCCAAATCTATTCCCTGGAACAAATTTATTTTCAAGAATAAAATTTACCCAACGAATTTCTATTTCAAATTTACTCCCAAGAGCAAAAGAATAAAATCATTTACTATTTGGTAAGTTGCCAAACCTTCCTTAACGCCACCCCCAAGCGGAAATCTCTAGGCTGCCATGTGCTTCTCCTCCATTTGCTGTGACAATCTTGATGATAAAGTATTGCATTAACTCTAGCAAATCCTACAAATCCATCCATCTAATCTTGATGATCGAGTATTGCATTGACTCTACCAAATCCAACGGATCCATCATCTCCGTCTCCGAAACATATTTAAGTTTTTCTGAAAGTAGTCGTCACTAAAAAACCTTTCACCGATCATTGAATTTTTGATTTGTTGGATAGACAGACATGAAAGAGTGGTTATGAGATGAATTTCTAATGCCAACAATCGTATTATTGTTAATGGAGAGATTAATTTTTACAATTTGTAGCGCAAGTGTATTAGTAATTTAAATTTTTGTTTATTAAATTCACTCAATAAATATAAATGGATATAAACCGTTTTAAAAGTGATTGGAAGGCAAAAATGCAATGATGAAGGGGATAAGGGAGGGGAGGCTAAGTCCCCTTGTTTTTTTTTTTTTTTTTTTTTTTGGGTCGTCCTACTCTATTCCTACTCTAACTTTCACGCCGACTTTTTGCTCTACCTCTTACAGGGCATGGGAATCGAAACCCACTCTTGAAATTTACTCGTCCCCACCCCATCCCTCCCTGAGAATGTGGGAATTTGAACCCCTCATCTCCCCATTTTATGTTGGAAGGGTGGCCACTGGGGCGAATTCCCTCGTTCATTTTCACATTTCTTACACAAAAGAGAGAAAAAAAGGAGGGGTTGGAATCCAATTAGTTGCTTACTTACGAAAGAGCACGATGCATATGAGGTAGAAAAAGTAATACGATATATCGGACAAAAAGTAACTGGATTGGTTTAGTGATCTGTCTTATGTGTGGTCGATTCCGCGTGGCCCCCAAGTACAAATAAGTTTGTGTTTTTTTTGCCATCCACTCAGCTTGAATCTTACTTACCCCATGAACTTAGTGAGTTATTGCAGATCTCGAGTTTAACTACCTAATTAAGTGACCTTCTTTGTCCTATAAAAAAGATATTGGATGAGATTTTCCATCTTTCAGAGACAATCACAAGCACCGATTTTAAGGACAAAGTACGGACTAATGGTGGGCAGATGCAAGGAAAAAAAAAAGAACAGCTAATAGATGGGGCAATATGACTAGTGATTATGGATAAGATTAGAAGTGGTCAATATTAATAATTCTTGGATGCCAAGATGGGAGTACAAAGGTCACGAGATTGGTGAGTCACAAGTTAGATCTCGTAAAGAAGATAAGCTAAAACATATATATATATATATATATATATATATATATATATATATATATGGATGTTTTTCCATTAAACAAAACATTTATTGGGAGGAAGTTTCCCCCCAATCGAGAATGGAGGAAGACATCGTTAGAATAAAAAAATAAAAATAAAAAACAGTCTTGCACCAATGACAACGATGATGACATTGTTTGATACAATGATTTGTGTTTTTTCTCAATTTTTTTTTTTTCATTACTTTTTTTGATGACTTCGAAGCAAAATCAGTGGTGGGTCGAGGTGTAGTGGATGACTATTGATAGATCGAGAATCTTTCCTGGCGTGCTCGAATGATAAAGCGCGAATCGTCTTCAATCCTGTTGGCCAATCGCCAGTCACTTCCGACGTCAAAAAAGTATCCAAACCTTATCAATTTGCCAAAAAGCTTTTACAAAGGCCAAGAAAGCACAGCACGGTGGCGAACATTATTGCCCTTCTTTTCTTTGTACTGTCAATTTTTGCGATCGCTGGAGTAAAAGCAAGGTTAACGCGGTGGGTGGTGTCTCACCATCCAGATGGTGCGATATAGGTCCCGACTAGCTTTTGTGCCGGCCGAATCGTCAAGCAGCGCAAGTGTTCAATTTGATTTGCAAGAAGGTTTAGGAGAAGATGTCGAGTCTTGCGAGGAGGCCTGAACTCACCTGGACTGTTTCGTGATTCATGGAATGCATAAATTAGCTATGCGTGGAAAGTCCAAGGAGAAAGAAGAGACAAACGAAAAGGAAAAAGGAAAAAGGAAAGAGAAAAATAATGATAATAAAATTCGAAAACATAAAAAATTTATATATTTAAAAATTATCACATTAGCATTCAGTCACTGATCAGCATCTACGTCACCGCTACTAAATTAATATCAACATAAAAATATTTAGAACTAAATTGATCAAAATTGAAAGACTTATGCATGAATTGATACCTACATAATATATTTATGATTTTTCTAGTACTTTTCCTTTCTTTCATACACTTCCCAACTTTGCTCATTTTGGATCCCACCTTCTAGCATATTGGGTAGTCAAGGTTACCACTTGATCTCCAAGTGTCGATTTCTCGCATCACACCTCAAATTCTTGTCCAAGACAAAGAGGATCCATCCGTTTGACAAAAGCCGTATAAGGTGAAAATCTCACTTTCAAATATATCAAGAGTAATGGATCTTTTATTTAGAATTTCTATTCGAGTTCTAAATTTTTTGCTCGAGTTGTTCTTTTTTTGGTCATTGGTATAAATCCACCTACCGTTCAATGGAATCGAATATTCGAAAGGAATCTAGCATAAAACAAACATATTTAATTGGGAAAAAAAAAAAAAGCCGCACGATGATAACTTTCCAATCATTGATTTAGTGGTGGATTAGGACACGGGCACCATCTTAATGTCAGCACTTGCACTGTCCATAATTAGATTTTGAAATGGCCTGTAAGGAGCTCTTTCTTAAATCGAAGCGATCTTTTCATAGGGGTTTGCCCCCCAATCCAATAGAAAGATCAAATCGATTATAGAAACATGAGTTTGATTGGTCGATTTATCAGTGAGCAAGGAAAAATATTATCGAGAGGGGTATATAGATTAACGTTAAAACAATAATGATTAATTACTATTGCTGCAAAATAAGCTTGTATTTACTCATTGTTATCTTTTCTTAATAATGAGACGCAATTTGGAAAAAGCGAGTTGATCGCCGCTGCTAAAGGAGAAAGATAAAACAAGTTGAAGCTGAAGCAGTGGACCCTACTAAATCATTGGTCATCTATGTAGATGTAATTTCCAGTTGATTAAGTTCTGGTCTAGATCAATGCATATTCTGGAAAATGGGGTTTGTCTGAAACGTGTCCGACTGCGAGCCGCTCCGCTTCTGCCGTTATGCATGATGAGACACGGTACGGCGAAGTAGTTCTAGTGCACCATTCACGAATACCTTGAGTGGGCGAGTAAGATTCTTCATTCAGTGGGTGTGCCCGAGTTCCTTTCACTTTTTCCACAAGAAAGAGAGGGGGAAAAAGGCCGGGGGGGGCCCGTAAATTCAATGCATCGGGCCCCAAGAAAAAGGAGACGACTCGGTCTCGGAGGGTCGATTTCTTGCATTGCACCTGAGATTCGTGTCGGAGGCCGAGAGGATCCATGGTTCAAACACAAGCCATCAAATTCCATCAATCTCTAGTCCACTATTTTTCCTTCAAAATTTCAAATCCCGCAGAACTTGCAATTCGTACATTTGGTAACAAGCTTAAAAAGCTTTGGAATGTTTTAAGTTACGAATAGCGTTGAAAAAAATCGTATAATAATTTAACGGAGCGATGTGTAGGGTAAGTGTATTAGTAATTTAAAATTTTGTTTATTAAATCTACTCGATAAATATAAATGAATACGAACCATTTTAGTAGTGATGGGAAAAAAATACAACGATGAAGGGGATAAGGAAGGGGAAGGTGAGACCCCTCGTTCATTTTCACATTTCTTACGCAAAAAGGAGAAAAGAGGAGGGGATGGAATCCAACGCTTGCTTACGAAGGAGCACGATGGATCTGAGATAGAAAGAGTAATGGTATCAGATAAAACTGACAGAATCGATTTAGTGATCTGTCTTATGTGCGGTCCATTCCTCGCACCCCCAAGTAAAAGAAGTAGGTATTTTTATGACTATCCACTTAGATTGAATCTTACTTGGCCCATGAACTTGATGAGTTATTTGACGACTCAAGTTTAACTACCTAATTAAGTGACCTTTTTGGTCCCATGAAAAATATATTAGATGAGATTTTCTATCTTTCGAAGACAATCACAAGCACCGATTTTAACGACAAAGTACTGACTCATGGTGGTTAGACACGAGGAAAAAAAGAACAGCTAACAAATGGGGCAATATCACTAGTGATTATGGATAAGATCAGACGTGGTCAATATCAATAAGCCTTGGAGGCCAAGGTGGGAGTCTACCCTTCACCTAAAGCTCCGTCTTCGCGGTGGATTCTTGGTGTTTATGTGAAATCGGGGCCGATGTGGATTCTTGGTGTTTCCGTGAAATCAGGGCCGATGTGTTCCTCATTGTGTGGGGCTCTCAATGGAATAAATAGTCTGTCGTCTGTGCATTGGTCTCTCTTCGTGGATGCTAGAGTTGAGATGGTGGTGCTTTGTTCTTGCTTTGGCTGCTGTAGCCGATTAGTTTTTTTTTTTTTTTTGGGCTATTTAAAACTTCACAAGATTCTTCATTTACCCCAAACTTGTCCACGCATTTATCCAACATTAACTTTTGTTCCTTGACTTGATTATGTAAGGAGTGGCCGATAGCTTGTTCGGCCATGGAAAGCTACACCCAACTTCCTTTGAGTAGGCTCTTTGAACCACTCGATATTTGTTTTCATATGATAAAGGCTCCCGAGCAAATAAGAACCTAAAAATATGGGAGAAAGTTACCAAAAATTTTAAATTTTGTCAATTGTAATATATTTATCTCATTTTTTGTGATAGAAAAAATCACAAACTTTGCCACATGTGAGGCATTTACCCTAAATTTTTTTCTATAACACAAAATACCTTAAACTTATATCTGTGTGATACATTTACTATAAAATTTTAGGTTTTAGCATTATAAGAGAAAAGTTTAAGGTAAACATATCACATTAGACAAATTTTTGGTAAATATGTCATGTAAGTATAAGTTTAGGATTTTTAGCGTTACAAAATATGATTTAAGATAAAGGTGGCACACTTGATAAAGTTTGAGATATTTTGTGGCTTTTATCCTAAAAATATTAGTTATTAAAGCTCATTTATTGGGTCTTTTAATATTTTCTAATTAATGCTTCATGACAAAATCAGATGGGGAACTTGGGGTGGGAGGTTGGCCATTACAAAGGAGGGGGTTGGAATTCAACGCTTACGTACGAAAGATCACGATGCATCTGCCCGCCGAGAGAAACCATTAAATCGGTCCACACACCCCCACGAGCCAAAAAAAGAAAAAACCATTTAATTCAATGACGATTCCACTGCTGGGGATAAGAAATATAAGGGCGTCCACGTCTCATTTGAGTGATGCACTTCCCAATTTTACCCATTGTGGATCTCACCTTCTAGCATTATTTGATAACAAGTTTAAAAAGCTTTGTAACAGTTTAAACTATGAATCGTGATGAAAACAATAGGAAAGTATAACATATGGAGAAGCATAAGAACACAATTTGTATAAGCATGAATTCAATGTTGATTCCAATGTTGGGGATAAGAAATACAAGGGCATACTTTTTCCACATCTCATTTGAGTGATGCACTTCCCAATTTTAACTATTGTGGATCCCACCTTCCAACCTCCTTGGTAATCAAGGTTATGACTCGTTCTCCGACATTCATTTATTACGTTGCACCTCTGTTGACACTTAAGTTTTGGCTACCCAATCATTCATTACATAGAAAATTAGAGATAGCTTTTAATCCCTTAGAATTAATTTGCATAATATTTAGTTTTAGGAGCATTTATTATTTAGTTTTATTAATTGCGTTGGACCGATGATAGATGATAAATGATTCTGAGCTCAATGAGGCCCATAAGGTAGAGAGTAAGACTGAGTCCACGAAAGCATGAAATTCAAGCCCATTGAATACCTCATATGGATGAAAATTGCCTGTGCTGCCCATGAGTTATCAAAATTGCAAAGTTTTGAAGTCAAGAGAGCATATTCTCGGCCAAGGAAACAAGGGCTGAATACGTGCGATGTTTGGCAAGGGAAGGATAGTGAGCAGATTTGGCGAGAGGGGATTTAGAAGATCGACTAAAAATAAAAAGGAGAATTCAAAGAAGGAAAAAAAGCAAGGGAGAATCAAGAAAGGAGATTGGCGCACGTGTGTGCCAGTGGAGAAAAAAAGCAAATTCAAAGGGATTTTCCCATTATTCGAGGGAAATATTCAGCAATATGGAAAGGACTCATTTAGTGTGGAGGGTCGTGTGAAATAAAAAGAAAAATATATGAATAAAAGGGAAGTGGGAGACCGTCGTCGGAAAGGCCGCGCACAATAGAAGAAACACACGAGCTGAACGAGAGGAGAAGAAAAGACCAGAGAGAGAGAGGGAGAGAGAAGAAGCTCTCGGCTAAGCCTTGGCCAAGACGCCTCTCCTGCGGCGCTACCTCCCCCGTGCTGCCAAGCCCGACGCGTGCGATCACCAGCGCCGCTCGTGCACTGACCTGGGTACCACACGAGCACGGGATACAGGACGTCGACTAGAACAACGTAAATTAGATTATAAAAAAAAAAAAAAAAAAAAAAAAAAAAAAAAAAAAAAAAAAAAAGCTAAAAACTTAAAAAGGAAAAACACAAACTACGCACTAGTGACAGTGGCCATCGTTGCTAGGAAGGGTCGACAAAGGTCTCTTGGGCCTTCCTGAAGCCCGACGATCCTCACCGGCCCCCGATGAGGTCTTGCTGGCCTGGATCTGGCAGTGGGCCTGCGGGCCTAGATTTGCCAGCGCCTGAGGATTACACCACAAAGATTTAGAATGGCAGGCCCTTGCTAAGGGCAAGCAAGTCGGCCTTCGGGAAGGCCATGTGACCCTGGGCAATTGTGGCAACCACCAATGAGGATTTGCTCCTTTTTCTCTACTTTGATTTTGGAAAAAAAAAATTTATTCTTTTTAATTTATTCAATCTAACTTAAGTAAATTTTAAAAAAAAATTATAAAAATACCATGGAGGAGAGAGAAAATGATAAAAAAAAATACCACATCGGCAATTTCTATTTGTCAAATTGAATGGAGTCTTGATTGCACTAACTTAATGAGTTCTATGATTTGATTGTACATTTTTAAAGATTTAGGATTCAATTATACCTTCCTAACAAGTTTTAAAATTTCTAGTGTACTTATCCTTAGAATATAAGCAATTTGTATTTACAATGCAAAGTATGAAGACAATCTACTTAGAACAAATTCCCGTGGAAATAGATGTATATTTCGGAAAATTGTTCTATTCATTGATTGTTTTTTTTTCTTATTTGGAAGTGAAGTGATCTAGAGAAAACTTTGGCACTAAAGTAAGCACTGTACATAATTTTTGACATTTTGAGTGTTCTTCTACCTATATATTTAGTATAGTAATTGCCAATGGGGACTAATACACTCCTGAATATGTATTGAGTAATTTTAAAACGTTAAATTTTACTAAGTTAAAATCTCCTAATTGTCCTATATAATTTCTTAATAATTTTGGTGACTTCACAATAATTTTCTAATATCGTCGTTTCAAATGAATACTGATTTCGCGGTTACTGCAATGTAGAGTATCTATCCAACCTAACATAATATCTTCATTCTTATTAATCCAACCATGCCATTTATCACTGCTTTAGCAGGGACAAACGTCTTAATTCTCATCTTATGCTTTGCCCAAATGCCTTAATTGAATCCATTGAACATAGCTCTTATGACCTCATACGTGACATATTATTTTCAACTCGAGTAACTTTATATGTAGTACTATTAACTATAGTTCATTGACATTATTTCTTTTAACTCAAGCTAATAAATGTTATTTCAAAATTCTCTTCAATATAAAATAAATTTGGGAGACGAGAGATAAGATACATTCATTCCTCTCTTGAAGTGCAACTTCATCACTTTTACATCTTCAAGTTCAAAAAGTTTTCTATTCCACTCTTTTTCAAGACAATCAAAAAAGCTATATTTATGGGTTTCCTTTATTTCTATCAAATTAGCTTTGTCGTTTTCAAAGAATGAGATTTGTTAATGTTAGTAATTATTTTGATTTCAAGGTGATTAAAGACTTGCTTTGTTGAATTTCACTCAATGTGAGTGAAAACTCTAAGGATTAAATTGGAATGATCTACTTGTTACTCTTGAGCTTAGTTGATTGACCGTTTGTTTATTTAGTTTAGATTTTACTCTATGTGTGAGTAAGTCTCAATAATTGTATGTTGAGCTATTGTAATTATTGGGTTTAAATTAAAAAGTTGTTCTCATGCCTAGAATGTCTTAAAGAGATTACAAAAAGGTTTTGTTGCATCTTGAATGAAAAAATGTGAAAATAGTAAAACTAAATATAAAAAGAGATATCTTGGTAAGTTCATGACAAGGTTAGGGAAGATTTTGAAATTTCTAGAACTGAGGTGGGGCTATTAGTAGGGTTATTTTATTATTATTAGTGTTAATTAGCGAATTCCTTGAGTAAAATTAATTGGAGGGTGTCACGACCTACTTTTTCCATCTGGAGGGGAAAAGACATAGGTTTAGGAATTTTGTCTAAAAGGGGGCTTACAGCACTCGTTTAGGTGCAAACTCTTCCAGGCCCATATCCCATGCAATGTTTTGGGGTATTCAATTTTAGCTTTAGTTGATGCTACAAGGATTTTCAAAGAGGAGTCATAATTAGCCTATTAGGGTTTGGTAAAAATCAATCGAAACAGGTAATATATATCACTTCCTACGCAACAAGAAAATCAAGGGTTGGAGACTTAGGTATACTAATTAATTAACCAGTGCCCTTTTGATATCTACTCTTGTTCATTTTATAATGGATTTTAAATTTATCTACTAAGATGTGAACATTGAATTTTGCAGTCGATTAATATACGCTCGTTCGTCAGGTCTCCACCATTGGCCACCATGTTCGACCATCATCACTAGTCACCGAAACAAACGCTCTATTCGGCCTCTCTCTCTCTCTCTCTCTCTCTCTCTCTCTCTCTCAACTTTCTAAGGGTTTAGCAAGGCCTATGACTTAGTGGGCAAGATGGAAATCCAGAGAACTTCTGAGAATTTCATTGTCGACAAGGAAAGCTTGTTGAACATCGCCATGAAAGAGAGTGCCAAGAGTTCCACGGTGAGTTTTTTTCTTTGCCTTTTTGGGCTTTTCAAATACCCTGAAACGTTGTTGTTTCTTATCTTGTTCTTTTTCCAGATTTTCTTCTCGGAAAGAGTAATGTTTTTGGCAGTTCCCACATATTCTTCTATCCAATTATTGATTAATGTATGAATGACGATGAGCTCCAAAAGAACAGCAAATCAAAATACCATTTCCAATTTGCCAACAGCATAAAAATTTCGCCAGACCCTCAAACGTTTCTATGGGCATGAAATTTTCTCGAAAAATAACTCATTGTTTTGAAAACTTGCGGGCATGGGTCATAAGGAAGAGCTTCAAGTGTGGAGCTGAGAAGAAGACTAAAGCTACTGCTAATGCCAATGCTCCAGATCATAAGATCGATGCAGAAAAAGCAGGTACAACATATTTTTCCCTTCAAGAAAACTTCAATTGATTTTTGGAAGAATTTGTTCTAATTCTCATGACGTGCTTTTTCTAATATTGTCTGTGCTCATTCCCAAAGGAAATTATCAGGATTGACACACAATTTATCCAATTTTTCTTAGTAGATTTACTGTTTTCATACCAAAGATAATAGCCTTCTTTAATGGTAGGTTAAAAAAGGTGAGATAGGTAGTGGATAAAGGGTTAGGTCACAAAGTTAATGAATTTGGCACCCCCTATTTTACGGGAGGGAAGAATCTGTCTTTTGGCTTTCCGTCTTCTAAATTCTCTAGGAATTGAGAGTTAAATAAAATGTAAGGAACTCTCTAACGGGTGCTATCCCACATGGAGGTCTCTCGGCTGGGTTTCCTATATTAGAGAATTTTCAAATTAAGTGGGGCTACCTAATTAAGATTTAGGGGCATGATATAAGGATTTTTCTTTGGTATAGTGGACCAAGAAAGTTACACATTCACTGTTAGATGAGTAGCATGTGTCTGGAGTTTAGTTCTCTAATATAATTTCTCTGCACATCAATAATCGACTGGTTATGATGTAAGTAATTTTTTCTACCGGCAATGGATGTAATAAAAATTTGGTTCTACCGGTAGCTGTCTTTCATTGATACATCAATAGATCTTGCCATTCCTTTCTCTCTCTCTCTCTTTTTCTTTCCAGATTATTTTAATTAATTATTTAGCAAAAGAACATTTTAGTTTATTAATCGACATTTTCAACAGAAGTGGCTATCATCAGCACACTGAAAAAGGCTAAACATGGTGGTCGGAGGAATGATGGCTAAGCATCATAACGATTCACGAGCAAATCATCAAATGACTATCGCTACCACCATCTCCGGCATCATTGGCGACAGCAAATGCACCGTAGCCGGTGGCAAATGCATCATCTGGAGGAGTAGCTCCAGACGTACCTCTCTTTCATGGATTCTTGATCCAAGAAGATTTTCGTCTTCTTTGCTACCTTGTAAGCAATCGAATATCCTGATCTGACCAATTTTCTACATTACTTTTCAGGCCCATTGTCGATCTCAAAAGGCACTTATGCAACAATCGTATAGTTGTTTAGCTGTATTAAACCAAAATTACAATATGTCTAGCTATACATTAAAGTTATCAATTGATGATTATTCCCTTTCACTGAAATATTTCCCTCTCTACGTGGCAGATCAAGCATGGGAACAATCCTACTCATATATTCCACTCTTTCCATCCCCAAACCACAACCGGATGGCAATTCCCCTTGATCTTGAACCATCAAATTGCAATCATGTTCGGACATTGAAACCCACCCAATTAGTCCTCCATAATACTAAAGAAAATCATTTATTTAGGATCTAGAAACAGCTTTGTTGCATCACCGTGTGTACATATGATTCAGTGGGCACTATCTCCGAGTAATCTTCTCTGAGCATGGAATTTGCAAAGGCGTGGTGATTAAAGATGAAGTCAATTGAAGAAAAGGAAGATAGTGGAAGGAGACGTGATCACTTAAGGGACAGCTAAAAGGTCACATGCTTTTTGCTATTTAACAATCTATCTCAGCCTCACTTCTCTTTTTCTATATTATAATTAATCCTTCTTTCCCCTTTCGGAATAATTTTTCAAATGAGAACAAGGCCATGTGTGCCAATGAGACAAATAGTGGGAATCTTGTATTTCTGATGGCATTGTAATATTATATCTCCTAAATGGAGGGGTTGAGATAATGTCTCTTTTTTGTCTTTTATGGCCCCATACCTCGAGCCTATTGCACTTTCGGCTGTGAGGCTTCATCAATCAAAACCTTTTTATTTCTTTATTAATTGTTATTTTTATTTTGGTTTCAATTTGCCTTTCGTTGAGTGTTTGTAGGGGGAAAGTTTTTTGAAGCCAATCAAGCATTTCAACTTTGAGCGAGCTCGGACAAACTTGCGCAAATTTACTTGTCTCTTTTCACATTTTGTCCTAAAGAGACCCTTATTCTTTTATATATAATGAGGCGAAATGAATTGTCAAAATTGTAACCATGAAGTGAGAACTAATATAAGTGCTCTTCCTTGGGATAAGTCCTTGAGCAAGTAAATCAAATTAAAGCAAAACCTGAATCAAGGGATCCATTCCATGATGGGCCGATTTACCTAGAATCTACTCAATCAGAGTCAGTTCTAAGTCTTTGAAGCAAGAAACTGAATTGGGATCCATTGGAACTGACTTGGAGTGGATCTAAAATTTATCAACTGCTTCAAAAAATTACCAACCTCAATTATAATTATCACCAACTTTTCTATAATTGAGTTATCACCTAATTTAAGCTACCAACTCTCCTTTGAGTTAGTTATTGATGTTTATTTAGTTTTTTTTTATATCAACTTTTCTTATCTCTAAGAAAAGTTAATTCTATTATCTATTACCAACTTTTATTGAAATTTATTACCAATGCCTTAATTTACCAATTTCATATGGTATTATCTACCTTTATTTTAGTACCTACTATTTTTTGTCCAATTATGTAAAAACTCGGGATTCGGTTGAAAAAGCTCTGACATCAACACAGCTGTGTATAGTCGTTCCACGGCTACCGTGCGTGGCCGCGGCTGCCACCACCTTTCCTCTTTGCTAGCTAAGAGTCGGTCACTTCCAAAAACACGATGTGCACAAAAACTATCGAAATAAAAACATACAAAGCGAAGGCTAGCAGTGGGGATCTATCAGAACTCTCTTGACAAACCACGAGCACCAAAAATGGAAGGAGGATCGAGGACAAGTGCATACGTTAAAGTCGGGCATTTTGTCGAACATGCGGAGAGCGTTGGCTAAGATGCGGGTATAGGCCTGCCCCAGACTCGAACTTATGCCAAAGTCGACAGACAATGGACAAGCGAGACCCGGCCTCAGTACAGAACCAAATGAAACACAGCAAGTTTCGGCCTTAAACCAAGGACACGGACGTGCGTCTAGCTTAGGCATTTCATCAAGCAGATGGCGTGCACCTTCTGGGCAACGAGCAGCAGCTGAAACGGGACCTCAATCGAAGACCAAGACAAATAGCATGAGACAAACCGGGGCTTAACAGCTTGAAAGCATGACATAATTGGGGTCGGAGCTTATAGGACTTGAACGACGGCGCTTCGGCCAATGGGCCCGAAACAGGACATGAGAATCGGGTACGACGGGCGTTCGGATGAAGGAGCGCAATATCCTGCACAAAGAATTGTATCTAGTTGTAATTACCAAAAAACAACAATCAAGCACCCAAACCCCATAGAGATATTATGCAATATGCATCCAAATTCAGTAGGTAAAATTGTGCAACCGCAGTTTTATTGTGATTCCAAGAAAATTAATCCATTGAAGCCTGAAGAATGTGAATTTAATCACTTGGAGCATTCCACAACAAAACGGGTCCGCGCTTTTGTTCTTCCTCACAGCATAAACATGCAGCCAAACCACAAATCAGAAATGAAATAGAAGAAGCGAGGAAAAACTGACGCGTGCCTTGAGAACCGAATCCAAGTGCCAACTAGCGACAATTTCGCCGGAGACGACGACGACGAAAATGCCGCCCCTGTGAGCTCTGAAATATGGCCACGCCTCGTGAAATCAGCATACGAACTGCTCATTCTTCTCCGAGCCACCGCCGCCACCGCCACTCCCCTCGTCGCCCCCGCTCTCCACAGGATCACCGAAGGCGTGGCGCCTGAACCCGAGCCCCCTCGCGGCCTTAACCCCGAGCGCTCCGTCCTCCGCTGCCGCCAGAGGCGAGGGGCTCGAGAGCCGTGTCCTCGCTCACGGCGGCGAGGGGCGGCGCGATAGCTCGTCGGGCTCAACGGCAAGACGGCTTGTCGGACGAGCGGTGGGTGGTGGGTGAAGCGGCGAGGGGTGGCGAAGAAGAAGAAGAAGAAGAGGAGAAGGGGTGAGGTTTCGGCCGAAAGAGGGGGAAAGAGAAGAGAGAGAAGAAAAGAAAAAGGTTGGGGGGGCATGAAGTAATTGGGTTGTTTTTGCTGGTAGATGTCGATTGACGGTGGCCCTGCCTCAATCGGTAATCTTGAAAATATCAATAAAGTTAAGTAATTTGTCTTAAAAAAAAAAAAAAAAAGAGTAATAAAATTTTGTGCAAAGAAACGTAATTATTATTATTTTTTTGCCGAAATTAATTGACCTTAGTTGCCCTTTACCTTTTTTTAATCGCTTTCCACGACACCAAGAGTTGCCGTATTGGACTGGTGTCGGTCTTCCATTGGCTTCTTCACATCTATAAAAGGAATGGGGGGTGAGTCATCTCTCTCTAGCGAATTCTCTCAAGGTAACCTCCTCAATCTTTTCTCTTATGATACCAAATTTTATGTAACATATTTATCCTGAAAATTTGATGTTACAGAAAAAGTTTGGGATTTTCTATATCACAAAAAAAAAAAAAAATTATGTTAAATGTGTCATACAAGTATAAATTTAAGGTATTTGGTGTTATACAAAAAAAAAAAAATTGGGTAAATGCGTCATACGTAATAAAATTTGTGGTTTTTCTGTCATAAAAAAATGAGTTAAATATATTACACTTGATAAAATTTGAAATTTTTGGTGACTTTTTCCCATATTTTTAGGTTCTTATTTGCTCAGGAGCCTTTATCATATGAAAAACAAATATCGGGTGGTTCAAAGAGCCTACTCAAAGGAAGTTGGGTGTAGTTTTCCATGGCCGAACAAGCTATCGGCCACTCCTTGCGTAATCAAGTCACGGAACAAAAGTTAATGCTGGATAAACGCATCGACAAGTTTGGGGCAAATGAAGAACCTTGTGAAGTTTTAAGAAGCCCAAAGAGAAAAAAAAAAAGAAAAAAAAGAAGAGAAGAAGCTAATCGGCTACAACAGCCAAAGCAAGAACAAAGCACCACCATCTCAACTCAAGTATCCATGAAGAGTGACCAATGCACGGACAACAGACTATTTATTTCTTTGAAAGCCCCACACAATGAGGAACACATCGGCCCCGATTTCACATAAACACCAAAAATCCATCATGAAGACGAAGCTCTAGGTGAAGGGTAGAATCTTTCTGGATGTCGTAGTCCGCCGGGGTGTGTCCGCCGGTCTAGGGGAATGCCTTCCTTGTCCTGGATCTCAGCCTTGAGGTTGCCAATTGCGCAATTTTTTAATTCTTTTTGTTGAATTTATCATCATCATCATCATCATCATCATCATTATTATTATTATTATTTTACTTTTCTTTTATCTCTTCTTCCTCCTTGGACTTTCCTTGTAGTGGCCAATGAGTGAGCATCACGAAGTCCTCACATGCTGCCGGTGACAATTGCGACCCTTGCCTGGCCCTGCCCAAGGCCACAGGCAAGGCGACTTCACCTTGATCTAGGCTAGGCTAGCCTTGCCCTAGCCTTGTCGCGGGCAAAGGCGGCCTCGCCCACGGCTGGCGAGGCCATGGTGGCCTTCGCCAAGCCCTGGTGATGGTCGTTTTGGTGGTGATCGCTGCCATGCTCGCTATCATATGTGACCATCTACACTTCTCTTGTTGGGAAGCGTCGCAATCTCTTAGGAATTTAGTGAAGACATCAACATTTGTCCTCGTTTGAATAAATTCCTATTGAATGTTTTGTTAAAAATGACCATGAGCATGTTCTGTTGAGGTAATTTCCCCATTATTTGAAAGACAAACTTCAGGCAGAATCCACAAATGCTCCTATGCTAGAATTGGTTTGCCAAGGAAAGATTGTTATTGCTGTTTCTCATTACTATGGAGAAAAATACAAATCATTGTATCAATCAATGTGTGCCTGGACCCCCTCCCCCACCCCAAAAAAAAAAAAAAAAAAAAAAAAAATTGGACATGTTATTATTCAATGGAAAAAATGGAAAGGACTTAATTAGGCGCGTGTAAGATTTGTTCCGATCAATCATGTCATGCTCCTTATGTACTAAATATTAGATTTACATAGAGGCTAAGAGTAGGGAAAGCAGAACCGTCCAGTTAAAAGTAAAGCGATGTACGAAGACCACGATCGGGTGTCATTAAAGCTAGCGACCAAACCATCTCTCTCTGTTCTTAGTCTATTTCAAATGACCAGTTTGAAGGAAACTATTTAGGAGTGACTGACGGAGTTTAAAGGCGTGAATTCGACGCTCGGACCCCACCTCATAAACTAGTTTGCCGTTCCACACCCAAAAAGAAGAAGAAAAAAGACTGAATTGCCAAGGATACCGAACAGGTAAAATTGGGGAGAGTTGTAGTCAAGCTAGAGGTGGAAAAAACCAGCGCTCATGGCTGGTGGGAGACTCCTCTAGATGAAAAGCAAAGATCGTGTGGAGATCCACTTAGAATAGTTAGGTGTAGTTTTCCATGGCCATAAAAGCTATCGGCCACTCCGACCTAGTCATGTTGAGAACCCAATTATGAGGATTGGCTTCCAACTTTTAGGACCTGAACCGGATGATATCGGCCACATAACCAACAAAATTTCAAATATTTATTATTATTTTAAGATTTATTATCATTTTTAAGAGCATAAAAAATATTTAAAAATAGCGTCGATCCAATTTGGAAAACCAGACTGAAAATCACTAGCAGTGTGAAACGGATCCATGCTCACCCCTATAAGTTACTGAACAAAAGTAACGATGGACCGTGTGAAGGAAGACACCACATTTCCAGCAGACTCGACACCCACTACTTAGAATCCACCGCGAAGACCAAGCACGAGGTGAAGGACACTAATCGCACGAGTCGACCCTTCACCTCGTGCTCGGCCTTCGCGGTGGATTCTAAGTAGTGGGAGTCGGGTCTGCTAGAAATGTGGTGTCTTTATGAACGGTGCTTGTCTTGAACCGTTATCTTAGAAATTGTTAATGTGAAACCAAGGTCGATGGGTTCCTCATTGTGTGGGACTCCTCCGCCGTTGAAGAAGCAGAGGCTGGAAAGCAGAGCCGCGGAGGGGAGCCCTGCCGTCGGTCCGACCGCCAAGTGGTCATCTACGAGGACCCTCCCGATGGCGATCCCAATGCCGACCAGCCCTCTTCCTCCTCCGACCACTTGCTCGCACCTATCAATGTCGCCAAATGGTCCTTCCCTCACCTCTCTCGTCGGCTCACCTCACCGCTCACTCTCTTCGTGTTTTCCCCTTCTCCTTTTATTTATTTTTTTTATTTTTTTTTTTTTTGTCCGCAGGTTAAGTCGGAGTTCTTTGAGGCGTTGAGCAGTGCGGAGAAGCAAGCCCACGATTCTCATTCCCAGCTCCACGCTTTGAACGACGACTTCCTCAAAGCTGGTTCTTCCTCTTCCCCTTTTTGTCACCCCCTTTAGGTTTTTTTCACCTTTCTTTTTCATCTGTGCTCCATGATTTCATCCACATGCGCCGCTTATCCCCCGCGAGAGCGGGTCGCCCATATTCTCTCGTTAAACTTCCTTTCGATTTTGGAACATTTTCTACGGTATTCAATACCGGTGAGAGAGATAAAATCGGGGCACGCGTTAAATCTACGATGCCAGCCCTTTCTCTAGCTGTTACTCATAAACTATTGTTTCAATGTGTTGGGATCTCGACTAGGAAAGTTGACTTTCCTACGTGTTTTGTACATTTAGATTTTCTAATTTGTCCCTTGTCATTTCCAAGTGCATGAATAGGTAATAATGTCAACGTGGAAATGCGGTCTCCATTCGAAGGGTCGACTAGAAAGTTCAATGTTAGTATTTCTTTGAGACGAAACTGCATAAACTCCGAGTTGGTGAGTGGTCGAGATCATGTTTAGGCCATATGAAAAGCAAAGATCGAGCCAATGACTTGACGAAGATCTGCTTGCCTCCGCGGAGAGACGGAGGACGAGGTGGAGGTCGACTCCTTCTAGATGTTGTAGTCGGCTAGCGTACGGCCATCTGCGAGCTGCTTGCCGGCGAATACGAAGACAGAGCAGAAGACGGAGCACGAGGTGAAGGATTACATAAGTATTTTCACATCCATAAAAACACCAAACATGTAAAATAAATATACCACAAGATAGAGGAGGATCATACGAGTCCAACGCCACTAGCCACACGCCGATCCGAGCCTCCACGCGCCCGCACGCGTTGCCTGAATGCGCGGCGTGTGGAGCCCACGCACATGGCTTGAAGACCAGTCAAAACCGGTCCGACCTTCCGGTCCAGCCGCCTGGTCCGACCGTCCGGTCCAGCCGCCTGGTCCGACCGATTGACCGGTCCGGTAAACAGTTGACTAGGTCGAGTTGGTCAACGGTTGACCGGGTCGGGTCGTTCAATGGATTGGGTCAGATCCTCGGTCGGGTTAGGTCGGTCAACGGTCGGTCGCCATCTAGGTCGGGTGATGACGTCATCGGGTCAGGTGCTAACGTCAGCGGGTCAAGGGCTAACGTCAGCACGCATGTGCGGCGCATGCATCGGGTCAAACCCGAGTCATTGACGTCAGCGGGTTGGGTGCTGACGTCAACGGCCGCGTGCATCGCACGCCTTGCGTGTGTGGGCGCGTGGGGCGCGTGTTTGACGCCCCATCGGCGCGTGGGGCGAGTGTTCGACGCCCCACCGGCGCATGGGGGCGCGTGAGGGCACGTGTGGTGTCCCCCAGCGATGCGTCGGCGACGGTTTTGACCGTTTCATCTCCCCCAGTCCAAATTTTGGATTTAATTTAATTTTTGATTGAACAAAAAATCTCGAATATCACAAATTAGGGCAAGATTCATACAATTTAGGGCAAAATCAATTAGGGTTCAAGTTCTAGGGTTATGGAAGCTCTGATGCCACATGTAAGACACAAATTACACAATCCCAAGATCTCTATAATCAGAACAAGAACTCGCATGAATAAATAGAAAGATCAACGCACCTGGGATCCATTGTTTTTGAAGCAAAAGCGGAAACATAATGTTTCTTGTGCAAATCCTTCTTCTCTATTGCCCTCGGTATCACTAGCTCAATGAGGCGACCTTCCTCACGATTAGCGTTAGGTTGACGCTCCTTAGGTGAGGATATGTGAGAATTAGGATTAGAGGAGAGACTTGAGCACTATTTATAGAGTTTCCAGCCAGTCCCCCTCATTATGGGCCAGGCTCAACTCGGCCCACACTAGCCAGCCCCATATTAGACTAATTAAGAAGCTTTCTATCTCACCTTAGACTAAACCCTATAAAACGGTAAACGTTAATCGGTAAATAACAACGTCAATTAATTTAGTCTACATAAAGGGAAAACTCTTAGCATATTGACTTGCTTAGTAGCTTGAGTGATCTTGCAATTTCTTTGCAACACATAAAGCAAGCTTCAAAACTTAAGTAAGCATGGAATATCCAAGCAGGCAAAGAGAAAGAATTGGTGTACAGAAGAACTAGAGTCCATCCCCGTCGGAATGCATGGTACCACACACCAATCAAGAACACAAAAAAGAACTCGGTAGGCACGATCAATTCTAGGCACCACACGAGCACCGGATCCAGGATGTGGACTAGGACAACAATGGTCCGAAAGTCGCATAACATGTACGCTGCCTCGTCAAGCACGTGATAAACGCCTTCTAAGCATAACCTCGGATGCAAGACCTACCTCCCTCAACGCCACATTCAAGCGCAAACCCCTTGGCTGCCATGGGCCTCTCATCTATTCACCACTCAATTGGAGACGTCGAAAGAGACGCCATCAAGGAAGGCCTTCGATAACGAGTCCCAGACGAAGATCTCCAGCTTGAAGCTAGCCCGACTCAGCTTGTTGTGGCTGAATGCAAAGAAATGGAGCCTCTCCGGCGAGTGGGTTGACTCACCAAGCCAGTGAATCGCCCACTTTGGACAGACAAAATAAGTCGACATGCGGATCTATCTTCACATAGGAGCTGCCGTCGCGAGCGAGACCTCGCAACTTGATGATCTTGATGGACAGGTACTGCATTGGCTCCACCAAATCATACAAATGGATCCTCTCTGTCTTGGATGCGAATCTCAGGGGCGGTAATGTCTACCTGTTTCGTTGGAAGTGGTCGTCAATGAAAGGCCTTATATAGCATTGTACAAAGTGTGACCATTGAAAGCACTTATCATTCAAATTCCAAATTCTAACTACTTCCGAGATTTTAGGCCTCGACTTTGTAACCGCATGTTCTTATTCATAAACGGTTACAATTTGGTTTATATCTCTGTTTTTGCATCGTTTACCAATCTTGTAATCAGCTACCCCCTTTCATCACATGTTGATTTCTAGTCTTTGTCAATTGCCTTTCCCATATTAGCCGCCAATTTGTAGTGATAGTTCGCAGCTACCCCATTGATAATGCACACCAGTCCATTAAAATTCTGGTTTTTTTTTTTTTTTTGTTAACATATGCCCCTTTTAAAAAAATATAATAGTGTTGGGATTATCTTTTCGAATTCTAGCCAGAATACCGCCACCCTGATAACAGCTTTATCTTCTCCCATGTTGATTGGACACGTAGCCTGATTGACGGAATTTCTTTGTTGCCACGATTTTCTACTAGCGTGTAGAACTACTACTTGGAATTCGCTTCACCTTTTTACATCAACACCACCCTCAAGCGCAAACCGCTAGGCTGCCATGGGCCTCTTGTCTATTCACCGTGACGATCTTGGTGATCAAGTATTGCATTGGCTCCACCAAATCGTATAAGATCGATCCTCTCCATCTTGGACGCGAATCTCAGCTGCGATGATATCTACATGTTTTTTTGGAAGGTAGTCATCGATAAAAAGACGTTTTACCAATTGTTTTGGATTTTTGATTTGTCGAATGAATTGAGTTCTACGATGACTCGAACATAAAACAGCTATTATGAGATGAATTATAATGCTGACAACCGTATAATTGTTTAGCAGAGAGATTAATTTTTAAGATGTGTAGTTCAAGAGCATATTAGTAATTTAAATTTTTGTTTACTAAATTTATTCAATAAATATAAATTTACGCATGAGCTACCGCAAATTATAATGGACCAGCGGCCGCACCCTGGCGGACTACAACATCCAGAAGGAGTCGACCCTTCACCTCGTGCTCGGTCTTCGCGGTGGATTCTAAGTAGTGGGTGTCGGGTCTGCTGGAAATGTGGTGTCTTTATGAACGGTGCTTGTCTTGAACCGTTATCTTAGAAATTGTTAATGTGTAACCAGGGTCGATGGGTTCCTCATTGTGTGGGGCTTTCAATGGAATAAGTAGTCTATTATCCTCTGTCGTCGTGTGTTGGTTTCTCTCTGTGGATGGTCGCACTTTTTCTTCTTCCTTCAGACGGTCCATCGTTACTTTTGTTCAGTAACTTATAGGGGTGAGCATGGATCCGTTTCACACAGCTGGTGATTTTCGGTCTGGTTTTCCAGATTGAATCGACGCTATTTTATAATATTTTTTTATGCTCTTAAAAATGATAATAAATCTTAAAATAATAATAAATATTTGAAATTTTGTTGGTTAAGTGGCCGGTATCATCTGGTTCAGGTCCTAAAAGTTGGAAGCCAATCCTCATAATTGGGTTCTCAACGTGACTAGGTCGGAGTGGCCGATAGCTTTTATGGCCATGGAAAACTACACCTAACTATTCTAAGTGGATCTCCACACGATCTTTGCTTTTCATCTAGAGGAGGCTCCCACCAGCCATGAGCGCTGGTTTTTTCCACCTCTAGGTTGACTACAACTCTCCCCAATTTTACCTGTTCGGTATCCTTGGCAATTCAGTCTTTTTTCTTCTTCTTTTTGGGTGTGGAACGGCAAACTAGTTTATGAGGTGGGGTCCGAGCGTCGAATACACGCCTTTAAACTCCGTCAGTCACTCCTCAATAATTTCCTTCAAACTGGTCATTTGAAATAGACTAAGAACAGAGAGAGATGGTTTGGTCGCTAGCTTTAATGACACCCGATCGTGGTCTTCGTGTATCACTTTACTTTTAACTGGACGGTTCTGCTTTCCCTACTCTTAGCCTCTATGTAAATCTAATATTACATGATTGATCGGAACAAATCTTACACGTGCCTAATTAAGTCCTTTCCATTTTCGCCATTGATTAATAACATGATTTCTTGAGTGTTAATTAGTGTCCAAGTTTTTTTTTTTTTTTTGGGGGGGGGGGGTGGTCCATGCACACATTGATTGATATAATGATTTGTATTTTTCTCCATAGTAATGAGAAACAGCAATGACAATCTTTCCTTGGCAAACCAATTCTAGCATAGGAGCATTTGTGGATACTGCCTGAAGTTTGTCTTTCAAATAATGGGAAAATTACCTTAACAAAACATGCTCATGATCATATTTTTTTTTTTTTAATGAAAAAACACTAATCGGTTTTAGCATCAAAATTCAATAGGAATTTATTCGAACGAGGACAAAATGTTGATGTCTTCACTAAATTCTTGAGAGATTGCGACGCTTCCCAACAAGAGAAGTGTAGATGGTCACATATGGTAGGGAGCATGGCGGCGATCACCACCAAAGCGACCATCACCAGGGCCTGGGCGAAGGCCACCATGGCCTCGCCAGCCGTGGGCGAGGCCGCCTTTGTGGCATCCGAGAATTTCGACAACCCTTGAATGCATGGCGGTTCGTGATTAAGTGACGAAAGTATCGTCAGATTATGCCGTTGGTGCTATATACGATCATTGGCTCGCATTATTGTTGGACCAATTCATATTTGGCACTACTTTGAATCCTGCCGATGTATGTACATATTCCTTCCGATGATACCGCATGACGATATTGTTTAACTGTTTATGGAATAAGGAAGGAATTTGGACTATTATCAATTGAATTTCTGAAAAATGGAGGAAACGGAATTCGGCCATGTGAGTAGGCTGTATTTAACCCGCCCATAAGCAAAGAATAAAGGCCAATAATTAGAGAATGTGGGCTGAAGAAGTTGCAACCCGTTGGCCCAAGACAACCCTATACTTCATCTTCAAATGTCGACAAGTTTGGGTCAACTAAACTTGAAAGATGTTGACTGAAGCATGGCTGAATGATGCCACGTTGCCAGCATGTGGATAGCCAACAAAGTACATGGGGAGGCAGGCTGAGGACACGTCTGTTCCAGCTGTCCGTTCCCCCTGCAGCCACCGAAATTCCACATGCAAGAAATCATTATTAGCTTAATTGATTTAGAGGAAATGATTGGCTCGGTCTTGAGGGGGAAAAGAGAGAGATTACTGAGCAGAATTTTCATGAGAGTGAGAGAATTTGTGAGCGAGCAGCGAGAGGGTGAACGGCAAGAGGAAGAAGTCCGCCGTTCGTCCACCGTTCGTCGCCGTTTTCTTGCGCGCCTAGCTCATTTTTAAGGCAAGTCGTGATCCTAGCACTACTCATGCATGTTGTGATCTTACTGTTGTGCAGATTGAAGGTCGAAATTTCGTGTTTAATGGATGAAAATTTAGGTTTTGAGGTCGTTTTTGCTGCGGGTGTTATTCTGGTCGAGTGTTCCTGCATGTACCCGATTCTTGTTTGGAGTTGTAGACGAGTTTAGGGTTAGAATTTGGCTTCGGTTTCTAAATGAAAGTTGTAGAAAAGGTCTTGAATTACAACATATCCAAAATTCAAGTAAAATGGTCAAGGTTTGTGGGGTGAAATGAATTTCCTAAAGAACCGGGTGAAAAAACCGGCTCGCATGTCGGCCCTTGTTGCTTGTGGGTCACTGCATGTGGCTTTCTGTTGGATGTTTGCCTTCGATCTCTTCATATGAAATGTTAAGGATATTCTAATGAACATCATACTAAAATTTGAGGCAAATATAACCGATATAGCTTAGGGAAATGCTTGCTTACATACAAATTTGAATTCTGGGTTTGTTTCTGTGGGAGGTCAGTGGGTCGTGTGAGTCATATGATGACTTTTTCTTGTGAATTTTTCTTCGACATCTAAAGGAAAGTTGTAGGAAACATGCTAAAATATAACATAGCCAAAAATCAGGGAAAAAAAGGAGATTTAGTTGCTCAATTGAGGAAATTTTGTTGTTAATTGATCCTGTAAGGTTTGGGAATAGAGACAGAAGATTGTGATTTTTATAACAACTTATGTGGGACGAATTGGAAGATCATGTCTTCATCAAAAATGTTCTTTAGACTCTTGTCTATGACATACTTAAATTTTGTAATTTTTGAATGAGATTTGGATATTTAATTTCATGAAATTCGAAAGGAGTGTAAACTGGGTAATCCTATTTGTCCTGTACGGTTCGGTAAATGAGAAAGGAGTTTGTGATTTTTATAGAAAATTCTGTGGGATGAATTTGAAGATTATGTCTTCATGAGAAATGTTCTGTAGGATCTTGGCTATAACATACTGAAATTTCGTAATTTTTGAGTGACGTTTGGGTATTTAATTAAATAAAATTCGAAAACTGTACAAACCAGGAAGTCCTAAACTCTAATCTGTTTTGCCGAGCTTATATCTTTTTCTGTGTGAGTTGTTTGCACATAGTCTCTTAATGGAAGTTGTGCCTTAATGTCCCAATGATGTTCTGGTGAAATTTGATGATTTTTAGTGGCCAATTGGATGGTCAATTTAGTTTTCTTCTGTGATCACGCCAGTTGTGTTGCTCGAAATTTGTTGTGTGGTAATGGCTGAATAATATCTTTTTGTATGATGACATCCAGAACACACTTTCTTCATGAAACATGTGTCATTTTGCCTTGACTATCATGTGTGTGAGTTTCATAATTCTTTGAAATCATTTGGTATTTAATTGAAATGTTTCCTTAAAACTGTGTGTGCTGGATTTTATGCACTTATGAGGAAGGGATGGATATTTGTTAAATGAAGTTGTTTCATGTGAATTCCATGCTATATGAATGAAAATGTTGGCATTGTATGTTGTCATGAGAATGGTATCATATGGTATGCCCGAACCATGCATATGAGAAGGCCATCGGATGGTGTGAGCCGATGTTGCCCCGGGAGTGTCGGGATGCCCAAAGGTTCGAAGGAGTCGATGCCCTTTGGAAGCCCGGTTGTATTTTGAATACATGCCCGGGGGATTCCTCGTGATGCTAGGTGGGATGCGAGATGCCCGGCCAGGGAGTGTAAATGCCGGAAGCCCGGTTGTATTTTGAATACATGCCCGGGGGATTCCTCGTGATGCCAGTTGGGGTGCGAGATGCCCGGAGCGTAAGAGATGCCCGTAGCGTAAGGGATGCCGAAAGCCCGGTTGTATTTTGAATACATGCCCGGGGGTGTTTGTTTTCTTTTGCATCACCAGGACTGTGTGCGAGCAATGAAGGCAAATTAAAAGTTGCGAATTTGAGATTGAATGATATGCATATGGTGATATGTATGCATGGGCAGTAAATGACGTGCATATCGTGAGATGTATGCATGGGCAGTAAATGATATGCATATTGTGATATGTATGCATGGGCATTGAAAGATATAAACGCATGGTGTATGCCTGGGTATCGAATGATATGTGTATATGTGCTTGAAAGATATGCATGGTATATGCATGAGCATTGATAATGAATACTTGGATTAAGAAATACCCATGGCGTGATGGTATGATATTGGTATATGCATGAGCACTTGAAAGTGTTGTATGATGCAATGTCTTGATTTTCTTGCTCACATATTTGATGATGCTATATAATGCAATGACATAGTTGATTGTCTTGTGTGATGCCTGAGTAGCTAAAATGATCATGTATTTGCTGAGTTGTTATACTCACCCCTTTTGGGGACTAACATTTCAGACTAGACAAGATACCTCTGCCGACACGGCCACCAGTAGATAGACCGAGTGGTTGGACATGGTTGCCGGGAGGAGGACAGCGAGAGGAAGGAACTTTTGGACGCCGACACTAATCAATGGACTTTAAGTATATGACTGTTGGAAGAGATGTCGGTCATCTTTTGAAATATAGCCAAGTATAGAAAGCCTTGGCATTTTGATGTACCAACTAATGATGTCCATCAAGTTATGTAAATAAAAAGTGTACAGCTTTAACTTATATAAAATGTTTAGTTGGTGTGCATTGTTTTCTGAATATAGGGAAGAGAGTTATTGGATATGCTTCCGCCATATAAATTGCGCAGGGACCAAGTTAAAAAAAAAAAAAAAATTTATAAACCCCCAGGATTGATAGACCTTCAGGTCAAGGAAGAGGAAAGGTAAGCGAATTGTGGCGACCCTAACGGATCAGGGGCTGTCGAGGGGTGTCACAGCCTTTGCCTGCGACAAGGCTAGGGCAAGGCTAGCCTAGCCTAGATCAAGGTGAAGTCGCCTTGCCCGTGGCCTTCGTTGGGGCCAGGCGAGGGTCGCGATTGTCACCGGCAGCATGTGGGGGTGAGATGTACACGTTCGTCATTCGTCGCTCGTGGGATGATGTCCATGGAGGATGTTTTTGTTCGCCTCATGTATCGGGCTCGGACTTTGACTCCCGTTATCATGGTTAATCATCGCGTCGACACTAGCACTAAGGAAACCCCATTTTTTTATTTTTTTTGGTTCTCCCTTTTGAGCTAAGTTAGGAAGTTGCCCCTTTGCCCTTTTTGAGGGGGCCGTTGGACGTGGAATGTCTTGACGAAGAACTAGAGTCCATCCCCGTTAGAATGCATGGTACCACACACCAATCAATAATAGAAAGATCAATTGGAGCTAAGCACGATAATGGTGATTAAGTGTAAGTTATGGAAAAGAGAGGGAAAAAGCTCATACCATCAGCAGAAGCGGAAATGGCAGAGAGAGAGACTAGAGAGAGAGAGAGAAATGGCAAGTTACCCCATTGAACTACATGCGAGGATCCCAACACATTGAAACAATAGTATATGAGTAACAGCTAAAGAAAGGGCTGGTATCAGTAGATTTAACGCGTGCCCTGATTTTATCTCTCTCACCGGTATTGAATACCGTAGAAAATATTCCAAAATCGAAAGGAAGTTTAACCGAGAATATGGGCGAATCGCTTCTCGCGGGGGATAAGCGGCGCATGTGGATGAAATCGTGGAGCACGAGATGAAAAAGAAAGGTGAAAAAACCTAAAGGGGTGACAAAAAGGGGAAGAGGAAGAACCGGCTTTGAGGAAGTCGTCGTTCGGGCGTGGAGGCGGGAATGAGAATCGCGGGCTTGCTTCTCCGCACTGCTCAACGCCTCAAAGAACTCCGACTTAACCTGCAGACAAAAAAATAAAAATAATAAATAAAAGGAGAAGGGGAAAACACGAAGAGAGTGAGCGGTGAGGTGAGCCGACGAGAGAGGTGAGGGAAGGACCATTTGGCGACATTGATAGGTGCAGAGCAAGTGGTCGGAGGAGGAAGAGGGCTGGTCGGCATTGGGATCGCCATCGGGAGGGTCCTCGTAGATGACCACTTGGCGGTCGAACCCGACGGCAGGGCTCCCCTCCGCGGCTCTGCTTTCCAGCCTCTGCTTCTTCGACGGCAGAGGAGTCCGCATTATCTAAGGTGAGATAGAAGGCTTTTTAATTAGTCTAATATAGGGCTGGCTAGTGTGGGCCGAGTTGAGCCTGGCCCATAATGAGGGGGACTGACGAAACTCTATAAATAGTGCTCAAGCCTCTCCTCTAACCCTAATTCTCACATATCCTCACCTAAGGAGCGTCAACCTAACACTAATCGTGAGAGAGGTTGCCTCATTGAGCCAGTGATACGGAGGGCAATAGAGGATGATAGTGTAGACTCCTCCGCCATTGAAAAAGCAGAGGCTGGAAAGCAGAGCCGCGGAGAGGAGCCCTGTCGTCGGGTCCGACCGCCAAGTGGTCATCTACGAGGCCCTCCTGATGGCGATCCCAATGCCGACCAGCCCTCTTCCTCCTCCGACCACTTGCTCTGCACCTATCAATGTCACCAAATGGTCCTTCCCTCACCTCTCTCGTCGGCTCACCTCACCGCTCACTCTCTTTGTGTTTTCCCCTTCTCCTTTTATTTATTTTTTTTTTTTTGTCCGCAGGTTAAGTCGGAGTTCTTCGAGGCGTTGAGCAGTGCGAAGAAGCAAGCCCGCGATTCTCATTCCCAGCTCCACGCTTTGAACGACGACTTCCTCAAAGCTGGTTCTTCCTCTTCCCCTTTTTGTCACCCCCTTTAGGTTTTTTCACCTTTCTTTTTCATCCGTGCTCCACGATTTCATCCACATGCGCCGCTTATCCCCCGCGAGAAGCGACCCGCCCATATTCTCTGTTAAACTTCCTTTCGATTTTGGAATATTTTCTACGGTATTCAATACCAGTGAGAGAGATAAAATCAGGGCACGCGTTAAATCTACTCATATACTATTGTTTCAATGTGTTGGGATCCTCGACTAGGAAAGTTGACTTTCCTACGTGTTTTGTACATTTAGATTTTCTAATTTGTCCCTTGTCATTTCCAGTGCATGAATAGGTAATAATGTCAACGTGGAAATGCGGTCTCCATTCGAAGGGTCTGACTAGAAAGTTCAATGTTAGTATTTGTTGAGACGAAACTGCATAAACTCCGAGTTGGTGAGTGGTCGAGATCATGTTTAGGCCATATGAAAAGCAAAGATCGAGCCAATGTCTTGACGAAGATCTGCTTGCCTCCGCGGAGAGACGGAGGACGAGGTGGAGGTCGACTCCTTCTGGATGTTGTAGTCGGCTAGCGTACGGCCATCTGCGAGCCGCTTGCCGGCGAATACGAAGACAGAGAGCGAAGACGGAGCACGAGGTGAAGGATTACATAAGTATTTTCACATCCATAAAAACACCGAACATGTAAAATAAATATACCACAAGATAGAGGAGGATCATACGAGTCCAACGCCACCAGCCACGCGCCGATCCGAGCCACCACGCGCCCGCACGCGTTGCCTAAATGCACGGCGTGTGGAGCCCACGCACGTGGCTTGAAGACCAGTCAAAACCAGTCCGACCGTCCGGTCTAGCCGCCTGGTCCGACCGTCCGGTCCAGCCCCCTGGTCCGACCGGTTGACCGGTCCGGTAAACAGTTAACCGGGTCGGGTCGTTCAATGGATTGGGTCAGATCCTCGGTCGGGTTAGGTCGGTCAACGGTCCCGGGTCGGGTCAACGGTTGGGTCGGGTCGGGTCAACAGTCGGTCGCCATCTAGGTCGGGTGATGACGTCATCGGGTCAGGCGCTAACGTTAGCGGGTCAAGGGCTAACGTCAGCACGCATGTGCGGCGCATGCATCGGGTCAAACCCGAGTCATTGAGGTCAGCAGGTCGGGTGCTGACGTCAACGGCCGCGTGCATCGCACGCCTTGCGTGTGTGGGCGCGTGGGGCGCGTGTTTGATGCCCCATCGGCGTGTGGGGTGAGTGTTCGACGCCCCACCGGCGCATGGGGGCGCGTGAGGGCACGTGTGGTGTCCCCCAGCGATGCGTCGGCGACGGTTTTGACCATTTCATCTCCCCCAGTCCAAATTTGTGATTTAATTTAATTTTTATTGAACAAAAAATCTCGAATATCACAAATTAGGGCAAGATTCATACAATTTAGCGCAAAATCAATTAGGGTTCAAGTTCTAGGGTTATTGAAGCTCTAATGCCACATGTAAGACACAAATTGCACAACCCCAAGATCTCTATAATCAGAACAAGAACTCGCATTAATAAATAGAAAGATCAACGCACCTGGGATCCATTGTTCTTGAAGCAAAAGCGGAAACATAATGTTTCTTGTGCAAATCCTTCTCCTCTATTGCCCTCTGTATCACTAGCTCAATGAAGCGACTTTCCTCACGATTAGCGTTAGGTTGACGCTCCTTAGGTGAGGATATGTGAGAATTAGGGTTAGAGGAGAGACTTGAGCACTATTTATGGAGTTTCCAGCCAGTCCCCCTCATTATGGGCTAGACTCAACTCGGCCCACACTAGCCAGCCCCATATTAGACTAATTAAAAAGCCTTCTATCTCACCTTAGGCTAAACCCCGTAAAACGGTAAACGTTAAACGGTAAATAACAACGTCCATTAATTTAGTCTACATAAAAGGAAAACTCTTACCATATTGACTTGCTTAGTAGCTTGAGTGATCTTGAAATTTCTTTGCAACACATAAAGCAACCTTCAGAACTTAAGTAAGCATGGAATATCCAAGCAGGCAAAGAGAAAGAATTGGTGTACATAAGAACTAGAGTCCATCCCCGTAGGAATGCATGGTACCACACACCAATCAAGAACACAAAAAAGAACTCGGTAGGCACGATCAATTCTAGGCACCACACGAGCACCGGATCCAGGATGTGGACTAGGACAACAATGGTCCGAAAGTCGCTTAACATGTACGCTGCCTCGTCAAGCACGTGATAACCGCCTTCTAAGCATAACCTCGGATGCAAGACCTACCTCCCTCAACGCCACATTCAAGCGCAAACCCCTTGGCTGCCATGGGCCTCTCATCTATTCACCACTCAATTGGAGAGGTCGAAACAGACGCCGTTGGAGAGACTGTCAATTGAAGAAGTCTAATCCGTCTACTGTAAAGGCACTCTTTTGCTTCATAGTGATTACAGCCGTTTGGCTGCCAGCATGGAGAGTGTACGTAAGCTTGATCTAAGCCGAACCACTATAATCCTTGTGTCAATTTTCTCTCTCTACTCTATTTATTTTGTGAATACGTAATCTGTTTATTATTGATATATCTTGATATTAACGTATTGCATTGAAAAAGATTTTAAAAGAATTCCGCAACAACCTATTCACCCCCCTCTAGGTTGATTCACTAGCCCATTTCATATAATTGCATGTCATGTATTCTGCCCAAAGGTGATTATGTGATTTTGCATGTAACTCTCTGGATGTGTACTTGTGTACACAATACTCACATGATGCTAATTGTTATATACTGTTGTCTTTCAGTCACATTTTCTGTAAACGGTAACTCCATCACTATTGAGGTTTTTACTGGTTCCAACTTTAAGAAGTGGAGAGAAGATTTTTTATTTACTATGGAGATGGCAGATGTTCATATGGCTATTACTGCTGATCGACCGGTAGCTATTACTGCTGAGAGTATAGAGGATTAGAAAGCACACTTTACTGCCAGGGAAAATAGCAATAGAATTTGATTGCTGTCTATGAAGCGTTCAATTCAGGAACACCTGAAAAGTGGTTTGCCTGTGGACTGCGCTGCTAGGCAAATGATGGAAGCTTTGGTGGCTAGGTACCGTGTGTCTTCTAATGCTGAGATAGGGACACACATTCATACACTGTTTACCATGAAGCATGATGGTTCTAGTGGGGTAAGAGATTATATTCTAAGGATGGTTGATTTGCAGACCAAGCTTCAGGCTCTCAATATTGCTATTCCCACTACCTGCATTGTGTATCAAGCTTTAAACACTCTTCCTCCTGATTTTGGGATTATCAAGACTAATTATAATTCCCAAGATGAAGCCTGGTCAGTTAATGAACTGATTTCCAGGGTGGTGGCAGAGGAAGAGAAATTGAAGAAAGACAAAGGGCACATTACTCTTTATAATTCAAGTTCTGCCACTGATAAGGGTAAGAATGTGAAAAGTTATACTTAGAAGAGAAATTCTGAAGCAGTTGGACTTTCCAATAGTAAAGGAAATCATGAAGGTGCTAATCCTTCTAATAGTTTGGGTCCTAAGAAAACATTCCCCAGGAAGAGGGGTGTTTTTTGCTACTTTTGCAGGAAGAGAGAACATGTAAAAAATGACTGCAAAAGGTTTAAGGATTGGTTGTCTAAGAGAAACAAGAAGAGTGAGCCTAAAGGTAATGATTCTTTGGCATTAGTTTATGAATCCAATTTATCTGAAGTTCCAACTAATTCATGGTGGCTAGATAGTGGTGCAACTAATCATGTTGCATTTACTATACAGGGGTTCATAAACAGAAGGACACCAAATTAGGATGAATCAAAGCTCACTATTGGAAACAGCATTGGAGTTGACGTTGAGTTCGTGGGAGATGTTATTTTGGTTTTAGATTCTTGTTTTAGGATGATGTTGAGAAACACTTTTTACGTAACTTCATTTAGGCGGAATTTAGTTTCTATGTCTTGTTTGGACATGTGTGGATACTCTTTTCAGATAAAGAGTAATGCTATTGCCATCTTTTATGATTCCAATAAGAATGGGTGTTACAATTTATCCAATGGATTATATTGATTGAGTTTATCTCCCAACGACATGTACGTTGCATATTCAGCTTAAAAGGTGTCTCCAAAATGCCTCTAACTAAGGAACAGTCTTATGCATTGTGGCATAAACAACTTGGTCACATCTCTAAAGAAAGAGTAAAAAGGCTTGTAAAGGTTGACATCTTGCATACTCTTAAAGGTGATCAAGAGACTTGCGTAGACTGTTGTAGAGGTAAGATGACGAAAATAAAGAAGAAATCCACCGTACGAAGTTCTGACTTGTTGGAGATTATTCACACTAATAGTAGTGGACCATACACGGCTACTTTATGCAGAAATTTTTATTTCATTACATTTATTGATGACTATTCCCGATATGGATACTTATATTTGATTAAAGAAAAGTCTGAGTCTCTTGACAAATTCAAGATTTTTCAGACTGAAGTGGAAAAATAGTTGGGAAAAGTTATCAAGATTGTCAGATCTGATCGTGGTGGTAAGTATTTTGGTAGGCATGGTAATGCTGGACAACTTAAAGGGCCGTTTGCCAAATACTTAGAGGATTCTGGGATAGTAGGTCAGTTTACTATACTTGGAAGTCCTAGACAAAATGGCGTAGCTGAAAGGCGGAATCGTACTCTTATGAACATGATGAGAAGTATGATTAGTAGGACCAATTTGCCTACTTTTCCATGGGGTGAGGCTTTGAAAACAGCTCTTTATATTCTAAATTGTGTTCCTACTAAAGCGGTTCCATTGACTCCTTTTGAGTTGTGGACTGGACATAAACCTAGTCTAAATCATCTTAAAGTTTGAGGATGTCCAGTAGAGGTGAAGTTATATAATCCTACATTGAATAAGCTGGATTCCAAAACTACACGATGTTATTTCATGTCTTACCCAAATCATTCAAAGGGGTACCAGTTTTATAACCCCAATGGAGATACAAGAATTGTGGAATCTCAGACTGCAAAATTTCTGAAATTTGATATAGTTGAAAAGGGTAGCTGCTCACAAACTATCGAAAATGATAGTATAGTGGGGGTTACTGGATCATCATCTCATCCTGTGTAGACAATTTTGGAACCTCTTGCACCACAAAATGAACTTGTTGTGGCTCAAAATCCTATTATTGAGACAGTTCCTAATGGAATTCCTAAAGCTCCTCAAATTCAGAATGAGGTTGAAGTAGCTCCACTCAGAAGATCTACTAGGGAAAGACGTTCGGCTATACCACCAGACTATGTTGTCTACCTAGGAGAGCATGATTATGATATTGGCTGTGTTGTTGATCTAGTCACTTATACGGATGCTATCTCATGTCCTCAATCGGATTTGTGGCTAGATGCGATGAAAGATGAGATGCAATCTATGAAACATAATGATGTTTGGGAGCTTGTTGAATTGCCTGAAGGTTGCAAACCTATTGGCCACAAATGGGTATTCAAGACTAAAAGAGATTCCAAAGGAAAGATTGAAAAGTTTAAGGCCAAACTAGTAGCTAAGGGTTTCACTCAAAGAGAATGAATAGATTATGAAGCAACATTTTCTCCAGTTTCTTCTAAAGATTCCTTCAGAGTGATCCTGGCATTGGTAGCTCATTTCAATATGGAGTTACACCAGATGGATGTTAAGACCGCATTTCTTAATGGAGACCTTAATGAAGAGGTTTATATGGTGCAACCTGAAGGATGTACTAATGATGATTCAGGTAAGCTTGTTTGTAGATTGAAGAAATCTATTTATGGCCTTAAGCAAGCTTCTAGACAGTGGGATTTCAAATTTCATAGTGTTGTCACTTCATTTGGATTTATTGAGAATCAAGTAGATCAGTGCATATATACCAAGGTCAATGGGAGGAAATATATTTTTCTCATACTTTATGTGGATGATATCTTGCTTGTAAGTAGTGACATTGGTTTACTGCATGAGACAAAGCGAATGTTATCGAAAAATTTTGATATGAAAGACCTTGGTGAGGCGTCTTTTGTTCTTGGCATTGAGATTCATTAGGATCGCTCATGCCGTTCATTGGGTTTATCTCAGAGGGCATATATTGATCGCATTTTGGAAAGATTCAATATGCAAGATTGCAAACCAGGAATTGCTCCTGTTATTAAGGGTGATAAATTGAGTCTTTCACGATGCCCTGATTCAGATTTTGATAAAGCTCAAATGAAGAATGTACCTTATGCTAGTGTGCTTGGAAGTATCATGTATGCTCAAGTTTGCACTAGGCCAGATATTGCTTTTGCAGTAGGGCTTCTAGGCAGATATCAGTCAAATCCAGGAGCGATCATTGGGTGGATACCAAGAAGATTTTAAGGTACTTAAAGAGAACAAGGGATTATATGCTGATTTATAGATATGTTCCTGACTTGCAACTAGTAGGTATTCAGATGCAGATTTTGCTGGTTGTCAAGATGATAAGAAGTCAACAACAAGATACATATTTATGTTGGTAGGAGGTGCAGTATCATGGAAGAGCGAAAAACAGAAATCCATATCTTCTTATACCATGCAAGCGGAGTTCATAGCATGTTTTTTAACTGCTACTCAAGCTATTTGGCTCCGGAACCTCATTAGGGAATTATCGTTTTTGATTTTGTGGATAGACCCATACAACTACATTGTGACAATAATTCTGCAGTGTTGTTTATTAACAACAACAAAAGTCTCAAGGGGTCTAAACACATGGAGGTCAAGTTTTTGACTATAAAGGAATCGGTGCAGAATGGTAACGTTGCTGTAGATTATGTTTCTATAGATGATATGATTGCAGATCCACTAACTAAAGGCCTACGCCCATGTGTATTTGATCGGCATGTCATTAGTATGGGCTTAGGAGTATCTTGGGATGCAGTCTTTTAGTGGGAGTTATATTTTATTTTTTCTTAAATAAAGTTTATATTTGCATTTGTTCCAATTTAGTAACGTTTTGATATATATCTATTTCAACTTTTGCATTCAATACAATATTTTTGAATGGTTTGTTATTTTGTTAAATATATATATATATTGTTAAAAGTCTCAAGGTATTGCCTTGAGTGAAGGTTAGGGGCATTTGATGATTAGCCTTATACATATGTTTTCGTAAAAGGTTAACCATAAGGACAAGACATATGTGGGTTCATTAGAACCATAATTTCATTCTCTTGTGACACAAACTTTTGTGTCGTCTAAGTAAGAGAATATTGACTGACAAATGGATCTCTCTATGATAGATGTTAGCCATTTGCCACACTACCATATTGAATCGATATCAATAAAGTTGAAAGCACTTGTGACCGTGGAAGGCTCTCTGTGTATACATGCAGTTACCGCCATGATTCGGTATTTGAGGCTTTATGGGATAGGATTGACTATTAAGAATTATCTCTAGACCAATGTGCGCACATACAATATAATTTCAATTAATATAATCCAAGTGGGAGAACGTAAGAGTTTTCCTAATATGTGGACTAAATTAATTGACGTTGTTATTTACCGTTTAACGTTTACCATTTTACGGGGTTTGGTCTAAGGTGAGATAGAAGGTTTCTTAATTAGTCTAATATGAGGCTAGCTAGTGTGGGCCAAGTTGAACCTGGCCCTTAATAAGGGGGACCGGTTGGAAACTTTATAAATAGTGCTCAAGTCTCTCCTCTAACCCTAATCTCACATATCCTCACCTAAGGAACGTTATTCTAACGTCAATCGTGAGGGGCTGCCTCATTGAGCTAGTGATTCGGAGGGCAATAGAGGAGAAGGATTTGCGTAAGAAATATTGTGTTTCCGCTTCAAGAATGATGGACCCTAAAACAGGTGCGTTGATCTTTCGATTTACAATTGCATGTTTATGTTCTGGTTATGGAGATCTTGGGTTATGCTTAATCTGCACCCAACATTTCATCCTTTCCGGTCCGTGGTTTGAATAGTCAAGTGCCAAATAATTGGTCTTCGTGTATCGACATAAGATACCGCCCCTTTCCATCCATCATCGATACTCTTCCTTTCCCCCACGCTCTTTAATTTTTTCCTTCCCCCCCGAGTTGCTTTCACTGCATGTTGATGGTGGTTGCGTCTCCGTTTTCCTATTCATTAGTTTTTTCCCCCTCAACTTGTGAAATTTGTGCTGACGTGATGGGCAACCGAACCCTGTAGACCCGTTCCGGATGATGAACGTGTTCGATAGGCATGAGCGGGATGTGGACGCTGCCGCGATGGCGTATGCGAGTGGTCCGGTCGTCGGTGACCCTGCGTAGAATGACGTGATGGTGTTGTTGATAAGGAGGCAATGCTCACAGAAGCGGAAACTTTTGTTCAAGTAACTTATAGGGGTATCATCCGGTTTTTATTCTCTGTCGTCATGTGTTGGTTTCTCTTTGTGGATGGTCGCACTTTTTCTTCTTCCTTCACACGGTCCGTCGTTACTTTTGTTCAGTAACTTATAGGGGTGAGCATGGATCCGTTTCACACAGCTGGTGATTTTCGGTCTGGTTTTCCGGATTGGATCGACGTTATTTTCAAATATTTTTTTATGCTCTTAAAAATGATAATAAATCTCAAAATAATAATAAATATTTGAAATTTTGTTGGTTAAATGGCCGGTATCATCCGGTTCAGATCCTAAAAGTTGGAAGCCGATCCTCATAATTGGGATCTCAACGTGACTAGGTCGGAGTGGCCGATAGCTTTTATGGCCATGGAAAACTACACCCAACTTTTCTAAGTGGATCTCCACACGATCTTTGTTTTTCTTTTTCTTTTTTTTGGTTCTCCCTTTTAAGCTAAGTTAGGAAGTTGCCCCTTTGCCCTTTTTGAGGGGGCTGTTGGACGTGGAATGTCTTGACGAAGAACTAGAGTCCATCCCCGTCGGAATGCATGGTACCACACACCAATCAAGAATAGAAAGATCAATCGGAGCTAAGCACGATAATGGTGATTAAGTGTAAGTTATGGAAAAGAGAGGGAAAAAGCTCATACCATCAGCGAAGCGGAAATGGCGAGAGAGCGACTAGAAAGAGAGAGAAATGGCAACTTGCCATGGTGTGGCCGGGCACTAGGAGGATTTGGTGGGCAAAGAGACGTGACTTTGGGTATTTCATTTATAAGGATGAAGTTTGACTTTCCTACGTGTTTTGTACATTTAGATTTTCTAATTTGTCCCTTTCCTTGTCATTTCCAATGCATGAATAATAGGTAACAATGTCAACGTGGAAATGAGGTCTCCATTCGAAGGGTCTGACTAGAAAGCTCAATGTTAGTATTTGCTTAGATGAAACTGCATAAACTACGAGAGAAATCAAAGAAAGAATTGGTGTACGAGAAGAACTAGAGTCCATCCCCGTCGAATGCATGGTACCACACACCAATCAAGAACAAGAAAAAGAACTCGGTAGGCACGATCAATGAGAAAATGAACGAGCGGCCCCACCTGCTCAAAAGCAACTATGATTTTTTTCGAGATTCGCCACTCAAACCACAGCGTGGATTGAGACTTTCCTTGGAACAAAATTTGTGGAAGCTTGTGCGTAAATTTATATTTATTGAGTGGATTTAATAAACAAAATTTTTGCGCTACACATCGTAAAATTTAATCTCTTTGTTAAATAATTAATAGCAAGGACCCGGACGCATTCCAACATACGCTTTTGACTTCATTTTCATGACCCTATAGCATATAGAGAAGCAAAAAGCCTACTTCATATTTATTAGAACCATGAATTGACCAGCAAATCATACATGGAAGGAATCTATGTTTCTAGAACAAGCAATGCCAAGTGGGAGGGGGAAAGAGAAGGGTACATATGGCATACAAGATTGGCATGCAACAAAGGCTTAGCAAGTCCCCTGGTGCATATTTTAACCCCGAGCGCTCCGTCCTCCACCGCCACCAGAGGCAAGGGACTCGAGAGCTGTGTCCTCGCTCACGGCAGTGAGGAGCGGCGCAATAGCTCGTCGGGCTCAACGGCAAGACGGCTCGTCGGACGAGCGGTGGGTGGTGGTGGTTCAGTGTCCAAGAGATGGTCGTGAGTAGGGCGTGGGGCGGCGGTGTTGTGGTGGGTGAAGCGGCGAGGGGTGGCAAAGAAGAAGAAGAAGAAGAAGAAGAAGAAGAAGAAGAAGAGGAGAAGGGGTGGGGTTTCAGCCGAGAGAGGGGGAAAGAGAAGAGAGAGAAGAAAAGAAAAAGGATGGGGCGAGGAAGTAATTGGGTTGTTTTTGCTGGTAGATGTTGATTGACGGTGGCCCTGCCTCAACTGGTAATCTTGAAAATATCAATAAAGTTAAGTAATTTGTCGTAAAAAAAAATTGAGTAATAAAATTTTGTGCAAAAAAAGGTAATTATTCTTTTTTTTTGCCGAAATTAATTGACCTTAGTTGCCCTTTAACTTTTTTTAGTCGTTTTCCAAGATTACCAGTTGAGGCGGGGCCACCGTCAATCGACATCTACCAGCAAAACAACCCAATTACTTCCTCCCCCATCCTTTTTCTTTCTTCTCTCTCTTCTCTTTCCCCCTCTCTCGGCCGAAACCCCACCCCTTCTCCTCTTCTTCTTCTTCTTCGCCACCCCGCCGTTTCACCCACCACCACACCACTGCCCCTCGCCGCTTCACCCACCACCACCCCGCCGCCCCACACCCTACTCACCACCATCTCTTGGCCACTGAACCACCACCACCCACCGCTCGTCCGACGAGCCGTCTTGCCGTTGAGCCCGACGAGCTATTGCGCTGCCCCTCGCCGCCGTGAGCGAGGGCACAGCTCTCGAGCCCCTCGCCTCTGGCGGCGACGGAGGATGGAGCGCTCGGGGTTAAGGCCGCGAGGGGGCTCAAGTTCAAGCGCCACGCCTTCGGCGATCCAATGGAGAGCGGGGGCGACGAGGGGAGCGGCGGTGGCGGCGGTGGCTTGGAGAAGAACGAGCAGTTCGTGCGCTGGTTTCACGAGGCGTGGCCATATTTCAGAGCTCACAGGGGCGGCATTTTCGTCGTCGTCGTCTCCGGCGAAATTGTCGCTAGTCGGCACTTGGATCCAGTTCTCAAGGCACGCGTCGGTTTTTCCTTGCTTCTTCTGTTTCGTTTCTGATTTGTGATTTGGCTGCATGTTAATGCTGTGAGGAAGAACAAAAGCGCGGACCCGTTCTATCGTGGAATGCTCCAAGTGATTAAATTCGCGTTCTTCAAGCTTCAATGGACTAATTTTCTTGGAATCACAATAAAACTGCGGTTGCACGATTTTACCTCCTGAATTTGGATTCATATTGCATAATATCTCTATGAGGTTTGGGTGCTTGATTGTTGGCTTTTGGTAATTACAACTAGATACAATTCTTTGTGCAGGATATTGCGCTCCTTCATCCGAACACCCGTCGTACCCAATTCTCGTGTCCTGTTTCGGGCCCGTTGGCCGAGGCGCCGTTGTTCAAGTCGTATAAGCTCCGACCCCGATTATGTCATGCTTTCTAGCTGTTAAGCCCCGGTTTGTCTCATGCTATTTGTCTTGTTCTTCGATTGAGGTCCCGTTTCAGCTGCTGCTCGTTGCCCAGAAGGTGCACGCCATCTGCTTGATGAAATGCCTAAGCTAGACGCACATCCGTGTCCTTGGTTTAAGGCCGAAACTTGCTGTGTTTCGTTTGGGTCTGTACTGAGGCCGGGTCTCGGTTGTCCATTGTCTGTCGACTTCGGCATAAGTTCAACTCTGGGGCAGGCCTATACCCGCATCTTAGCCAACGCTCTCCGCATGTTCGACAAAATGCTCGACTTTAACGTATGCGCTTGTCCTCGATCCTCCTTCCATTTTTGGTGCTCGTGGTTTGTCAAGAGAGTTCTGATAGATCCCCACTGCTAGCCTTCGCTTTGTATGTTTTTATTTCGATATTTTTTGTGCATGTCGTGATTTTGGAAGTGACCGACTCTTAGCTAGCAAAGAGGAAAGGTGGTGGTAGCCGTGGCCACGCACGGTAGCCATGGAACGACTATGCACAGCCGTGTCGATGTCAGAGCTTTTTCAACCGAACCTCGAGTTTTTACATAATTGGACAAAAAATAGTAGGTACTAAAATAAAGGTTTATAATACCATATGAAATTGGTAAATTAAGGCGTTGGTAATAAATTTCAATAAAAGTTGGTAATAGATAATAGAATTAACTTTTCTTAGAGATAAGAAAAGTTGATATAAAAAAAACTAAATAAACATCAATAACTAACTCAAAGGAGAGTTGGTAGCTTAAATTAGGTGATAACTCAATTATAGAAAAGTTGGTAATAATTATAATTGAGGTTGGTAATTTTTTGAAGCGGTTGATAAATTTTAGATCCACTCCAAGTCAGTTCCAATGGATCCCAATTCAGTTTCTTTCTCCAAAGACTTAGAACCGACCCTTATTGAGTAGATTTTGGGTAAATCGGCCCGTCATGGAATAGATCCCTTGATTCAGGTTTTGTTTTAATTTGATTTACTTGCTCAAGGACTTATCCCAAGGAAGAGCACTTATATTAGTTCTCACTTCATGGTTATAGTTTTGACAATTCATTTCGCCTCATTATATATAAAAGAATAAGGGTCTCTTTAGGACAAAATGTGAAAAGAGACAAGTAAATTTGCGCAAGTTTGTCCAAGCTCGCTCAAAGTTGAAATGCTTGATTGGCTTCAAAAAAACTATCCCCCCTACAAACACTCAATGAAAGGCAAATTGAAATCAAAATAAAAATAACAATGAATAAAGAAATAAAAAGGTTTTGATTGATGAAGCCTCACAGCCGAAAGTGCAATAGAGGCTCAAGGTATGGGGCCAAAAAAGACAAAAAAGAGACATTATCTCAACCCCTCCATTTAGGAGATATAATATTACAATGCCATCAGAAATACAAGATTCCCACTATTTGTCTCACTGGCACATGGCCTTGTTCTCATTTGAAAAATTATTCCGAAAGGGGAAAGAAGGATTAAATATAATATAGAAAAAGAGAAGTGAGGCTGAGATAGATTGTTAAATAGCAAAAAGCATGTGACCTTTTAGCTGTCCGTTAAGTGACCATGTCTTCTTCCACTATCTTCCTTTTCTTCAATTGACTTCACCTTTAATCACCACGCCTTGTAAATTCCATGCTCAGAGAAGATTACTCAGAGATAGTGCCCACTGAATTATATGTACACACGGTGATGCAACAAAGCTGTTTCTAGATCCTAAAGAAATGATTTTCTTTAGTATTATGGAGGACTAATTGGGTGGGTTTCGATGTCCGAACATGATTGCAACTTGATGGTTCAAGATCAAGGGGAATTGCCATCCGGTTGTGGTTTGGGGATGGAAAGAGTGGAATATATTAGTAGGATTGTTCCCATGCTTGATCTGCCACGTAGAGAGGGAAATATTTCAGTGAAAGGGAATAATCATCAATTGATAACTTTAATGTATAGCTAGACATATTGTAATTTTGGTTTAATACAGCTAAACAACTATACGATTGTTGCATAAGTGCCTTTTGAGATCGGCAATGGGCCTGAAAAGTAATGTAGAAAATTGGTCAGGTCAAAATACTCGATCGCTTACAAGGTAGCAAAGAAGACGAAAGTTTTCTTGGGATCAAGAATCCATGAAAGAAAGGTACGTCTCGAGCTACTCCTCTAGATGATGCATTTGGCACCGGCTACGGTGCATTTGGCGTCACTGATGATGCCGGAGATGGTGGTGACGATAGTAATTTGATGATTTGCTCGTGAATCGTTATGATGCTTAGCCGTCATTCCTCTGGCCTCCATGTTTAGCCTTTCCAGTGTGCTGATGATAGCCTCTTCCGTAGAAAATGTCGATTAATAAACTAAAATGTTCTTTTGCCAAATAATTAAAATAATCTGGAAAGAGAGAGAGAGAGAGAGAGAGAGAGAGAGAGGAACAGCAAGATCTAGTGATGTATCAATCAAAGACAGCTACTGTTGGAACCAAATTTTTATTAGATCCGTTGCCGGTAGAAAAAAAATTACTTACATCCTAACCAGTTGATTGTTGATGTGTAGAGAAATTTTGTTAGAGAACTAAACTCCAAACACACACTACTCATCTAACAGTGAATGTGTAACTTTCTCGGTCCACTATACCAAACAAAAATCCTTATATCAAACTCCTAAATCTTAATTAGGTAGCCCCACTTAATTTGAAAATTCTCTAATATAGGAAGCCCAGCCGAGAGACCTCCTTGTGGGATAGCACCCGTTAGAGAGTTCCTTAAATTTTATTTAACTCTCAATTCCTAGAGAATTTAGAAGATGGAAAGCCAAAAGACAGATTCTTCCCTCCCGTAAAATCGTGGGTGCCAAATTCATCAACTTTGTGACCTAACTCTTTAACCACTACCTATCTTAATTTTTTTTTAACCTACCGTTAAAAAAGGCCATTACCTCTGGTATGAAAACACTAAATCTAATAAGAAAAATTGGATAAATTGTGTATCAATCCTAATAATTTCCTTTTGGAATGAGCACAGAACATATTAGAAAAAGCACATCATGAGAATAAGAACAAATTCTTCCAAAAATCAATTGAAGTTTTTATTAAGGGAAAAATATGTTGTACCTGCTTTTTCTGCATCGGTCTTATGATCTGGAGCATTGGCATGAGCAGTAGCTTTAGTCTTCTTCTCAGCTCCACACTTGAAGCTCTTCCTTATGACACTGTCCGCAAGTTTTCGAGTGTTACCTTGCCATGAAGAGCACAGGAACATTTGACCATGTAACGAATATCGTACGTGAAAACGGAGGCTAGAACATAATGAGTTATTTTTCGAGAAAATTTCATGTCCATAGAAACGTTTGAGGGTCTGGCGAAATTTTTATGCTGTTGGCAAATTGGAAATGGCATTTCGATTTGTTGCTCTTTTGGAGCACATCGTCATTCATACATTAATCAAGAATCGGATAGAAGAATAGGTGGGAACTACCAAAAACATTACTCTTTCCGAGAAGAAAATCTGGAAAAAGAACAAGATAAGAAACAACAACGTTTCAGGGTATTTGAAAAGCCCAAAAAGGCAAAGAAAAATACTCACCGTGATCCAGGAACTCTTGGCACTCTCTTTCATGGTGATGTTCAACAAGCTTTCCTTGTCGACAACGAAATTCTCAGAAGTTCTCTGGATTTCTATCTTGCCCGCTAAGTCATAGGCCTTGCTAAACCCTTAGAAAGTTGAGAGAGAGAGAGAGAGAGAGAGAGAGAGAGAGAGAGAGAGAGAGAGAGAGGCCAAAATGGCGTTTGTTTCAGTGACTAGTGATGATGGTCGAACATGGTGGCCAATGGTGGAGACCTGACGAACGAGCGTATATTAATCGACTGCAAAATTCAATGTTCATGGCCGGAGTTTTGGTGTTCTGGGCGTGCTCGGAGAAGACGAGCAGCAGTCGTGGGATTGAAAAATGGGTAAGGGACAGAAGTGGACTTTGGGCTCATTTAAACTTAGTGAGCCTTGAGCTTGAGATGTTAATTTGGTGAATTTGGGCTTGTTTTTGCTACAAGGGTAGTGAGTGTTGGGCTTGCTTTAGGGTGTTTGGGTATATTTTTGGTTGAGTGGGTTCTGGATTAAGTCTATTTGGTAATGCTTCTATTTTTAAAAACAACATACTTTTGAGAAATAGCATTTTTCTATTTCTATTTCTCAAAACAATTTATCAGTAAAAGAACGCAGTTAGTAAGTATACAAAATTTTTATTTTCAAAATGGAAAAATAATAGGAATATGTTTAGTATGATTCACAAGTTTTTTTGCTACGTAATTTTTTTTAATTTGTTAATATTTTTTCTTTTTTTAGTCTTCCTTATCGTTTCTAGTTAACTGCCACTAGCCGTTGCCGTCCACAGTCGCCTACCATCGATGGTGGGTAGCGGCGGTGGTGGTCAGCCAATGACAACAAACAACGACAGTAGGTGATGGTCAACCAGCTACTGATGGTGACAGTCGTCCGGCAGGGATAGTGATCAATTGATGGCATGATGGCAAGCGGCCAGTGATGGTCTGCTGGTGGGGGCACTAGTTGGCCAACGGCAAGTGGCGGTGTCGTCGACAAGGAAGAAAAAAAGAAAAAAAAGACTTATTTATAAAAATTGTTATTGGGAATAAGAAGTTATTTTTTTCTACTTATTTTTTTGTTCCAAATTTATTCCTGACCACTTTTCTATTCTAGGGAATAGAAAAAATTAATTGATTTTATCAAATGGATTTTTATTTTTTTTTTTCTGTTCCGAATAACAAAATGATAGAAAAATAAAGAAACAAAAACGTTGCCAAATGGAGCCATAGTAGCCGGATTGGGTTTTATTTTATTGAACCCATTGCTTTCTTTAAGCCTTTGATCTTTGTTGGCCCATTCTACAGAGAGGGCAGCCCATGCTTGTCCATGGGCCCAGCTTGAATCCCATTTTCGAATTGTAAAAAATAAAAAATTTATCAAATGTTTTTTAAAATTTTAAAATTGCAAATATATATATATATCTTTACTAAGAGTTATGAAAGAGCTAAAAAAATAAGTTGTTATGTAGTTTTCTCTTAAATTGAACAAGGTCTTGAGGCTTTATTGTTGGATTTGAAATCTTAGAGACAACTGTTAGGTCATTTGTGCAATTCTATTTTGATTATCACTTGATTGCGCACTTTTGATATGCTAATTGTGGTTTTCTTTTGGCCTAGTTAGGAATGGCATATTTCTTATTTCTTAGTGCTATTTCTAGCTTTTCTTTGCAATGAATTTAATGCTTCCTTGATTGCTAATTGTTATTTTAATTATCGCACATCTACATAATCACTTCACATATTAGTGGATAAGTTTAAAATCCATTATAAAATGAACAAGAGTAGATATCAAAAGGGCACTGGTTAATTAATTAGTATTCCTAAGTCTCCGACCCTTGATTTTCTTGTTGCGTAGGAAGTGATATATATTACCATGTTTCGATTGATTTTTACCCAACCCTAATAGGCTAATTATGACTCCTCTTTTGAAAATCCTTGTAGCATCAACTAAAGCTAAAATTGAATACCCCAAAACATTGCATGGGATATGGGCTTGGAAGAGTTTGCACCTAATCGAGTGCTGTAAGTCCCCTTTTAGACAAAATTCCTAAACCTATCTCTTTTCCCCTCCAGATGGAAAAAGTAGGTCGTGACACCCTCTAATTAATTTTACTCAAGGAATTCGCTAATCAACACTAATAATAATAAAATAACCCTATTAACAGCCCCACCTCAATTCTAGAAATTTCAAAATCGTCCCTAACCTTGTCATGAACTTACCAAGATATCTCTTTTTATACTTAGTTTTACTATTTTCATATTTTTTCATTCAAGATGCAACAAAACCTTTTTGTAATCTCTTTAAGACATTCTAGGCATGAGAACAATTTTTTAATTTAAACCCAATAATCACAATAGCTCAACATACAATTATTGAGACTTACTCACACATAGAGTAAAATCTAAACTAAATAAACCAACGGTCAATCAACTAAGCTCAAGAATAACAAGTGGATCATTCCAATTTAATCCTTAGAGTTTTCACTCACATTGAATGAAATTCAACAAAGCAAGTCTTTAATCACCTTGAAATTAAAATAATTACTAACATTAACAGATCTCATTCTTTGAAAACAACAAAGCTAATTTGATAGAAATAAAGGAAACCCATAAATATAACTTGTAAGAAACTAGATTGAAAGTGAGGGTTCGAACTTTGATTGTCTTGAAAAAGAGTGGAATAGAAAAATTTTTTAACTTGAAGATGTAAAAGTGATGAAGTTGCACGTTCAAGAAAGGAATGAATGTATCTTATCTCTCGTCTCCTAAATTTATTTTATATTGAAGAGAATTTTGAAATAACATTTATTAGCTTGAGTTAAAAGAAATGATGTCAATGAACTATAGTTAATAGTAGTACATATAAAGTTATTCGAGTTGAAAATAAGATGTCACGTATGAGGTCATAAGAGCTATGTTCAATGGATACAATTAAGGCATTTGGGCAAAGCATAAGATGAGAATTAAGACGTTTGTCCCTGCTAAAGTAGTGATAAATGGCTTGGTTGGAATAATAAGAATGAAGATATTATGTTAGGTTGGATAGATACTCTACATTGCAGTAAACGGGAAAGCAGTATTCATTTGAAATGACATTATTAGAAAATTATTGTGAAATCACCAAAATTATTATCTATTACCAACTTTTATTGAAATTTATTACCAATGCCTTAATTTACCAATTTCATACGGTACTATCTACCTTTATTTTAGTACCTACTATTTTTTGTCCAATTATGTAAAAACTCGGGGTTCGATTGAAAAAGCTCTGACATCAACACGGCTGTGTATAGTCGTTCCACGGCTACTGTGCGTGGCCGCAGCTACCACCACCTTTCCTCTTTGCTAGCTAAGAGTCGGTCACTTCCAAAAACATGATGTGCACAAAAAATATCGAAATAAAAACATACAAAGCGAAGGCTAGCAGTGGGGATCTATCAGAACTCTCTTGACAAACCACGAGCACCAAAAATGGAAGGAGGATCGAGGACAAGTGCATACGTTAAAGTCGGGCATTTTGTCGAACATGCGGAGAGCGTTGGCTAAGATGCGTGTATAGGCCTGCCCCAAACTCGAACTTATGCCGAAGTCAACAGACAATGGACAACTGAGACCCGGCCTCAGTACAGACCCAAACGAAACACAGCAAGTTTCGGCCTTAAACCAAGGACACGGACGTGCGTCTAGCTTAGGCATTTCATCAAGCAGATGGCATGCACCTTCTAGGCAACGAGCAGCAGCTGAAACGGGACCTCAATCGAAGAACAAGACAAATAGCATGAGACAAACCGGGGCTTAACAGCTAGAAAGCATGACATAATCGAGGTCGGAGCTCATACGACTTGAACAACGGCGCCTCGGCCAACGGGCCCGAAACAGGACACGAGAATCAGGTACGACGGGCGTTCGGATGAAGGAGCGCAATATCCTGCACAAAGAATTGTATCTAGTTGTAATTACCAAAAGCCAACAATCAAGCACCCAAACCCCATAGAGATATTATGTAATATGCATCCAAATTCAGGAGGTAAAATCGTGCAACCGCAATTTTATTGTGATTCCAAGAAAAATTAATCCATTGAAGCCTGAAGAATGCGAATTTAATCACTTGGAGCATTCCACGACAGAACAGGTCCGCGCTTTTGTTCTTCCTCACAGCATTAGCATGCAGCCAAATCACAAATCAGAAACGAAACAGAAGACGCAAGGAAAAACCGACGCGTGACTTGAGAACCGAATCCAAGTGCCGACTAGCGACAATTTCGCCGGAGACGACGACGACAAAAATGCCACCCCTGTGAGCTCTGAAATATGGCCACGCCTCGTGAAACCAGCGCACGAACTGCTCGTTCTTCTCCAAGCCACCGCCGCCACCGCCGCTCCCCTCATCGCCCCCGCTCTCCACTGGATCGCCGAAGGCGTGGCGCCTGAACCCGAGCCCCCTCGCGGCCTTAACCCCGAGCGCTCCGTCCTCTGCCGCCGCCAGAGGCGAGGGGCTCGAGAGCCGTGCCCTCGCTCACGGCAGTGAGGGGCGGCGCGATAGCTCGTCGGGCTCAACAGTAAGACGGCTCGTCGGACGAGTGGTGGGTGGTGGTGGTTCAGTGGCCAAGAGATGGTGGTGAGTAGGACGTGGTGCGGCGGCGTGGTGGTGGGTGAAGCGGCGAGGGGCGGTGGTGTGGTGGTGGGTGAAGCGGCGACAGGTGGCGAAGAAGAAGAAGAAGAAGAAGAGGAGAAGGGGTGGGGTTTCGGCCGAGAGAGGGGGAAAGAGAAGAGAGAGAGAAAAGAAAAAAGGATGGGAGGAGGAAGTAATTGGGTTATTTTTGCTGGTAGATGTCGATTGACGGTGACCCTGCCTCAACTGGTAATCTTGAAAATATCAACAAATTTAAGTAATTTGTCGTAAAAAAAAAAAAAAAATGAGTAATAAAATTTTGTGCAAAAAAAAAGTAATTTTTTTTTTGCTGAAATTAATTGACCTTAGTTGCCCTTTACCTTTTTTTAGTCGCTTTCCAAGATTACCAGTTGAGGCAAGGCCACCGTCAATCGACATCTACCAGCAAAAACAACCCAATTACTTCCTTCCCCATCCTTTTTCTTTTCTTCTCTCTCTTCTCTTTCTCCCTCTCTCGGCCGAAACCCCACCCCTTCTCCTCCTCTTTTTCTTCTTCTTCTTCTTCTTCTTCGCCACCCCTCGCCGCTTCACCCACCACCACACCACCACCCCTCGCCGCTTCACCCACCACCACGCCGCCGCCCCATCCAAGTCTCCGACCTTTGATGGTCGTGGTTGCTGATCGGAACTCCTTTTTCCGTTTTGTGAGCAAAGTACAACCTCTTACCTTGTAATAAAATTGTGATTAGTCTCGTGTAGCGGCTGTCGTGCAAAGCTAATCTTAATTATCTCGAAAAGATTTCGCGGTCATAAGACGAGCCACGCTACAAGCCTATAACCATTGTAGTGATCCAGCTGAGATGAGCAGTTAAAAAAAGGAAAGGCGGAAAAAGCCGGAGAATGTGGGGAGAGGGGCAAAAGGGTCAAATTGGGCCGACAAATTTGGGGTCCGAGCCCGAAAAAGGTAGGGTGACATCGACTTCCACGCCGATGTAAAAAAAGGGGATGCGGCCGCTGGTTTTCGGGGGCGTTGAGGCAGAGGCGGTTACTGGTTAGCGACTCAAACACGGCGGGCCGCGGTTTATTTATGTTCCAGTGGGCGGCGCACGCTGGTTTCGTTCGGGAGGTTCCGGCACGCACGGCGCGCGTGCTTGATTTCAACGGCCCCTTTTTGGGGTTCTACTGCTTGTTCGTACGCTGTCGGTGGCGAGACTGGGAATGAGGATTTCTCTTGTGTCGTACACTTTCACTCACGTGCCGCTTGCGTGGAATTCATTATATTAGATTATATATAAAGTTAATACCTTAAAAATTCCAAATTCGTACACTCGTAATAAATTTATCCTAAACTATTTTTTTGGCCACTAAAAATCCCAAATTGGTACATATGTGATAGATCTATCTTCCGTTAACTTCCGTTCGATTTTGCGTTAATTATCTAAATTATCTCTAACTCATACATTTACCTAATAGCTTAAGTTTTTAGAATAGTTGGTAGTGATTTCACAAAATCTCACACGATATTAGAGTAAAAGACCTTAAGTTCAAATCTTTCCAAGCCCCTATTTACCTTATTTATTATATATTTTCTTGCTTTAGGTTTAGGTCAAAATCCAAATTATGAATGGAACGAAGTGTTAAGAGTAATTAATAATAAACCATGCCTTTATCCCAAAGAAGAGCAACCTAGAAGCATGAAGCTGGAACGGGTCTACGGGGTTCGGTTGCCCATCACGTCAGCACAAATTTCGCAAGTTGAGGGGGAAAAGACTGATGAATAGGAAAACGGAGACGCAACCACCGTCAGCATGCAGCGAAAGCAACTCCGGGGGAGGGGGGGGAGAGGAAAAGGAAAAAAATTAAAGAGCGGGGGAAAGGAAGAGTATCGATGATGGATGGAAAGGGGCGGTACCCTATGTCGATACACGAAGACCAATTATTTGGCACTTGACCGTTCAAACCACGGACCAGAAAGGATGAAAAGCAGGCGAGGGAAGGGAATGGGGGAGGGGCCCTTTGCTTCCTCCCTCTCGAACCATCCCTCTTTGGCTTTTGCACTCGATGATGATCCCCTTGCCTCTCTCTCTCTCTCTCTCTTCTCTCTCTCTCTCTTCATTTTCATATCTTACACATGCGTTCGGCCAATGATTTCGCCACTCCTCGTTTCGTGCGAGAGTGTTGCACGATGCGCACATCCCTTTCTTTTTCTTTTTTCTTTCTTTCTAAGGCTTGGGGGTGAGATGTATACGTTCGTCTTTCGTCGCTCGTGGGATGATGTCCACGGAGGATGTTTTTGTTCGCTTCATGTATCGGGCTCGGACTTTGACTCCCGTTATCATGGTTAATCATCGCGTCGACACTAGCACTAAGGAACCCCCATTTTTTTATTTTTTATATTTGGTTCTCCCTTTTGAACTAAGTTAGGAAGTTGCCCCTTTGCCCTTTTTTAGGGGGCTGTTGGACGTGGAATGTCTTGACGAAGAACTAGAGTCCCTGTCGGAATGCATGGTACCACACACCAATCAAGAATAGAAAGATCAATTGGAGCTAAGCACGATAATGGTGATTAAGTGTAAGTTATGGAAAAGAGAGGGAAAAAGCTCATACCATCAGCAGAAGCGGAAATGGCAGAGAGAGCAACTAGAAAGAGAGAGAAATGGCAACTTGCCATGGTGTGGCCGGGTACTAGAGGATTTGGTGGGCAAAGAGACGTGACTTTGGGTATTTCATTTATAAGGATGAAGTTTGACTTTCCTACGTGTTTTGTACATTTAGATTTTCTAATTTGTCCCTTTCCTAGTCATTTCCAGTGCATGAATAATAGGTAAAAATGTCAATGTGGAAATGAGGTCTCCACTCGAAGGGTCTGACTAGAAAGCTCAATGTTAGTATTTGCTTAGATGAAACTGCATAAACTACGAGAGAAATCAAAGAAAGAATTGGTGTACAGAAGAACTAGAGTCCATCCCCGTCGGAATGCATGGTACCACACACCAATCAAGAACACGAAAAAGAACTCGGTAGGCACGATCAATGAGAAAATGAATGAGCGGCCCCACCTGCTCAAAAGCAACTATGATTTCTTTTTGAGATTCACCACTCAAACCACAGCGTGGATTGAGACTTTCTTTGGAACAAAATTTGGGGAAGCTTGTGCATAAATTTATATTTATTGAGTGGATTTAATAAACAAAATTTTTGCGCTACACATCGTAAAATTTAATCTCTTTGTTAAACAATTAATAGCAAGGAACCGGACACATTCCAACAGACGCTTTTGACTTCATTTTCATAACCCTATAGCATATAGACAAGCAAAAAGTCTACTTCATATTTATTAGAACCATGAATTGACCAGCAAATCATACATGGAAGGAATCTATGTTTCTAGAACAAGCAATGCCAAGGAATCTGCTTCATATCCGCCCCCCCACCGGCAGCAGCTAAATGGAGTCACACGACGGCGCGTGGTCGCTCAAGGAGCTGCAGAAGCTCGAGGGCCACACCGATAGGGTGTGGAGCGTCGCTTGGAACCCGGCCGCCGGGGTGGCCGGCATCCCTGCGATGCTCGCCTCCTGCAGCGGCGACAAGACAGTCCGCGTCTGGGAGCAGAATCCCTCTTCTTCCTCCTGGTTCTGCAAGGTCCGTCGGTGAAGGTTTTTCAATTCGCCATTGTTTTTGTGTCGCGCTTGTCGTGGTTACGATTTGTAGAAGCTAGTTGATTGGATGCCGAGTGATGAAACGCGGAATGGTTGAGCTGGCTCGGCTGAGCCTGAGAGAATGTTGTTACGGTGGGATTGCTGGAGGCGAGCTGTCATTATTGTTCGCGAGTTCCTTTGTAATTGGGCTGCAGGGTTGTAAGATATCGAGTGCTTGTTCCCCAGTAAAGTAGTTTGAAAGACGTGAAAGGCTTTGATTTATAAGTTTCGCGGATTGGAGTAGTGCGCTTTGTACAATAATGTTGAGTTGGAACTTGCAGGCGGTTTCGGATGAGACGCACACTAGGACCGTTAGGTCTTGCGCTTGGTCGCCTCCGGGGAAGTTATTAGCCACTGGGAGCTTCGATGCCACCACTGCAATTTGGGAAAATGTTGGGGGCGATTTTGAATGTGTTTCTACATTAGAGGTATTATTATGGTTTTGCACTTCAATTGTTAAAATATGCACCTGGGGACTTGCTAAGCCTTTGTTGCATGCCAATCTTGTATGCCATATGTACCCTTCTCTTTCCCCCTCCCACTTGGCATTGCTTGTTCTAGAAACATAGATTCCTTCCATGTATGATTTGCTGGTCAATTCATGGTTCTAACTTCTAATAAATATGAAGTAGACTTTTTGCTTGTCTATATGCTATAGGGTCATGAAAATGAAGTCAAAAGCGTCTGTTGCAATGCGTCCGGGTCCTTTCTTTTTAATTTATTCAATCTAACTTAAGTAAATTTTAATAAAAAATAATTATAAAAATACCATGGAGGAGAGAGAAAGTGATAAAAAAAAAATACCACATCGGCAATTTCTATTTGTCAAATTGAATGGAGTCTTGATTGCACTAACTTAATGAGTTCTATGATTTGATTGTACATTTTTAAAGATTTAGGATTCAATTATACCTTCCTAACAAGTTTTAAAATTTCTAGTGTACTTATCCTTAGAATATAAGCAATTTGTATTTACAATGCAAAGTATGAAGACAATCTACTTAGAACAAATTCCCTTGGAAATAGATGTATATTTCGGAAAATTGTTCTATTCATTTTGCCACACCTACATTGATTATAGCAAATTTTTCTAGCAACTCACATGACATTTAAACCACATAAAACGAGAGTGGGACTATGACATCCAAAATTTTCTTTATAGTTCATGATATTCATATGTATAATTAAGGAGAACGACACTAGAAGTGCCAAAAAAATTAAGTATATTACTTACTTTAGTGTCATGTTTTTTTAATCGAATCACTTAAGTACTACTTTTTAAGAAAATAATCACTTTAGTGCCAACTACGATCTAAATCACTGGAATTTTAACGTGACATATTTTATTAATTTATCAATCCTATGTGGCTCGCTGGCATGCCTACTCAATATAAAGCCCCTAAACAATGTCATCTAGAAATTCTAAATCGTGATTGTTTGAATGCCAATTTTTGTTTTAAATGATTACTTCAATGCTAATCATTTTTAAAAAGCGACCACTTCAATGCCAAGTACTCCACGTGGACTGGATTTTTCAAATAATATGCTAAGCTATATAAATTATTTTTATTTTAAAAGCCACATATTATTTTTGGCTGAAAATTCTAGCCACGGACACTTAATTGATTGTTTTTTTTCTCTTATTTGGAAGTGAAGTGATCTAGAGAAAACTTTGGCACTAAAGTAAGCACCGTACATAATTTTTGACATTTTTAGTGTTCTTCTACCTATATATTTAGTATAGTAATTGTCAATGGGGACTAATACGCTCCTGAATATGTATCGAGTAATTTTAAAACGTTAAATTTTACTGAGTTAAAATCTCCTAATTGTCCTATATAATTTCTTAATAATTTTGGTGATTTCACAATAATTTTCTAATATCGTCGTTTCAAATGAATACTGATTTCCCGTTTGCTGCAATGTAGAGTATCTATCCAACCTAACATAATATCTTCATTCTTATTAATCCAACCATGCCATTTATCACTACTTTAGCCGGGACAAACGTCTTAATTCTCATCTTATGCTTTGCCCAAATGCCTTAATTGAATCCGTTGAACATAGCTCTTATGACCTCATACCTAACATATTATTTTCAACTCGAGTAACTTTATATGTACTACTATTAACTATAGTTCATTGACATTATTTCTTTTAACTCAAGCTAATAAATGTTATTTCAAAATTCTCTTCAATATAAAATAAATTTGGGAGACGATAGATAAGATACATTCATTCCTCTCTTGAAGTGCAGCTTCATCACTTTTACATCTTCAAGTTCAAGAAGTTTTCTATTCCACTCTTTTTCAAGACAATCAAAGTTCGAACCCTCACTTTCAATCTAGTTTCTTACAAGCTATATTTATGGGTTTCCTTTATTTCTATCAAATTAGCTTTGTTGTTTTCAAAGAATGAGATTTGTTAATGTTAGTAATTATTTTGATTTCAAGGTGATTAAAGACTTGCTTTGTTGAATTTCACTCAATGTGAGTGAAAACTCTAAGGATTAAATTGGAATGATCTACTTGTTACTCTTGAGCTTAGTTGATTGACTGTTTGTTTATATAGTTTAGATTTTACTGTATGTGTGAGTAAGTCTCAATAATTGTATGTTGAGCTGTTGTGATTATTGGGTTTAAATTAAAAAGTTGTTCTCATCCCTAGAATGTCTTAAAGAGATTACAAAAAGGTTTTGTTGCATCTTGAATGAAAAAAAAGTGAAATTAGTAAAACTAAGTATAAAAAGAGATATCTTGGTAAGTTCATGACAAGGTTAGGGACGATTTTGAAATTTCTAAAACTAAGGTGGGGCTGTTAGTAGGGTTATTTTATTATTATTAGTGTTAATTAGCGAATTCCTTAAGTAAAATTAATTAGAGGGTGTCACCACCTACTTTTTCCATCTGGAGGGGAAAAGACATAGGTTTAGGAATTTTGTCTAAAAGGGGGCTTACAACACTCGATTAGGTGAAAACTCTTCCAATCCCATATCCCACGCAATGTTGGGGTATTCAATTTTAGCTTTAATTGATGCTACAAGGATATTCTAAAGAGAAATCATAATTAGCCTATTGGGATTGGGTAAAAATCAAGCGAAACATGGTAATATGCCTTACTTCCTAAGAAAATCAAGAGTTGGAGATTTGGGTATACTAATTAATTAACTAGTACCATTTTGGTATCTAATCTTGTTCATTTTAGAATGAATTTTAAACTTATCAACTAATATGTTAGGTGATCATGTAGGTGTGCAATAATTAAAATAACAATTAGCAATAAATGAAGCATTAAATAAATTGCAAGGAAAAGCTAGAAACTAACACTAAGAAATAAGAAATATGCCATTCCTAACTAGGCCAAAGGAAGACCACAATTAACATATCAAAAGTGCGCAATCAAGTGATGATCAAAAGAGAATTGCACAAATGACCTAACAATTATCTCTAAGATTTCAAATCCTACAATAAAGCCATAAGACCTTGTTCAATTTTGAACACAATTTTTAACAAGGATTGTCACTCAATTTAAGAGAAAACTACATAAAAAATTATTTTTTTAGATTTTCCATAACTCTTAGAAAAGATAATTTTTTTTTTTTTTTTTGCAATTTTAAAATTTTTACAAACAACATTTGTTATTTTTTTTTTATTTTTTATAATCTAGGATTCAGGCTTGGCCATGGACAAGCATGGGCTGCCTCTCTTTGTAGAATGGGCCAACTGAGATCAAAGGCTTAAAGAAAGCAATGGGCTCAATGAAATTAAACCCAATCCGTCTACTATGGCTTTGTTTGGCATTGTTTTTGTTCTTTATTTTTTTATCATTTTGTTCTTTGGAATAGAAAAATAAAAAAAAAAAAAATCCGTTTGGTAAAATACATTAATTTTTCTATTCCCTAGAATAGAAAAGTGGCAATGGAATAAATTTGGAATAAAAACAAGAAATAGAAGAAAAATAACTTCTTATTTCCAAGAATAATTTTAGAAATAAGTTATTTTTTCTTTTCTTCTTCCTTACTGATGGCACCGCCACTTGCCGTCAACCAATTGCTACCCCCACCAGTAGACCATTGTTGGCCACTTGCCATCGGCCTACCGCTACCTCCTCCAATCGACCACCACCATCGGTAGCTGGTCGAACACCACTTACCATTCTTGTTTGCTATCGTTGGCCAACCACCGCCGCCCCCACCACCGTCGATGGCAAGCGACTGTGGACGGCGATAGTCAGTGGCAATCAACTAGCAGTGACAAGGAAGAATAAAAAAGAAAAAAAAAAAAAATCTTAAAATTTTTTAAAAATTTACGTAACAAAAAAAAATTTATGAATCATACTAAATATATTCCTATTATTTTTTCCATTCTGAAAATAAAAATTTTATTTATTTACCAAATGCATTCTTTTACTGAAAAATTGTTTTAGGAAATGGAAATAGAAAAATATTATTTCTCAAAAATATGTTGTTTTTAAGAATATAAGCATTACCAAACAGACCTAATCCAAAGCCCACTCAAACAAAAATAAACCCAAACACCCCAAAGCAAGCCCAACACTCACTACCCTTGTAGCAAAAGCAAGCCCAAATTCACCAAATTAACATCTCAAGCTCAAGGTTCACTAAGTTTAAATGAGGCCAAAGTCCATTTCCGTCCCTTACCCATTTTTAAATCCCACGACTGCTGCTCGTCTTCTCCGAGCACGCCCAGAACACCAAAACTCCGGCCGTGAACATTGAATTTTGCAGTCGATTAATATAGGCTCGTTCGTCAGGTCTCCACCATTGGCCACCACGTTCGACCATCATCACTAGTCACCGCAACAAACGCTCTATTCGGCCTCTCTCTCTCTCTCTCTCTCTCTCTCTCTCTCAACTTTCTAAGGGTTTAGCAAGGCCCATGACATAATGGGCAAGATGGAAATCCGGAGTAACTTCTGAGAATTTCGTTGTCGACAAGGAAAGCTTGTTGAACATCGCCATGAAAGAGAGTGCCAAGAGTTCCTGGATCACGGTGAGTTTTTTTCTTTGCCTTTTTGGGCTTTTCAAATACCCTGAAACGTTGTTGTTTCTTATCTTGTCCTTTTTCCAGATTTTCTTCTCGGAAAGAGTAATGTTTTTGGCAGTTCCCACATATTCTTCTATCCAATTCTTTGATTAATGTATGAATGACGATAAGCTCCAAAAGAACAGCAAATCGAAATGCCATTTCCAATTTGCCAACAACATAAAAATTTCGCCGGACCCTCAAACGTTTCTATGGGCATGAAATTTTCTCGAAAAATAACTCATTGTGTTCTAGCTTTCGTTTTCATATACGATATTCGTTACATGGTCAAATGTTCATGCGCTCTTCATGGCAAGATAGCACTTGAAAACTTGCGGACAGGGGTCATAAGGAAGAGCTTCAAGTGTGGAGCTGAGAAGAAGACTAAAGCTACTACTAATGCCAATGCTCCAGATCATAAGACCGATGCAGAAAAAGCAGGTACAACATATTTTTTTCTTCATAAAAACTTCAATTGATTTTTGGAAGAATTTGTTCTAATTCTCACGATGTGCTTTTTCTAATATTGTCTGTTCTCATTCCAAAAGGAAATTATCGGGATTGATACACAATTTATCCAATTTTTCTTATTAGATTTTTTGTTTTCATACCATAGGTAAAGGCCTTCTTTAATGGTAGGTTAAAAAAAGTAAGATAGGTAGTGGGTAAAGGGTTAGGTCACAAAGTTAATGAATTTGGCACCCTCTATTTTACGGGAGGGAAGAATCTGTCTTTTGGCTTTCCGTCTTCTAAATTCTCAAGGAATTGAGAGTTCAATAAAATTTAAGGAACTCTCTAACGGGTGCAATCCCACATGGAGGTCTCTCGGCTGGGTTCCTATATTAGAGAATTTTCAAATTAAGTGGGGCTACCTAATTAAGATTTAGGGATTTGATATAAGGTTTTTTGTTTGGTATAGTGGACTAAGAAAGTTACACATTCACTGTTAGCTGAGTAACGTGTGTTTGGAGTTTAGTTCTCTAACAGAATTTCTCTACACATCAATAATCGACTAGTTAGGATGTAAGTAATTTTTTTCTACTGGCAATGGATCTAATGAAAATTTGGTTCCAACAGTAGCTGTTTTTGATTGATACATCAATAGACCTTGCCGTTCCTTTCTCTCTCTCTCTTTTTTCCCGATTATTTTAATTAATTATTTGGCAAAAGAACATTTTAGTTTATTTATCGACATTTTCAACAGAAGAGCTATCATCAGCACGCTGAAAAAGGTTAAACATGGAGGCCGGAGGAATGACGGCTAAGCATCATAACCATTCAGGAGTAAATCATCAGATTACTATAGCCACCACCATCTCCGGCATCATCGGTGACGGCAAATGCACCGTAGCTAGTGGCAAATGCATCATCTGGAGGAGTAGCTCGAGACGTACCTCTCTTTCATGGATTCTTGATCCCAAGAAGGTTTTGTCTTCTTTCCTACCTTGTAAGTGATCGAGTAGCCTGACCTGACCAATTTTCTACATTACTTTTCAGGTCCATTGCCAACCTGAAAAGGCACTTACGCAACAATCCTATAATTGTTTAGCTGTATTAAACCAAAATTACAATATATCTAGCTATACATTAAAGTTACCAATTAATGATTATTCCCTTTCACTGAAACATTTCCCTCTCTATGTGGCAGATCAAGCATGGGAACAATCCTACTCATATTTTCCACTCTTTCCATCCCCAAACCACAACCGGATGGCAATTCCCCTTGATCTTGGACCATCAAGTTGCAATCATGTTCGGACATTGAAACCCACCCAATTAGTTCTCCATAATACTAAAGAAAATCATTTCATTAGGATCTAGGAACAGCTTTGTTGCATTAACGTGTGTACATATGATTCAGTGGGCACTATCTCCGAGTAATCTTCTCTGAGCATGGAATTTACAAGGAGTGGTGATTAAAGGTGAAGTCAATTGAAGAAAAGGAAGATAGTGGAAGAAGACGTGGTCACTTAACGGACAGCTAAAAGGTCACATGCTTTTGCTATTTAACAATCTATCTCAGCCTCACTTCTCTTTTTTATATTATATTTAATCCTTCTTTCCCCTTTCGGAATAATTTTTCAAATGAGAACAAGGCCATGTGCCGGTGAGACAAATAGTGGGAATCTTGTATTTCTGATGGCATTGTAATATTATATCTCCTAAATGGAGGGGCTGAGATAATGTTTATTTTTCGTCTTTTTTGGCCCCATACCTCGAGCCTCTATTGCACTTCCGGCTGTGAGGCTTCATCAATCAAAACTTTTTTATTTCTTTATTCATTGTTATTTTTATTTTGATTTCAATTTGCCTCAATGATGAGTGGTTGTAGGGGGAAAGTTTTTGAAGCCAATCAAGCATTTCAACTTTGAGCGAGCTGGGACAAACTTGCGCAAATTTACTTGTCTCTTTTCACATTTTGTCCTAAAGAGACCCTTATTCTTTTATATATAATGAGACGAAATGAATTGTCAAAATTGTAACCATGAAGTGAGAACTAATATAAGTGCTCTTCCTTGGGATAAGTCCTTGAGCAAGTAAATCAAATTAAAGCAAAACCTGAATCAAGGGATCCATTCCATGATAGGCCGATTTACCTAGAATCTACCCAATAAGGGTCGGTTCTAAGTCTTTGGAGCAAGAAACTGAATTGAGATCCATTGGAACTGACTTGGAGTGGATCTAAAATTTGTCAACTACTTCAAAAAATTACCAACCTCAATTATAATTATTACCAACTTTTCTATAACCTCAATTATAATTATTACCAACTTTTCTATAATTGAGTTATCACCTAATTTAAGCTACCAACTCTCCTTTGAGTTAGTTATTGATGTTTATTTAGTTTTTTTTATATCAACTTTTCTTATCTCTAAGAAAATTTAATTCTATTATCTATTACCAACTTTTATTGAAATTTATTACCAATGCCTTAATTTACCAATTTCATATGGTATTATCTACCTTTATTTTAGTACCTACTATTTTTTGTCCAATTATGTAAAAGCTCTGACATCAACACGACTGTGTATAGTCATTCCACGGCTACCATGCGTGGCCGCAGCTGCCACCACCTTTCCTCTTTGCTAGCTAAGAGTCGGTCACTTCCAAAAACACGATGTGCACAAAAAATATCGAAATAAAAACATACAAAGCGAAGGCTAGCAGTGGGGATCTATCAGAACTCTCTTGACAAACCACGAGCACCAAAAATGGAAGGAGGATCGAGGACAAGCGCATACGTTAAAGTCGGGCATTTTGTCGAACATGCGGAGAGCGTTGGCTAAGATGCGGTTATAGGCCTGCCCCAGGCTCGAACTTATGCCGAAGTCGACAGACAATGGACAAGCGAGACCTGGCCTCAGTACAGACCCAAACAAAACACAGCAAGTTTCTGCCTTAAACCAAGGACACGAACGTGCGTCTAGCTTAGGCATTTCATCAAGCAGATGGCGTGCACCTTCTGGGCAAGGAGCAGCAGCTGAAACGGGACCTCAATTGAAGAACAAGACAAATAGCATGAGACAAAACGGGGCTTAACAGCTAGAATGCATGACATAATCGGGGTCGGAGCTTATACGACTTGAACGACGGCGCCTCGGCCAACGGGCTCGAAACAGGACACGAGAATCGGGTACGACGGGCGTTCGGATGAACGAGCGCAATATCCTGCACAAAGAATTGTATCTAGTTATAATTACCAAAAGCCAACAATCAAGCACCCAAACCCCATAGAGATGTTATGCAATATGCGTCCAAATTCAGTAGGTAAAATCGTGCAACCGCAGTTTTATTGTGATTCCAAGAAAAATTAATCCATTGAAGCCTGAAGAACGCGAATTTAATCACTTGGAGCATTCCACAACAGAACGGGTCCACGCGTTTGTTCTTCCTCACAACAGTAAGATGCAGCCAAACCACAAATCAAAAACGAAACAGAAGAAGCGAGGAAAAACCGACGCATGCCTTGAGAACCGGATCCAAGTGCCGACTAGCGACAATTTCGCCGGAGACGACGACGACGAAAATGCCGCCCCTGTGAGCTCTGAAATATGGCCACACCTCGTGAAACCAGCGCACGAACTGCTCCTTCTTCTCCAAGCCACCGCCACCACCGCCGCTCCCCTCGTCGCCCCCGCTCTCCACTGGATCGCCGAAGGCGTGGCGCGTGAACCCGAGCCCCCTCGCGGCCTTAACCCCGAGCGCTCTGTCCTCCGCCGCCGCCAGAGGTGAGGGGCTCAAGAGCCGTGCCCTCGCTCACGGCAGCGAGGGGCGGCACGATAGCTTGTCGGGCTCAACGGCAAGACGGCTCGTCAGACAAGCGGTGGGTGGTGGGTGAAGCGGCGAGGGGTGGCGAAGAAGAAGAAGAAGAAGAGGAGAAGGGGTGAGGTTTCGGCCGAGAGAGGGGACAGAAGAGAGAGAAGAAAAGAAAATGGTTGGGGGCAGGAAGTAATTGGGTTGTTTTTCCTGGTAGATGTCGATTGACGGTGGCCCTGCATCAACCGGTAATCTTGAAAATATCAATAAATTTAAGTAATTTGTCGTAAAAAAAAAAAAAAAGAGTAATAAAATTTTGTGCAAAGAAGCCGAAATTAATTGACCTTAGTTGCCCTTTACCTTTTTTTAGTCGCTTTCCACGGCACCAAGAGTTGCCGTATTGGACTGGTGTCGGTCGCCCATTGGTTTCTTCACATCTATAAAAGGAATGGGGGGTGCGTCATCTCTCTCTAGCGAATTCTCTCAAGGTAACCTCCTCAATCTTTTCTCTTATGATGCCAAATTTTATGTAACATATTTATCCTGAAAATTTGATGTTACAAAAAAAGTTTGGGATTTTTTATATCACAAAAGAAAAATTTTTGTTAAATGTGTCATACAAGTATAAATTTAAGGTATTTGGTGTTATACAAAAAAAAATTAGGTAAATGCGTCATACGTAATAAAATTTGTGGTTTTTTCTGTCATAAAAAAATGAGTTAAATATATTACACTTGATAAAATTTGAAATTTTTGGTGACTTTTCCCATATTTTTAGGTTCTTATTTGCTCGGGAGCATTTATCATATGAAAAACAAATATCGGGTGGTTCAAAGAGCCTACTCAAAGGAAGTTGGGTGTAGTTTTCCATGGCCGAACAAGCTATCAGCCACTCCTTGCGTAATCAAGTCACGGAACAAAAGTTAATGCTGGATAAACGCATCAACAAGTTTGGGGCAAATGAAGAACCTTGTGAAGTTTTAAGAAGCCCAAAGAGAAAAAAAGAAGAAAAAAAGAAGAAGAAGCTAATCGGCTACAACAGCCAAAGCAAGAACAAAGCACCACCATCTCAACTCAAGTATCCACGTAGAGTGACCAATGCACGGACGACAGACTATTTATTCCATTGAAAGCCCCACACAATGAGGAACACATCGGCCCCAATTTCACATAAACACCAAAAATCCATCACGAAGACGGAGCTCTAGGTGAAGGGTAGACTCTTTCTGGATGTCATAGTCCGCCGGGGTGTGTCCGCCGGTCTAGGGGAATGCCTTCCTTGTCCTGGATCTTAGCCTTGAGGTTGCCGATTGCGCAATTTTTTAATTGTTTTTGTTGAATTTATTATTTTTTTTTCTTTTTCTTTTCTTTTATCTCTTCTTCCTCCTTGGACTTTCCTTGTAGTGGCCAATGAGTGAGCATCACGAAGTCCTCACATGCTGCCGGTGACAATCGCGACCCTCGCCCTGGCCCCCGCCCAAGGCCACGAGACAAGGCGACTTCACCTTGATCTAGGCTAGGCTAGCCTTGCCCTAGCCTTGTCGCGAGCAAAGGCGGCCTCGCCCACGGCTGGCGAGGCCATGGTCTCCTTCGCCCAAGCCCTGGTGATGGTCGTTTTGGTGGTGATCGCCGCCATGCTCGCTACCATATGTGACCATCTACACTACTCTTATTGGGAAGCGTCACAATCTCTCAAGAATTTAGTGAAGACATCAACATTTTGTCCTCGTTCGAATAAATTCTTATTGAATGATTTGTTAAAAATGACCATGAGCATGTTTTGTTAAGGTAATTTCCCCATTATTTGAAAGACAAACTTCAGGCAGAATCTGCAAATGCTCCTATGCTAGAATTGGTTTGCCAAGGAAAGATTGTTATTGCTGTTTCTCATTACTATGGAGAAAAATACAAATCATTGTATCAATCAATGTGTGCCTGGACCCCCCTCCCCCACCCCAAAAAAAAAAAAAAAAAAAAAAACTTGGACACTAATTAACACTCGAGAAATCATGTTATTATTCAGTGGCGAAAATGGAAAGGACTTAATTAGGCGCGTGTAAGATTTGTTCCGATCAATCATGTAATATTAGATTTACATAGAGGCTAAGAGTAGGGAAAGCAGAACCGTCCAGTTAAAAGTAAAGCGATGTACGAAGACCACGATCGGGTGTCATTAAAGCTAGCGACCAAACCATCTCTCTCTGTTCTTAGTCTACTTCAAATGACCAGTTTGAAGGAAATTATTGAGGAGTGACCGACGGAGTTTAAAGGCGTGTATTCGACGCTCGGACCCCACCTCATAAACTAGTTTGCCGTTCCACACCCAAAAATAAGAAGAAAAGAGACTGAATTGCCAAGGATACCGAACAGGTAAAATTGGGGAGAGTTGTAGTCAAACTAGAGGTGGAAAAAACTAGCGTTCATGGCTGGTGGGAGCCTCCTTTAGATGAAAAGCAAAGATCGTGTGGAGATCCACTTAGAAAAGTTGGGTGTAGTTTTCCATGGCCATAAAAGCTATCGGCCACTCCGACCTAGTCACGTTGAGAACCCAATTATGAGGATCGGCTTCCAACTTTTAGGACCTAAACCGGATGATACCGGCTACTTAACCAACAAAATTTCAAATGTTTATTATTATTTTAAGATTTATTATCATTTTTAAGAGCATACAAAAATATTTAAAAATAGCGTCGATCCAATCCGGAAAACCAGACCGAAAATCACCAGCTGTGTGAAAGGGATCCATGCTCACCCCTATAAGTTGCTGAACAAAAGTAATGACGGACCGTGTGAAGGAAGAAGAAAAAGCGCGACCATCCATAGAGAGAAACCAACACACGACGACAGAGGATAATAGACTACTTATTCCATTGAAAGCCCCACAAAATGAGGAACCCATCGACCCTGGTTTCACATTAACAATTTCGAAGATAACGGTTCAAGACAAGCATTGTTCATAAAGACACCACATTTCCAGCAGACTCGACACCTACTACTTAGAATCCACCGCGAAGACCGCGCACGAGGTGAAGGGTCGACTCGTGCGATTAGTGTCCTTCACCTCGTGCTCGGTCTTCGCGGTCAATTCTAAGTAGTGGGTGTCGGGTTTGCTGGAAATGTGGTGTCTTTATGAACGGTGCTTGTCTTGAACCGTTATCTTTGAAATTGTTAATGTGAAACCAGGGTCGGTCTTCGCGGTGGACTCCTCCGCCGTCGAAGAAGCAGAGGTTGGAAAGCAGAGCCGCGGAGGGGAGCCCTGCCGTCGGGTCCGACCGCCAAGTGGTCATCTACGAGGACCCTCCTGATGGCGATCCCAATGCCGACCAGCCCTCTTCCTCCTCCGACCACTTGCTCTGCACCTATCAATGTCGCCAAATGGTCCTTCCCTCACCTCTCTCGTAGGCTCACCTCACCGCTCACTCTCTTCGTGTTTTCCCCTTCTCCTTTTATTTACTTATTTTATTTTTTTTGTCCGCAGGTTAAGTCGGAGTTCTTCGAGGCGTTGAGCAGTGCGGAGAAGGAAGCCCACGATTCTCATTCCCAGCTCCACGCTCTGAACGACGACTTCCTCAAAGCTGGTTCTTCCTCTTCCCTTTTTTGTCACCCCCTTTAGGTTTTTTTTCACCTTTCTTTTTCATCCGTGCTCCACGATTTCATCCACATGCGCCGCTTATCCCCCCGCGAGAAGCGAATTCGCCCATATTCTCTGTTAAACTTCCTTTCGATTTTGGAATATTTTCTACGGTATTCAATGCCGGTGAGAGAGATAAAATCAGGGCACGCGTTAAATCTACTGATGCCAGCCCTTTCTCTAGCTATTACTCATATACTATTGTTTCAATGTGTTGGGATCCTCGACTAGGAAAGTTGACTTTCCTACGTGTTTTGTACATTTAGATTTTCTAATTTGTCCCTTGTCATTTCCAGTGCATGAATAGGTAATAATGTCAACGTGGAAATGCGGTCTCCATTCGAAGGGTCTGACTAGAAAGTTCAATGTTAATATTTGCTGAGACGAAACTGCATAAACTCCGAGTTGGTGAGTGGTCGAGATCATGTTTAGGCCATATGAAAAGCAAAGATCGAGCCAATGTCTTGACGAAGATCTGCTTGCCTCCGTGGAGAGATGGAGGACGAGGTGGAGGTCGACTCCTTCTGGATGTTGTAGTCGGCTAGCGTACGGCCATCTGCGAGCTGCTTGCCGGCGAATACGAAGACAGAGCAGAAGACGGAGCACGAGGTGAAGGATTACATAAGTATTTTTACATCCATAAAAACACCAAACATGTAAAATAAATATACCACAAGATAGAGGAGGATCATACGAGTCCAACGCCACCAGCCACGCGCCGATCCGAGCCTCCACGCACCCGCACGCGTTGCCTGAATGCGCGGCGTGTGGAGCCCACGCACGTGGCTTGAAGACCAGTCAAAACCGGTCCGACCGTCCGATCCAGCCGCCTGGTCCCACCGTCCGGTCCAGCCGACTGGTCCGACCGGTTGACCGGTCCGGTAAATAGTTGACCGGGTCGGGTTGGTCAACGGTTGACCGAGTCGAGTCGTTCAATGGATTGGGTCAGATCCTCGGTCGGGTTAGGTCGGTCAACGGTCCCGGATCGGGTCAACGGTTGGGTCGGGTCGGTCAACGGTCGGTCACCATCTAGGTCGGGTGATGACGTCATCGGGTTAGGCGCTAACGTCAGCGGGTCAAGGGCTAACGTCGGCACGCATGTGCGGCGCATGCATCGGGTCAAACCCGAGTCATTGACGTTAGCGGGTCAGGTGCTGACGTCAACGGCCGCGTGCATCGCACGCCTTGCGTGTGTGGGCGCGTGGGGCGCGTGTTTGACGCCCCATCGGCGCGTGGGGCGAGTGTTCGACGCCCCACCGGCGCATAGGGGCGCATGAGGGCACGTGTGGTGTCCCCCAACGATGCGTCAGCAACGGTTTTGACCATTTCATCTCCCCCAGTCCAAATTTGTGATTTAATTTAATTTTTATTGAACAAAAAATCTCGAATATCACAAATTAGGGCAAGATTCATACAATTTAGGGAAAAATCAATTAGGGTTCAAGTTCTAGGGTTATGGAAGCTCTGATGCCACATGTAAGACACAAATTGCGCAACTCCAAGATCTTTATAATCAGAACAAGAACTCGCATGAATAAATAGAAAGATCAACACACCTGGGATCCATTGTTCTTGAAGCAAAAGCGGAAACATAATGTTTCTTGTGCAAATCCTTCTCCTCTATTGCCCTTCTTATCACTGGCTCAATGAGGTGACCTCCCTCACGATTAGCGTTAGGTTGACGCTCCTTAGGTGAGGATATGTGAGAATTAGGGTTAGAGGAGAGACTTGAGCACTATTTATAGAGTTTCCAGCCAGTCCCCCTCATTATGGGCCAGACTCAACTCGGCCCATACTAGCCAGCCCCATATTAAACTAATTAAAAGCCTTCTATCTCACCTTAGACTAAACCTCGTAAAACGGTAAACGTTAAACGGTAAATAACAACGTCAATTAATTTAGTCTACATAAAAGGAAAACTCTTCCCATATTGACTTGCTTAGTAGCTTGAGTGATCTTGCAATTTCTTTGCAACACATAAAGCAAGCTTCAGAACTTAAGTAAGCATGGAATATCCAAGCAGGCAAAGAGAAAGAATTGGTGTACAGAAGAACTAGAGTCCATCCCCGTAGGAATGCATGGTACCACACACCAATCAAGAACACAAAAAAGAACTCGGTAGGCACGATCAATTCTAGGCACCACACGAGCACTGGATCCAGGATGTGGACTAGGACAACAATGGTCCGAAAGTCGCTTAACATGTACGCTGCCTCGTCAAGCACGTGATAACCGCCTTCTAAGCATAACCTCGGATGCAAGACCTACCTCCCTCAACGCCACATTCAAGCGCAAACCCCTTGGCTGCCATGGGCCTCTCATCTATTCACCACTCAATTGGAGAGGTCGAAACAGACGCCGTCAAGGAAGGCCTTCGATAACGAGTCCCAGACGAAGATCTCCAGCTTGAAGCTAGCCCGACTCAGCTTGTTGTGGCTGAATGCAAAGAAATGGAGCCTCTCCGGCGAGTGGGTCGACTTGCCAAGCCAGTGAATCGCCCACTTTGGACAGACAAAATAAGTCGACATGCGGATCTATCTTCACATAGGAGCTGCCGTCGCGAGCGAGACCTCGCAACTTGATGATCTTGATGGACAGGTACTACATTGGCTCCACCAAATCGTACAAATGGATCCTCTTTGTCTTGGATGCGAATCTCAGGGGCGGTAATGTCTGCCTGTTTCGTTGGAAGTGGTCGTCAATGAAAGGCCTTATATAGCATTGTACAAAGTGTGACCATTGAAAGCACTTATCATTCAAATTCCAAATTCTAACTACTTCCGAGATTTTAGGCCTCGACTTTGTAACCGCATGTTCTTATTCATAAACGGTTACAATTTGGTTTATATCTCTATTTTTGCATCTTTTACCAATCTTGTAATCAGCTACCCCTTTCATCACATGTTGATTTCTAGTCTTTGTCAATTGCCTTTCCCATATTAGCCGCCAATTTGTAGTGATAGTTCGCAGCTGCCCCATTGACAATGCACACCGGTCCATTAAAATTCGGGTTTTTTTTTTTTTTTGTTAACATATGCCCCTTTTAAAAAAATATAATAGTGTTGGGATTATCTTTTCGAATTCTAGGCAGAATACCGCCACCCTGATAACAGCTTTATCTTCTCCCATGTCGATTGGACACGTAGCCTGATTGACGGAATTTCTTTGTTGCCACAATTTTCTACTAGCGTGTAGAACTACTACTTGGAATTCGCTTCACCTTTTTACATCAACACCACCCTCAAGCGCAAACTGCTAGGCTGCCATGGGCCTCTTGTCTATTCACCGTGACGATCTTGGTGATCAAGTATTGCATTGGCTCCACCAAATCGTATAAGATCGATCCTCTCCATCTTGGACGCGAATCTCAGCTGCGATGATATCTACATGTTTTTTTGGAAGGTAGTCATCGATAAAAAGACGTTTTACCAAATGTTTTGGATTTTTGATTTGTCGAATGAATTGAGTTATACGATGACTCGAACATAAAACAGCGATTATGAGATGAATTATAATGCTGACAATTGTATAATTGTTTAGAATTAATTTTTAAGATGTGTAGCGCGAGCATATTAGTAATTTAAATTTTTGTTTACTAAATTTATTCAATAAATATAAATTTATGCATGAGCTACCGTAAATTATAATGGACCAGCGGCTGCACCCTGGCGGACTACAACATCTAGAAGGAGTCGACCCTTCACCTCGTGCTCGGTCTTCGCGGTGGATTCTAAGTAGTGGGTGTCGGGTCTGCTGGAAATGTGGTGTCTTTATGAACGGTGCTTGTCTTGAACCATTATCTTAGAAATTGTTAATGTGAAACCAGGGTCGATGGGTTCCTCATTGTGTGGGGCTTTCAATGGAATAAGTAGTCTATTATCCTCTGTCGTGGTGTGTTGGTTTCTCTCTGTGGATGGTCGCGCTTTTTCTTCTTCCTTCACACGGTCCGTCGTTACTTTTGTTCAATAACTTATAGTGGTGAGCATGGATCCGTTTCACATAGCTGGTGATTTTCAGTTTGGTTTTCCGGATTGGATCGACGCTATTTTTAAATATTTTTTTATGCTCTTAAAAATGATAATAAATCTTAAAATAATAATAATGATTTGAAATTTTGTTGGTTAAGTGGCCGGTATCATCCGGTTCAGGTCCTAAAAGTTGGAAGCCAATCCTCATAATTGGGTTCTCAACGTGACTAGGTCGGAGTGGCCGATAGCTTTTATGGCCATGGAAAACTACACCTAACTATTCTAAGTGGATCTCCACACGATCTTTGCTTTTCATCTAGAGGAGGCTCCCACCAGCCATGAGCGCTGGTTTTTTCCACCTCTAGTTTGACTACAACTCTCCCCAATTTTACCTGTTCGGTATCCTTGGCAATTCAGTCTCTTTTCTTCTTATTTTTGGGTGTGGAACGGCAAACTAGTTTATGAGGTGGGGTCCGAGCGTCGAATACACGCCTTTAAACTCCGTCGGTCACTCCTCAATAATTTCCTTCGAACCCATCATTTGAAATAGACTAAGAACAGAGAAAGATGGTTTGGTCGCTAGCTTTAATGACACCCGATCGTGGTCTTCGTATATCGCTTTACTTTTAACTGGACGGTTCTGCTTTCCCTACTCTTAACCTCTATGTAAATCTAATATTTAGTACATAAGGAGCATGACATGATTGATCGGAACAAATCTTACACGCGCCTAATTAAGTCCTTTCCATTTTCGCCATTGAATAATAACATGATTTCTCGAATGTTAATTAGTGTCCAAGTTTTTTTTTTTTTTTTTTTTTTTTTTTTGGGGTGGGGGAGGGGGTCCAAGCACACATTGATTGATACAATGATTTGTATTTTTCTCCATAGTAATGAGAAACAGCAATAACAATCTTTCCTTGGCAAACCAATTCTAGCATAGGAGCATTTGTGGATTCTACCTGAAGTTTGTCTTTCAAATAATGGGGGAATTACCTTAACAAAACATGCTCATGGTCATTTTTAACAAAACATTCAATAGGAATTTATTCGGATGAGGACAAAATGTTGATGTCTTCACTAAATTCTTGAGAGATTGCGACGCTTCCCAACAAGAGAAGTGTAGATGGTCACATATGGTAGCGAGCATGGCGGCGATCACCACCAAAACGACCATCACCAGGGCCTGGGCGAAGGACACCATGGCCTCACCAGCCGTGGGCGAGGCCGCCTTTGACTGCGACAAGGCTAGGGCAAGGCTAGCCTAGCCTAGATCAAGGTGAAGTCGCCTTGCCCGTGGCCTTGGGCAGGGCCAGGCGAGGGTCGCGATTGTCACCGGCAGCATGTGAGGACTTCGTGCTGCTCACTCATTGGCCACTACAAGGAAAGTCCAAGGAGGAAGAAGAGATAAAAGAAAAGGAAAATAATAATAATAATAATAATAATAATAATAATAATAATAATAATAATAATAAATTCAACAAAAACAATTAAAAAATTGCGCAATCGGCAACCTCAAGGCTAAGATCCAAGGCAAGGAAGGCATTCCCCTAGACCGGCGGCCACACCCCAGCGGACTACAACATCCAGAAAGAGTCTACCCTTCACCTAGAGCTCCGTCTTCGTGGTGGATTTTTGCTGTTTATGTGAAATCGGGGCCGATGTGTTCCTCATTGTGTGGGGCTTTCGATGGAATAAATAGTATGTCGTCCGTGCATTGGTCACTCTTCGTGGATACTTGAGTTGAGATGGTGGTGCTTTGTTCTTGCTTTGGCTGTTGTAGCCGATTAGCTTCTTCTTCTTCTTTTCTTCTTTTTTTCTCTTTGGGCTTCTTAAAACTTCACAAGGTTCTTCATTTACCCCAAACTTGTGGACGCGTTTATCCAGCATTAACTTTTGTTCCGTGACTTGATTACGCAAGGAGTGGCCAACAGCTTGTTCGGCCATGGAAAACTACACCCAACTTCCTTTGAGTAGGCTCTTTGAACGACACGATATTTATTTTTCATATGATAAAGGCTCCCGAGTAATAAGAACATAAAATATGAGAAAAAGTCATCAAAAATCTCAAATTTTACCAATAATAACATATTTATCTCTTTTTTGCTGTGACAGAAAAAACCACAAACTTTATCAAGTGTGAGGCATTTACCCAAACTTTTTTGTATAACACCAAATACCTTAAATTTAACTTGTGTGACACATTTACCGTAAATTTTTCTTTTGTGATATCAAGAATCCCAAATTTTTTCTGTAACATCAAATTTTCGAGATAAATATGTTACATAAAATTTGGCATCATAAGAGAAAAGTTCAAGGTAAATGCATCACACTGAATAAATTTTGAATAAATGTGTCACGTAAGCATAAGTTTGTGATTTTTAATTTCACAAAAAAAATGTGAGATAAATGTGTCATAGTAAGCTCATTTATTGGATTCTTTGATACTTTAAAATAAATGCTTCGTGACAAAATCGGATGGGGAACTTGGGGTGGGGGGTGGCGATTACCAAGGAGGGGGTTGGAATTCAATGCTTATTTACGAAAGATCACGATGCATCTGCCCGCCGAGAGCAACCATTAAATCGGTCCACACACACCCACGCACACCCACCAAAAAAAAAAAAAAAAGACGTTGATTTTAATGCCGATCACGCTGTGGGGGATAAGAAATATAAGGACATGCTTTTTCCACATCTCAGAGTGATGCACTTTCCAATTTTACCCATTGTGAATCCCACCTTCTAGCATCCTTTGTAATCAAGGTCATGACTCGCTCTCCGAGTGTCAATTTCTTGCATTGTACCTGAGACTCGTGTTTAAGATGGAGAGGATCCGTCCATCGAACACAAGCCATCAAACTCTGTTAATCTTGACTCCTCGTTATTTTCCTTCGAATGCATCGTTTCAAATCGAGCAGAGCTTGCAATTTATACATTTGGTAACAAGTTTAAAAAGCTTTGTAACGATTTAAACTATGAATTGCGATGAACACAATAGAGAAGCATAAAAACACAATATGTATAAAAGAAGATGCACATCTTACTAGAATGAATTCAATGCCGATTCCGCCGTTGGGGATAAGAAATACAGGGGCATACTTTTTCAGCGTCTCATTTGAGTTATGCACTTCCCAATTTTAAATTTTGTGGATTCCACCTTCCAACATCCTTGGTAATTCAGGTTATGACTTGTTCTCCAACGACGATTTCTTGCATTGCCTCTGTGTTGACATTTAAGTTTTGACAACCCAGTCATTTATTGCATAAAAAATTAGAGATTAGCTTTTAACTCCTTGAAATTAATTTGCATAATATTTAGTTTTAGGAGCATTTATTATTTAGTTTCATTAATTCTGTTGGACCGATGATAGGTGATAAATGATTCCGAGCTTAATGAGGCCTTAAGGTAGAGAATAAGACTGAGTTCACGAAAGCATGAAATTCGAGCCCATTGAATACCTTATATGGATGAAAATTGCCTGTGCTGCGCATGAGTAATCAAAATTGCAAAATTTTGAAGTCGAGATCATATTCTCGGCCAAGGAAAGACACGACAAGAGGAAACATGGGCTGAATACGTGCGATCTTTGGCAAGAGAAGGATAGTGAGCAGATTTGGCGAGAGGGGATTTAGAAGATCGACTAAAAATAAAAAGGAGAATACAAAGAAGGAAACAGAGCAAGGGAAAATCAAGAAAGGAGATTGGCACACATGTGTGCCAGTGGAGAAAAAATGCAAATTCAATGGCATTTTCCCATTATTCGAGGGAAATATTCAGCAATATGGAAAGGACTTATTTAGTGTGGAGGATCGTGTGAAATAAAAAGAAAAATATATGAATAAAAGGGAAGTGGGAGATTTACGTACTAAGAAGGAGGAGACCGTCGTCGGAAAGGCCGCGCACAATAGAAGAAACACACGAGCTGAACGGGAGGAGAAGAAAAGAGCAGAGAGAGAGGGAGAGAGAGGAAGCTCTCGGCTAAGCCTTGGCCAAGACGCCTCTCCTGCGGCGCTACCTCCCCCGCGCTGCCAAGCTCGACGCGTGCGATCACCAGCGCCGCTCGTGCACTGACCTGGGTACCACACGAGCACGGGATACAGGACGTCGACTAGAACAACGTAAATTAGAATTAAAAAAAAAAAAAAATTAAGGAGAATGACACTAGAAGTGCCAAAAAAATAAGTATATTACTTACTTTAGTGTCAAGTTTTTTTAATCGAATCACTTAAGTATTACTTTTTAAGAAAATAATTACTTTAGTGCCAACTACGATCTAAATCGTTGGAATTTTAACGTGACATATTTTATTAATTTATCAATCCTACGTGGCTCGCTGGCATGCCTAATCAGTATATAACCCCTAAACAACGTCATCTAGAAATTCTAAATCGTGATTGTTTGAATGCCAAATTTTGTTTTAAATGATTACTTCAATGCTAATCATTGTTAAAAAGTGACCACTTCAATGCCAAGTACTCCATGTGGATTGCATTTTTCAAATAATATGCTAAGCTATATAAATTATTTTTATTTTAAAAGCCACATATTATTTTTGGCTGAAAATTCTTGCCACTGACACTTAATTGATTGTTTTTTTCTCTTATTTGGAAGTAAAGTGATCTAGAGAAAAATTTGGCAATAAAATAAGCACCGTACATAATTTTTGCCATTTTTAGTGTTCTTCTACCTATATATTTAGTATAGTAATTGTCAATGGGGACTAATACGCCCCTGAATATGTATCGAGTAATTTTAAAACGTTAAATTTTACTGAGTTAAATTCTCCTAATTGTCCTATATAATTTCTTAATAATTTTGGTGATTTCACAATAATTTTCTAATATCGTCGTTTCAAATGAATACTAATTTCCCGTTTGCTGCAATGTAGAGTATCTATCCAACCTAACATAATATCTTCATTCTTATCAATCCAACCATGCCATTTATCACTACTTTAGCCGGGACAAACATCTTAGTTCTCATCTTATGCTTTGCCCAAATGCCTTAATTGAATCTGTTGAACATAGCTCTTATGACCTCATACGTGACATATTATTTTCAACTCGAGTAACTTTATATGTAGTACTATTAACTATAGTTCATTGACATTATTTCTTTTAACTCAAGCTAATAAATGTTATTTCAAAATTCTCTTCAATATAAAAATAAATTTGGGAGACGAGAGATAAGATACATTCATTCCTCTCTTGAAGTGCAACTTCATCACTTTTACATCTTCAAGTTCAAAAGTTTTCTATTCCACTCTTTTTCAAGACAATCAAAAAGCTATATTTATGGGTTTCCTTTATTTCTATCAAATTAGCTTTGTTGTTTTCAAAGAATGAGATTTGTTAATGTTAGTAATTATTTTGATTTCAAGGTGATTAAAGACTTGCTTTGTTGAATTTCACTCAATGTGAGTGAAAACTCTAAGGATTAAATTGGAATGATCTACTTGTTACTCTTGAGCTTAGTTGATTGACCGTTTGTTTATTTAGTTTAGATTTTACTCTATGTGTGAGTAAGTCTCAATAATTGTATGTTGAGCTATTGTAATTATTGGGTTTAAATTAAAAAGTTGTTCTCATGCCTAGAATGTCTTAAAGAGATTACAAAAAGGTTTTGTTGCATCTTGAATGAAAAAATGTGAAAATAGTAAAACTAAATATAAAAAGAGATATCTTGGTAAGTTCATGACAAGGTTAGGGACGATTTTGAAATTTCTAGAACTGAGGTGGGGCTATTAGTAGGGTTATTTTATTATTATTAGTGTTAATTAGCGAATTCCTTGAGTAAAATTAATTGGAGGGTGTCACGACCTACTTTTTCCATCTGGAGGGGAAAAGACATAGGTTTAGGAATTTTGTCTAAAAGGGGGCTTACAACACTCGTTTAGGTGCAAACTCTTCCAGGCCCATATCCTATGCAATGTTTTGGGGTATTCAATTTTAGCTTTAGTTGATGCTACAAGGATTTTCAAAGAGGAGTCATAATTAGCCTATTAGGGTTGGGTAAAAATCAATCGAAACATGGTAATATATATCACTTCCTATGCAACAAGAAAATCAAGGGTTGGAGACTTAGGTATACTAATTAATTAACCAGTGCCCTTTTGATATCTACTCTTGTTCATTTTATAATGGATTTTAAATTTATCTACTAACATGTGAAGTAATCATGTAGGTGTGCGATAATTAAAATAACAATTAGCAATCAAGGAAGCATTAAATTAATTGCAAGGAAAAGCTAGAAACTAGCACTAAGAAATAAGAAATATGCCATTCTTAACTAGGCCAAAGGAAAACCACAATTAGCATATCAAAAGTGCGCAATCAGTGATGATCAAAATAGAATTGCACAAATGACCTAACAGTTGTCTCTTAAGATTTCAAATCCAACAATAAAGCCTTAAGACCTTGTTCAATTTTGAACACAATTTTTAACAAGGATTGTCGCTCAATTTAAGAGAAAACTACATAACAACTTATTTTTTTTAGCTCTTTCATAACTCTTAGTAGAGATAATTTTTTGCAATTTTTAAATTTTTAAAAAACATTTGATAAATTTTTTATTTTTTACAATCCGAAAATGGGATTCAAGCTGGGCCCATGGACATGCATGGGCTGCCTCTCTCTGTAGAATGGGCCAACGGAGATCAAAGGCTTAAAGAAAGCAATGGGTTCAATGAAATAAAACCCAATCCGGATACTATGACTCCATTTAGCAACGTTTTTGTTTCTTTATTTTTCTATCATTTTGTTATTCGGAATAGAAAAATAAAATAAAAATCCATTTGATAAAATCAATTAATTTTTTCTATTCCCTAAGATAGAAAAGTGGCCAGGGAATAAATTTGGAACAAAAACAATAAGTAGAAAAAAATAACTTCTTATTCCCAATAACAATTTTTATAAATAATTTTTTTTTTTTTTTTTTCCTTGTCAACGACACCGCCGCTTGCCGTTGGCCAACTATTGCCCCCACCAGCAGACCGTCACTGGCCGCTTGCCATCGATCGACCGCTATCCCCGCTGGACGACTGTCACCATCAGTAGCTGGTTGACCATCGTCTACTGTCGTTTTTTGTTGTCGTTGGCTGACCACCACCGCCGCTACCCACCATCGATGGCGGGCGACTGTGGACGGCAACAGCCAATGGCAGTCAACTAGAAATGATAAGGAAGACTAAAAATGAGAAAAAAAAATTAACAAATTAAAAAAAAATACGTAAACAAAAAAATTTGTGAATCATACTAAACACATTCCTATTATTTTTCCATTCTGAAAATAAAAATTTTATATACTTACTAAATGCGTTCTATTACTGAGAAATTATTTCGGGAAATAAAAATAGAAAAATGCTATTTCTCAAAAGCATGTTGTTTTTAAAAATAGAAGCATTACCGAATAGACCTAATCCACAGCCCACTCAACCAAAAATAAACCCAAACACCCCAAAGCACGCCCAACACTCACTACCCTTGTAGCAAAAACAAGCCCAAATTCACCAAATTAACATCTCAAGCTCAAGGCTCACTAAGTTTAAATGAGCCCAAAGTCCACTTCTGTCCCTTACCCATTTTTCAATCCCACGACTGCTGCTCGTCTTCTCCGAGCCCGCCCAGAACACCAAAACTCCGGCCGTGAACATTGAATTTTGCAGTCGATTAATATACGCTCTTTCGTCAGGTCTCCACCATTGGCCACCATGTTCGACCATCATCACTAGTCACCGAAACAAACGCTCTATTCGGTCTCTCTCTCTCTCTCTCTCTCTCTCTCAACTTTCTAAGGGTTTAGCAAGGCCTATGACTTAGTGGGCAAGATGGAAATCCAGAGAACTTCTGAGAATTTCATTGTCGACAAGGAAAGCTTGTTGAACATCGCCATGAAAGAGAGTGCCAAGAGTTCCACGGTGAGTTTTTTTCTTTGCCTTTTGGGGCTTTTCAAATACCCGGAAACGTTGTTGTTTCTTATCTTGTTCTTTTTCCAGATTTTCTTCTCGGAAAGAGTAATGTTTTTGGCAGTTCCCACATATTCTTCTATCCAATTATTGATTAATGTATGAATGACGATGAGCTCCAAAAGAACAGCAAATCAAAATACCATTTCCAATTTGCCAACAGCATAAAAATTTCGCCAGACCCTCAAACGTTTCTATGGGCATGAAATTTTCTCGAAAAATAACACATTGTTTTCTAGCCTTCGTTTTTATATGCGATATCCGTTACATGGTCAAATGTTCCTGCGCTCTTCATGGCAAGATAACATTTGAAAAGTTGCGGACAGGGGTCATAAGGAAGAGCTTCAAGTGTGGAGCTGAGAAGAAGACTAAAGCTACTGCTAACGCCAATGCTCCAGATCATAAGATCGATGCAGAAAAAGCAGGTACAACATATTTTTCCCTTCATGAAAACTTCAATTGATTTTTGGAAGAATTTGTTCTAATTCTCATGACGTGCTTTTTCTAATATTGTCTGTGCTCATTCCCAAAGGAAATTATCAGGATTGACACACAATTTATCCAATTTTTCTTAGTAGATTTATTGTTTTCATACCAAAGATAATGGCCTTCTTTAATGGTAGGTTAAAAAAGGTGAGATAGGTAGTGGATAAAGGGTTAGGTCACAAAGTTAATGAATTTGGCACCCCCTATTTTATGGGAGGGAAGAATCTGTCTTTTGGCTTTCCGTCTTCTAAATTCTCTAGGAATTGAGAGTTAAATAAAATGTAAGGAACTCTCTAACGGGTGCTATCCCACATGGAGGCCTCTCGGCTGGGTTTCCTATATTAGAGAATTTTCAAATTAAGTGGGGCTACCTAATTAAGATTTAGGGGCATGATATAAGGATTTTTCTTTGGTATAGTGGACCAAGAAAGTTACACATTCACTGTTAGATGAGTAGCATGTGTCTGGAGTTTAGTTCCCTAATATAATTTCTCTGCACATCAATAATCGACTGGTTATGATGTAAGTAATTTTTTCTACCCGCAATGGATGTAATAAAAATTTGGTTCTACCGGTACCTGTCTTTCATTGATACACCAATAGATCTTGCCATTCCTTTCTCTCTCTCTTTTTTTCTTTCCAGATTATTTTAATTAATTATTTAGCAAAAGAACATTTTAGTTTATTAATCGACATTTTCAACAGAAGAGGCTATCATCAGCACACTGAAAAAGGCTAAACATGGTGGTCGGAGGAATGATGGCTAAGCATCATAACGATTCACGAGCAAATCATCAAATGACTATCGCTACTGTTGTAAATATGTCTCAAGTTTGAGCCCGTAATAAAATCAGACTAACGAGAATACGTGAACTCGATCTCGTGCGAGAGTAGCGCATGTGAATTGGCCGAAATTGTCAGAAGAAAATTTCATGCGGATCTATGAGCTTGCAGAAGGTAGCGTGCGGCCGCGAGAGGGGATGTCCATTATTTTATTCTCCCTCTTTAATTGCATGCACATGGACGTGCATGCATGGCAAGAAGTGGACGTTGAAGACCAAGGAAAAAGTAAAAAGTTGTAGGCTTGTTTTGTCTTCTTGCTTTAACTCCTTGCTTGTTATTTTATTCAGCTGCAGACAACCACGTAAATCCGGTGTCCGATTCCCTTTCCTTCATCCCGACTATTTTATCCGATTCGCTTGTCCATATTCCGCACGCGCGCAACAATTGGTATCAGAGCTTTGGCTTTGCAATTATGTCTGGAGCAAAAGTAGAAATTGAGAAATTTAACGGGAGGAACAACTTCGGGTTGTGGAGCGTCAAGATGAAGGCACTATTAACAACTCAGGGATTAGCCAAGGCATTGGAGGGCAAGGCTAGGTTGCCCGAAACAATGCAAGATGCTGAAAAGGACGAGCTAATGGAGAAGGCCATGAGCATCATTCTGTTGAACTTATCGGATGAAGTGCTAATAGAGGTGGCCGAGGAGGAGGATGCCGCAGCGTTATGGGCTAAACTTCAGGCCCTCTATGTCATGAAGGGTCTGAACAATCGCTTATATATGCTGAAGAGAATGTTCCGCTCCGATACACCGAAGGTACGTCCATTAGATCCCACCTAGATGAGTTTAATAAACTCATGATGGACTTGAAGAATGTTGGCAAGATTTTAGATGATGAAGAACAAGGCATGATGCTGTTGGCGTCTCTACCGGAGTCATGGGAGCACTTCACTGACTCCTTGTTGCAGGGGCGTACTACGATTACCTCAGAGGAGGTAAAATCTGCCCTGTTTTCAAAGGAGTGGCAAAGAAAGTTGCGTGATGACAGTCTAGCGCAAGATGTAGCGCGTGGACTGGTGATTCGAGGTAGAGACCAGCATCGGAGGCCCAAAACGAAGCAAAAGCAAGAGCAGGTCGAAGTCGCGACATAGAAAATCAAAAGGTCGCGTGAAGTGCTTTGAATGTCACGAGGAGGGGCACATAAGGAGAGATTGTCCAAAGAAAAGAAATGATAAAATATTACTTGAAGGAGTTAACGTCGTGGAGATTGAGTCTTGGAAGACGGCGGCCATCCTTCTTTTATGCTTATCTTCAAATATTATGGGCACACGTTTTCTGCCTCATTAAATGTAAAGTGAGCATGCGTGCCCGTGAATTTTGGTGGGCGTCGTGTTGATTGTGGGCGTCGAATGGCTTCACATTTCCTGTCCTGTTTCGCCATTAAAAGGCAGAGGAGTGAAGGAGAAGTGCGCGCCGAGTCATTATTTCGGTGGCCGAGAGAGCTAAAGAGCTGAAGAGTCGTGAAGCTTCGTAAGCTCTCGGCGGGAGAGAGAAGTTTTCTCGTTGAAATTACACCCGAGTGTTTTTAGCCGCTTAAATTCTTGTGAGTAGAATTTTGTTTAATTTCTTGAGTGAGGTTTCACTAGGAATTGTGAGAGGCTAAACACTGTGTGAGTTATTTGGATGTAATTTGGGGCTGGGAAACACTGAGAGTGTGTTTGAGTACTCGAGTGATTGTAATCTCCGGTGTATCCCTTGTTTCTATAGTGGAATTCCGTACTTTCTCCCCGTGGACGTAGGTTCCGATATTCGGACCGAACCACATAAATTTCTGGTGTCCTTTTATTGTTCCTCGTTTTATTTCGATCGATTTCTATAGCTCCCGACAAAATTGCAAAACGTTCGATCCGCTTCCGCTGCGCCGCCGATTAACAACAGCTACCACCATCTCCGGCATCATTGGCGACAGCAAATGCACCGTAGCCGGTGGCAAATGCATCATCTGGAGGAGTAGCTCCAGACGTACCTCTCTTTCATGGATTCTTGATCCAAGAAGATTTTCGTCTTCTTTGCTACCTTGTAAGCAATCGAATATCCTGATCTGACCAATTTTCTACATTACTTTTCAGGCCCATTGTCGATCTCAAAAGGCACTTATGCAACAATCGTATAGTTGTTTAGCTGTATTAAACCAAAATTACAATATGTCTAGCTATACATTAAAGTTATCAATTGATGATTATTCCCTTTCACTGAAATATTTCCCTCTCTACGTGGCAGATCAAGCATGGGAACAATCCTACTCATATATTCCACTCTTTCCATCCCCAAACCACAACCGGATGGCAATTCCCCTTGATCTTGGACCATCAAATTGCAATCATGTTCGGACATTGAAACCCACCCAATTAGTCCTCCATAATACTAAAGAAAATCATTTATTTAGGATCTAGAAACAGCTTTGTTGCATCACCGTGTGTACATATGATTCAGTGGGCACTATCTCCGAGTAATCTTCTCGGAGCATGGAATTTGCAAAGGCGTGGTGATTAAAGATGAAGTCAATTGAAGAAAAGGAAGATAGTGGAAGGAGACGTGATCACTTAAGGGACAGCTAAAAGGTCACATGCTTTTGCTATTTAACAATCTATCTCAGCCTCACTTCTCTTTTTCTATATTATAATTAATCCTTCTTTCCCCTTTCGGAATAATTTTTCAAATGAGAACAAGGCCTTGTGCCAATGAGACAAATAGTGGGAATCTTGTATTTCTGATGGCATTGTAATATTATATCTCCTAAATGGAGGGGTTGAGATAATGTCTCTTTTTTGTCTTTTATGGCCCCATACCTCGAGCCTATTGCACTTTCGGCTGTGAGGCTTCATCAATCAAAACCTTTTTATTTCTTTATTAATTGTTATTTTTATTTTGGTTTCAATTTGCCTTTCGTTGAGTGTTTGTAGGGGGAAAGTTTTTTGAAGCCAATCAAGCATTTCAACTTTGAGCGAGCTGGGACAAACTTGCACAAATTTACTTGTCTCTTTTCACATTTTGTCCTAAAGAGACCCTTATTCTTTTATATATAATGAGGCGAAATGAATTGTCAAAATTGTAACCATGAAGTGAGAACTAATATAAGTGCTCTTCCTTGGGATAAGTCCTTGAGCAAGTAAATCAAATTAAAGCAAAACCTGAATCAAGGGATCCATTCCATGATGGGCCGATTTACCTAGAATCTACTCAATCAGAGTCGCTTCTAAGTCTTTGAAGCAAGAAACTGAATTGGGATCCATTGGAACTGACTTGGAGTGGATCTAAAATTTATCAACCGCTTCAAAAATTACCAACCTCAATTATAATTATCACCAACTTTTCTATAATTGAGTTATCACCTAATTTAAGCTACCAACTCTCCTTTGAGTTAGTTATTGATGTTTATTTAGTTTTTTTTTTTTTTATATCAACTTTTCTTATCTCTAAGAAAAGTTAATTCTATTATCTATTACCAACTTTTATTGAAATTTATTACCAATGCCTTAATTTACCAATTTCATATGGTATTATCTACCTTTATTTTAGTACCTACTATTTTTTGTCCAATTATGTAAAAGCTTTGACATCAACACGGCTGTGTATAGTCGTTCCACGGCTACCGTGCGTGGCCGCGGCTCCCACCACCTTTTCTCTTTGCTAGCTAAGAGTCGGTCACTTCCAAAAACACGATGTGCACAAAAACTATCGAAATAAAAACATACAAAGCGAAGGCTAGCAGTGGGGATCTATCAGAACTCTCTTGACAAACCACGAGCACCAAAAATGGAAGGAGGATCAAGGACAAGCGCATACGTTAAAGTCGGGCATTTTGTCGAACATGCGGAGAGCGTTGGCTAAGATGCGGGTATAGGCCTTCCCCAGACTCGAACTTATGCCGAAGTCGACAGACAATGGACAAGCGAGACCCGGCCTCAGTACAGAACCAAATGAAACACAGCAAGTTTCGGCCTTAAACCAAGGACACGGACGTGCGTCTAGCTTAGGCATTTCATCAAGCAGATGGCGTGCACCTTCTGGGCAACGAGCAGCAGATGAAACGGGACCTCAATCGAAGACCAAGACAAATAGCATGAGACAAACCGGGGCTTAACAGCTTGAAAGCATGACATAATCGGGGTCGGAGCTTATAGGACTTGAACGACGGCGCTTCGGCCAATGGGCCCGAAACAGGACACGAGAATCGGGTACGACGGGCGTTCGGATGAAGGAGCGCAATATCCTGCACAAAGAATTGTATCTAGTTGTAATTACCAAAAAACAACAATCAAGCACCCAAACCCCATATAGATATTTTGCAATATGCATCCAAATTCAGTAGGTAAAATTGTGCAACCGCAGTTTTATTGTGATTCCAAGAAAATGAATCCATTGAAGCCTGAAGAACGCGAATTTAATCACTTGGAGCATTCCACAACAAAACGGGTCTGCGCTTTTGTTCTTCCTCACAGCATAAACATGCAGCCAAACCACAAATCAGAAATGAAACAGAAGAAGCGAGAAAAAACCGACGCGTGCCTTGAGACGACGACGACGAAAATGCCGCCCCTGTGAGCTCTGAAATATGGCCACGCCTCGTGAAATCAGCACATGAACTGCTCATTCTTCTCCGAGCCACCGCCGCCACCGCCGCTCCCCTCGTCGCCCCCGCTCTCCACTGGATCACCGAAGGCGTGGCGCCTGAACCCGAGCCCCTCGCAGCCTTAACCCTGAGCACTCCGTCCTCCGCTGCCGCCAGAGGCGAGGGGCTCGAGAGCCGTGTCCTCGCTCACGGCGGCGAGGGGCGGCGCGATAGCTCGTCGGGCTCAACGGCAAGACGGCTCGTCGGACGAGCGGTGGGTGGTGGGTGAAGCGGCGAGGGGTGGCGAAGAAGAAGAAGAAGAAGAAGAGGAGTAGGGGTGAGGTTTCGGCCGAAAGAGGGGGAAAGAGAAGAGAGAGAAGAAAAGAAAAAGGTTGGGGGGGCAGGAAGTAATTGGGTTGTTTTTGCTGGTAGATGTCGATTCACGGTTGCCCTGCCTCAATCGGTAATCTTGAAAATATCAATAAAGTTAAGTAATTTGTCTTAAAAAAAAAAGAGTAATAAAATTTTGTGCAAAGAAACGTAATTATTATTATTTTTTTGCCGAAATTAATTGACCTTAGTTGCCCTTTACCTTTTTTAATCGCTTTCCACGGCACCAAGAGTTGCCGTATTGGACTGGTGTCGGTCTCCCATTGGTTTCTTCACATCTATAAAAGGAATGGGGCGTGAGTCATCTCTCTCTAGCGAATTCTCTCAAGGTAACCTCCTCAATCTTTTCTCTTATGATGCCAAATTTTATGTAACATATTTATCCTGAAAATTTGATGTTACAGAAAAGTTTGGGATTTTTATATCACAAAAAAAAAAAAATTATGTTAAATGTGTCATACAAGTATAAATTTAAGGTATTTGGTGTTATACAAAAAAAAATTGGGTAAATGCGTCATACGTAATAAAATTTGTGGTTTTTTCTGTCATAAAAAAATGAGTTAAATATATTACACTTGATAAAATTTGAAATTTTTGGTGACTTTTTCCCATATTTTTAGGTTCTTATTTGCTCGGGAGCCTTTATCATATGAAAAACAAATATCGGGTGGTTCAAAGAGCCTACTCAAAGGAAGTTGGGTGTAGTTTTCCATGGCCGAACAAGCTATCGACCACTCCTTGCGTAATCAAGTCACGGAACAAAAGGTAATGCTGGATAAACGCATCGACAAGTTTGGGGCAAATGAAGAACTTGTGAAGTTTTAAGAAACCCAAAAAGAAAAAAAGAAGAAGAAGCTAATCGGCTACAACAGCCAAAGCAAGAACAAAGCACCACCATCTCAACTCAAGTATCCACGAAGAGTGACCAATGCATGCACGACAGACTATTTATTTCATTGAAAGCCCCACACGATGAGGAACACATCGGCCCCGATTTCACATAAACACCAAAAATCCATCATGAAGACGGAGCTCTAGGTGAAGGGTAGACTCTTTCTGGATGTCGTAGTCTGCCGGGGTGTGTCCGCTGGTCTAGGGGAATGCCTTCCTTGTCCTGGATCTTAGCCTTGAGGTTGCCAATTGCGCAATTTTTTAATTGTTTTTGTTGAATTTATCATTATTATTATTATTATTATTATTATTATTATTATTATTATTATTATTATTATTATTATTTTCCTTTTCTTTTATCTCTTCTTCCTCCTTGGACTTTCCTTGTAGTGGCCAATGAGTGAGCATCACGAAGTCCTCACATGCTGCCGGTGACAATCGCGACCCTTGCCTGGCCCTACCCAAGGCCACAGGCAAGGCGACTTCACCTTGATCTAGGCTAGGCTAGCCTTGCCCTAGCCTTGTCGCGGGCAAAGGTGACCTCGCCCACGGCTGGCGAGGCCATGGTGGCCTTCGCCAAGCCCTGGTGATGGTCGTTTTGGTGGTGATCGCTGCCATGCTCGCTATCATATGTGACCATCTACACTTCTCTCGTTGGGAAGCGTCGCAATCTCTTAGGAATTTAGTGAAGACATCAACATTTGTCCTCGTTTGAATAAATTCCTATTGAATGTTTTGTTAAAAATGACCATGAGCATGTTCTGTCGAGGTAATTTCCCCATTATTTGAAAGACAAACTTCAGGCAGAATCCACAAATGCTCCTATGCTAGAATTGGTTTGCCAAGGAAAGATTGTTATTGTTGTTTCTCATTACTATGGAGAAAATACAAATCATTGTATCAATCAATGTGTGCCTGGACCCCCCTCCCCCACCCCCAAAAAAAAAAAAAAAAAAACTTGTACACTAATTAACACTAAAAAAAAACATGTTATTATTCAATGGCAAAAATGGAAAGGACTTAATTAGGCGCGTGTAAGATTTGTTCCGATCAATCATGTCATGCTCCTTATGTACTAAATATTAGATTTACATAGAGGCTAAGAGTAGGGAAAGCAGAACTGTCCAGTTAAAAGTAAAGCGATGTACGAAGACCACGATCGGGTGTCATTAAAGCTAGCGACCAAACCATCTCTCTCTGTTCTTAGTCTATTTCAAATGACCAGTTTGAAGGAAATTATTGAGGAGTGACTGACGGAGTTTAAAGGCGTGTATTCGACGCTCGGACCCCACCTCATAAACTAGTTTGCCGTTCCACACCCAAAAAGAAGAAGAAAAGAGACTGAATTGCCAAGGATACCGAACAGGTAAAATTGGGGAGAGTTGTAGTCAAACTAGAGGTGGAAAAAACCAGCGCTCATGGCTGGTGGGAGCCTCCTCTAGATGAAAAGCAAAGATCGTGTGGAGATCCACTTAGAATAGTTAGGTGTAGTTTTCCATGGCCATAAAAGCTATCGGCCACTCCGGCCTAGTCACGTTGAGAACCCAATTATGAGGATTGGCTTCCAACTTTTAGGACCTGAACCGGATGATACCGGCCACTTAACCAACAAAATTTCAACTATTTATTATTATTTTAAGATTTATTATCATTTTTAAGAGCATAAAAAATATTTAAAAATAGCGTCGATCCAATCTGGAAAACCAGACCGAAAATCACCAGCTGTGTGAAACGGATCCATGCTCACCCCTATAAGTTACTGAACAAAAGTAACGATGGACCGTGTGAAGGAAGACACCACATGTGGCATCCCGGAATTTTTATTAATAACCCTTGAGATATAGGTAGGCGAAGATAATTTTGTGATTTTAATTGGCAATGAAAATTGCCCATGACTCGTACCAAGGCTCGGCTATGAGTTTGTAAGGAAATATATATTATGAATACAAGACTTTGGCTATGTGATTTGAGTTTGTACATGTTATAAGTTAATTTAAATTCTTGATTTAATCGATCAAGAAATTGTTATTATTAATTAATTAAAAATTTATTTAATTAAATTTAGAATTGGGCCGATTTTTGAGTGGGCCTGCGACAGGCCAAGTGGGCCGGCCACAAGCCCACAAGGCTACTGACCCATGACCCATAACCCAATTAAATGGGTGACCGACGCAAGGGGAGGGGAGAAGACCGGTTACATGCAATTTGTGCATGTAACCCAAGTGTAAATGGCCATCATTACTAGCAATGATGGCTATGTGGGGAATTAAAAGAGAGGAAGACCGGTTTATTGAGGCCATCGACGGCATAGAGGAGAGAGAGAGAGTGAGAGAAAGAGAGAAGGAAGAGAGAAGGAAGAGGGAGAGAAGAGAAGTCGTACCTCCGCCCGAGTCCTCCGCCCCCATCTTTGCTCGATTTTCCTAGTCTAAGGCAAGAAATTTATTCCCTCATCTACTCTTGCATGTCTTAGTGTGGATCTTGTGTGAATTATGGTAAAAATCGTGGTTAAAATGAGCTAGAAATGAGGTCTTGAGCTGAGATTGTTTGCTGTTACCTTCTGTTTTGTGAAAAACTGCATGCACCAGAAACTTCTATGGACTTGCATGTGGTCTTGGAGTGGAAATTTCATCTCGACTTCTTCATGTGATTTGAAGAACACATTCTGAATTTCAACATACTAAAAATTGAGAGAAAAAGGACAAGATTTAAGGGGTGAACTCTATTTTCTAAGAAAATGCTCAGATCTGGCGTTGCATGTTGAATCCGAGTGATCTTGGAGCTTGTATCTGAAATTCTATTGAGAATCTTGCAATGATGTCTTCACGAAGATTGTAAAGAACATGAAGGGGAATAACATATCCAAAATTGAGATCAAATAAACAAAAATAGCCTAGGGAAAGGTCGATTTTACTGAAGCCGTGTTTACTGGGTAAGTTGTACTACGTATCAGTAGCTTCAACGGCTTATAAGAGGGTTTTACTTTGAGTTTTTCACTTCGGGGTCTTAATGAAAGTTGGAGAGCATCCTTTAAACAAGAACATATCAAAAATTTAGAGAAAAATAAGCACAGCAAGGGGGTCTTACGTACTGTATACGGAGGAAGGACGCACCGAGGAACACGGTTTTATGAGTAAAAGTTCTTTTGTGTATATTAAATTTTATAAAAATGAAATTGGTCAAAGTATCTTTATGATAAATTTATATGAGAGTCTTATGGGTTATTTGATGAAATTTTATAAATTTTGAAGGCCAATTGGTTAATCAATTTTAATGAAAGTTAAATGTTAGCAGTGGGTGTTAACTGGAATGTAATAGTGTTGGGACAGCAACTTTTAATTGTTGTATTTAATTAATTAAATTGAATCTGACCTGGAAGTCTTAACGAAAAACATATCTTAGCATCTTGGCTATGATGTGGTAAATTATTATAATTTTGAAGCTCGTTTAATGATTAATTTTAAATAAATTGTAAAACGGTGTAAACCGTGTACCCGAGTATAAATTATTGAATTGTTCAATTTATATCTTTTTGTATGGTGACAGTTTGGACTTATGTTCTTCATGAAAAATGAGCCTCTAAGTCTTGTTTAATTCGTGATTTAATTTGATGATTTTTGGAGATCATTTAATTATTTAAATAAGGAGAATTTTAAACCGGTGTAAGCTGTGGAATCCGAAATTTGTTTGCTGTGAAGTTAAAATTCTATCTTTTTATGTAGTGATTATTTGGATTTGAATCCTTCTTGAATGCTGTACCTCTATGTCTTGTCTATGTTGTGGTTTAATTTTGTAATTTTTAGAGGCCATTTAATTATTTAAATAATGGGAATGCCGAATTGATGTGAGTTGAGGAAATTGGAATTTTCCTTTGTAAAAGTTAAATAATACTTTTCGCATAATGACTCCTGAAAATTTATAAATTTTTATGGGAATTAACTTATCATGTTTGACTATCTCTCATGTAAACTTATATTTTTGAATATTAATTGAGTGTTTGATTTCGAGTACTTTTCTTGAAATATGGAGTTCAATAAATTTAAATAAAGGAAATATGTGAGCAAAATTAAATGATATATATATATATATATATATATATATATAATATATAATTATATGGATGTGTTCCCAAATGTTTTATTATGGTATATAAATTAAATACTGATATTTTTTTATATACCAAGATGATATTGGATATGTGCATCATGCTAAGTGCCATGTATGATTTAGCCATGCATAAATTACATATCACAATTAAATGAGAAGGCTGTCGGAGTGTGTGAGCCGACAATGCCCCGGAGTTTTCGGGATGCCCGGCCAGGGAGTGAAAATGCCGGATGCCCAAGGTAGCCCTATGTGCGTAAATGATGGCCTCGGAGTTGAGATGCCCGTAGCGTAGGGGATGCCGGAAGCACGGATGGTGTGTGCCGTGAATGTCTCGTGATGCTAGTTGAGGTGCGAGATACCCGGCCAGGGAGTGTAAATGCCGGAAGCACAGATGGTGTGTGCCGTGATTCCTCGTGATGCCGCTTGGGATGCGAGATGCCCGGAACGTGGGGTGCCGGAAGCCCGGATGGTGTGTGCCGGGGTATATGAAAAGCCGAATAAAATTATGAAAACACGGCATGGTACATGTGAATATGCATATAATGGCTTGTATGCATGGATATGAGCATGGATTGATGTGTATGCATGTGCTGATATGCATAATTGGGCATGGCATGATACGAGTTATGATATAAGACCATGAGCATGGAATGGTATGCATGTGTTAGTATGCATAAATTGGCATGGCATGATGTGTATGGTGATATGAGGCCATGAGTTTAAATTGATATGCATGTGATGTTATGTATGCTCAAGCCTGGATTTAAAGTGCTTGTAATGATATGTATATACATGAGTGTGGATTGATGCATAAAGTGAAATATATGCATGGGTATTAAAGGTGAATACATAAATGAATAAATTCCCATGGCATGACGTAACATATATATATAACTATGTGATGAGGTATTTTTGTATGATACAATTTTATGTGTATAGATGTTAATTGTGATGTCTTGTGTGATGCTTGAGTAGCCATAGGGAATTATTTATTTGCTGAGTGGTTGTACTCACCCCTTTTGGGGACTAACATTTCAGCTTAGAGATGCCGATTCCTCCTGTCACGCGGGGCACCTTTTATGGTATCCCCTCGACGTTGATGTGGAGGTGGCGGTGATAGACTCCGTCCTCATGTCCCCTGGGCTGACATTTCTCCGAGTTCGTGCGGTTGTTACTTATGAGGTGGGTCTACCTGGTGGCCCAGTTACCCCGGGAGTTCATCTCCATCCACGTGCGCCGGGATGGGGTGATGCGAGGGATGTTACCACCTCCGCCACCTGATGCGCCCGGGTGGGTGTAGCTGCTGCGTGGGGGATAGGCGGGGAGCTGATTGACTTTTTTGGACACAACCGACACCAAGGAGGGATGGGTCACTCTTTTGGGATCGGTGAGAAGGGGTAGAGGTGTTCCTTTTTGAGTTTAAGCCACACCCGGATGAGCGATGGCTTACTTTTGTATGTACCTACCCCGAGATTAACCCATCCTGTAAATACGTAAATAAAATGGTTCGGTTTTCTTTCCTTGATGTCTAGCTGGTGTGCATTTGTCTTATGTTTGTGTGGAGGGAGAGTTGAAAAGATTACGCTTCCGCAAATATTTAAACTAGCTGGACTGATATATATTTAAAAAAAAAAAAAAAATTTCGTCCACGTATTTATTAGCTTAGTTAAAAAGGAGATGAATGACTGTAATGATCCCTTTGGGTTAAGGGGTGTTACACCACATTTCCAGCAGACTCGACACCCACTACTTAGAATCCACCGCGAAGACCGAGCACGAGGTGAAGGACACTAATCGCACGAGTCGACCCTTCACCTTGTGCTCGGTCTTCGCGGTGGATTCTAAGTAGTGGGTGTCGGGTCCGCTGGAAATGTGGTGTCTTTATGAACGGTGCTTGTCTTGAACCGTTATCTTAGAAATTGTTAATGTGAAACCGGGTCGATGGGTTCCTCATTGTGTGGGACTCCTCCGCCGTTGAAGAAGCAGAGGCTGGAAAGCGAGCCGCGGAGGGGGAGCCCCCGCCGTCGGGTCCGACCGCCAAGTGGTCATCTATGAGGGCCCTCCCGATGGCGATCCCAATGCCGACCAGCCCTCTTCCTCCTCCGACCACTTGCTCGCACCTATCAATGTCGCCAAATGGTCCTTCCCTCACCTCTCTCGTCGGCTCACCTCACCACTCACTCTCTTCGTGTTTTCCCTTCTCCTTTTATTTATTTATTTTTTATTTTTTGTCCGCAGTTAAGTCGGAGTTCTTCGAGGCGTTGAGCAAAGTGCGGAGAAGCAAGCCCGCGATTCTCATTCCCAGCTCCACGCTCTGAACGACGACTTCCTCAAAGCTGGTTCTTCCTCTTCCCCTTTTTGTCACCCCCTTTAGGTTTTTTCACCTTTCTTTTTCATCCGTGCTCCACGATTTCATCCACATGCGCCGCTTATCCCCCCGCGAGAAGCGAATTCGCCCATATTCTCTGTTAAACTTCCTTTCGATTTTGGAATATTTTCTACGGTATTCAATACCGGTGAGAGAGATAAAATCAGGGCACGCGTTAAATCTACTGATGCTAGCCCTTTCTCTAGCTGTTACTCATATACTATTGATGATCCCCTTGCCTCTCCCTCTCTCTCTCTCTCTCTCTCTCTCTCCCTTCATTTTCCTATCTTACATATGCGCTCGGCCAATGATTTCGCCACTCCTCGTTTCGTGCGAGAGTGTTGCACGATGCGCACATCCCTTTCTTTTTTCTTTTTTTCTTTCTTTCTAAGGCTTGGGGGTGAGATGTATACGTTCGTCTTTCGTCGCTCGTGGGATGATGTCCACGGAGGATTTTTTGTTCGCTTCATGTATCGGGCTCGGACTTTGACTCCCGTTATCATGGTTAATCATCGCGTCGACACTAGCACTAAGGAACCCCCATTTTTTTATTTTTTATTGTTGGTTCTCCCTTTTGAACTAAGTTAGGAAGTTGCCCCTTTGCCCTATTTTAGGGGGCTGTTGGACGTGGAATGTCTTGACGAAGAACTAGAGTCCATCCCCGTCGGAATGCATGGTACCACACACCAATCAAGAATAGAAAGATCAATCGGAGCTAAGCACGATAATGGTGATTAAGTGTAAGTTATGGAAAAGAGAGGGAAAAAGCTCATACCATCAGCAGAAGCGGAAATGGCAGAGAGAGCGACTAGAAAGAGAGAGAAATGGCAAGTTGCCATGGTGTGGCCGGGCACTAGAGGATTTGGTGGGCAAAGAGACGTGACTTTGGGTATTTCATTTATAAGGATGAAGTTTGACTTTCCTACGTGTTTTGTACATTTAGATTTTCTAATTTGTCCCTTTCCTAGTCATTTCCAGTGCATGAATAGGTAACAATGTCAACGTGGAAATGAGGTCTCCATTCGAAGGGTCTGACTAGAAAGCTCAATGTTAGTATTTGCTTAGATGAAACTGCATAAACTACGAGAGAAATCAAAGAAAGAATTGGTGTACAGAAGAACTAGAGTCCATCCCCGTCGGAATGCATGGTACCACACACCAAACTCGGTAGGCACGATCAATGAGAAAATGAACGAGCGGCCCCACCTGCTCAAAAGCAACTATGATTTCTTTTCGAGATTCGCCACTCAAACCACAGCGTGGATTGAGACTTTCTTTGGAACAAAATTTGCGGAAGCTTGTGCGTAAAATTATATTTATTGAGTGGATTTAATAAACAAAATTTTTGCGCTACACATCGTAAAATTTAATCTCTTTGTTAAACAATTATACAATTGTTAGCATTAGAAATTCATCTCATAACCACTATTTCATGTCTGATTCATCACAAAACCCAATTCATTCAACAAATCAAAAATCCAACATTTGGTGAAAGGTCTTTCATGGATGACTACTTTTGGAAAAACAAGTAGATATTATCGTGGCTGGGATTCACGTCTGAGATGGAGAGAATCGATATGTACGATTTGGTGGAGCTAATACAATACTTGATCATCAAAATCATCATGGCGAATAGACAAGAGGCACATGGCAGTAAGGGTGAGCATCAATCTAATGTTGGACCGGCCTAACCCTGCCGGTCTTAATCTGGTTCTAGGGGGATTGGGTTGGTCCTCGATCCTGAGATCCCTAGACCAGCACTGTGCAAATTAATCATTGGTCCTCGGAGTTTAGGGTTGCCTAGACTAACCCTAACTCTCTATATACTATATATTATATATAATATTCTTATATCTATTTAAAAAGCAAACCCTAGCTTAAATGGTATTAAATGGCATCAAACATATCCTCCTCCTCCTCTAGTACTCTTGTTTTCCTTTCTTTTTTGTCCTCTTCTTTCTTCTTTATCCTCTTCAACCTCACCCTACTTGTCGTGCGACACTCGTGCCGCTTGTCACTTGATGCTTGCCCTGTTGGCCCCTCAACACTCGAGCCTCGCCCCTATTGTCATTCAACGTCTGTGTTGCTCGACACTTGCTGCTCACCTTTCTTCACTAGCCTCACTCATCACTGAGTAAAGCATAAAGAAACAAAACTCTAACAAGAAACCCTTTTCATTTGTTCGCTACTCGCTTCGCAGTTTTCCTTTGTTCGCTTGCCTCATGGCTTGCCATGGTCTTGCGGCTCATCTCTATCGATAGATGTGTAATTTGAAATAATACGTTTTTCTTTTTAGGAAATATAAAAACTAAAACAAAACAATTATTGATTGATCTTAATTGAATATGAAACTGGATTGTACCCACAGAGTTGATTTCATCCTCAATTCCAAAAATTAGTCCCTAGATTACGTGCTGAACCAGTTCAACCCAAATCATGATTACCCCTACATGGCAGCCTAGGATCGCCAACCATTGCTGGTCATTGGCCACATACTAGAGAAGGAGAAAGAAGAGAGGAAGAAAAGAAAAAAGAAAACAAGCGTGTTTGCTAATCAAATCTTTGAAATTTGGAAGTATAGACATTTGAGTACGCAAAATTCTTGGGTTAAAAAGTTTCAGTGGAGCGAAGAAATTTCGCAAGTAGAGCGCCTTTGCTGCCGAAAAGAAAAATTAAAAAGCCTAGCTAAAAATGCAAATCGGTGGCCTTAGCCAAAGGAAGAAGCAAGCACCAACCTCAACACATCACTTCTCATCACTTTCCACGTATAATTCAAATTAGATGTGGAACTCGCCCTATATTTATAGCCTTTATGATATGAAAAACAAAGATCGAGTCAATGTCTTGACGAAGATCTGCTTGCCTCCGCGGAGAGACGGAGGACGAGGTGGAGGGTCGACTCCTTCTGGATGTTGTAGTCGACTAGCGTATGGCCATCCTCGAGCTGCTTGCCGGCGAATACGAAGACGGAGCAGAAGACGGAGCACAAGGTGAAGGATTAAATAAGTATTTTCACATCCATAAAAACACCAAACATGTAAAATAAATATACCACAAGATAGAGGAGGATCATACGAGTCCAACGCCACCAGCCACGCGCCGATCCGAGCCTCCACGCGCCCGCACGCGCCGCCTGAATGCGCGGTGCGTGGGGCCCACGCACGTGGCCTGAAGACTAGTCAAAACCGGTCCGACCGTCCAGTCCAGCCGCCCGGTCCGACCAGTTGACCGGTCCGGTAGACAGTTGACCGAGTCGGGTCGGTCAACGGTTGACTAGGTCGGGTCGTTCAACGAGTTGGGTCGGGTCGGGTCAACGGTCGGTCGCCATCTGGGTTGGGTCGATGACGTCATCAGGTCAGGCGCTAACGTCAGCGAGTCAAGGGCTAACGTTAGCATGCATGTGCAGTGCACGCATCAAGTCAGACCCGAGTCGCTGACGTCAGCGGGTCGGGTGCTGACGTCAACGGCCACATGCGTCGCACGCCCCACGCGTGTGGGCGCATGGCCGCGCGTGGGGCGCATGTTCAACCCCCCACCGGCGCGTGGCCGTGCGTGGGGGCACGTGCGGCGTCCCCCCACGATGCGCCAACGACGGTTTTGACCGTTTCATCTCCTCCAGTTCAAATTTGTGATTTAATTTAATTTTTATTGAACAAAAAATCTCGAACATCACAAATTAGGCCAAGATTCATACAATTTAGGGCAAAATCAATTAGGGTTCAAGTTCTAGGGTTATGGAGGCTCTGATGCCACATGTAAGACACAAATTGCGCAACCCCAAGATCTCTATAACCAGAACAAGAACTCGCATGAATAAATAGAAAGATCAACGCACCTGGGATCCATTGTGCTTGAAGCGGAAGCGGAAACATAATGTTTCTTGCGCAAATCCTTCTCCTCTATTGCCATCCGTATCACTGGCTCAATGAGGCGACCTCCCTCACGATTAGCGTTTGGTTGACGCTCCTTAGGTGAGGATATGTGAGAATTAGGGTTAGAGGAGAGACTTGAGCACTATTTATAGAGTTTCCAGCCAATCCCCCTCATTATGGGCCAGGCTCAACTCGGCCCACACTAGCCAGCCCCATATTAGACTAATTAAGAAACCTTCTATCTCACCTTAGACTAAACCCTGTAAAATGGTAAACGTTAAACGGTAAATAACAACGTCAATTAATTTAGTCTACATAAAAGGAAAACCCTTACCATATTGACTTGCTTAGTAGCTTGAGTGATCTTGCAATTTCTTTGCAACACATAAAGCAAGCTTCAAAACTTAAGTAAGCATGGAATATCCAAGCAGGCAAAGAGAAAGAATTGGTGTACAGAAGAACTAGAGTCCATCCCCGTCGAAATGCATGGTACCACACACCAATCAAGAACACGAAAAAGAACTTGGTAGGCACGATCAATTCTAGGCACCCCACGTGCACCGGATCCAGGACGTGGACTAGGACAACAATGGTCCGAAAGTCGCTTAACATGTACGCTGCCTCGTCAAGCACGTGATAACCGCCTTCTAAGCATAACCTCGAATGCAAGACCTACCTCCCTCAACGCCACATTCAAGCGTAAACCCCTTGCTGCCATGGGCCTCTCATCTATTCACCACTCAATTGGAGAGGTCGAAGCAGACGCCGCCAAGGAAGGCCTTCGATAACGAGTCCCAGACGAAGATCTCCAGCTTGAAGCTAGCCCGACTCAACTTGTTGTGGCTGAATGCAAAGAAATGGAGCCTCTCCGACAAGTGGGTTGGCTCGCCAAGCTAGTGAATCGCCCACTTTGGATAGACAAAATGAGTCGACGTGCGGATCTATCTTCACATAGGAGCTGCCATCGCGAGCGAGACCTCGCAGCTTGATGATCTTGATGGACAGGTACTACATTGGCTCCACCAAATCGTACAAATGGATCCTCTCTGTCTTGGATGCAAATCTCAGGAGCGGCAATGTCTACCTGTTTCGCCGGAAGTGGTCGTCAGTGAAAGGCCTTATATAGCATTGTACAAAGTGTGACCATTGATAGCAATTATCATTCAAATTTCAAATTCTAACTACTCCCGAGATTTTGGGCCTCGACTTGATTTTATTGTAACCACACATTCTTATTCATAAACAGTTACAATTTGGTTTATATCTCTATTTTTGCATCTCTTAGCAATCTTGTAATCAGCTGCCCCCTTTTATCACATGTTGATTTCTAGTCTTTGTCAATTGCCTTTCCCATATTAGCCGCCAATTTGTAGTGATAGTTCACAGTGTTAACTTCACTCAACAGATCAGCAGACTTCACTCAGCAGTTCACAGGGAGTTAACTACAGAAGCAGCTACTGAAGCTATAACAGCTGCTATTGAAGAAAGAAAAGCACGTGCTACTTCAGAAGACCACTAAAGCTGCTATTGAAGAAAACATAGCACGTGCAAGCTGTAGATAATGATGAGGATCGCCAGCTCAGCTCACAAGATCACAAGGCTGTCATTTGAAGCTGTTAGTTTGTTTTGTTACCTGAAGTTGTTAGCTAGCTCTTATAAATAGAGAGAAAGATTCAGTTAGTGAGGTTAGGCGTGTGAATCATCTTCTTCGATGATCTTATTGCTTTTGAGCTCTGCAGAAAGTTGAATGTATAGTAACAAAGCAACTCCATATGTAGAGTGAGAGAGAAGAAAGTTGAGGGATTCTGTATTGATCAATTGTTGATACATAACACTTTTGTATTACATTGTTCATTGAAATAAGAAGAAGAAAGGCATCATTCAGTTGATTCACAATTCTCTTTGTATTTGATTTGTTGCTTTCATTTCTTGATTCAATACGAGATCTCTATTTTTCCACAAGATCTCTGGTTTCTACATGGTATCAGAGCAGCCGTATCCTGAAGAAATCCTGGCAACACAGCAATAAGCTGCTAAATCTACAGCAAAATTGAAGATTGATCCAACGGTTTGTCTTTCTATGCAAGGAACAGGATCTGTGAGTTTAATCTCTTCCTCTAAAATAAATTTTCTCGACAGAAAGACAGTCTGTAGATATATACAGTAGAAACAAGTAGAAACTGTATATACAAGACTTGCTGAGAGCTTGAAGGTAAACAATGGCAGCTAGAATTCCAAAGTATCCATTCCCTATGCATGTTAACATTTCGAATTTTGTTAACATCAAACTAGCAGAAGACAATTTCCTACTCTAGCAAGCTCAAATCCTCAAGTTCTTAAGGAGTCAAGATCTTTTTGGCTTTGTTAATGGAGAAATAGCACAACCTGTTAAAATCTTACAAATCGAAAAAGAGGAAGGTCAGGTTACTAAAATCATTAATCCTGAGTATAATGATTGGGTTAAAACCGATCAGCTGGTTTCTTCCTGGATTAGTGGTTCTTTATCAGAAAATATACTTAGCTTGATAATTGGTTTAAACACTGCTCATGAAGTCTGGCAAACTCTGCTTAATCGATTTACACAGAAGTCAACAGCTAGGGAGTTCGAGTTAAGGGGGAAACTCCAAGCTTGTCAAAAATATGATCGAACTCTTTCAGTTTATCTGAGAGAATACAAGACTATCTGTGATCAGCTAAATGCTATAGGAAGACCTGTGGATGACATAACCAAGTTATTTGGTGTGTTAGAAGGTCTAGGAGCTGAATATGAAAATTTTCGAACCACAATCTACTGTTTGAAGCCTCAGCCTGAGTATGATGAAGTAATTGCTCAATTAGAGAGGCTTGAATCTAGAATGCAAAACTATTCTAGAACTCAGTACAATCCCAATATGGCTTACTTTGGGCAAAGGCACTCACAACTTCAGTCTAAAGGAATTGCAGATGAAGAGTACATACCTCAAAACTACAGCTTTATAACACAAAGAGGAAGTTATAGAGGAGGAAGAAGCAATAGCAGAGGATGTTCCTTTATTAACAGGGGTCGAGGATTCAAAAATTTTGGACAAAATCCAAATTACAGATTCAGTAATACCAGTCATATGCAAGAAAGTCAAAGAACCAGACCTTATTCTAATTACTCTGACTCTGGTGCATCTTAAGGTTTTCGACCTTATGCAGGTCCACCACAGAGATATCAGCAAACAAGATCCTTTCCTCCTAACCAAGATCAGTCTAGGAGTGTACAGGATGAGAAACCAGCTAATAGCATGAAATTAGAATGCTAGATTTGTAAGAAACCAGGTCATGATGCACTGCATTGTTGGTACAGGTTCGATAACTCTTATCAAACTGAAGAAATACCAACAGCCCTGGCAACCATTCATCTTGAAGATGCAAAAGGCTGTGAGTAGTACCCAGATACAGGAGCTACTGCACATATCACAGCTGACTCTGGTATTCTTCAAAACCCATCTGAAAACACTGGAAATGATGTTGTAATGATTGGTGATGGTTCATATCTACCTGTTGAATGTACTGGTGACACAATACTACATACTGGAAATAGCTTGTTGCCTCTGAATGATGTACTAGTTGTCCCTGATATAAAGAAAAATCTGTTATCAGTATCTAAGTTGACAGATGATTACCCATGCTCATTTGTGTTTGATAAATTTGGTGTCTTTTTAAAGGACAATTACATCAACAATACACTACTGCTCGGAAGGAAAGTTAAAGGGCTATACCAAGTAAATTTACAAACAACACAAGCTTATATGGCTCAAAGGAAAGGAGCAGTAGGAGAAGACACATGGCATCAAAGACTGGCACATACCAATTCGAAAATACTGCAGCATTTGCAGAGTCAAGAACTCATTCAATGTAATAAGAAATCACAGAATATGTGTAGTGGCTGTCAAATAGCTAAAACTCAGCATTGCCATTTCCTTTATCTGAATCTGAGACATCTATGCCTTTACAAAGGATTCATTGTGACATATGGGGTCCCTCACCAGTTTCTTCATTTCAGCATTTCAAGTACTATGTCCTGTTTGTGGATAACTTCTCTCGGTTCAGTTGGTTGTACCCTTTAAAATTGAAATCAGATTTCTACAAGATATTTGTTTTGTTTCAAAGACAAGTTGAGAACCAATTTGGGTCGAAAATTAAAGTCTTTCAGTGTGATGGAGGGGAGAATTTCTCAGTCACAGATTTCAAACTCATCTACAAGACTGTGGTATCAAACAATACTTGTCTTGTCCTTATACACCTGCACATAATGGTATCTCTGAAAGGAAGCATCGACACATTGTTGAATTAAGTCTTGCTATGTTATATCATGGCAGGGTACCACTAAAGTATTGGGTTGATGCCTTTACTACAGCTAACTATATCATCAATCTGCTCCCAACAACAAAATTGCAAATGCAATCACCTTATAAGAAGCTATATAATAAGGAACCGGTCTATGGACACCTCAGGGTGTTTGGATGTGCTTGTTTCCCATGTCTACGCCCTTATGCTCAGAATAAATTTGACCCAAGATCTCTCACCTGTGTGTTTATTGGCTACAGTGAACAGCATAAAGGCTACAGGTGCCTTGTACCTTCAACAGGTCAAATTTATGTCAGTAGAAATGTCAAGTTTGATGAGCAGCACTTTCCTTTCACCAGGATATGTTTAACAAAATATGCATCTCTCACAACTTTATATTAGCAGTGGGCAGAAGAGGTACAACTAACAGAAGCAGTAAGGAAAGAAGTAGATGCTACTATACCTTATACCTGCTCCCACATGAACACAGATCCTCAGCTACTCAGTGAAGAGCATACCACTTCTCAGTCTTCACAGCCACCTACTATAATTCACACTAATCAGTCATTACTGCCATCAATAATACCAAAAAATGTTGTCTCTACAGAAGCAACACAACAAGAGGAAGTAACTTCACCTCTGCAGCATCAAGAGCTACCTGCTAAAGCTACAGTATTGTCTCATAATTCAGACAATAGAGCAGGACAAGTTATTCCCTCTCATATGTCACAAGAAGTCAGTTCCAGTAATCCAGTACAAAATATTGCTTCAAGCCATCCAATGCAGACTCGATCAAAGTCTGGTATTTCCAAACCAAATCCTCGGTATGCTTGTCTTGCTGTCTATACAGTGCCTTCAAAACCAAAGTCCATTAAATCAGCAATGGCACATGAGGGCTGGCACAAAGCAATGACATAGGAAATAGATGCATTATATCAGAACAAAACCTGGGACTTGACTCCTCGAACTGCCAATATGAATATAATTGGCTGCAAGTGGGTTTTTAAGACCAAACTTGCTCCTGATGGTAGCCTTGACAGACTGAAAGCCAGGTTGGTTGCTAAAGGATTTCACCAAGAAGTAGGTGTTGATTTCACTGAAACATTCAGTCCAGTCATCAAGCATGCTACCATTCGAATTATACTATCTGTAGCTAAAATGAAACAATGGCTTATTCATCAACTTGATGTTAAGAATGCATTTTTACATGGCACACTTACTGAGACAGTCTTCATGGAGCAGCCCCCTGGGTTTCATGATCCACAGAAACCAAATCATGTATGCCAACTCAGGAAATCTCTCTATGGCCTTCGACAGGCTCCTCAAGCATGGTTTGAAAAATTTAGTGATTTCTTACTCGAATATGGCTTCTTTTGCAGCTCTGCACATCCATCTCTGTTCATATATCATCATGGACAGAATACTATTCTCTTGCTTTTGTATGTGGATGACATAGTTCTAACTGGAACTTCTACTCAGCTACTTGCTGAAATCACTCACTCATTAAGTCTCGAGTTCCACATGAAAGATCTTGGCCCTTTACACTACTTCCTTGGCATCAAAGTCAAACAAACCCCTGATTATCTATTTTTATGCCAGATCAAATATGCTAGAGATTTACTCACTCAAGCCCACATGACTGAATATAAGCCAATCTCTACTCATTTACCCCTAAAATCTCACATCTCCCCAAATGATTCTGCTTCTTTATCTAATCCTACTGAGTATCGTAGCTTGGTTGGAGCCCTTCAATATCTTACTTTGACACGCCCTGATATTAGTTATGCTACCAACTTACTCTGTCAAAGGCTACAAACACCAACTGTTGCAGATTTTCAAAGACTCAAAAGGGTTCTGCGTTATATCAAAGGCACAATTAACCTTGGGATATTCATTCACTCCAACAGCTCTTCACACTTATACGGTTTCTCAGATGCAGATTGGGCCGGATGTCCTGATACTCGAAGATCAACCACAGGGTTCTGCACTTATATTGGCTCCAACATAATCTCTTGGACAGCCAAAAAGCAGACAACTGTAAGTAGATCCTTCACTGAAGCCGAATATCGTGCTCTTTCTTCAACTTCTGCTGAGTTAACTTGGATAAGTTTCGTCTTAAGAGACATTGGCTATCCTTTATCTACTCCTACATCTTTGTTCTGTGATAATCAATCTGCTATTTCTCTCACTGCAAATCCCATACTACATGCTCGGACAAAGCACATTGAAGTGGACTTCCACTTTGTTAGAGAAAAAGTATCCTCAGGCTCTCTTCAAGTCAAATACGTTCCAAGCAGTTTCCAACTTGCTAACATATTTACCAAGCCCCTCTCACGGTTTGCTCATTGCCAGTTACGAACCAAATTGGGCCTTGGCTATCCACCCACTCCCAATTTGAGGGGAATGTTAACTTCACTCAGCAGATCGGCAGACTTCACTCAGCAGTTCACAAGGAGTTAACTACAGAAGCAGCTACTAAAGCTGTAACAGCTGCTATTGAAGAAAGAAAAGCACGTGCTACTTCAGAAGACCACTGAAGCTGCTATTGAAGAAAACATAGCACGTGCAAGCTATAGATAATGATGAGGATCGCCAGCTCAGCTCACAAGATCACAAGGCTATCATTTGAAGCTGTTAGTTTGTTCTGTTACCTGAAGTTGTTAGCTAGCTCTTATAAATAGAGAGAAAGATTCAGTTAGTGAGGTTAAGCGTGTGAATCATCTTCTTCGATGATCTATCTTACTGCTTTTGAGCTCTGCAGAAAGTTGAATGTATAGTAACAGAGCAACTCCATATGTAGAGTGAGAGAGAACAAAGTTGAGGGATTCTGTATTGATCAATTGTTGATACATAATACTTCTGTATTACATTGTTCATTGAAATAAGAAGAAGAAAGGCATCATTCAGTTGATTCACAAGTCTCTTTGTATTTGATCTGTTGCTTGCATTTCTTGATTCAATACAAGATCTCTGTTTTTCTACAAGATCTCTGGTTTCTACACACAGCTGCCCTATTGATAATGCACTGTGAACTCTCACCAGTCCATTAAAATTTGGGTTTTTTTTTTTTTTTTTTTGTTAACATATGCCCCTTTAAAAAAAAAAAATACTAGAGTGTGAGGATTATCTTTTCAAATTCTGGGCAGAGTACCGCCACCCTGATAAACGCTTTATTTTCTCCCATGTTGATTGGACACGTAGCCCGACGGAATTTCTTTGTTGCCACGATTTTCTTCGCTTCACCTTTTTACATCAATGTCACCCTCAAGTGCAAACCACTGGGCTGCCATGTGCCTCTCGTCTATTCACCGTGACGATCTTGGTGATCAAGTATTGCATTGGGTCCACCAAATCGTATAAGATCGATCCTCTCCATTTTGGACGCGAATCTCAGCCGCGATGATATCTACCTGTTTTTTGGAAGGTGGTCATCGATGAAAGACGTTTTGCCAAATGTTTTGGATTTTTGATTTGTCGAATGAATTGAGTTCTTTGATGACTCAAACATAAAACAGCGATTATGAGATGAATTTATAATGCTAACAATCATATAATTGTTTAACGGAGAGATTAATTTTTATGATGTGTAGCGCGAGTGTATTAGTAATTTAATTTTTTGTTTACTAAATTTATTCAATAAATATAAATTTACACATGAGCTTTCACAAATATCGTTCCAAAGCATTGGATTCCATCCCTCCTCTCTCTCTCCTTTGTGCAAGAAATGAGAAAATGAACGAGCCGCCCCACTTGCTCAAAAGCAAATATGAATGTCAGAACAATATAGCCCCATTACAAATTAAATTGGATACCAGAGAGTTTCAACATCTAAACATAAAATTAACCATAGAGAATGGAGAGGGCTAGTAATCTAGTTCGGTGGAAGCTATCCGGTGGGTTTTTGCAGCTCAATCAGTCACTCGATTGGCTTCTTTAGGCTCGTGGATCAGATGACACCTCGCTACTGGGCCAAGAGGACTCTGCAATCATCCACAATAGATCTGGCAGCCCATGGAGCTTCTTTATGGCCCAAGATGCACTGAACGACTTCATTTTCTCATTTCTTGCACAAAGGAGAGGAAAAGAAAAAAAAGGGGGGTGGAATCCAGTGCTTACTTCACGAATTTTTTTTTTTTTCCAAGGGAGCTAGCTAATTTTGACGTTGGGGATAACATATACAAGGGCATGCTTTTTTGGTAGGGGAAAGTATAAAAAAAAGTCCTAAACCTATTACATTTGTATTAATTCTATTTTCAACATTTCAATTGGATAAACTCAGCCTTAAACCATTTTGCATTTATACCAATTCGATCCATTTTTGAGTTAATATTTTACTCATAGGGAATATCCCTTGCCTTGTCCCATGCATTCTCAAGAGGGACGTGAAATGAAAGAGAGGCCACGGCCACCCTTGCCCCTTCTCTAGGCTAAGAAAAGAGAGAGATGCTTTGATCCCCAGATTTAATGACACCCAATCTATCTTCATAACGATCGCGCTTTATTTTTAATTGACGGTTCGGCTTTTCCTATTCTTAGTCTCCATCTCACGCGGCTCCCTTTTCATCCTTAGTTTTATCATCCTCCCCATTTCTCCCCCTGTGGGTCATGGCGGCAACGTTTTTAGTGCATATGGAGCATGACATGCTTGACCAGGGAAAACTTTACGCGCGCCTAATTAAGTCCTTTCCGTTTCTGCCATTGAATAATAACATGATTTCCCTCCACCAATGCTTCACATTTTGATTGCCGGTGCACTATGCAATGTGAGGTAGAAACAGTAATACAAGATATTGGATAAAACTAACAGGATTGATTTAGTGATCTGTCTTATTTGCGTTCGATTCCTCGCACCCCCGAGTACAAACAAGTTTGTGTTTTTTGAGTATCCACTCAGCTCGAATCTTACTTGGCCCATGAACTTACGGAGTTATTTAAGGACTCAAGTTTAACTACCTAATTAAGTGACCTTTGTTGTCCTATTAAAAAAGATATTGGATGAGATTTTTTATATTTCAAAGACAATCACAAGCACTGATTTTAACTTCAAAGTACTGACTAATGGTGGGTAGATACAAGGAAAAAAAAGAACAGCTAATAGACGGGGCAATATGACTAGTGATTAACGATAAGATTAGAAGTGGTCAATATCAATGATTCTTGGCGGCCAAGATGGCAGTAAAGAAAGGTCATCAGATTGGTGAGTCTCAAGTTGGATCTCGTAAAGAACACAGGCTAAAAATAAATAAATGGCTGATATTCCATTAAACAAAACATTTGTTGGAGGAAGTTTCCCTCCAATCAAGAATGGATCATTTGATAAAGACTAGTCGTGCACCAATGACAACGATGGTGGTCCTGACTCACCCACGATGAGTGTTAATTAGTGTCCAAGTTTAGGAGGGGTCCAAGCACACATTGGTTGATACAATGATTTGTGTTTTTCTCCATAGTAATGAGAAACAGCAATGACAATATTTCCTTGGCAAACCGATTTTAGCATTGGAGCATTTGTGGATTCCACCTGAAGTTTTCTTTTAGATAATAGGGCAATTATGTTAACAAAACATGCTCATAGTGAATTTTTTTCATGGAAAAAGGGTAATAACAGTAATCAGTTTTAGTATCAAAATTCAGTAGTGAATTTTGCCATGTCAGTTTCCGGTCACCGGCCAATGCTGGTATTCACATCAGTATCGGCCAGCCAAAAGTGACTGATGGACTAAATTGGTACCAATTTAAAAAGATTTAGGATTAAATTGTTATTAAAAGGATTGAATTGGTACTAATACAATAAATTTATGACTTTTTTAGTGTTGTTCCCTTTTTCCATACACTTCCCAATTTTACTCATTTTGGATCCCACCTTCCAGTGTTCTAGGTAGTCAAGGTTACGACTCGATCTCCAAGCATCAATTTCTCGCATTGCACGAGATTCTTGTCCAAGACGGAGAGGATCCGTCCTCTTGACACAAACCATTAAATTCCAGCAATCTTGAGTCCTCAATATTTTCCTTCAAACCCATCAATTAAAATCCAGTAGAGTTTGCAATTTGTACATTTGGAAACAAGTTTAAAAAGCTTCAGAACGGTTTAAATTGTGAATCGCAATGAAAACAATAGAGAAGCATAATATTTTACTTGCTTAGTAGCTTTGTAGCTTAGAAACATAATAAGATGCACATATTATCAGCATGAATATATTGACTTGCTTAGTAGCTTGAGTGATTTTGCAATTTCTTTGCAACAAATAATACAAGCTTCAGAACTTAAGTATGCATAGAATATCCAAACAGACAAATAGAAAGAATTGGTGTACGGGAGAACTAGTGTCCATCCCCACCGGAATGCATAGTACCACGATCCAATCAACGATCAATTTTAGGTACCACACAGCACCAGATACAGGACGTCGACTAGGACAACAATGTTCCGAAAGTCGCTTAACATGTGCACCGCCTCGTCAAGCACGTAATAATCGCCTTCCAAGCATAGCCTCGGATGCAAGAACTACCTCCCTCGACGCCACACTTAAGCGCAAGCCACTTGGCTGCCATGTGCCTCTGGTCTATTCATCACTCAATTGGAGAGGTCGAAGCAGACGCCGCCAAGGAAGGCCTTCGATAGCGAGACCCAGATGAAGATCTCCAGCTTGAAGCTAGCCCGACTCAGCTTGTTGTGGCCGAACGCCAAGAGCTGGTGCCACTCCGGCATGTCAGTCAGCTCACCGAGCTGGTGAATCGCCGACTTTGAACAGACATAATGAGTCGACGCGTAGATCTTCACATAGGAGCTGATGTTGCGAGCAAGACCTCGCAGCTTGACGATCTTGATGAACAGGTACTACATTGGCTCCACTAAATCGTAAAAATGGATCCTCTCCATCTAAAATGCAGAGTCTCAGGTGCGATGATGTCTACTTGTTTTGCCGGAAGTGGTTGTCAATGAAAGGCCTTTCATCATAAGTTGGATCTTTGATTTGTCGAATGAATTGGGTTATGTGATGACACACATACATGAAGAAAATGATTATAAGATGAATTTCTAATGCTAACAGAACTAAGTGAACTGAACAAAATAAAGAACTGCGGGTAAAGATTAGATAAATAATTTGCAGAAAAAATTGATAAGTGTGATTAATTGCGGATCATTTATAATTAACTCTTCTCGGCCTTATATAGCATTGTACAAAGTGTGACGTTAAAAGCGGTTATCATTCAAATTCCAAATCTAACTACTCCCGAGATTCTAGGCCTCAACTTGTAAAAGGTTACAATTTGGCTGTATCTCTATTTCTACATCTTTCATCGATCTCACAATCAGCTGCCCCTTTTATATCGCATGTGGATTTCTAGTCTTTGTTGATTGCCTTTCCCATATTAGTCGCCAAGTTGTAGCGATAGTTCGGAGCTGCCCTGTCGATAACGCAGTATGAAGTCTCACCATCCCACTAAAATTCGGATTATTGTGAACATATGCCCCTTTTAAATAAAATATATCGGCGTGTCGGGTTTATTTTGTCAATATCTGGGCAAAATTGCAGCGCCTTGATAACTGCTTTATCTTCTCCTGTATTGATTAGACCCGTAGCTCGATCGACAGGATTTCCTTGTTGCCACGATTTTCTACCAGCCTGTAGAATTACTACTCGGAATTCACTTTACCTTAAGACAGTAGCTGGCAAGTCTTATTTTATTACTTTCTTAAGATACATGCGATGACGTGAGACTCACCAAACCCCCCATCCAAAAAAAAAAAAAATCAAATATTTTTTTAAAAATACAGTGTAAATTAGATTATAAAAATAAAAAACTTAAAAACTTAAAAAGGAAAAACACAAACTACACACTAGTGACAGTGGCCATGTCATTAGGAAGAGTCAACAAAGTTCACTTGGGCCTTCCTAAAGCCTGACAATCCTCACCGGCCCTCGAGGAGGTCCTGCTGGCCTGGATTTGGCTGTGGGCCTGCAGGCCTAGATTTGGAGGAGGGTGCGATCCTCGCCCCAAGTCTAAGCAAGGTTCGCCGATGCTAGAGGATTGCACCCTAAATAATTGGGATGGCAGGCCCTTGCTAAGGGCAAGCAAGTCGGCCTTTGGGAAGGCCCATGTGACCCTAGGTAATTGTGGCGATCACCAATGAGGACTTGCTCCTATTTTTTCTACTTTGATTTTAAAAATATATATATTCTTTTTAATTTATTCAATCTAACTTAAGTAAAATTTAAAAGATAATTATAAAAATACCATAGAGGAGAGAGAAAGTGATAAAAAAAAAAAAAAACCACATTGGCAATTTCTATTTGTCAAATTGAAAGTCTTGATTGCACTCTTGATTGCACTAACTCAATGAGTTCTATGATTTGATTGTACATTTTTAAAGATTTAGGATTCAATTATACCTTTGTAACAAGCTTTAAAATTTCTAGTGTACTTATCATTAGAATATAAGCAATTTGTATTTACAACACAAAATACAAAGACAATCTACTTAGAAAAATTCCCTTGGAAATAGATGTATTTTTCAGAAAATTGTTCTATTCATTTTGCCACACCTACATTGATTGTAGCAAATTTTTCTAGCAACTCGTACGACATTTAAACCACTGAAAACAAGAGTGGGACTATGACATTCGAAATTTTCTTTATAGTCATGATATTCAGATATATAATTAGGGAGATGGATGCTAGAAGTGCCAAAAATTTGTGTACAGTACTTATTTTAGTGCTTAAATTTTTTTTTTTAAATCACTTAAGTGTTACTTTTTAAGAAAATAATCACCTTAGTACCAATTCCAATTTGAATCACTAAAATTTTAACGTGACATATTTTGTTAATTTATCAATCCTACGTGGCTCGTTGGCATGCCTAATAAGCATATAACCCCTAAACAACGTCATCTAAAAATTCTAAATCGTGATCGTTTAAATGCCAAATTTTGTTTTAAATGATTACTTCAGTACTAATCATTGTTAAAAAGCGACCACTTCAGTGCCAAGTACTCCATATGGATTAGATTTTTTAAATAATATGCCGCTATATAATTTTTTTTATTTATTTTAAAAGCCACATATTATTTTTGGCTAAAATTTCTTCCCACTAGCACTTAATTGATTGCTTTTTTCTCTTATTTGGAAGTGAAGTGATCTGGCGAGAATTTTGATACTAAAGTGAACGCTATACACAATTTTTGACATTTTTAGTGTTCTTCTACCTATATAATTAGTATAGTAATTGTCAATAGGACCAATACGCTCCTGAATATGTATCGAGTAATTTTAAAACATTAAACTTTTATTGAGTTAAAAATTTCTAATTGTCCTATATATTTTCTTAATAATGTTGGTGATTTCACAATAATTTTCTAATGTCGTCGATTCAAATTAATACCGATTTCCCATTTATTTACTGCAATGTAGGGTATCTATCCAACCTAACATAATATCTCCATTCTTTTTAATTCAACCATGCAATTTGTCACTACTTTAGTTTGGACAAATGTCTTAATTCTCATCTTATGCTTTGCCCAAATGCCTTAATCAAATCCATTGAACAAAGCTCATATGACCTCATGCATGACATATTATTTTCAACTCGAGTAACTTTATATCTACTACTATTAATTATAGTTAATTGACATTATTTCTTTTAACTCAAGCTAATAAATGTTATTTCAAAATTCTTTTCAATATAGAATAAATTTAGAACACGAGAGATAAGATACATTCATTCCTCTCTTGAACGTGCAACTTCATCACTTTTACACCTTCAAGTTCAAAAAATTTTCTATTGCACTTATTTTTAGGACCATCAAATTCACTTTCAATCTAGTTTCTTACAAGTTATATTTATGGGTTTCCTTTATTTCTATCAAATTAGCTTTGTTGTTTTCAAAGAATGAGATTTGTTAATGTTAGTAATTATTTTGATTTCAATGTGATTAAAGACTTGCTTTGTTGAATTTCACTCAATGTGAGTGAAAACTCTAAGGACTAAATTGAAATGATCTACTTGTTACTCTTGAGCTTAGTTGATTGACTGTTTGTTTGTTTGTTTAGTTTAGATTTTACTATATGTGTGGGTAAGTCTCAATAATTGTATGTTGAGCTATTGTGATTATTGAGTTTGAATTAAAAAGTTGTTCTCATGCCTAGAATGTCTTAAAGAGATTACAAAAAGGTTTTGTTGCATCTTGAATGAAAAAATGTGAAAATAGTAAAACTAAGTATAAAAAGAGATATCTTGGTAAATTCATGACAAGGTTAGGGACAATTTTGAAATTTTCAGAACTGAGGTGGGGATGTTAATAGAGTTCTTTTATTATTATTAGTGTTAATTGGCGAATTCCTTAAATAAAATTAATTAGAGGGTGTCACGACCTACTTTTTCCATCTAGAGGGGAAAAGACGTAGGTTTAAGAATTTTGTCTAAAAGGGGGCTTACAGCACTCGATTAAGTGCAAACTCTTCCAAGCCCATATCTGACGCAATGTTGGGGTATTCAATTTTAGCTTTAGTTGATGCTACGAGGATTTTCTTAAGAGGAGTCATAATTAGCCTATTGGGTTTGGGTAGAAATCAAGCGAAACATGGTAATATACCTCATTTCCTACGCAATAAGAAAATCGAGGGTTGGAGACTTGGGTATACTAATTAATTAACTAGTGCTCTTTTGGTATCTAATCTTGTTCATTTTAGAATTGATTTTAAACTTATGCACTAACATTGAGGTGATCATGTAGGTGTGCAATAATTAAAATAACAATTAGCAATCAAGGAAGCATTAAATAAATTGCAAGGAAAAGGTAGAAGCTGACACTAAGAAATAAGAAATATGCCATTCCTAACTAGGCCAAAGGAAAACCACAATTAACATATCAAAAGTGCACAATCAAGTGATGATCAAAACATAATTGCGCAAATGACCTAATAGTTGTCTCTAAGATTTCAAATCCTACAATAAAGCCTTAAGACCTTGTTCAATTTTGAACACAATTTTTAACAAGGATTGTCACTCAATTTAAGAGAAAACTACATAACAACTGATTTTTTTAGCTTTTTCATAACTCTTAGAAAAGATAAAATTTTGGGTTAATACCCTAAAAAACCCTAAACTGGTACACCTCTGACAAATCTACCCCAAACTATTTTTTTGATCACCAAAAACCCAAAACTTATATCCCTTTGACAAATTTACCCTAAACTGGTATACTCGTGACAAATTTACCCTCTGTTAGTTTTAGTTAAATTTTCTTGTTAAATTATAAAGTTAAATGACACGTAACAATTAACCGGTATACCAATTTAGGATTTTACACTTTATTTGTCACAGTTTACAATTTTTGTGATTTTTTTGTGGTATTAATCTAATTTAGCGGAGGGCATATTAGTCACAAATTTATCAGTTTGGGGTTTTTTTTTGTCAAATAAATTAGTTTGGAGTAAATTTGTCATAAATGTACTAGTTTAGGGATTTTTATAGTTAGTCGGGGTAAACTTGTCACGGGTGTACCGGTTTGGGGTTTTTCATGGTCAAAAAAATAGTTTGGGATAAATTTGTCACAAGTGTACCAGTTTGGGATTTTTCAAGGTATTAACCCTAAACTTTTTGCAATTTTTAAATTTTTAAAAAACAGTTGATAATTTTTTTTTTTTATAATCCGAAAATGGGATTCAAGCTAGGCCCATGGACAAGCATGGGCTGCCTCTCTCTGTAGAATGGGCCAACGGACATCAAAGGCTTAAAGAAAGCAATGGGCTCAATGAAATAAAACCCAATCTAGCCACTATGACTCCTGTTGGCAACGTTTTTGTTCTTTATTTTTCTATCATTTTGTTTTTTGAAATAAAAAAGAATAAAAATCCATTTAATAAAATCAATTAATTTTCATATTCCCCAGAATAGAAAAGTAGCCAGGGGATAAATTTGAAACAAAAACAAGAAGTAGAAAAAATAACTTCTTATTTTCAAGAACAATTTCTAGAAATAAGTTATTTTTTTTCTTTTCTTTTTCTTCTTCCTCGCCGACGGCCTTTGTTAGGGTGTGTTTGGTAACGTTTCGTTTAAAAATTGTTTTAGGAAACAGAAATAGAAAAAAGTGTTTCGTTCCAAGGAACAATTTTTTAACAAAAAAACGCATTTGGTAAATCGTATAAAATTTCTGTTTTTGGAATAGAAAAAGAACAGAAACATGTTTGGTAACTGTACAAAATTTCTATTCCTGGAATAGAAAAAGAACAAAAACACGTTTGGTAACTGCACAAAATTTCTGTTCCAATTTTTTTCAAGTGTTTTTTTTTTTAATAAAATGTAAACTTGGTATTGAATTATCATTCTCATGAAATGCTCATCAATTTAGTTTTGTTCATAGTGAGTGAAAACAAACATTCTAAACATGATCATATTTGCTTATTTGGAAGAAAATTTTTTAAGTTTGTACCAAAATTTTCCCAATTGCTTTTTTTTTTTTTTTAATAAAGTGTAAACTTGGTTTTGAATTCTCATTCTCATAAAATGCTCATCGATTTAATTTTGTTCATGATGAGTAAAGTCAAACATTCTGAACATGGTTATAAGTGCATACTTTGAAGAAAATTTTATAAATAAACTTTGTACCAAATTTTTCTCACGTGCCTTTTTTTTCAATAAAGTGTAAACTTGGTATTGCATTATCATTCTTATGAAATGCTCATCAATTTAATTTTGTTCATGGTGGGTGAAGACAAACATTCTGAACATGGTCAAGTGCATACTTGGAACAAAATTTCGTAAGTAAAATTTGTACAATAAGAGCTAGCTAAAAGAATAATATCTTATAGATCTCTACATAAACCCTTTCATATATAACATCACAATAATGAAGTAATATAGTTCATTGTTCAACTTCATCACATTGAATTTGATAAGTGAGTACTTAAAAACAATATTACAAAAGTCGAAAACACAAAGTCATGAAATCTCAGGCATATTATGATCCCTCGCCATTTTATTTGCAATCCTTGCCCTAAGCATGTTTATTCCAAGTGCATCATGCAATGTATCATCTGCAACCTCCACTTTTGTAAGTCCGCATGGATACTCCAGATCTCCATATAGGGAAAAGTTTCTATCCATCGCATCTTAATCACGAATGTAATTATGGAGAGCACAACAAGCAATTACAACAAGTGCTTGCTTCTGAATTGTAAATGAAGGCATCTGTCTCAAAATGGTGAAGCGATTCTTTAATGTCCCAAATGACCTCTCAATTACATTTCTTAGTGAAGAGTGCTTCTTGTTGAACAATTCTCTTGCTATCCTTGGTCATCCCCTATTCCCTCTATACTTGCTAAGATGATACCGAGCGCCTCTAAATGGAGTTAAAAATCCTGGAAGTACTGCATAACCCGAATCTACCACGTAATATTTCCCTATAACATGATATATATAAATTTGTTGTGATATTCAACCATAATATATAATCATAAAATTGTCTTCATAAACAAAGTAAGTACCAAGTGGTGGTCGGGGAAATTGCAGTTGAGGATTTTCTAGTGCTGCCGAAAGCACTAGACAATCGTTGGCAGATCCTTCCCATCCAGCATACACGAAAGTAAATTTCATATCAAAAGAGCAAATACACAGCACATTTTGGGTTGTTCTCCCACTCCTACCTCTAAATGGAATTTGCTGAGACACAAAGACGGTAACATCTACATGGGTGCCATCCATAGCACCTCGCAGTCTTGTCAATATATTAACAATCTAATATCATATAAGATTATCAACTACATGTATTTGACGGTATAAAATCAATATAAAAATCATACCTTGAAGTAGCGTTTATAACTAGGATCAATAAGAATTTATTGTGGAATGACGTCAAAGGACGGTGGTTTGATTATCTCCTTTGAAAGTTTGATCATTGCTTTCAACACTTTGTTGAAATACTTGCTGATCGTTTCTCCTGAATGTTGGAATCTCTCACATAAATCTTTATTTGAGCTATTATGAGTAACCAAACTTAAGAATATCCCAACTTGTTCATCTATTTGAACATATCGACTATCTTTCAATCAACCCCTTACCCTCATTAAGTCACATAAATTCAGAAAAACATGTCTCTCCATCCTAAATGCTTCATATATCTTATCTGAATGTCCATGAACAATGTCCCTTATCCATTCTGCTCCTGATAATTGACTGTCCCTAATAGGTTCTCTCATATGCAGGGACGTGTCCATCGCAGCTAAGCACAACCACGCTATCAATATGTCAATATCATCATCCAAGAATTGTTCAACTGATTGTACCTACTCATTAGACACACTATTTGATCCCCCTTCCATAATACCTATACAATCACAGAAATATAAAAACATCAATATAGATTTTGAAAACACATCCCAATAACAATCAATAACATAAGTCATAAAATCTCAATAAAATATGCCATTACATATAAGTACAAGAGTCTTAACACTAATCATATTTGAATAAACTAAAGATTAATAGATAATATAAGTTATACAGTCTAATGAAACTCCATGCAATTCATAATATATTTCTAGACATCTACTAAAGGAATTGAAGAAGTCCATTTCTCCTTGCAGGTGTGGATGTAATGAAAGCCTCCCTCCATGGGGCACTGGCACATGCTCATTCCACTACTTTATTGTAAACATCTTGCTCTATCTCAGGCATACTCAGTAGAATCTGGACCACAGGAGATACGGAGAAAGGGTCTACAGATGGTTGTGTAGTCCCTGAGCTCGCAGAGCCACCACCAGATTGACTTAATGACCTAACTTTCAGAAGATCTTGTATGGCTCTGCAAGTGTCAGCAATACCGGATTGGTTACTCTTTCTTCTCCGCTTACTATTTGGAGTTCTATCCAATTTATGCTTTCCACGAATTGAAGTTGCAGCATCGTCTGTTGTAAAGAGTCTGTCATCACTGTGGTGTCCAATGAAATCATTTGCATTGCCACCATCATAGTCACCACCTGCATTGACACCATCTGCATCGCCACCACTATTGTCACCACCTACATTGTCATCACCATCGTCGTCATCATTCGACACATTCACATCTTGAGCACTTCCTATGGCGTGATCCACAGTAGCATATGTACCACAAAAAATAAAACAGAGCTCAAGATACTGAGGAAATTCATTCTTCCTGAATCTTGCCCACTCGACATTATCCTACAATTTTCACAATAATGACATTTCAGCAATATAATCATACATTTTAAAATTGACATCTGTAATGATATCAAAATGACCATAAAGTTAAGAAATACCTTGATATGAGATTCCCATATACTTGGATCGTCGACAACAACTATTTTGTTCACATTATCCCAACCAAATCCGAACTGAGAAATGAGTTTGTGAAAACTGCCATACTATTTTTTCAGTTTGTTTACCTTGTTCCTCAGCTGTACTATGGTATATTGGAATCCTGTCTGTCTACTAAGTTCAGACTGTGCATTCCTCCACCCCGCTTTGTTGAAAGTGGAAGAGGTGCGGTTTCCCTTTTTTACCTCATCCACCAATAAACCGATAAGTATATTGGTTACAGACTCCGTACACTTTGCATTGAATGTCTGTCTCTCAGATGCCACTGAATCTTCGACCGGTTGAGCATCATATGAGTTATGAATTAAATCAATAACATACCATAAGAACTACATGCCATACACAAAATCAGCATGGTAACCTATATGGATCCGTATACCCTATCCTATATTGTGCACGATTCAACTAAATTATAAGATCTCTAAGATTAAGACAATGAAAAAACAAGCCGAAAGGCCAATCTTAGCGTGCGGATAACTGTTTCCAAAGTCAGCAAATTGCGATCAGATCTTTTAATGCTTGTCGATCCTCCCACGTTTCAGATATAAGAGTTCCAGCTCTACAACAAATAAATGGAAATGGAATTCCAAAACAAAAAATAACCAAATTATATGGCAAACAGCCGAGTATTTTCAAGTGGAATTAAAGAGAATGCGAATTCGGCTTAAGATCCAAAGTCAGGTGCAAAACAAGTCCCTCTTTCTAAACTTAAACAGTCTGGTGTGTCACTAGCCCTCATGCTATACAATTCGATTCCAAGCAAAAGGAGAGAAAGGAACGAAAAGAAAAGGAAGAATGTGTTCCACCATCACTTTTTTTTCATCTTAAATGGTTAGGCATTAGATGATTTATGTGTAAATTCAAACATCTTGACTTTTCCATAAGCTTTTTCCATCCTCTGCTAACATCTTTTAGGCTCTAAAAACAAGTTCAATAGGAAATATCATTTACATGCACCTAAAGAAAAAGATATACCTTGTTACACCAACATTGCCAAGTCTCAAAGAATCCTGCCGTACTTTGAGCCTTGCTTCTTGTCGTTCAGCTTTTGAAACAAATATCAACAGAAGGTAGATCAATGCAGCTAACATATTCACAAATACAGGCACATTATGCAGACGTTACACCTGCTGTGAGGGTGAAATTAGAATTTCCTCTAAGAAGGGAAAGGCCTACTCTTAGATCAAGTCTTAATGTCAAATTTCCAAAGGCAAACTTCAACTGAAGGAGATCCATGAAACATTTTGAGAAATTCCTTCAAGATGGAGGGAATTGCCCAAGTAGGAGGCCATGCGAATATATTGTGGGGCCATAACAAAAAATGGAATAGTATTTTATTTGAGGATTGTGATATAGCTGCTCACCTGTAGCATACAATCTAGGCAACAGAAATAGAACAAAAGCCAAACTCAAAGAACTGTTAAAATAATTGTTCTAGCACATCAAGAATACAAAACCATGAAACACGAGAAGAAATTTATTATGAAGAAGAAATGCAATTTCTTCTTGAATAAATGTTGTATACTTTGCTTTTCAATGGGACTAATCTTGAGCTGTTTTCACAACACAGGATTAAGATATTTCTTAAGGGCTCATTGCACTCTTATTCCAAGACAACCAGCCCAGGACAAAGCTCATATTCAATTTATGAAAATAATAAGAAATGGCTTCTATTTACGTCAAAACGTGATATATACACTAAAAATGAAGGATATAAAATTCTGCACTTTTTTCATAAGAATAGTATACACCAAACATATAAAAGAAAACAAGTACTGCATTGCCACAAGAAAGATTCTGACCTTTAATGCATGAACTATCAGAACATGGAAACAGACAAAGCGGCTTCTCAGAGTTGCAATATCAAATGGAGTCCTTAGGCCAATTAGTAAATCAATCAACTGCGAATATTGAGATGAACAAAACTAGGGATGCACCTACATAATGGAAATGACAGAAAAACAATCACTTCTAGTAAGAATATATCTTGAATGGAGATACCACACAAACAAACCTCCAAAATTTTGCTCAAAGCATTATAGGCTTCAGCATGGCCATGGTCATTGCTTTCCTTGTGGAAGAAAATTCATGAATGATTTAGGCTATAGAAATCACTAAACTCATCCATTAAATTAAGAAAACAAAGCTACTATTCTTACGCATACTATGTCTTCTACTCGCTCGTGCGTGAGCAGTAGCGAGCGAGCGAGCGAGCAGAACGCTGTTGCTGCGCTTCCGCTTCGAGCATGCTCGAGCGTGAGCGTGAGCAGCAGCGAGCAAGCAGAGCAGGGCTCGCTGCAAGCAAACGCTCAAGCGAGCTACTCATCTGGGCGAGCGTGCTCGTCCAGATCTCAAGCGAGCAAACGAGCCGCTACCGTAGATCTGGGCGAGTGTGCTCGTCTAGATCTCGGGCAGCGTCTACTTGCCAGATCTGGGCAAGCGTGCTTGTCCAAATCTTGAGCGAGCAAACGCGTTGCTCGCCGCAGACTGGCGAGCAATGGTGCCCTAGATCTGGGCGAGCAACGCTCACCCAAATCTGCAAGACTCGCTCAAGCAAGCGTCATTTGGGCAAGTGCTAGCTCGAGCGAGCCCTCACGCTCAAGCTCCGAGCAGCCATCGCCTAGATCTGCGAGGGTCGTCAATTGGTGAAGGAGGAGCAATGAGCAGGTTCATCTGGTGAAGGAGCAGTGGCTGTCGGCGCCGGAGAGGACGACGGTGGAGAAGCCGGATGGTCTTGAGACAGAGGCGGCTGTTGGCGCCGGAGAGTGGAGGCGCCAGAGAAGACGACGGTGGAGAAGATGTAGGAGGAGAGGCGGTCTTCGAACGGCTGAGATGAAGAAAAAAAAAACGACTCGCTAATCTTTTTGTTCCTTTTTTGTTCCCAGGAACAAAAAAACAGAAAAATTGTTTAAAAACACAAAAAGGAAATCAAAACAAACACAGCCTTACTTGCCATCGACCAACCGCCGCCCTACCACGGGACCGTCGGCGGCCGCTTGTCGTTGGCCAACTGCTACCCTCGCCAGTCGACCATCACCATCAATAGCTGGTCAACCACTGTCGCCCTCACCCACCATCGATGGCAAGCAACTGCAAATGGTGACGGTCAGTGGCAGTCGACTAGTAGTAATAAGGAAGAATAAGAAAAGAAAAAATATTAAAAAATTAAAAAAATTTCCACGTAATAAAAAAAAAAATTGCAAATCATACTAAACACATTCTTATATTTTTTCCATTTTGAAAATAAAAATTTTGTGTACTTACCAAATACGTTCTTTTACTAAGAAGTTGTTTCGGGAAATAAAAATAGAAAAGATTATTTCTCAAAAAAATATATTATTTTTAAGAACAAAAGCATTATTGAACGGACCTAATCCAAAGTTCACTCAACCAAAAATAAACCCAAACACGCCAAAGCAAGCCCAACACTCACTACCCTTGTAGCAAAAACAAGCCCAAATTCACCAAACTAACATCTCAAGCTCAAGGCTCACTAAATTATTTGTCAATCCCACGACTGCTGCTCGTCTCCTCCGAGCGCGCCCAGAATACCAAAACTCCGGCCATCATCACTAGTCACCGCAACAAACGCTGTATTCGGCCTCTCTCTCTCTCTCTCTCTCTCTCTCTCTCTCTCAACTTTCTAAGGGTTTAGCAAGGCCTATGACTTAGTGGGCAAGATGGAAATCCAGAGAACTTCTGAGAATTTTGTTGTCGACAAGGAAAGCTTGTTGAACATCGCCATGAAAGAGAGTGCCAAGGGTTCCTGGATCACGGTTAGTTTTTTTCTTTGCCTTTTTGGGCTTTTCAAATATCCTCAAACGTTGTTGTTTCTTATCTTGTTCTTTTTCCAGATTTTCTTCTCGGAAAGAGTAATGTTTTTGGCAGTTCCCACAAATTCTTCTATCCAATTCGTGATTAATGTATGAATGACGATGAGCTCCAAAAGAACAGCAAATCGAAATGCCATTTCCAATTTGCCAATGGCATAAAAATTTCGCCAGACCCCCAAACGTTTCTATGGGCATGAAATTTTCTCAAGAAATAACTCAATTGTGTTCTAGCCTTCGTTTTCATATGCGATATTCGTTACATGGTCAAATGTTCCTGCGCTCCTCATGGCAAGATAACACTTGAAAACTTGCGGACAGGGATCATAAGGAAGAGCTTCAAGTGTGGAGCCAAGAAGAAGACTAAAGCTACTGCTAATGCCAATGCTCCAGATCATAAGACCGATGCAGAAAAAGCAGGTACAACATATTTTTCCCTTCATAAAAACTTCAATTGAGTTTTGGAAGAATTTGTTCTAATTCTCATGATGTGCGTTTTCTAATATTGTGTGTACTCATTCCAAATGGTAATTATGAGGATTGATACACAATTCATCCAATTTTTCTTATTAAATTTATTTTTTTCATACCGGAGGTAATGGCCTTTTACAATGGTAGGTTAAAAAAAATTAAGATAGGTAGCGGTTAAAGAGTTAGGTCACAAAGTCAATGAATTTGGCACCCTCTATTTTACAGGGGGGAAGAATCTGTATTTTGGCTTTCCATCTTTTAAATTCTCCAGGAATTGAGAGTTAAATAAAATTTAAGGAACTCTCTAACAGGTGCTATCCCACAAGGAGGTCTCTCGGCTGGGCTTCCTATATTAGAGAATTTTCAAATTAAGTGGGGCTACCTAATTAAGATTTAGGAGTTTGATATAAGGATTTTTGTTTGGTATAGTGGACCAAGAAAGTTACACATTCACTGTTAGATGAGTAGTGTGTGTTTGGAGTTTAGTTCTCTAACAAAATTTCTCTACACATCAATAATCAACTGGTTAGGATGTTAGTAATTTTTTTTTTTTACCGACAATGGATCTAATAAAAATTTAGTTCCAACAGTAGCTGTCTTTGATTGATACATCACTAGATCTTGCCGTTCCTCTCTCTCTCTCTCTCTCTCTCTCTCTCTCTCTCTCTCTCTCTTCCAGATTATTTTAATTATTTGGCAAAAGAACATTTTAGTTTATTAATCGACATTCTCTACAGAAGAAGCTATCATCAGCACATTGGAAAGGCTAAACATGGAGGCCAGAGGAATGACGGCTGAGCATCATAACGATTCACAAGCAAATCATCAGATTACTATCGTCACCATCATCTCCGGCATCATCAATGACGCCAAATGCACCGTAGCCGGTGGCAAATGCATCATCTAGAGGAGTAGCTCGAGACGTACCTTCCTTTCATGGATTCTTGATCCCAAGAAAACTTTCGTCTTCTTTGCTACCTTGTAAGCGATCGAGTATTCTGACCTGACCAATTTTCTGCATTACCTTTCAGGCCCATTGCCGATCTCAAAAGGCACTTATGCAACAATCGTATAATTGCTTAGCGGTATTAAACCAAAATTACAATATGTCTAGCTATACATTAAAGTTATCAATTGATGATTATTTCTTTTCATTGAAACATTTCTCTCTCTATGTGGCAGATCAAGCATGGGAACAATCCTACTCATATATCCCACTCTTTCCATCCCAAACCACAACCGGATGGCGATTCCCCTTGATCTTGAACCATCAAGTTGCAATCATGTTCGGACATTGAAACCCACCCAATTAGTCCTCCATATTACTAAAGAAAATCATATCTGTAGGATCTAGAAACAGCTTTGTTGCATCACCGTGTGTACATATGATTCAATGGGCACTATCTCCGACTAATCTTCTCTGAGCATGGAATTTGCAAGGCGTGGTGATTAAAGGTGAAGTCAATTGAAGAAAAGGAAGATGGTGGAAGGCGACGTGGTCACTTAAGGGACAGTTAAAAGGTCACATGCTTTTTGCTATTTAACAATCTATCTCAAGCCTCACTTCTCTTTTTCTATATTGTTTTTAATCCTTCTTTCCCCTTTCGGAGGAATTTTTCAAATGAGAACAAGGCCATGTGCCAGTGAGACAAATAGTGGGAATCTTGTATTTCTAATAGCATTGTAGTATTATATCTCATAAATGGAGAGGTTGAGATAATGTCTCTTTTTTGCCTTTTTGGCCCCATACCTCAAGCCTCTATTGCACTTTCGGCTGTGATGCTTCTTCAATCAAAACCTTTTTATTTCTTTATTCATTTATTTATTTTAATTTTGGTTTCAATTTGCCTTTCATTGAGTGTTTGTAGGGGAAAAGTTTTTTGAAGCCAATCAAGTAATTCAAATTTGAGCTTGCACGCGCAAGCTTGCACAAATTTACTTGCCTCTATTTACATTTCATCCTAAAGAAACCCTTATTCCTCTATATAAAATGAGGCAAGAATGAACTGTCAAAATTGTAACCATGAATTAAGAACTACTATCAATGCTCTCCCCAAAGATCTGTCCTTGAGCAAGTAAATCAAATTAAAGTAAGACCTGAATCAAGGGATCCATTTCAAGGTGGGCTGATTTACCTAGGACCCATACAATAAGGGTCGGTTCTAATTTTTTTTTTTGAACAAGAAACTAAATTAGGACCCTTTGGAATCGACCTAAAACTGACCTAAAATTTAACAACTCACTTTAAAAAATTACCAGCCTCAATTAGAATTATTACCAACTTTTCTATAATTGAGTTATCACCTAATTTAAGCTACCAATTCTCACTTGAGTTAGTTGTTGATGTTTGTTTATTTATTTTATATCAACTTTTCTTATCTCTAAGAAAAGTAAATTCTATTATCTATTACCACCTTTTATTCAAATTTATTATTACCAACGCCTTCATTTACCAATTTCGTATGGAATTATCAACCTTTATTTTAGTACCTACTTTTTTTGTCCGATTAAGTTACCAATAAATATTAAGTTACGAACTTTCATTTAAGTTATTTTCAGATTTTTTTTTTAAGGTACAAACTTTTCTTATCATTGAACAACTTTTATTGTCCTTGCTTATCAACTGTCGCGACCCCTTTTTTTCGGGGACGCCCGGCCGGATCAGGCACGAGCGCCGAAAGGAGGCTAATGGCTCGGCTGGGTTTAATTAAAACCTGGACTCTCCCAAGTCCGCCAATTCACGACTTTAAAATATTTGATTTGTAAATTGATTTTTAAAACGGAGTCGCCACTAATCAATTTGGGGTAGGTTGATTAGAAACCTAAGCAAAGTATCGAGAGAAATACTTGCTCTTGCGCAACTAGAGAAATTAGGATCGGGGACTTGATTACACTAGTTAATCACTAATGCCCTTTCGGTACCTAATCTTGTTTAAACTCTAAGGTTTTTTTGATGTTTGGGGATTTTCCATGCATTTTAGGAAAAATTACATTTTTGGTATTTTCCTCATTTTGGACATAAAAGGGATTTCTGAATTTTTTTAGGGTATTTTCTGAGAAAATACAAGTCTTTTTGGCATTTTATGAAAATTTTGGGCATTTTATGAATTTTGGCATTTTTTGGGATTTTTGACATTTTTTGGAAAATTTTAAAATACTTTAATATTTTTGGATATTTTGGAAAATAATAATTTTTTGATTTTTCTAATCATTTTCGAAAATAAATGATTTTTGTTTTAATTTTTGATTTTTTTGAAAATAAAACATTTTTTAAAAACATTTTTGATTTTTTTGATTTTTTTGAAATTGAAATGATTTTTTAATATATTTTAAAAATAAAATATTATAAAAACATTTAAAAAACGACCCGGGTCGGATCCATGGGTCGGATCCGCCCGGGCCGGTCCGAAACGCGGGCGTTTTGGAGGAAGGAGCGATGAAACGACGTCGGCATGGGTAGATCCGGCCCGGCCCGACGAGCCGCGACCCGCTCCTCGCCCCAAAAACGACGGCGTTCCGGCACGCCCAAAAACGGCGTCGTAGCCGCCCGCTCCGGGACCGGGTCCGGGGCAAAAACCCTACCCGGATCCGGCCCGATTCACGACCCGACTCCTCCTTCTCCACAAAACGGCGTCGTTGTGACCCGAGTAGAACGGCATCGTTTCGCCTTCGGTGAAAACGGCACCGTAGAGGGGCGGACTGCGTGCAACCCGTGGGTCACGCGTCCGGCCCCTCCGCGACCCGTCCGCCTTTTGCGAAACGGCGCCGTTCCCTCGGTGTCTCTTCCCGATCCGACCCGACCCGGCCCGACAGCCTAACTCCGCGACTCCGGTGACTGGACTCGCAAAACGACACCACTTTTACCGAAGCCCGACGCAGATCCGACCCGCGTGACCCGATTCCAAGCCGCCTCTAGAAACATGAAACCCTACCCGGTTCTCGATCCGGTCCGACCGTGACCCGGAATCGTGACTCGAAATCGGGAACCCTAGGGTTTCGATTTGGGGCAGCCGGAGGTGGTTCGCGGCGGCGACGGCGACTGAGACGGCGGTGATGGTGGTGATGCTAGGCTAGGGGAGGCGGCGTCACCGTGGGACTACCTGCTCACGGCGATGGGACTGAATTGCGACGGCGGGGCTCCGCCTTTCCTCTCTCTCTCTCTCTCTCTCTCTCTCTCTCTGGTTTCCTCCGGCGAAGCTTGGATCGAGGCTCGCAAGCCCTTGGCTCCCCTTCTGAAGTCTCTCAGTGGGGTTCCAGGGCGGCAAGCTTCTCCCTCGTCTTCGCCGTGCTGCTTTGTGTGTTGAATTCGAAGGGGAGGGGGCCCTATTTATAGGCGACGAACGGCCGGTCGGCGAGGGTTCGGCCGGGGTGGGTGCCGCGGCTTCCACCGGCCGAACCGGCATCCCATCGGCCGTCAGGCTTATTCAGCCATGCACCTACCCTCTGCTCGCCGTACTCTGCCGCTCCTTCAATCCCGCACACGCCATCACTTGCTCTGCTTTCTCTCCAGCGGTCGCGGCTACTCGCGCGTGCACCGCACGTGAATCCGGGCGAAGGGGACAACGCCCGCGGGTCGAGTGCGAGTCGAGCTGACCCGCGGGGGGGAAGGGCTCGGCTTTGGGCCGCGAAGGCCCAGAGGGCCGTTTTTTCGGTTTTTCTCGTTTTCCATTTTTCTTGTTTTCTTTTCTATTTTTTTTTTCGTTTTTTCAGTTTTCTGGTTTTTATCAAAAATAAGATAAAATAAAAAGAAGAACATTAATAAAAACTCAAAAATCAAAATCAAAATTTAGGCGTCAACAGCTGCCCCTCTTTGAAGGTGAGCTCGCAGAGGTTGCATTCAAAGACAAACTGATGCCTAATTTTTACCCAGCGTGGGCAGCAGATTATATCTTATTTAGGACATACTATCCTATGCAAAAATAGGAATGTAACATTATACTAAGACAGATAAGAAGATACTTGGAGTTACTTACCGAGAATGAGTGAGATAGGGTGTGAACCCCGGGTTTTGGCAAGTATCAAGGTGTCATCTTACCTGGTGATATGAGGAGGCTGCTTTTCCAGGACTCGAACCATTCTTCGGTCGCCTGTTAAAACAATGGATAATTTGTCTAGGACCCGAACCTTTCTTCGGTCGCCTTGACGGGAAATTACTTCTCCAGGATCCGAACCATTCTTCGGTCGCCTGTTGGAGCAATCAGGGGGGTGTCTTGGACCCGAACCATTCTTCGGTCACCGTGACGGGAAATCACTTCTCTAGGACCCGAACCATTCTTCGGTCGCCGCGACGGGGAATTACTTCTCCAAGACCCGAACCATTCTTCGGTCGCCTGTTGGAGCAATCAGGGGGTGTCTCGGACCCGAACCATTCTTCGGTCGCCGTGATGGGAGATGCGCCGACCTTTCTCAGGGCATCTCATTTGGGGAGTGTTTGACTTCTGTCAGGGACACCAGTTGATACCTGACCATTCTCAGGAGATGCGCCGACCCTTTCACAGGGCATCTGTTTTTGAGGGTGTTTGACTTCTGTCAGGGACACCAGTTGAGACCCGACCTTTCTCGGGGGATGCGCCGACCTTTCTCGGGGCATCTTCTCCGGGGGTGTGTGACCTCCGTCGGGGACACCCGTTGAGACCCGACCTTTCTCGGGGATGCGCCGACCTTTCTCGGGGCATCTTCTGGGGGTGTGTGACCTCCGTCGGGGACACCCGTTGAGACCCGACCTTTCTCGGGGATGCGCCGACCTTTCTCGGGGCATCTTCTCTCGGGGGTGTGTGACCTCCGTCGGGGACACCCGTTGAGACCCAACCTTTCTCGGGGATGCACCGACCTGTCTCGGGCATTTTCTGCGGGGGTGTGTGACCTCCGTCGGGGACACTGTTGAGACCCGACCTTTCTCGGGATGCGCCAACCTTTCTCGACATCTTCTCTGGGGGTGTGTGACCTCTGTCGGGGACACTGTTGAGACCCGAACTTTCTCGGGGATATGTTCGGAAGGTGCCCGGACATTCACGAGATATTAAAGAGTACATGGATATTCACAAGTACTAACCCGATGGATATTTGAGCCTTGGCGGGCGTCATAAGCATTGAAGGGGTACTTGGATGATCACAAGTACGAGTTTTTAGGGATACTCGGACATTCACAAGTATCGAAAGGGGTATTTGATAATTGAAGACATAGAGAGCATACCTTAGGTATTTGTGAAGGTCTCTTTCTTTCTAGGAGTAGGGAATATTGAGGACGTACCTGAGATATTCGCGGAAGCTTTTTACCTCTTGGGAGTTGGGAATATCGAGGACATGCCTCGCATATTCATGAAGGTCTCTCACCTCCTGGTAAAGGGAATGTCGAGGATGTACCTTGGACATTCATGAAGGTCTCTCACCCCCTGGTAAAGGGAATACCGAGGACGTACCTTGGATATTCATGAAGGTCTCTCACCTCCTGGTAATGGGAATATTGAGGACATGCATCGCATATTCATGAAGGTCTCTCACCTCCTGGAAAAGGGGAATATCGAGGACGTACCTTGGATATTCATAAAGGTCTCTCACCTCCTGGTAATGGGAATATTAAGGACATGCCTCGCATATTCATGAAGGTCTCTCACCTCCTGGTAAAGGGGAATATCGAGGACGTACCTTGGATATTCATGAAGGCCTCCCGCCTCCTGGAACTTGAGAATGTCGAGGACATGCCTCGAATATTGGTGAAGGCATCCCGCCTTCTGGAAATTGGGAACACCGAGGGCGTGCCTGAGATGTTCATGAAGGCCTCCCGCCTCCTGGAACTTGGGGAACATCGAGGGCTTACCTGAGATGTTCGTGAAGGCCTCCCGCCTCCTGGAACTTGAGAATGCCGAGGAGGTACCTCGGATATTGGTGAAGGCCTCCCGCCTTCTGGAAATTGGGAACACCGAGGGCGTACCTCGGCTATTCGTGAAGGCCTCTCGCCTTCTGGATGTTGGGGAACATCGAGGATGTACCTGAGATGTTCATGAAGGTTGCTACCTTCTGGCAATTTTAGATACAACGCGAGGCTTACCTGGATGGCCGTGGGTACGCGGTGTACACGAAAGGAATATTTGGATGAACACAAATATTTAACAATACGATCGGGGACCACTTAACCGGTCAGTGTAAGGGTGCATACAGGTAATTGCGGGCGCATGATGTGGAGGAATGCTTGCTAGCATCCAATGTCATGATTTTGAGGACAACTCTAACAGTCGAGTGTCATAAAAAAGGGGGTACTCGAACAAAGTGGTCGGTACTTAAAGATGAGAGGATACTTGGACAGTCACAAGCATCTGAACTTTAATGACAGCATGAATAGGTCGAGTGTCAACAGAGGGAGCACTTAAGTAGTGGCAGACATTCGAAAACAGGGGGATGCTTGGGTAATTGCAGATGTCGATATTTGAGGGACAAATCAAGCAAGCTAAGCATCGGTACCTAGACAGTAGTAGGTACTTAAAGATAAAGGGATACTTGGTCAGTCACAAGTATCAATACTTTGGGGACAACTTGCTCAAGCTAAGTGTCAATAAGAAGGAGTACTCGGTGAATGGGGGTACTCAAAGATTATCAAATATAAAGCTGCGGGGAACAGGAATGGGAATATGCTTCCTGGTGACATCTCTAATTTTTATAAATATGCCAGCTATTCACACGATATGCAGATGTGTATGCAATGATTGTATATGCCGTAAACTTGTAAATTAGAATGTGATTTATGCATGATGACCTTGTCGAGTTACGCATCTTTGAATTCCATTGGGGAAGATTTTGAAAGACAACTTTTGTTTAGAATGTAGATGTCTTGAGCATGCCGGATGAGGGACTTTCGATCCCGAAAGGACTTTCCACTCACTCTCATGGGAAGGGCTGTTTTTATCCCGACCATTGATGCGGGATTTATAAGGACCACACTATCTTGCTGTCATCATGTTAACGGGTCTGAGTATTCTCGCGAATGATACAACTTTACCAATGTGAGAGGTCTTTTTTGAGAGTTGTGATGAAGGCTTGGTCAAAGGCTCATCAAGGGGGACCAATGAAGTCATGGCTTTGTAGGGAAAATGCTGCACGGTTATCTCTAGGTTCGCAAGTCGAGGATCCTGTGAAAAGAGATAGAATAATCTTGCTCGTACTTCTTCGAGCGATGCTTATAAACATATGAAATCCCACGTTAATTGAAGTGCCCCTAGTTTGAAGAGACTTTTTACAATAGGACGCTGCGTAGGCTTGACTCTTGTGACAGTGGTGATTGTCTCGGCGTTTGTCACCGATCTCTCTTCTTACATGCGGAAAAGGTTCCATGGATCTCAATGGTAACTCCTCTTGGGGATACAAATGACTGCCTTTTGTTCGGGGCATCGGCCTTGCTTTTACCGGCGCACCGCTTTTTTATGCCCCGTTCCTTTTTTTTTCAATTTTTTTTATTCACGACATTGACCTTGCTTTTACCAGGTACCTTGCTTTTTATGCCCCGAGGTTTTGTCTTTGTTGCTTGAGGAACTGGTCTTGACGAGTTCGAGTGCATGCCTTCACTAGACTTTGTTGAGTCTTCATCTTTTGCTGGCTCTTCCGATTATGCTGCTTGGATGATAGCTTCCGCTTTACCTCTTTGTGAGGGTGATTTTACAGACTCAATTGAGTTGTACAATGGTTACAAGTGCGTAAAGAAAGAATTGCTCTTCATGACTCTAGGGCACTTAAATTAACGCGAGTGTTCATATACAAATAAGGACACTCAAAGATTGATGCAAGTGCAAGCAAGAGAATTTCTATCCCTTTTCTCACCTCGTGATGCTGACTTGCCTTTGGCTTGCCCCAGTGTGGGGTGGTTTTTTGAGGGGGGGTAGGATGGAAATTTGGCCAATGTATGGGGCTCAAGGTGAGTGATGGAATGCCTTCCACTGTTTTGGTCATCGTACCATCCGCGAGAGAACTCTTTTACCCTGTAGTCATGGAATTTTTTGTACTCATCTCACGAGTGTGTAGATGGGGGACTGTGTATGGGATATGGCTTGCCTGTCATCATTTTGACGCGCCTCATCCGGCATGCTCAATTAGTCTTGTATTCTTCACTTAGCAGTCTATTCTAATAATCCTTTGATAGAATTAAAGACTTAGACAGACGAAATCATTATGCACAATTCACATGGAAAAAGGCATGCAGTTCATGATATGAAAGAGTTTGTGTTTTTCAAAAATGAATGAATGGCTTTTTATTCAAGAAAGACTACTAATAGCTTGAATGGTATTCACAAATGTGTTGAAATTTGAGCATCAAAAGAGGTTATTTACGAGATGGGTGTTAATAAAATGCTCCTATTGGTTAGGGACATGACACATGCATGATCACCGGGGATTGGGGATCGATCGGGAATTCCTATTCTTGCTTTTTGCGAAGGGAAGCCGTGGAAGTGGCTCAAACAATAGGGCCTAGATTTAAGCGACTTGAGGCTTTGAAGGCTCTCTGTCATTTGCTTTGGTGAGGTTTATCAGAGTTTGACAAGACTTTCATTGACTTATTTTTCGTATCTGGGATGGCCAGGCGATCCTGTAAAAGGCAAGAGAAAGTGTGTTAGTCACGAATCTCTTTTGGAAGTTAAATAATTGGAAGTGATACAACATTACTCTTCACTAGTTTGCAAATGCTTAAGTGGACGGGAGGATATGAAGTCTTGTGCTTCCCATTTCGTCGGTCGATCGTTGGCTTGTGGATGACACATCCCTTTATGGAGCCAGTGTATTTGATGGAAGTCATTTCTGCATCCTAGCTTGGCTAGCACGATTTATCTTGATTTGTGAAGTTTCTGTCAAATTGGGAAAACATGTCAAAAACGGGTTCGAGATGGTAGGGATATTGGAAACGATACTAGATTACCCTTCCCCGAGCTTGTCTGTGCTAGCTCTTGAGGATGCTTGAATGTTGAGGATGGCCTATTTATCTTGACACGGCTCAGTGTTTCCTCCCGTTGGCCTTCATGATTGCTGGTCATTGATTCATCTCCAACGCATTCCTTCTGTGGAATTTTCTTTTCTTTGTCTTTGGCTATAGTATTATTGAGCAAAAGTCATGTACCTCAAGCTTCTATGGAATTCGAGATGGACAATCAAAACTTCCAGGCTTTTCAATAGCAATTACTTCTCGCGAGAGCATGTGTCGGAACAAGAAGTGAGGTTTTCGGATTCTAAGCCGTTGACTCGAAAGCTCTTTTCGACTTTGGAGTGATTCTTGAATGATGCCTCTTTTGTGCCGAGCCGGGTGAAATTGTCACGCATCTGCCTAGGTAATGTTGATTTGCCTGAGTTATGTCATTAAGTTTGCTATTCGATTTTCGACACTTCCCTAAATGCTGGTGGTTACCATTTAACCAAATGCACATTTCCCGTGATGGCGTAAATATAACACTCATATAAAGAAGATGCATAGGCATTTTCATTCTGATAGAGAAATATTCGGCAATGATAGACAATGAACATTTTTCAAGGGTAGTACTTTTTTACAGCATCAGAATTCACTGGCTTGGAAAATTCTCGCCCATCCATCTCGGTTACGATTAAGGCTCCTCCAGGGAGTATCTTCTTTATTACATAAGGACCCTTGTAATTCAGGGCGAACTTGCCTCCAGGCTCTGGAAAGATTAGCAGCGTCTTCCTTAAGACTAGCTCGTTTACTTCGAAGCGCCTCGGCCGCACTTTTTGATTAAATGATCAAGCTACCTTCTGTTGATAACACTGGCCGTGACAGAGAGCTTTCAGTCGCTTTTCCTCGATCATGTTCAGCTGCTCGAGCCTTTGTTGTGTCCACTCCTCCTCTGATAAGCCGGCTTGGGATAGAACTCGTAGGGAAGGGATTTCTACTTCCACAGGCAAGACCGCCTCCATACCATAAACCAGGGAAAAAGGGGTTGCCCCAGTAGAAGTTCGAATCGAGGTTCGGTATGCCGTCAGTGCAAAGGGTAACCTCTCATGCCAGTCATAGTAGTTTTCAGCCGTCTTGGCTAAGATCTTCTTGATGTTCTTGTTGGCGGCCTCTACAGCTCCATTCATTTGTGGCTGATAGGGTGATGAATTCAAATGCTGGATTTTGAACTTAGAAAATAACTGCTCGATCGGCTTGTTATTCAGGTTTGTCCCATTGTCGGTGATGATGGAATCTGGTACACCATAACGGGCGATTATGTCGCGCTTGATGAACTTCATAACATTCCGCGCAGTCACGCTGGCATATGATGTGGCCTCAATCCACTTCGAAAAGTAGTCAATTGCCACTAGGATGAACCGATGTCATTCGACGCCTTTGGGTTAATCGGGCCAATTACATCGATCCCCCACATTGAGAATGGCCATGGCTCAGATAGCTGATGTAGTTCAGTTGGAGGGACATTTATCTTGTCTCCGTGAATCTGACAACGATGGCAACTTCGCACATGTGAGCACAGTTACTCTCTAAGGGGAGCCGATGTAATAACCCGGTCTCATTATCTTCTTGGCTAACATACGTCCATTCATGTGAGGGCCACATACTCCCTCATGTACTTCTTGCATTATTCGTGTGGCCTCGATTGCATCCACGTATCTTAGCGGGAGGCGAGTCATAGGATCTCTGTCAGATTTTCACCGCGACGAAAAACCTTGAAGCCATTTTCATTAGGTACTTTCGATCAGAGGGTGTGCTTTGTTTAGGGAATTCTTGCTTCGGACATATCTCATGATATCGTAATACCAGGGCTTCCCATCAGGCTCCTCAGTTATGGTCATGCAATGGGCTTGTCTTGCCAGAACTTCGATCTTTAGATGTTCTACTTCTAGCCCTTTCGTTGCTTGCAACATAGATGACAGCGTTGCTAGCGCATCAGCGAATTGATTATGAATTCTAGGCAAGTATTCAAATGAGATGTCTTGGAATTTCCCCGCCAACTTTTCCAAGTAACCGTGATAAGGCACAAGCTTGGCATCCTTTGTCTTCCATTCGCCCACCGTCTGACAGATTATTAAAGTAGAATCACCAAACACCTTTAGCTTGGTTATTCCCATTTCAATAGCCGCCTGCAAGCCGAGGATGCATGCCTCATACTCGGCTATGTTGTTAGTGCACGGAAATACTAGTTTTGCAGCCACAGGGTAATGTTGCCCATTTGGGGATATCAAGACTGCCCTAGTGCCGGAGCCTGACAGATTCACGGCTCCGTCGAAGAACATGGTCCACTTGTCTTCTTCTATGGCGAAAACCTGGTCGTCCGAGGGATCATGCTCGCGTACTTCTTCGGGATGGTTTGCTAACATATCAGCAATCACCCGCCCTTTAACTGATTTCTGTGGCAACATCTGAATGTCGAATTCTGAGATCAGGATTTGCCATTTGGCCAATTTTCCTATCAATGCTGGACGACTAAGCAGATACTTAATTGGATCGCTTTCGGTTACGAGGAAAGTTCGGTAATGCAAGGTATACTTTGTCGGAGTCTCGTGCAATACCCATACTAATGCGGCGCACGTCTTCTACGATCGGGAGTAGTTTTGTTCGACATGGTGAACTTTTTACTCAAATAGTAGATGGCTCGCTCTTTCGGTCACGAGGTCCCTTTTGTGCCGCATGGCACCTAGGGATTCACCGTGATGGTAAGGTATAGAATTAAAGGCTGCCCCGGGACTGGAGGTACCAGGATTGGGGGTTTCATCAAGTACTGCTTCAGGTCTTCAAATGCCAATTGGCAATCCTCATCCCATTTAACTTGTGCATCTTTCCTGAGAAGCTTAAAGAAAGGTTTCGCAGTTTCAGAAATGAATCGTGCAATGTAATTTAATCTTCCCAGGAGACTCCGGACTTCTTTTACAGTTGAAGGAGGAGGCATCTCAAATATCGCCTTGGTTTTTGACGGATCTACTTCTATGCCTTCACAGCTTACAACGAATCCCAGTAATTTGCCAAAAGTTGCCCCAAACATGCATTTTGCTGGATTCAGGCGCAGTTTAAACTGGCAAAGTCGCTCAAATAGTTTCTCCAAGGTCTTCACGTGGTCTTCTCCATGCCTGGTTTTAGCGATCATGTCATCGACATATATTTCAATTTCTTTGTGCATCATGTCGTGGAAAAGGGTGACCATGGCACGGTAAGTTGCCCATTTTTTAGGCCAAAAGGCATGACTTTATAATGAAAGGTTCCCCATGGAGTAATGAATGCCGTTTTTTTCCTTGTCTTCTTCCTTCATCCTTATTTGGTTATATCCCGAAAATCCATCCATAAAAGAGAAAAGTCTGAATCTGTGATCTTGTCTACAAGAACGTCTATGTGAGGCAACGGAAAATCATCCTTCGGGCTTGCTTTGTTCAAGTCGTGATAGTCGACACAAACACGTATTCGACCATCCTTTTTCTTTACTGGTACGATGTTTGCCACCCAGCTGGGATATTGCGAGACCTCGAGGAAACCCACTTGGAGTAGTTTCATTACTTCTTCTTCAATCTTTTCGACAATTCGGCTTGGTCCTTCTCGGCCGTTGCTTCTTGGGAGTTATATCGGGGTCGGTTGGCGGTGTGCTCCACAACTGTTGGATCAAGGCCTGGCATATCCACGTATGACCATGCGAACACGTCTTGATACCTCCTTAGAAGGGCAATTAAGTCCGCAGCTTCTTTTTCAGGGAGGTTGGCGCCGATCTTTATCTCTCTCGGATCCTCTGTGGTGCTTAAATTGAGCAAAGGTGATAGTGTCTTCAATGGTAGGGGGCCTTGTTTCTTCATGCCGCTCCCAATTCCGTTGGATTTCATAGGAATTATCAAAGTCATCATCTGAGCTATCAGAATGGCTATCCATGATGTTGGTCTGGACCGTTCCCATCCCCTTGCCTGCCGCTAGATCATTCTCGAGCGGGCCTGTGCCCATTTCCTCTAACGGTCCTTCGCTGATGGCGCCCACGAAGTAGTCTTCATACCAGCTGTCGGCTACGTTTCCTTGCGATTTCACAGACTCTAGATCATCCAGGCCCTCCCATCCATCAGGGACAATGCGGGAATGTGATCATAGAAACTTTGGGGAATTGAGTAATTGACATAGTAATCATATTTACCACTCGGTTGGCCCAAAGTGTCCATGATCACCTTTCCTCTACGTGCTTTCTCGGCATGCTCGGGGAACATGGTGCAAGTGCTGGGTACCACAAGGAGGTGATCGTTGCCGAAACATAGCCATGGAGAGCGGAAAGTGAATACCCCAGCATCTAGGAGGTCCTGCACCTTATCTTTCAGGCTTGTACAGTCGTCCAGCAAGTGTCCTAGCTCCCCCGAATGATAATTACATTGCTTGGACGGATCATAATCGAGGAAATACTCGGGAGTAGGATGACTCAGCTCCCTGGCGATTAATCTTTGCTCTAGGAGGATGGGGAAAATGATAGTCATTGGCCTAGGAAGGGGTGAATATGGCAGCGCGCTCTTTGAGGATTGAGATAGCGAATCCTCTAACCAGCTCGTATCAATAGGGCTTCCTTCCTTTGCTGTCAAGTCCTCATTATGACTAGAGCTAGTAGCTCGAGTGAAATTCTCCATTAAATAGTCCACTGTTTCACGTAATTCGTCAATCTGGCGTTGGAGCTGGATGAACGAGAAGCCATTGTCCGCTCCCTCAATGGTTCTTCTTCGATGGCGCCTATGAAAATGTCTTCGAACATGGTGGTCATGTCCTCCGCCTCTACTTTCTGCGAGAGGGCCAAGCCGTGCCTTCTTGGATCGTGGGTAAGTTCGAGCTTCCGCGTTTGGACCATTTCGAGGTGCCGATTATTTCTTCTTCTTCATGCATCATCTTGGCCGGGCCCGGAAAGTTTCCTCGAGACGGGGATATTCAAAGCTGACTTTCTTCTTTGCTTTTTTATCCGGAAATACCCTAGGCCGATGGTGTGAGGTCTCCCGACGGCTTCAATAGGTTGTCTGATGCCCTGACCTTCCCTACCGAGCCCTTGCCCAGGAATGAAATCGTGTCCGACCATGATTTTTCCCACCATCATTGCAGCACTTGATACCTCGGGGACGAGAGGCGGGGTCCCACGAGCTTCGTGTATAGTGGACACGAGTTCGAATGGTTGATAGCTGGCTTCGTTCTTGTCACTAGGTTCAATATAAGGGATGGCCGTCTCATGATAAATGCGGTGATCTTCTTCTCCTCGGACAGTGATCAGTTTCCCTCCAACTACGAACTTCACACTTTGGTGGAGGCTTGACGGTACCGCCCCTGCGACGTGGATCCATGGGCGCCCTAAGAGGAAATTGAACGCAGTGGAGATATCCATTACTTGGAACAAGATTTTGAATATGGTTGGGTCAATCTAGACGTCAAGCTCAACTTCTCCTACTGTTTCTTTCTTTGTTCCATCAAACGCCCGAACGGAAGTTTTGGGCATCTGGATTCGTGATCTTTCTACTTTAAGGCGACAGAGCGTTGCTAGCGGACATATGTTCAGGGTAGATCCATTGTCAATCAATACTCGAGCAACGTGAGATGCGTTGCATTTGACCGATATATAGAGGCCTTTGGTGTGTCCTCTACCCTCCTCGGGGATTTCTTCATCAGAGAATGCCATTTGATCCTTTAGAAGGATGGTGCTGACAAATTCCTCAAGTTTGTCATGATCGATTATCTCAGGGACATGTACTTCGCTCAGTACCTTCATGAGGGATTTACGGTGTTTCACGGATGTCCGGAGCAATTCTAGCAAAGAGATTTGTGCTGGTGATTTTCGCAATTGTTCCACCACATTATATTCACCGGCCTTGACCACGGCCAAAAACTCCTTGGCTTCTTCGTCGGTGATGGGCTTAGCGGAGTGCGTGTTTGCTTGAGCATAGGTCCTCCCAGATCTCGTGACTAGACCTACATCAAGGTCATAAGACCATGGTATAGCATTATTGCATTTATATTCATAAGGCTGGGGTATTTCGATGACTATAGTTGCTCCTGCTATGGATGCTTCGATTATGGCTTCTTTTTCTTCAGGTACATCTTCGGGTGGGGCGGGACCTTTCTTTTCTTCTTCCGTCCTTAGCGTGGCACATTCCTCATCCCAGTCGATGAGGATTTGTGATATAGTGGAAACTGTGTTAGTGTGGCCAATGCGCCTGACTACTCCGGCTTCTATCATTCTCGATACCCTTTCTTCCATTGTCGCAAGATGTAGTATTTTGTCACATGGATAATACCCGGTTTCGACTAGCCCTCGATAGATGTCAATGATATGCGCACTGGTGTTTTTGATTTGGCGAGCTTCAGAATCAAATATTGCATTTACTTTATCACCATGATCAGGGAGCGGGTTGCTCTGGACATTTGGCTTTGTAGTTTGGAATGAGAATGCTTTAGTATCCAGTAGGTTCTGAATTCGATGTTTAAGGGTGAGACAATCATCAGTTGAATGGCCCACTTCCCCCATGTGATAGTCGCATTTTTTGGACGGGTAATAACTGGAAAAGCTTTCGGCATTAGGCCGTCTTGGCTCAGTCGAGAGGAGATTCTTATTCCGGAGGATTGCCAGAACCTGGGATGGAGATCCAGGGAGCGGAGTGAATTGTCTTCGATTATTGTAGCGCTGAGGCTGACGGCTATTGGTCTTACGCTGGCTTGTGCTTGTCTGAACGACGGGAGGACGACCGGTGTCTGCGGTGTAGGTGGCATTGACATCAATCGGGGATCCTTATCTTTCTTCAAATTGAATCTTCTGCCGACAGGTGCAGGCTCAGTGAACCAACCGTCCCTTAATCCTATCTCTATTTGCTCTCCCACTTTGGAATGAGTTGATTAAATGATTCGGCAACCGTAGTTACCATTCTGTTGCGGTACTCATAGGGGAGGGTTTTGACAAACATTTTCTTAATTCAAAGTCGCCGGCTCGGGAGGCGATCCGGGCGGCGAGATTCCTCCATCGATAGCATACTCTTTGAAAGATTCCTGCTTTTTCTTTTCCATGTGGTCGAGATCCTCACGAGAAGGGGTAACATCCATTATGAATTTGTACTGCTTGAGGAATGCCTCGCTTGCTTCACTCCATGTTTCGACGAGATTTATGTTTTTCTTGATGTACCACCTCAAGGCGAGACCGGCCAGGCTTGACTGGAATGACTGGATCATTAGAGGCACATTACTGACGTACTGGGTCATTCGAACCAAGTACATTTGCGGATGAGCTCTTGGGCAGGTCGTGCCATCGTACTTCTCGAATCGGGCATCTTAAACTTCCCGGGCATTTTGACTTTGGAGTAGATAGAGAGGTGCTCAGTAGGAGTAGGATCTTGTAGGCCCCGCAGCTGCTTGACCTCTCCTCGAGCTTCTCGAGACGTTTGTCATGCTCAGTTTTAGGTGAAACTCCGGGCTTGGCTTTCTCCACAATGATTTGGTGTGCATTGTCTTCTAACTCGGGCATGCTATCGTCGGTATCTCTTCCTTGGTTTCCTCGGGTGGATGACTGCGGCAGTACCACTTCGATTGAGGCCGGGGTAAGAGTTAATTTGCCTTGGATGGAATCCATTTGTTTTGAGAGCTGCTGGAGTACGTTGAAAACTTGCTTCATTTCATTTTCGATGATTTCAACACGACTTGGTACACTCTCTTCAATCATTCTAGTTTCTGGATCTGTAGGATACGGCTATATTATGATTTCCTGCTCACGTAAGAAGTGGGCAAAGCGTAAGTAAAGGAAACACTTGAGGACATTGGCTCATGGCAAGGATCGAGTCACTCTTATTTATTTAGCAAGAGATTTGTACAATAAAAGAGTTTTTACAAAAATTAGAATGACCCAAACTATGACACCCATTTTTATATGCGATGGGAAATCTCAATCTTTCGGCGTCGCTTGCTTCCTCGAGATAGCTTTGACAAGTGTCCCCGAGTAGCCTCCAAGCTTTCTTCAAGAAGCTTGATCCTTTCTTGCTTGGTGAGCCTCTTCTTTACGTCGGGGATTTCCGGCTGCAACTTCTTAGGAATCTCGTGATTGAGGATATAAAAGGCGGATGCATGGTGGGTTCTTTCCTGTCCTTTCAGTCTTCTGGGCACGATGATCCTCTCTGGTTGGCATCTATCCCATGCGTCTTGAATCATGCTAACTATCCCTGAGTAATCGCGACTGTAGGGGCAAAAGAGATCTCAAAGTCAATCTAGCTTGAGTGGTGGCGGGATTTCTTGAAGGGCTCTATACTGGCGGGCCACCCTGTAGGGGTAGTATGAGGTAGCTCCGAAGAAGCCCAGTAGTGGGATGGGATTGTAGTAATCAAGTGCAAAACGTGCCTCGCTTGCAATGAACCACTTGGCTCGCCATAGAAATGTCTCTGGGGGCGGGTTTTTTAATAAATCAATCCATCGCGAATATTCTTCATTAGGAGAATGCTTTTCCAAACTTTGGAATCTCTGCAACGGGTGTTTATATTCATTAATCTCAAATATTTGCATGTGGTGTCCAAATCCTTTGACATGGGAGAAGAACCACATTTGTAAAATTTCTGGAGCGGCTCTCATGATTTTTTCTTTTTTGGCCTTAAAACGATTAAGGGATAAAAAGGTTTCGGCCAAGACCATGTTTACATATCCTGCACCATGAATAATTTGATCTGTTATCTTCGCGATTGAAGGATTTATGGCATCCCTTCTATAGGGGAAGATAACAAATCCGAAAAATGCCAAGAGGAAGATCTTGGTTTTTTGGGGCATTGATTGCTTTTCAAAACAGTCGGTTAAGTATGACAGTGGGAACGCATGGTTGTTGGTTTTAATGATTTCCCTTACCGAGTTACTTTTCGAAAGCGTGATAGGCGATTACGGAGTTGAAGTGAGCTAATGGTTTAGCGAGCTCCGTTCCCAGGGGCATTCCTATAGCGAGACTGTATTCCTCTAAGGTGGGAGCTAGTTCAAACTTGCCAAATATGAAGGTGGACGTCTCCGGACACCAGAAATGTGGTAGGGCTCGCATGACTCCGGAATGAATATTGATTTGGAGCAACGGGAGGAGATGACCAATCCTCATCTTGACTTGCTCTTGAGCAAGCGGCTCCAACTGATCCCACCATCGAGGAGTTCTTTCTTTGGGGCGGGGATGAATTTGATGTCGATTCTTCCCATCGCATTTAAAAATGGGGTTTACACAATCCGACCCTATTTTGCTATGAGCCAATGAGGACTTGAGTAAAATTTAAATAAACTGCTTTGAAATAAACATGACAATTACGGGGGCATACGGATGAGACGTACGGCTCGATTTCTAACTCGAAGGCTTGGTGAAATTAAAAGGGCATCTGCCGGTCGCGAGTCTCGCGTTAGCGGCGTACCCTTTTAACCTCGGCTAAGAAATTCGGGGAAAAGAAAGGCAACCTCTACATCGCAGTCTCGCGTTCGAGGTCGTATCTTTCTTAACACCATCCTAGAAATCCTATGGCGGCCCAAGTCCGGCGGCCGGGTTGTGTGTGCCATGTGTAGTGTTTAAAACGAAAAGCATGCACGGCAGGTTTATAATCACAAGACAATTTAAGTAAGCTAAAAATAAACTTCTCAAATTATTGACCTGTAAAAAGAAAAAAAACCTAAGTCAGTAAAGAATTTAAACAAAATAAATATGGCCTAAGTCCTCAAAAGTCCCCAGTGGAGTCGCCAAGCTGTCGTGACCCCTTTTTTTGGGGGCGCCCGGCCGGATCGGGCACGAGCGCCGAAAGGAGGCTAATGGCTCGGTTGGGTTTAATTAAAGCCTGGACTCTCCCAAGTCCTCCAATTCACGACTTTAAAATATTTGATTTGTAAATTGATTTTTAAAACGGAGTCGCCACTAATCAATTTAGGGTAGGTTGATTAAAAACCTAAGCAAAGTATCGGGAGAAATACTTGCTCTGCGCAACCAGAGAAATTAGGATCGGGGACTTGATTACACTAGTTAATCACTAATGCCCTTTCGGTACCAAATCTTGTTTAAACTCTAAGGTTTTTTGGATGTTTGGGGATTTTCCATGCATTTTAGGAAAAATTACATTTTTGGTATTTTCCTCATTTTGGACATAAAAGGGATTTCTGAATTTTTAGGGTATTTTCTGAGAAAATACAAGTCTTTTTGGCATTTTATGAAAATTTTGGGCATTTTATGAATTTTGGCATTTTTTGGGATTTTTGACATTTTTTGGAAAATTTTAAAATACTTTAATATTTTTGGATATTTTGGAAAATAATAATTTTTTTTTTTCTAATCATTTTCGGAAATAAATGATTTTGTTTTAATTTTTGATTTTTTTGAAAATAAAACATTTTTTTAAAACATTTTTATTTTTTTTGATTTTTTTTTTGAAATTGAAATGATTTTTTAATATATTTTAAAAATAAAATATTATAAAAACATTTAAAAAAAACGACCCGGGTCGGATCCATGGGTCGGATCCGCCCGGGCCGATCCGAAACGCGGGTGTTTTGGAGGAAGGGGCAAAAAACGACGTCGGGCCGGGCATGGGTAGATCCGGCCCGACTGACGAGCCGCGACCCGCTCCTCGCCCCAAAACGACGGCGTTCCGGCTTCGCCCAAAAACGGCGTCGTAGCCACCCGCTCCGGGACCCGGGTCCCGGGCAAAACCCTACCCGGATCCGGCCCGATTTGCGACCCGACTCCTCCTTCTCCACAAAACGGCGTCGTTGTGACCCGAGTAGAACGGCATCGTTTCGCCTTCGGCGGGCGCCGTAGAGGGGCGGACTGCGTGCAACCCGTGGGTCACGCGTCCGACCCGCTCCGCGACCCGTCCAGCCTTTTGCGAAACGGCGCCATTCCCTCGGTGTCTCTTCTCGGATCCGACCCGACCCGGCCCGATGGCCTAACTCTGCGACCCGGTGACTGGACCTCGCAAAACGACGCCGCTTTTACCGAAGCCCGACCACGATCCGACCCGCGCGTGACCCGATTCCAAGCCGCCTCTAGAAACATGAAACCCTACCCGGTTCCTGATCCAGGTCCGACCCGGTGACCCGGAATCATGACCCGAAATCAAGAACCCTAGGGTTTCTGATTTGGGGCAGGCCGGAGGTGGTTCGCGGCGGCGACGGCGAGAGACGGCGGTGATGGTGGTGATGCTAGGCTAGGGAGGCGGCGTCACCGTGGGACTACCCGCTCACGGCGGTGGGACTCAATTGCGGCGGCGGGGCTCCGCCTTTCCTCCCTCCCTCTCTCTCTCTCTCTCTCTCTCTTTCTCTGGTTTCCTCCGGCGAAGCTTGGATCGAGGCTCGCAAGCCCTTGGCTCCCCTTCTGAAGTCTCTCAGTGGGGTTCCAGGGCTGCAAGCTTCTCCCTCATCTTCGCCGTGCTGCTGTGTGTTGAAATTGAAGGGGGGGGCCCTATTTATAGGCGACGGACGGCCGGTCGGCGGGTTCGGCCGAGGTGGGTGCCGCGGCTTCCACCGGCCGAATCGGCGTCCCATCGGCCGTCGAGGCTTATCCGGCCATGCACTCGCCTCTCGCTCGCCGTACTCTGCCGCTCCTTCAATCCTGCGCACGCCATTGTTTGCTCTGCTTTCTCTCCGGCGGTCGCGGCTACTCGCGCGTGCACCGCACGTGAATCCGGGCGAAGGGGACAATGCCCGCGGGTCGAGTGCGGGTCGGGCTGACCCGCAGGGGGGGAAGGGCGCGGCTTTGGGCCGCAAAGGCCCAGAGGGCCGTTTTTTCGGTTTTTTTCGTTTTCCATTTTTCTTGTTTTCTTTTCTGTTTTTTTTTTTCGTTTTTTCAGTTTTCTGGTTTTTATCAAAAATAAGATAAAATAAAAAGAAAAACATTAATAAAAACTCAAAAATCAAAATCAAAAATTAGGCGTCAACATCAACTTTTTAGAATCTTTTCTAAAAATTATAAATGTCAATTAGAGTATCTATTGACTCTTCTCTGGTCAAATTATCAATGAATTTTGCATTATCAATTCTTATTTGAGCTAATTACCAACATTCTAATTTTGCTCAATAGATGGATGATCTCGAACGATGAAATTCCTAAAGTTGTGTGAATTCAAAATATTGCTTAAATATAAGTAGGTAGTCGCTATCGTTTCAATTTATGAGATAATTTTGCATGAAAATTCATAATCTTTCAGTCAGTGTTGCAAAAACGGCATCGGCCATTCAATTGCATGAACTCATAGGAAACTCTAAACGGATTAGTATGCAAAGTAGTATATGGGATATCGAAAAAGTAATGACAAAGTGAAAGGGATCAAATATTATCTCTCAACTCTCTCTTGGCTAATTCTATCCATCGATCTCGTTGAGACTAGATTTTGCTTGGGTCTTTCCACGCAAAAGAAGAAAAGTTAAAAAAAAAAATCATCTGTCCCAGAATCCAACCAATTATGATTGTTTTAGCAATAATAATGGATAAGATTTCATTACAATTGTGTAAGTGATTGGACCCGTCTAAAAATTCCATTAGCTAGATCTTTAAACTTTGCTAGATATCACATTTGCCCGTTGAATCTTTGTCTCAAATAACTTTGGTATACATTTATTACTTGATATTGGTTTTTGATTCTACGAAACAGATTGTGCGATGGCATCGATTGTTAACTACTTGTAAAATAAAACATTTCCCCTAACCATTGTAATAAGAGCAATAAGTTTAGTGACTTTTGATATGGATTGCATGCCCAAAGTGGCCTTGTGGCAAAAATCTAGGGCTTAAGGGTTAAGTTATGGATTTAAACTCCAAGTTATGGTTTGGATTTATCCGAAACTATTGCGAGGGACTGAGTTCATCATCCTCACTTGACCATATCCAGCATAAATCTTGGACCCAAAATAGTAAATTTAGGTTTCAAGCTTTCGATCGCATGTTGTTGCCATTTAAGGTTCGAATCAAAGGATTGTATTTTGTTTGTCAGTTAGAAAATCTCGCAGACTGTTATCCTCAAAACTAATTTTTAGCTCTACACTTAATTGGAAACCCTAATCACTATTTTTCCTTTCGTTTTCCATGGATGTCATCTTCGAGCCTCAAAGAGGAAGACCCTTCTCAATCGAAGTGGGTTACTTCGACACAGTTCAAGAGATCAAAGAAAAGATCCAGAAATACCAAGGGATCCCCATGACGACACAAACTCTAATCTTCAACGGCCGAGTCCTTCAGGACGAGCGCAACGTCGAGCACTGCGAGATCCTACAAAACTCTCACGTCCAGCTCGTCGTGGTCGACGCCGCCTCGCCCCAAAACCTTCATAAGGCCGAAGAACCCTTGCCATCTCCGAGCACAAAACTCCAGCTCAACGTGAAGAGTGCTTCCTTGAAAGCACACGTCCCCGTCGAGATCGACGCGAATGACACGGTGGTGCGGTTGAAGGAGAAGATCCACGAGATTGAGGGCGTGCCTGCAGGCCACTTGGCGCTCCAGGCGAATGGCACGGAGCTGCAAGACCACCAGTCGGTCAGGGAGTGCGAGCTCTTGGACAATTCCGAGGTCGAGGTCTCCGTGAAACAATGCTCCCCGACTACATCGGCGGCGCCCGGCTCCTCCAAGAAGTTGAAGGTGATGGTGTTGCCAAAGTGCGGGACGAAGAGGATTGCGGTCGAGGTTAATGCGTCGGACAATGTTGGGGAGCTGAGGAAGGAGCTCCAGAAGCTGCAGAAGTCGGACCAGTTACATCTGCCACAAGAAGGCTATTTCTTCATATACAAGCAGAATGTAATGGATGAAGATAGGTCGTTTAGGTGGCACCATGTTGGCCAAGGTGACACCATTGAGATATTCAATGGAAGCGTTACGGGCGGATCATAGCTTCATTTTTATTCGCCCCATTTTTTACTTCTATTCTAGTGATCTTCTCCCAATCTTTTGGATGTACACTGAAAGTTGTGCTTAGTTTTTCCTATTTCGTGCACATCAAAATAGGCAATTTCCTGTTATCTAAGGTGGCTTTTGTATGGAGTAAAACCATTTCCAGCAAAATGCTTTCGCACTTTCCACCTGTTCAGATACCAGAAAATGAATAAGTCGACAGAAAACATTGCCGCCGAGCAAAATTGGCATGCTAAGACTTTGGAAAATGAATTCCCCTCCCATGACGGGAAATCGTTTTCTCCAAAGAGACACCATTGTGGTGTTGCCAATGCAACATTGATGCAGCTCTCTCTCTCTCTCTCTCTCTCTCTCTCTCTCTCTCTCCCGAAAATCAATCACTTTTATTGAAAATGAATTTCGATTAAAACTATCTCTTTCAACATAAAGTTTTTCATAAAATAAACACGCTCTAAATTTTACAAAAGCACTGTGGAAAATCACACACAAAGCCCAAACGAAAATTTTAAAAGATCCAAAACCTCAGCCACTATAATACACTGAGACACTGTCACCGTATTCGACCTCTAACAACCTCAAATCCAAGGTTTAAGACCTTTGATCTACCCCCCAAAAAAAAAAAAAAAAAAAACCTCTCTTCCCTCCCTGCTGGTCCGCGTGCGTACGCATGCACAAACCAAGTCAGTGAAAACAACGAAGTTTCGTAATGGTCCTCGTCCACAAAAGCAAAGGTTTCGCAGTTGTCTTCTACAAAAGCAAAGCCTAACTCTAAAATGACTTATCAATGAAAAGTATAGAAAACTTTGATTTACTCCCCTTTACCCTATCATATCTTCAGTAGAATGTGGGCCTTTTAAGGGCTTACATCCGAGCATCTGAGTGGGGAACAAGGGCAATGCTCGTCGATCTCTGGCGAAGAGGGTAGGCATGCCATGTTGCATGCTTAGGATTGCAATAACAAAGTGAGGGCTACCCCGGGGAAAATGTCGTTATTGCTCTCTTCCCTACCAAGTTCACTACACACCAAACCTATAGGGAGGATTTGCTTCAATCTAGCTTCAATTGTGTTTGGTTGGCGCATTTGCACATTTCACTCTTAGCTTCTACGGGTTACCCACTACCCACCCTCCCAAAAAGAGAAGGATGTATATGTTGGTTCACTTCTGTTCAATCTTGACAGTTAAAACACTAGTATTCTCTTCCCCACCAGCTATAAAATGTCCATGAATGGGATTGGTATCACACATGGCATTGCTTTTCTTTTAGGCTAGGTTATCCGGCTTTTTTATTCGAAAGTTAGGAGAAGAGTCGGGCGCACAGGTTGATGAAGTGGCTCCTAGCCTTGATCTTCGTAAGGTTGGACACTTTCCCCCTTTCTCTCGAAGTAGCGTTGCCGGTCTCTTTCCTCGGTCAATGCCTCCTATGGAATTCTTTTGTTATCCGTGTAATTGCTATCATCTTTATTCAACAAAGAAAAGAGGACCACCATTTTGGGTCCATACTTTGAAGGAAATTGAGGCTTATCGAGCTAAGACCGTCGGTGTGAGTTCTGTTTCAAGCACATCAACTTTTAGTTCCGGTTCTAGGGTAAAGCCTTTCCTTTGGGCCATTGGCCAAGTTAACGTTTTTATTGTCTCTTTGCGGTGCAAGTCATTTTGCCAATTTGGAAATGATAGAAGCATGAATTGCTTCTGCTGCTTCTGCAGTTCCATTGAAGGTGCATAGAGCAGCTTCATTACTAACAGGCCTTTCCTCAATCAGCATATTTTATACCCAAATCAGAAGGTTTTCGAAGATGAACTGAATCTTTTTGTGCAAGGTAGACAGAAAGCACAGGTAATGTGGATGCAATGCAAGGTCATCCCAGAAAATGGAGCTATGTCCTTTACCTTGAATTGAAAAGTGAGATTTAGAGGCTTTATTCTTTTTCCCTTTCACTAGAATGTGGAGGATTGAGATAACCGGAACCTCTCGCATTGCTTGCTCATTAAAGCTCGGCCCCCTTTTTTTCTCTACATCGCATATGCACCTTCTTACATTGGAGAATATTTATGTTCCTATCTGGTTGAGCGTTTATTCTATGAAAAGCAAAGGTCCTGGCTTTGAAGACCGACTCAGAAGAAAGGTGGGTGCAGTTTTACCATTGCGTAGCCAAAAATAGTTGGATGAAAATCCACCCTTCAATGGATAATCAAGACTTTGAACAAAGTGGTAAAACTAGGCAAAGCATTTTGAGTGATCAAGCAAGAAAGAGAAAGAACCCTGCGGAGTTCAAAAGTCCAGCGAAAAAGCTTGTCTCTGCAACACCAAAAGGAAGAAGAAAGCACAACCATCTCACCGCAAGAAAACAATCAATAACTCAAGCTTCCACGAAGAGAGAGCAATGTCAAAACATATGATGCACACCAAGTGTTCTAACACCCATGTAACAAACATCAGTGTGAACTAAATCAAATGAATTTGATTTTGTGAGTGGAGAAAAACTTTGAAATGCAAATATATGTTGCTTACTTGTTAGACAGTGAGTACATTACTCCAGATTTCTTTCTTTCAATGGTAGAATGTTCTTTCTAGCGAAAATTTCAAGCTCCTTCTCGCTTCTCACCAAGATGATTCATACGCCATAGTTCCACCGAGAAGTTCCCCATTGCATTTATCTCCTCCTTGATCAACTTAGCTTGCATGGTGTAGGAAGTGAAAAACTTGTTGCCCTTAGCCACCACCACTAAACCTTTGATCAATTTTCATTTGCCATCATAAAAAAGGAATTACAATAACCATCATCATCTAAGACACATGTAGAGATCAGAAGAAGATGAATGTCTAGATCATGTCTCACATATTTGGGAAGCATATTGCATCCAACATTGGTTTTCAAATGAACACCTCCCATGCTGACAATCTTAGAAACACCATTACTGTCCATTCTAACACAATCAAAATTACCATTATGATAAAATATAATAGCCACTTTGTGAGGTGACACGGAAACAAGGCTGCACAATTGATAACTCAACTAGAATCTTGACATATAAGGTTCACACAAGTATCATTATAGATGAACATAACATTGGCATCGAATGCAATTGCCGTTGTATCTTGCTTCTCTTCTTACTTTCTATTTCCATTTCTATCTTGGAATTTATCTCTAGTTGCAAACTTGCTTTTTCTGACCTCATGTCTTGTCTTGCCATAATTGTAGCACTTAAGGCTGCGCATGGTAACACTTATGTTTCTTAGAATTTTTGTTATTTTGTTCCCTGAAAAAAAAAAAAAAAAAAAAGAACAGAAATCCGTTTTGTAACGCCAAGTTGTTTTTTTGCTCCCGAATGATTTTGGAACAGAAATGAGAAGCAAAAAAGTTACTTCTTGTTTCCGGGAACAATTTCTAGAAATAAGTGAAATTTCTTTTTATTTTTCTTTTATTATTCTCTCTTGTTGCAACCACCACCAACCGCCACCGACCGGGCCATCGGCCAACGGCGTGGCGGCGATCGGCGGTGACGGTCGGCAGCCGACGGCGACGTGTGGCGATGGGCGGTGGTCGGCCGGCGGTGATGGCGATGGCGTTCAACGGTGATCCATGAGCAAGAATAAAAAACGAATAACTACAAAAAAGAAATTATTTTTTACCAAATGCATTTATATTCTTTTTCTATTTCTGGAGTAGAAATTTTATATAGTTACCAAACGCCTTCTTTTACTCAGAAATTGTTCCCTGAATAGAAATAGAAAAGAAGCATTTCTGGAAAAAAAAAAAAAAAACTCTTCCCCAGCCAATAAGCGTTACCATTCGCACCCTAACATTCCTCCTCAACCTAGTTATTGAATACCATGACCAGTGTATCCCAATTGTCGAGGATAGTACCAAGCAATAAACATACTCATTGCTCTTCTCCAAGATCAACTTTGAGATTTGTCAATTGATTTACAATATTTTGAATTCACTCACTCTAACATACCGTTTCGTTCTTTGTATCACAAGTTTACAAGTCTTTTAACAAAAAATGCTTTATTGTGTATTTTCATCTCATTGAGATTTTGTAATTTCTTTCACGATGTTTTAGCATTTGTTTTTTGTGTAACATGAGAAAAAAAAAAAAACACTATCATCAATCAATTGTCGAATAAAGATGATTGTTTTCTAAGTCATACGCTCCCAATCTTTATCTTCCTGGTCTCCTTTAGCCACATCACTATTAATAGGATCATATAAATTTTTACAGGTACAATATGTTTTCCATTTGAGACTTTTGAATAGAGTAATTTGAAACATTTAACTTAAACATGGTGGAACTAATTTCCTCCACTTGACACTAGCTCTAATACCACTTTGTTGAGGAGAAATGGCAACAATCTACTACTTAAACCTATCCAAGATCAATATCATCCCCCAAACTCAAGCAACTAATATCAAATTAACCCCAGTAACAACCATTCACAATATTCCAGCAAAATCAACCCCAAAGTAGTACATATAGTAATTAAAAAATTAAGCAATGCAGAAACAACACCCACGAATTTTACATTGAACTACCAATGCAGGAAAAGCCATAGGACCACTCAACACCCTGGAATAGCAAGACACAATAGTTCATCTCTAATCGCACAATTAGAGACTCTTCACATTAGCAAAATAGTAATATATTATCACCACAAAAGTAAAATAACTCAAAGAAATAAGAAAAACTCTAATCACTATTGAAAAAGTTCAGAGAATTTGAAGAAGGATTTGAATGAACAAAAATACATAATATTGGTCTTGATCTCACAAACTATACAATAAAATTTCAGCCAAATCTAACAAAGTTTCACCGTCGAATTTGGACTGCCTCTTCTCCTCTTCGAAGTTTCGCTCTCTGCCTCTCTTCTCTACTTCAGCGAACGCTCCTCTCTCTCCTCCCTCTCTCTTCTCAATCAAGAACTTTTTTTTGGTCAGTCCTACTCTATTCCTACTCTACACTCACGCTCAGACTGTTGCCCTACCTCTTGCAAAGCGTGGGAGTCGAAACCCACTTCTGAAACTTACTCGTCTCCACCCCATCTCCCTGTGAAGGTGGGGATTTGAACCCCTCATCTCCCCTTCCATGTTTGGAATGGTGGCCACTCGGGCGAATCCCAGTGGTTTCTCAATCAAGAACTTTGAGACCCCTCTTTTTATCTTTTTCTTTGGTCCTCATGAGGCAGACACGGCCCATCAAAACCGAATCCTTTTGTGCAAAAGTCAAATGGAAGGCACCGATTATGTGGATTCAATCCAAGCGTTGGTTATTCCGGCAAGTAAGGAAGCAATTTCTTATTTCATTCAATGAGGAAGCAATTGACAGTAATTAGACCTTACCAATTATACCATTAAAACTTAAAATCCCCTTCCAATGATGATTAAATTTCCATATTTAGTTGACAACTTACATTACAAAATAATTATTTATGGGCATTTTTGGTAAGGAAAATTTCAAATAAGGGCTTGAAGTGCCTTCATTTTCTGCCTTCATTTTCTCAAATAAGAGTCTAAGTGGATCTTGTTTTGAACAAGAGGATGAAATACCATCATTTTCTCAAATAAGAGCCAAAAGTGGATCTTATTTCAAATAAAGGCTTGGAGTAAATAATATATATTTCAAATAAGGGCATAGAGTGGCTAATATATATTTCAAATAAGGGCCTAACTTTTTGGCTTGTCAATGGCATTTTGACCATTTATCTTTTTTTGAATATTTTCCTTTTTTATTTTATCCTTTTTTTCTTTTTTCTTTTTTTCCATTTTCTAGTGTTGCCTTCTTCTTCGCGGTGGCCCACCGAACCGGCCATAAGTGATGACGGAAAGGGCCGAGCGAGAGTCGCCCTCACCTGATCTGGCGAGGGTTGGCCGCATCTAGGACCGACGAGGGCTTGGCAACCCTCACCAGCCACTAGTGAGGGATGAGCTCGCCTGGGTGAGGCGACCCTCACCCTGAGGGAGGCCGCACTCGCAACCATCGGCAAGGTGACCCTCGCCCTAGATGAGGCCACCCTCACCGACGGCAGCTAGCCCTTGTCGGGGAAAAAAGAAGAAGAAAGAAAAGCGAAAAAAAGGAAAGTGAAGAAAAGAATAAAAAATAATTTAAGATTAAAATTGTAATTGGACGAAAACATCATTGAGCAGTTGGAATATTTAGTTGACCGGCAATTGACAAGTTCGAGCCCTTATTTAAGACAATTATGGTCATTTTTAGCTCTTATTTTAAAAAATATGATCATTTTAGAACATTATTTGACTTAAAATCCACTTTGGATTCTTATTTAAAAGAATAATGGCAATTCAAGTTCTTATTTGGAATTTTTCCTTTTTAGTACTTTAATTTCAATGCTTAAACTTTGATCACTCTTTTTTAACTTGGCCAAGCTAAACCCTGAAGTTCTTTTTCCAATTTTAGTCTAATTCGCCGCCGAGTCGAATCATTTGTCTATTTCGGCATATGCGTTAGTCTCTACTTTTGGCCAACAGAGCCCACATATGATAGTAGCATTAAAAAGAATAAATCATAAAAGCACGTTATTTGTCACCCGAAATTGGTGAAGACCAGTTCAACGAGCGTAGAGTTCTAGAATTCTGCCTAACGTTCTTATTTTCTGAACATACTAATAATGATCTGGCTCAGCGCCACCTTCCGTCGCATAAACACCTCATTAAGAAAATATTTTCACGTTCCTGTTTGGTCCGGAGCTTTTATTAAATGAAAAACAAAGGTCGTGGCTTCAAAGGGTGTTAGTTTTCCATGGCTAAAAAGGCTGTCAGGTTGCAGCAAGTTCACCATTACCAAGGCGGTCATCAAAGACATTGAACAGCTGGTAATGGTACGCAAGACATCCAAGCGATCGAGCAAGAAGAGAAAAAAGAACCCTGTGGAGTTCAAATGCCCCAGCCAAAAAAAGAAGACAGCACCACCATCACAACTCAAAGCATCCAAGAAGAGAGACGACTGCACAGTTGATAGCATAAACTATTTTATTCCACTGAAGCTAGGATTTATTCACAAGCCCCGCACCATGTTGACATATAAACAAATAGACCCAGAGAAGAGGACACTCAAGAGAATTGCTCCCGTAACCCTCGTCACTTTTTCCACCAGATCATAAGCCTATTAAACAGGCAGAACATCCAAACCACTTAGCAAGAAAATAGCTATAGAATAACGACAACAAAGACCCACTAACAGACCCACTAACTAGAACACGTGCCGAAACAAACTCCCAAGCCACTTCCTATTGACCAGGACTCCACTATGACATTATCAAGCACATGTAAAAGCTGAGACTTGACTACTTCAGCACACCGTCGAAGCGGATTTCACACGAAACACTTCGAGAGAGATTCTTTCATAACAATCATGGTTCCTAGAACCACACCAAATTTCAAGCTGACACAACCACTTAGAATTTTCACGGCGGACGCGGAGCACGAGATGAAGGATCGTCTCGTCCTGGATGTTGTTTTTGACCAGGGCCCCGCCGCCCCCCAGCTGCTTGGCGGCGAGGAACAGCCTGTGCTGGTCTGGAAGTTTCCCTCATTGTCCTGGATGTTGGCCCTGACGTTGTCAATGTTGTCGGAGGTCTCGACCTCTGGGGTGATGGATTTGGCTGCAAGGGTCTCAACGAAGATCTGGGCCTGACCTGAAGGTGGAGGTTGGACTCCTTCTGGATGTTGTAGTGGGCGATCGTGCGGCCGTCCTCGAGCTGTTTGCCAGCAAAGTTCAGACGCTGCTGCTCCGGCGCTATCTCCTCCTTGTACTGGATCTTAGCCTTGACGTTGCTTATGGTATCGGAGCTCTCGACCTCGAGAGTGATGGTCTTGCCGCTACAAATCTTGGAAATCTTGACAAAGATCTGCATCTGCAAAGGCCCAAAAAAATACATGAAATTGAGCCTTCCTTTCAACCATGGTAACCGCGAGACATCAAGAAACCGCGAAGAGCAACAAACTCGAACTCGGATTCAAAACTCGATTCACAGATCGAGAAGCCTACCTGGAGAGAATTTGCCAGGGGCTTGGCTGAAAATCGATCGAGAGCGAGAGAGAAAGAGGGAGATAATATAGAGATCACGATAATGGTGGAGAAAAAGGTGAGGGGGAAGGGATTTCTCTATGGGAGAGGAGGAGGGGCAGCTTGACTTCGCCACGGCATTTTTCTCATTAATCTTTCCGACCTTGGTTCCATCATCCACGTCCACAACTTTCTTTTTTCGTCCCTTTCTTCTCTGACGGGTCTCACTTCGCTTCCTCCTCCTCCTTATCTTTCTCCGGTTCTCTCCGGTTAAAATGACACAAATAATGCGAGATTTATCCAATGTGATTTATAAATTTCAATTTGTTCAATGTGATTCATAAACTTTATAACTCAACATTTCATTTCGTCTATAAAATTTATTCAATGTGATCCCTAAGCTTTTGTAACAAGTTTAAACTAGTCCTTAATCATGTGAAAATATTCAATAAGATTTTTAAACTTAAATTAATGAGAGGCCAATATTGAACATTTTTAATCCTGCCTAAGATTAATATCATCCCAAAACTCAACTAACTAATATCAAATTAAACCCCCACAGCAAAATGGTCGTAATATTCCTATAATATCAGTCCCAAACCAATACATACAGTGTTGAAAAAGAAATGAAGCATGGTAGATACAGCACCTACAAACTTTACGCTGAAAACCCAAGGTAAAAAAATCACGAGACCTTTCAAAACTTCCACTAATCTTTAAGAATAACATAGTACATAATAATTCATACAGATAAAAGCTCTTCACCTTAGCAAAACAGTAATATATCATCGTCACAAAAGTGGATAAATATCGAAGCAAGAATAACTCTAATTATTACTGAAGAAGCTAAAAGACAATTAGAAGAATGATTTCAATAAACAAAACCGATCAACTTGATAATCTTGATCTCACGAACTAGATAATAAAACCTCCTCTAATTTTGACAAAGTTTCTATGGATAGCCTCTTCTAGAACTGGCAATATGGGTCAAAAACCCATATTATGACCCATTTTTAGTTAAATGAGTCAGAAATTGGTCAAATAAAGATTGAATATGGGTCAAAAATGGGTCAGTAAATGTAAAACACAAAAAAAAAAAAAAAAAAAGTCTAAATGAGTTATAAGGAAGCCCATTATAAAGTTTAAACTTTTGGCTTTTTTAAAATTATAAAAATGTTTTTAATAAAAAATTGAAATTATAATTAATTTTCATATTTCATTTTTTCTTTTTTCTTTTTCTTTTTTTTTCTTTTTCTTCATTAGTTACCGACAGCCGGCCGGGTAGGGTGACGATCGGCTGGCCGCTAGCCGGCAATAGGCCTCGCCGGATCGGCAAGGCTAAGGCCCGCCCGACGTCGGCGAGGTCGAGCCTCGCCTTACGCCGGCGAGCTCGAGCCTCGCCGGATCTAGCGAGGCTCGGCCTCGCCGACGACCGGCGAGGCTCGAGCTCGTCGGCGTCGGGCGGGGCCTCGGCCTCGCCGATCCGGCGAGATTGAGCCTTGCCCAACACCGACGAGCTCGAGCCTCGTCGGATCCGTGAGGCTCGGCCTCGCCGACGACCGGCGAGGCTCAAGCTCGTCGACGTCGGGCGGGGCCTCGGCCTCGCCCGATTAGCGAGATCGAGCCTCGCCCGACACCGCAAGCTCGAGCCTCGCCGGATCTAGGGAGGCTCGGCCTTGCCGACAACGACCGGCGAGGCCCGAGCCTTGCCCCCGGATCCGGCGAGGCTCGAGCACGCCAGGCGTCGAGCGAGGCCTTGGCCTCACCGATCCGGCAAGATCGTGCCTCACCCGACACCCGGCGAGCTCGGCCTCACGGACGATTGGTGAGGCCGAGCCTCGTCGGATCCGGCGAGGCTCGAGCTTTCTGGTGTCGGGCGGAGCCTCCGCCTCACCAGATCGGCGAGATCGAGCCCCGCCCGATGCCGGCGAGCTCGATCTCGCCTATGGCCGGTCGCCAGCCGTCGTCATGACTGGCGGCGGCCAAAAGGAGAAGAAAAATAAAATAAAATAGTAAAAATTATATTTTAAAAAATAAAAATATGTATTTTTAAAATAAAATAATTAAAAATCATATTTTTAAGATTATATTTAGAAATTTAAAAATTCAATTTTTTAAAATATTTTAAAAAGAATTATAAAAATTTGACATTAAATTTGTATTACATAAAAATTGCTAAAAATTTTGTATTATATAAAAATATTTTAAAAATAAATAGATTTTAGTAATACAAGTCGGGTTGAGTATGAGTCAGATACAGGTTGGGTCGGATATGGGTCACTAAATTTACACTACAAAAATATGGATTAAAACGGGTTAAATGGGTCGATCCATTTTCGACTCGACCCATACCCGACCCAATCCACTCATTTGCCACCTTCTCATCTTCGAGGCTATGCTCTCTACCTCTTTTCTCCTCAGCGAACGCTCCTCTCTCTCTCTCTCTCTCTCTCTCTCTCTCAATCAAGAACTTTCAGCCCTTTCTTTTTATTTTTATATTTTTCTTTGGCCGCATGGGGCAGACACGGCCCATCAGAACTGAATCCTTTTATGCAAGGTAGATGGTAAGCACCGGTGAAGTGAATTCAATCCAAGGCGTTGGTTAATTCGGCAAGTAAGGAAGCAATTTCTTATTTCATTCATTAAGGAAGCAATTAAGAGTAATTAGACCATAATAATTATACCGTCAAAAACTATAAATCCTTTCCAATGATTATTAAAATTCCATATTAGTTGACAATTAAGATTACAGAGTAATTATTTAATGGCATTTTTAGTACTTTAATTTCAAGGGTTAATACCATGAAAAAACTTAAACTGATATATTTATGACAAATTTACCATAAATTAAGATTTATCTCTCTTCGCAAACTTGCATTTTCTAGCATCATGTCTCATTTTGCCACAAATTGTAGCAACTCATATTCCTCCTCGATCTAGTTGTTTAATACAATGACCAATGTATCTCATCTATCTAGGAAAGGACCAAGCAATAAACATACTTGTAACTCGTCTCCAATATCAATTTCCAGATTTGTCAATTGATTCACGACATTTTGAACTTCACTTAAGTGCTCCAACATACTCCTCGCTTCCTTATATCATAAGTATACAAGTTTAAAAAAAAAAAAAAAAAACTAAAAATGCTTTATTTTGTGTTCTCCTCTCATAAAGATTTTTGCATTTGTTTTTTGAGCAACATGGAAAAAAAGAATTATCCTAGTCCATTGTCAAATAAAGCCAACCATTTTCCGATTCTTACGCTCTCATTCTTTATATTTCTTGTCTCCTTTAGCCCCATCACCATCGATTGGATCATACAAATCTTTACATTATGGTATAATATCTTCCATGTGAGATATTTGAATAGAGAAATTCAACACATTTGACTAAACACATGGTGCCACTGGTTTCCTCCTCTTGACGCCTTGGGATTATTGATGAAATTATCTCGAGATTGAACATTTGATTGATGCTGCTCTAGCAGAATCCAAAAAAAGGACAATCTAGACTGTGTTAGCTAGGTTCACTCCTATGTGGAGGAGACCCAATGAGTTGCAAGCCCAAAAAGGGTTTGAGCCCATATAATAAGTTATATGAGGAAACATGGTTTCTCACTATCTATATAAAGTGATAATCGCAAAAGGAAATAGTAACAAGAGAAAAAGAGAAAGTAGAAAATCTGGGGGTTGAAGTAATATCTTATTTACATCAAGCTGGCGTCGGAGGTCGATTCGTGGTCCGATTGAGCTGAAATTTTGTCAGCATGTTCATGGCGCAATCTTCTCGAATCTGAACGGTTTGATTTTCGTTTGAAGCTGCCTACATCAGGTTTTTCGTGGATTGATCAAAACCTGCATTTTTGGTCAGATTTATCCTTGATCTCTTGTGAAGTTTATGTGTATTGCCAAGAATTATGTTCTTGAGGTCTTTGCTGCTATGTACCTCTAGTATTTGCTAGAGAAGAACAATTTTATTGATAGTGAAGAATTTTGGGTGGACTTCGGTCCCGTGGTTTTTTATCTCCTCACATAGAAGGTTTTCCACGTAAAAAAATCGTCTTGTGTTCGCGTGCTTGGTATTTATTTTATTCTACTATATCGATTCCTACTAGGTTTACACAAGATGGGAGATTATTTTATTCCACTGCGTTGATTCGATATTGTTCGAATTGTTATCGTTCTCCCATTAGAGTGGTATCAGAGCATCAAGTTATTGCTTGATTTTTCTGCCTTGTGTTAAACATGGAAACGAATACGAGTAGAATGGTTACACTGAATGGTTCGAATTATCATATTTGGAAAGGGAAGATTGAAGACCTTTTATATGTGAAAGATTTTTATTTGCCCGTATTTGCCGAGGAGAAACCAAAGAATAAAACTGATGCTGAATGGTCTATATTTCATCATCAAGTGTGTGGTTATATTAGGCAGTGGGTGGATGATAATGTTTTGAACCATATTATTGAGGAAACACATGCACGCAGTTTATGGGATAAGCTCGAACAGTTATATGCTCGAAAGACTGGGAATAATAAGTTATTTTTGATAAAACAGATTATGGCTCTGAGATATCAAGATAGTACTCGTTTGACTGATCATTTAAATTCTTTTCAAGGAATTATAAATCAGTTAGCTGCGATGGGAATCAAGTTTGATGATGAGATACAAGCACTATGGCTGCTTGGTACCTTGCCGGACTCATGGGAGACGTTCCGAACATCTTTGTCTAACTCTGCCCCGGATGATACGATTACCATGGATTTGGCCAAGAGTAGTATTTTGAATGAAGAGATGAGAAGGAAGACACAAGGATCATCCTCTTCACATTCGATGCCTTGGTTGTTGAGAAAAGGGGTAGAAGTGAGTCTCGAGGTCCGAGAAATAGAGGTAAAAGTCGAGATAAAAGCAGAGGTAAGTATAATAAATTTGCTAATGTTGAGTGCCATTATTGTCATCGAAGGGACATATTCGAGATTTTGTCGCCGCTTAAAAAGAGAGAAACAAAAGGAGAAAGGTAAAGAGAAGAAAAGTGATAGTGACAGTGATGACAATCGTGTTGCTGCACTTAAAGAAGACTTTCTCATTAAGTTGGGTAATTGATAGTAGTGCATCCGTTCATGCTACGTCTCGTAAGGATTTCTTTACATCATACAGGTCAGGTGATTTCGAATCTGTGAAGATGGGAAACAATGGGCTAGCTCAAGCTGTAGGCATCGGTGATGTGTGCCTAGAAACCAGCAATGGCACAAGGTTAGTATTGAATAATGTTAAACATATACCTGATATTCGCTTGAATTTGATTTCTACAGGCAAGTTAGATGATAAGGGGTATTGCAGCACCTTTAGTAATGGTCGATGGAAACTCACCAAAGGTTCTCTTGTTGTGGCTAGAGGTGAAAAATATTCTTCGTTGTACATTATGCAAGCAAAGTTGTCCACGAGACAAAATTAATGCGGTAGACAGCGAAGATGCAACGAGTTGTGGCATAAGAGGCTCGAGTCACATCGGTGAGAAGGGTTTGTCAATATTGGCCAAGAAGAAACTCCTTTCGGGATTGAAAAGTTCAGCGCTAAAGAAGTGTGCTCATTGTTTAGCGGGAAAACAAAACGAGTTGCATTTAAAAGCTCCCCTCCTTCAAGAAAGTCGGGTATATTGGATTTAGTGCATTCGATGTTTACGGTCCTATGAAAACAAAATCACTTGGTGGATCTCTTTATTTTGTTACCTTCATAGATGATTTTTCAAGGAAAATTTGGATTCATACCTTGAAAACTAAAGATCAAGTGTTAGATGCTTTGAGGCAATTTCGGGCTTCGGTTGAAAGACAAGACGGAAAGAAATTGAAATACATCCGAACCGATAATGGGGAGAGTATATTGGACCTTTTGATGAATATTGCAGACAACAAGGTATTCGACATCAAAAGACACCTCCCAAGACGCCTCAGTTAAATGGCTTAGCTGAGAGAACAAATAGAACACTGGTTGAAAGGGTAAGATGCTTGCTTTCACAATCAAAGTTACCTGGATCCTTTTGGGGTGAGGCTTTAAGTACAGTTGTGCATGTATTAAATCTTATTCCATGCGTTCCTTTAGAATTTGATGTTCCTAACAGAGTTTGGACAGGCAAAGATGTTTCTTATGATTATTTGCGTGTCTTTGGGTGCAAAGCATTTATGCATATTCCCAAAGATGAGAGGTCTAAACTTGATGCGAAAACACGACAGTGCATATTCATTGGTTATGGACAAGATATGCTTGGCTACAAATTTTATGATCCGACTGAAAAGAAAATTGTAAGAAGTAGAGGTTATGTTTATGGAAGATCAAACAATAGAGGATATTGAGAAAACAGAGATGACTTCAGCACCACAGGTTAGTGATAATTTGGTTGATTTGGATCCGGTTCCTCTTACAAATATTCCTACACAGGTTGATGAAGAGCAGCAGGAAGTCAATGTTCCAAATAACGCACATGTTCCTGAACATGTTGAAACGGATAACAATATTCCCGAATCGAGGCTCAATTAGATGTTCCACTTTGGATGTTCCGGTCCGAGATCCGTTAGAGACCGACGACCTTCCACCAGGTATTCTCAAGATGAGTATGTATTATTGACGATGCGGGTGAACCGAGTGCTATGCGAAGCAATAGAAGATGAGTACAAAAGCAACTGGTTTGATGCTATGCGAGATGAGATGCGGTCACTTTATGATAATCATACTTTTGAGTTGGTGAAGTTACCTAAAGGTAAAAGAGCTTTGAAGAACAAGTGGGTATATAGGTTGAAGCAAGATGAACATTCTTCACAACCACAATACAAAGCTAGATTGGTTGTTAAGGGATTCGATTAGAGAAAGGGTATTGATTTTGATGATATATTTTCTCCGGTAGTGAAAATGTCTTCTATCCGTGTGGTACTAGGTTTGGCAACTTCCCTAGATTTGGAGATTGAGCAAATGGATGTCAAAACAGCCTTCCTACATGGTGACTTGGAGGAAGAGATATACATGGAACAACCTGAGGGTTTTAAAGTGAAAGGGAAAGAGGATCATGTATGCAAATTGAAGAAAAGTCTCTATGGCCTAAAACAAGCACCAAGACAGTGGTATAAAAAGTTTGCGTCAATTATGACAGAACAAGGCTATAAGAAGACTTCCTCGGATAATTGTGTGATCGTCCAAAAATTTTTTGATGATGACTTTATTATTCTCTTGCTTTATGTTGATGATATGTTGATTATTGGCAGGAATGCTTCAAGAATTAAGTTATTGAAGAAACAGTTGAGCAAGTCTTTTGCCATGAAAGACTTGGGCTCGGCGAAGCAGATTCTTGGCATTAGAATTACCCGAGACGAGATGCTAAGAAGTTGTTTTTGTCGCAAGAGAAATATATCGAGAAGATCCTTCAGAAATTTTACATGGACAAGGCTAAAGTGGTTAGTACTCCTTTTGCTGCCCACTTTAAGTTAAATATGAAGCAAAGCCCTACGACTGATAAAGAGAAGAAAGATATGGAAAGTGTTCCATATGCCTCAACTGTAGGAAGCTTAATGTATACGATGGTATGTACACGCCCAGACTTGGCATACGCAGTTGGCGTTGTTAGTCGCTATTTGTCAAATCCAGGCAGAGAGCACTGGAATGCAGTGAAGTGGATTATGAGGTATCTTCGGGGAACTTCAAATTTGAAACTCAGTTTTGGGACCGGGAAACTTGAATTAGTTGGATACACAGATTTTGACTTGGCAGGAGATATTGATACTCGTAAATCTACTTCTGGTTATTTGATTTCTTTTGCGGGTGGAGCTGTGTCTTGGAAGTCAAGATTGCAGAAGTGTGTTGCACTTTCTACAACCGAAGCTGAATTTATTATAGCGACTGAAGTTAGTAAAGAGATGCTATGGATGAAAAAGTTCTTAGAAGAACTTGGGTTCAAGCAAAAGAGGTATGTGCTATTTTGTGATAATCAAAGCGCAATTCATCTTGGTAAGAATTCATCTTTTCATTCTAGATCGAAACATATTGATGTTAGATATCATTGGATAAGGGATGTTCTAGATGAAAAGTTGTTGGAATTTGAGAAAATCCATACATATCATAATGGCTCTGATATGATGACGAAGACTCTACCAAGAGAGAAGCTTGAACATTGCCGATTGATAGTAGGGATGGTGAATCCCTCCACATTGTCGTGAGGGGAGATTTGTTAGCCGGGTTCACTCTTTATGTGGAGGAGACCCAATGAGTTCAAGCCCAAAAGGGTTTGAGCCCATATAATAAGTTATATGAGGAAACATGGTTTCTCACTATCTATATAAAGTGATAGTTGCAAAAGGAAATAGTAACAAGAGAAAAAGAGAAAGTAGAAAATCTGGAGGTTGAGGCAATATCTGATTTACATCAAGCTGGCGTCGGAGGTCGATTCGTGGTTCGATTGAGCTGAAATTTTGTCAGCATGTTCATGGCGCAATCTTCTCAAATCTGAACGGTTTGATTTTCGTTTGAAGCTGCCTACATCAAGTTTTTCGTGGATTGATCAAAACCTGCGTTTTTGATCAGATTTATCCTTGATCTCTTGTGAAGTTTATGTGTATTGCCAAGAATTATGTTCTTGAGGTTTTTGCTGCTATGTACCTCTAGTATTTGCTAGAGAAGAACAATTTTATTGATAATGAAGAATTTTGGGTGGACTCCGGTCCCGTGGTTTTTTATCTCCTCACATCGAGAAGGTTTTCCACGTAAAAAAATCGTTTTGTGTTCGCGTGCTTGGTATTTATTTTATTCTACTATATCGATTCCTACTAGGTTTACACAAGAGGGGAAATTATTTTATTCCGTTGCGTTGATTCGATATTGTTCGAATTGTTATCGTTCTCCCATCAGACTGCCCTTCCACAATCAGTATCATCCCAAAAACTCAAGCAACTAATTACATTTTAGTAATAACAAACCAATCCAATACATGTGCTACTGAAAAAAATTAAAGCAAGGCCAAAGTGACACCCAAAAATATTATGTTGAAAACTTGATCCGGGAAAATCATAAGACCACTCAAAATTATCACCGGGGATAGTAAGATTCACAATAATTGATCTCTAGTCACACAACTGGAGACTCTTCACATTAGCTAAACAATAATACATCAATATCACAAAGGTGGATTAAAATAAAGAAAAAAAGTTTCTAATCACCGTCAAAAAAGTCGAGAGACAATTTGAAAAGGGAGTTTCAACAAACAAAACCAACTTGTTAATCATGATTTCACGAAATATATAATAAAATTTCGACCAATTCTCATAAATTTTCACCGTCAAATTTGGACTGCCTCTATTCATCTTCGAAGTTGCGCTCTCTGCCTTTTCTCGACGCGCCTCTCTCTCTCTCTCTCTCTCTCTCTCTCTCTCTCTCAATCAATCAAGAAAAATTTCAGTCCTCCCTCTCTTTCCAGTGAAGAACGTTTAAGCCCTCTCTGTCCTTTGATCTTTTTCTTTGGCCCCATGAGGAGGACTCGACCCATCATCAGACCTGAATCCTTTTGGGCAAGGTTAGATGGAAAGCACCGGTGATGTGGATTCAATCCAAGCGTTTTTATTTTTTTTCTTGGTCAAAATCCAAGCATTGGTTAATGCGGCAAATAAGGAAGCAATTTCTTAATTCATTCAATAGGGAAGCAACTAATCCTAGTAACCATTCTCCTCATATAGAAAGGAAAGGTAGGAAAATCTCTACCTTCTTATCAAGGGTTGAGATATGAACAATTTAATTTTTGGTGAATTTCGACTCAGTCTCTATATCAAAAGTTTGAAAGTGAGAATTTAAGTAGGAGTAAAATAAGATCAACTAAAATAAATAAGGATGCAATTAATCGTAATTAGACCTTACCAATCATAGCATTAAAAACTTAATCGTTTTTCAATGATGGTTAAAGTCCCATATTTAGTTTATTAGTTTATATTACGAAACAACTATTTATCGGCATTTTTAGTAATTAATTTCAATGCTTAAACTTTCATCCCTATTTTTTTATTTTGGCCAGGCTAAGCCCTAAGGTTCTTTTTCCAATTTCAGTCTATTTCGTAACTGGTCTCTAATTTGGCCAGCAAAACCAAAATATAATGGGGCCATTTAAAAGAAACAATAATTTAAATATTAAAAAAAGCACGTATCTTGTCCCCCGAAATTAGTGAAGACCAGTTCAACGAACATTGTTCTAGGATCCTACCCAACCTCTTCTTTTTTTTTTTTTTTTTTTTTTTCTTTTTTTGCCTCAAAGAAAAACAATAATTTCTTTTAATGGGGGCACGTTATGTAAACAATAATTTAAATATTAAAAAAAATCGTATTTTGTCACCCGAAATTAGTGAAGACAAGTTCAACGGGCATAGAGTTCTAGGTTTCTGCCTTACCTACTTTTATTTTTTTTTCCTGAAAATTCCAATTATATTTCTTATGGTTACAAATCTTTCATAGCCAAAAACCAATCATCTTCCCAGCACCTTCTCCCATCGCATACACGCCTCTCGTTACGTTCAAGAACATAATTTTTATGTTTCTTCCTTGACCGAAAGCTGTCGGATTGCAGCAAAATTCACCATTTCCATGGGGTAGGCCAAAACTAAAACAATGAACAGCCGGTAATAATGCAAGCAAAGACATCCAAGTGATCAAAGCAAGAAGTGAGAAAGAAAAGAGGAAGAACAGAGCACCAGCATATCAACTCAAAGCATCCAAGAACATCGAGTAGTGCAGAGTATAGGATAAAAAACTTCTTTATTCAATTGAAACTTCTAAGGATTGATTCACAAGCCCCAGACGATCGGGAACCCATCGGCTCCGATTTCACATACACTTTCAAAGAGAACGATTCATGACAAGCACCGTCCAGAAAAGACACCAAATTTCCAGCAGACCCGACCCCACTTCTTAGAATCCACCGCGGAGACGGAGAACGAGGTGAAGGGTCGACTCCTTCTGGATGTTGTAGTCCGCCAGGGTGCGGCCATCCTCCAGCTGCTTGCCGGCGAAGATGAGCCTCTGCTGGTCCGGGGGGATGCCCTCCTTGTCCTGGATCTTGGCCTTCACGTTGTCGATGGTGTCGGAGCTCTCCACCTCCAGGGTGATGGTCTTGCCGGTGAGGGTCTTGACGAAGATCTGCATGCCTCCCCTGAGCCTCAGCACGAGGTGGAGGGTGGACTCCTTCTGGATATTGTAGTCAGCCAAGGTACGGCCGTCCTCGAGCTGCTTTCCGGCGAAGATCAGCCTCTGCTGGTCTGGTGGGATGCCCTCCTTGTCCTGGATCTTGGCCTTGACGTTGTCAATGGTGTCGGAGCTCTCGACCTCGAGGGTAATGGTCTTGCCGGTCAGGGTCTTGACAAAGATCTGCATACCTCCACGGAGACGCAGGACAAGGTGGAGGGTGGACTCCTTCTGGATGTTGTAATCGGCAAGGGTGCGGCCGTCCTCGAGCTGCTTTCCAGCGAAGATCAGCCTCTGCTGGTCCGGGGGAATTCCTTCCTTGTCCTGGATCTTGGCCTTGACGTTGTCGATGGTGTCGGAGCTCTCAACCTCGAGGGTAATGGTCTTGCCGGTCAGGGTCTTGACAAAGATCTGCATACCTCCACGGAGACGCAGGACAAGGTGGAGGGTGGACTCCTTCTGGATGTTGTAGTCGGCGAGGGTGCGGCCGTCCTCGAGCTGCTTTCCAGCGAAGATCAGCCTCTGCTGGTCCGGGGGAATTCCTTCCTTGTCCTGGATCTTGGCCTTGACGTTGTCGATGGTGTCGGAGCTCTCGACCTCGAGGGTGATGGTCTTGCCGGTGAGGGTCTTGACAAAGATCTGCATACCACCACGCAGACGGAGGACGAGGTGGAGGGTGGACTCCTTCTGGATGTTGTAGTCAGCAAGGGTGCGGCCATCCTCAAGCTGCTTTCCGGCGAAGATCAGCCTCTGCTGGTCCGGGGGAATTCCTTCCTTGTCCTGGATCTTGGCCTTGACGTTGTCGATGGTGTCGGAGCTCTCGACCTCCAAGGTGATGGTCTTGCCGGTGAGGGTCTTGACGAAGATCTGCATGCCTCCCCTGAGCCTCAGCACCAGATGGAGGGTGGACTCCTTCTGGATGTTGTAGTCGGCCAAGGTACGGCCGTCCTCGAGCTGCTTGCCGGCGAAGATCAGCCTCTGCTGGTCCGGGGGGATCCCTTCCTTGTCCTGGATCTTGGCCTTGACGTTGTCGATGGTGTCAGAGCTCTCCACCTCGAGGGTGATGGTCTTGCCGGTGAGGGTCTTGACGAAGATCTGCATCTGTAGAGCACCAAAAAAAAGATCACAAATTTAAGCCTTCCCCTTCAACCATCGCAACCCAGAAATCAAGAAAACGCCAAGAACACGAAACCCCAGAGAACCCAAGATTCAAGATCAAAACGGATACGGAAAAAGAAGGAAACCCAATTCGCAGATCGCGAAGGACGGAGAGAAAGGAGATCAGGAAGCCCTTACCTTGAAAGAATTTGCAAGGGGCTTGGCTGAGAATCAATCGAGAAGAAAGGACAGAGAGAGAGAGATAATGATGAAGAAGAACGAGAGGGCAGGGCCTTTCTTTATAGCAGAGGAGGAGGTTGATTTGGTCACGGCAAGGAAAAGTAACCCCAATGGGATTCCGACACGTGGCGGTCACGACGTGGCTTGCACCAGTCCAATACGGCAGCTCTCGGTGCTATCTGGCTAGGGAAAGCGACAAAAGAAAGGTAAAGATAGGCAACTACATCAATATAATTTCGGCAAAATATTAAATTGATTACTTAATTTCCGAGATTCCCAAGCTGAGGTAGGGCAACTAGATCCAATTAATTTCGGCAAAAAATTAAAGTGCTTACCTAATTTAATTGATATTTCCAAGATTCCCAGGTTGAGGTGGGGCAAGTGAACCAATTAATTTCGGGTAAAAAATTAAATTAGTTACTTAGTTTTATTGATAGTCCCAAGGTCCCCACGTAAAAGGGCAACTAAAATCAATTAATTTCGGGCAAAAAATTAAATTGATTACTTAATTCTTATTGATATTTCCAAGATTGCCAAGTTGAGGTAGGGCCACCGCCTACCGAGGTCACGAACGGTGGATAGGCTTCCACCGTTTCCAGATTTTTTTGAGCGGCAAATTTCGCTTGGCCAGGAAATTTTAGTCGGTAAATAGAAAAACCCAAGAGAAAGAAAATAGGAAATTTGAATAATAAAATCATCTTAAAATTATATCTTTATCATGGATTTTAGGGAAAGAAATTTTTCGGTTCATCGAATCTGGCTCGCTTATCGATTGAGTTGTAAAGATGTATTAATAATATTATTTGAAAAACTTATAATAGGGTAGCACGATGTATAAATAACAAATCTAGAAAATAAGAAAGTTTATTAAAGATTTATATAAATGATGAATTTTAGGGTAATTTTTTCTTTTTTGGCTGTGGATGTATTTTAGGTTGGTTCTATAGATTATAACGTTCATTTATTTGGTTGGTAATGATTTATCATTTAGAGTTTGATTTTGGATACGAACAACCAAATTATCTTTTACACAAAAAAAAAAAGATGCTCAACGGTTCAATCAATTGATTTATGAATGATTTCGCAACATAAGACATCTTATTTTGGTGTGTAGCTTTCAAGAAAAATTCACACTATAAATAAAATAAATTACAAATGAACTGAGTAACGATATCATCCCAAAAATTTATTACGGACTTCGAATTTAAAATTAATTTTAACCTAGCCAAGTTTCTTAAACAATTCAAAATAAATATGATCAATTTTCATAAACACAATAATCTCCTAGAGTAATCCTAATATATTTGGAAATTCATATGACTAATTTCATATATGCTCTCGCTAACATTTTCAATGATTTGCTTCTTAAGTTAATTCAAACATCATTATCTCACCAGATGGCCTTTGCCGGCTATCCAATTTAGATGATTACGAGGATAACAATGTTTTAAAGTCTTGGTTTTGTCGATATCTATATTGGCCAGGCGACGTCCTCGAAGGGTCCGTTTTTTATTTACTTATTTATTTATTTATTTTTAATTTAAGAGAATTGGCCAGTATTGGGAGACCCACCTTGCAATGAATAGTTTCTTGACTCTTTGCGCAAGTGGACTTTGGATTATTCCCCCATTTTCTTATTTATTCTTTTAGCCTTTTTTTTCTTATTTATTTTTGGATTAATACCCCGAAAACCCCAAACCTAGACAGATGTGATAAATTTACCCAAAACTATTTTTTTTTGACCATAAAAACCCCAAACTAAGACACCTATAACAAATTTACCCCGACGACCATAAAAAACCCTAAACTTGTATATTTATAACAAATTTACCCCAAATTAATTTATTTGACCATAAAAACCCCAAACTAGCCAATTCGTAACAATTATACCTTCCGCTAAATTAAATTAATACCACAAAAAATCACAAAAATTGTAAATTGTGACAAACATAGTGTAAAATCCCAAATTGGTTTACCGGTTAACTGTCACGTGTCATTTAACTTAATTAAAATTTAATAAAAATAGCAGAGGGTAAATTTGTCACAAGTGTATCAGTTTGGGGTAAATTTGTCAAATATTTACTAATTTAGGGTTTTTGGTGGTCAAAAAAATAGTTCGGGATAAATATGTCACAAGTGTACTAATTTGGGGTTTTTCAGTGTATTAACCCTTTATTTTTTCGCTTTTTTGTATATTTATTTATTTATTTATTTATTTATTTTGCTAGAATTAGTGATTTTGATGATTCTACCTGGTTTGGTTTTATCTGCTCTGCTCATAATCTTTTAAAAGTGCCTTTATTTTCTTTTTCCTCCCAATTTTTTGTATTTGATTCTTATCTGATTTGTCATTTTCATCGTAACGGGATATCACAAACGTACAAAATACCTCTTATCATGTGGGCCAAGCAACGATGCAAAAGAAAAAGTAAAGGTTAAAAAAGAAAAATAATTTATGTGCAATTCGTCTTGGAGGACAGAAAGGTAGAAAGGATGAAACTCAATGATTCGACTCTTACATAATGGGTTACCAAGTGAAATTTAAGTAAGCCTGAAGTGAACGATGTAGTTGAGAATGAAACGAAAAATGGGATTAGATTAGTGTTTCTATTGTTAAATTTAATTGTAATCAACGAACAAGTGTTGAATTTAAAAAATACCATGATAAAATCTCAAATCTATCCCTTAAAAAGCAAGGCGAAAGTGGGGAAAAAGTAGGCACAGTGAATTTGGATTCTTTCCACCATGCATGAAAAAAAGTTAACACCGCGGTGGATGCAAACACTAAGAGGAAATAGAACAACCGTTTGGAATTGCAAGTGAAAAATGAGGTTTTAGGTTTTAAGAATCAAAACAAATGTGGACAATACTAACCAAGCCAAAGGAAAAAAAAAATTAAAAAAAGGAAATTTTATTATTAAATTTAGTGCATCCACTCTCCTAATATATGCTTCAATAGGAATTACATAAGGGTAGATTGATAAAAAAAAAAAAAAAAAAAGGAAATTTTATGAATAGGGAAGAGAGAATAGGTTCATTATATAAAATCCCACAATCAAGACAATTGACTGAATCTCGTGAAATCATTTCATAGAAGTTTATTGATATCTTCGCATGTAATTACGGAGACTATATAGTATATTAAAAGGTTGGGCTCAAAAGTTAGGTCAACCAACCACCAAATATTTCTTTTCAAGGCACACTTGATTATTGCATCTAGAAAAATCGAACTTGATAGAGACTTTTCAATACTTTGATTTTTATAAAGTTAATTATTTATATATCTCAATAATTATTTTATTTTTTTCTCAATAAAGTCTTTGACAATTGCGATTGGATCGGGATATCTGCCTGTCTTTTCGCACTGGACTTGGTCTAGACATCTTTAGAAAGAGAAAGGAGGTGGTTGAGTACTATCTTGAATTGAATATTATTTCATATGCTATAAATAAAAAATCTCGAACGGCAAAAACATCAACGACGGACAAAATCCCCCAGTATGAAAGAATGCTTTGCGTCCATTATTTAGATATAATTATCATTTGAGGGAAGAACTCACAAGCAAATGACAGTTTGGCCGAGTGGTCTAAGGCGCCAGATTTAGGCTCTGGTCCGAAAGGGCGTGGGTTCAAATCCCACAGCTGTCACAGATTGATTTTTTAACTTTATATATATTTATATTTATATATATTTTGCTTTGTAATGGAAAATTAAGCTAAAAGGATTCGGAAAATTCGTCTAATATGCAATTTGAAGGTTTCTTTTGGTCGTGTTTCAAAGTTTAAGGTATCTTCGCGTGAAAAAGAAAGCAAAAAAGAAAAAATGTTTAAATTAAATTTCGCTCAATACTTATGTGTCTTTTTTATATCAATCTCTAGCTTGATTGGAAAATCGAAATTAGATTCTACTGTTATGAAAATTGGTGGCCAAAGTTCAATCACGGACTTTGAAAGATCAAAATGACATTGTCTAAAATGTATCGAATTTTCAATTTTTTCATATTAAATGCAAATTGTGCAATTCAATCGACACCAACAATGAACATGGCTATAAATTTATAGAGCCCTTCATATTTTCATGCTCCACGCCCTAGCCACCTCAATTTCCTTTTCTTTCTTCACGGTCCTTCAACTGCTCCATGGCAAGACCCATGAGAATCTGAGATGCCAACGAAGCAACGAATCATGCATCATATCTCACTCGCATTTTAGAAAACCTCTTTTGACATTCATGTAATTATCATGACTTACACACTCCAACCTTCCATTTAAAAGTAAGAACATCTGAAGAGTCTTATTTTTATATCCTTTGTTTATACTAAGTTTAATTATATGAGAAATGTATCGAGCAATAATATTGATGTGAGATCAATGAATTTGATCCGCATTGTAAATGCATCTAATTCGATTTATCGGTACTTGTGAATATAGTAGAAATAAGTGTGCGTTTGACAAAGCTTCACCCGTCATGACTTTTTGCTGCTTATAACACCCCTTAGGCTACGCTTTTAAGGACAAATCAGTACATCTAATAAAGCATATCAACATCGTCAAATTGCCATGTCTACAATGCTTTCTAGAAATCTTAAGGTCGACAGTCAATTTTCCTCCAAAATTTCAAGTATTCATCCATGAATCAACGTGCAACCCACTTTTGTATCGACGATTTTGACCAGACCTCTACATTTATAATATTTGCTACTATGAAAATGTGTACTATGCAACTATACAAGTGTGTCCACATTAATAATGAGTATCCACCAAAGCTATCAATAGTAACTGAATCACGTTTTGTTTTAATTTACTCTTGATATCATTCTTTGTTCTCTAATTAGACCACCGATCTAACTTTCATCACACACTCTTATCATAGTAGCAAATACTCCGGTAGCTTATAGCCTATACAACCGGACTAAAGTCCTGAAATTGAACTGACCTACCATGGTTGGCGACCCTCTATCGACCCTAGACCCTTTAAGTGTCGGAGTTGTTGAAGGTGGTGAGCTTGGATGGGTTCTACGTTGTACCATGGATATCCAATTTGGACGAAGGAAAGCCCATCTTCAACAAACAGATAGCCTAGCTAATGGCTAACGGGAAAAGTTTGCTACAATTGAACCGACCAATTTACATTTCACCTTATCGAAACCGGGGAATGATTTACCCATACAAATTATTAGACATACCACGAAGACCTTGATTCAAGTCTTTATGTATTTTCTTGTATGTGTACACATTAATCACTTTTTTCACTTTTTTCATCGATATAAGCATATGCTCTTTTGTTATCGAGAACCGAATAGACTAATATATACTGATATTTAGGATCATCCGTTAGAACTTATAGTCATAATCTGAATCACACTCTATCATCTCAAGTAGTTGCCTTGTATATACTTCTTTCATGTTACTCTTGGCAATGAAAAAATTCTTATGACCTAAATTTAAAAAATACAACGTTTTTAAATAATATTCACTGTTATTAAAGTACTTAAGTTAAGAAACAATTACAGAGATGAGGCATTCACGCCATCATGAGTACAGCAAGCCCAGGACCCGTGTCTATTTTGGCGACTCCATTTTCGGCAAGTTTTTTAGTTGGCAAGCTAATTATGATTAATTTGTGAGTATTTGTTGTGCTCATGATTTTATGATCTATATAAAGTTACATAATACGATTCACAATTGGCTCCATCCAGTCATAAACATTTCATTAAAACCATGAATGAGATTCCCATAAGATTCAACTCGTGTAGATATCATTTGGCTTAAATTGGGATGATTTTATTTATGGAAAATTTCTTTGTCGGCATCCTAACCTTGCAGTAATGGTTGATTGTAGCATGAGCTGTATTTTTTATTTTTTATTTTTGGGCTTAAATTAGCTGATTAGCATTATGCCAGCATCTTCCTTTCAAAAATTACCGTAATCCGATCATGATAACGATGCCTTAATATCACTCATTCATAGATTTATTGTCTAGCCAAAAAAATAAAAAAACCACAGACGTAATGTTTAATGTCTAGCCCTGAATTCTCTGTTATTGTGGAATTGTTTCCATATAATGTATAATTGCTTTGGTACTCTACAAGACATCAGCAACTTTAGACAACACATTGATCGTTTTTTTTTGGTCGGTAAAAGATAATACATTGATCTAAGAATGCACTGTTTATCTTAAGATACATGAAATACATAAAGCTTTTGTTGTGGCTTTTGTTGTGCACTATGATCCGAGAAGCTCGATCTTTCCTACTCTCTACTCTCCTCAATTCAATCAATCTGCAAACGCGAAGTACCGAACACATCTGACATTTTTTAGAAAAGTATTATGGCCAAATAAACTGTTTAAATCTCAAATAGGGATAAGTGTTTTTTTTTTTTTGGCAATAAAATCATAAAGATATATTCACTTTTGATTTGCTAAAAAAGGATGTAAGTTTTTTGGTCAATGATTAGAAGTGTTAGCATTACATGCTATCTGTCTCTCGCGTAAATTTTTTGCTAAATGCTTCTAGAGAGTACTTCTCTCCGTCCTTTGCTCTTACTAAGTTTATTTTATCTAGAACCATATCAAACAATATACATGAGGCCAATGAGTTTGCTCAATGTTGGAATTCCTTCTAATTGACAAAGATGGTATTTGTATGGTAGGAATGATTGACGGCTTTTGGCTGCATACAGTAACCATGAGGTTGATTATGTGACTTTGAGCATATTATTAGCGAATCAAATAATAACATTGAATATCGGTTGTCGAATTGCCGCCTTCAGAATTTTGATTAAGTAAATTAATCAATCTCTGAGTTTCGATACAATAGTTATTCTTAAAAGTCAAGTAATGATTAAATGGTATGCATTGTCACATTAGAGAAATATACAATTTCTACCTAACCTACCATTTATCAGATTTCTAGGAATGGAAATGTTATGAATGCAAAATATGCAAGTGAATCCACCAATAATGAGAATGACCAACTCTTTGCCTATTTATACCGTTAAAATCGAAATTAGATTCTACTGTTATGAAAATTGGTGGCCAAAGTTCAATCATGGACTTTGAAAGATCAAAATGACATTGTCCAAAATGTATCGGATTTTCAATTTTTTCATATTAATTTCTAGTTAGATTGGAAAATCAATAGTAGATTCTAGTGTTATAAAAATTGGTGGATAGAGTTCAATCGAGGATTTTGAAAGGTGAAAATGACATCACTTGCAATGTATCAAATAGTCCTGTCGATGAATAGGTTTAGTAAGATCAAGGATTGTTAAATTGAGCAATAGCAAATATCTGGGCAAGGCACTTGAAAAAATTCAAGCAATTTGGACCTTTGGAATTCTTTCTTCCTTTGACTTTTCTTTTTAGATGTTTATTCTCTTAATATTTCTTACTCTCCCAATCAAACCACATTCCAAACCATGAACGCAAGAACTTAAATAGGCATATATCCTTCACCTCAAACACACTCACACCCCCCTAAAATCTTCAGTCTCTTTGTAGTTCCCTTCCACGGAACTCTTCAAGCCCACATAACTTAACACCCTCCTCCCAACCAATGGCAACCATGGCCACCACTCTCACTCCCCCTCTCCTCTTCCTCCTCCTTCCTAGACCAACAGTCCGCCGCCTTCCACGACACGCCCATGCTCTCCCACACAGCCCCACCCAAATCCTCCCTGAGAAGCACCGCCGCTACCGCCTTGATGTCCTCGGGTTCTATTCCGTATGACCTCAGGTTGTTCGAGTTTGACCCCATTAAAGAGTTCATCGTGTCTCACGGGAGGACTTGCTGCTCTATGATGGACATGATCACTTACTCCAATACTGATGTGATTGTGGTAGTGTCAACTCGGCTGGTGTCTCTTATGCCTACAAACTTAGCAAGAACCCATCGATTTGGGTCGTGATCATCAAATAATTGGTCAGTTCAAGAGGTGGCGCATGACTTGGTGGTCCATTATTCTCGGCCATGGTTGTCCGAAAACCGGCTCACATGTAGGTTCATATTATGTCTAAAAGGCCACAAGGGTATGACATGATGATGGTATGTAAGCATAATATGGTTTGAATGTCTCGTTTTCTCTATTCAACGAATTTGGAATTACCCTCCCCCCTGCAAGTTCCTCAACGAGCTCAGGATCTAGTATGACAAGCAAGACAGCTACACGGCCATCAGGTACGTGGCCCTCTTCACCTCGACGATCATGAGCAAGCTCCTGGTGCGGCCCAACGTGAAGCTCTTCAACATGGTTGGGGCCAAGGACCTGATCGTGAGGGGCGGGCAAGTGGCGGGGGTTGTGACCAACTCGGCCCTTGGTGTCCATGATGTAGCGCGCAGATTATGCGCAACCCAAGATCTCCATAACCAGAACATAAACATGCAATTGCGAATTGAAGGATCAACGCACCTGTTTTAGGATCCATTGTCTTTCTTGAAGCGGAAGCAGGAACACAATGTCCCTCGCGCAAATCCTTCTCCTCTATTACCCTCTGGATCATTGGCTCAATGAGGCGGCCCCTCACGATTAGCGTTAGAGTAACGCCCTTTGTCTTTCTTTAATTTCTCTTCATCTGCCATCACCTTGGAAATTAATTCATTAACTGTCCATACTTCATCTTGGGAATTGTAATTAGTCTTGATAATCCCAAAATCAGGAGGAAGAGTATTCAAAGCTTGATGCACAATGCAGGTAATGGGAATGGCAACATTAAGAGCCTGAAGCTTGGTCTGCAGATCAACCATCCTCAGAATATAATCTCTTACCCCACTAGAACCATCATACTTCATGGTAAACAGTGTATGAATGTGTGTCCCTATCTCAAAGATTAGACGACACACGGTACCTTGCCACCAAAGCTTCCATCATTTGCCTAGCATTATAGTCTGCAGGCAAACCACTCTTCAAGTGTTCCTGAATTGAACGCTTCATAGACAGCAAGCAAATTCTATTACTCTTAACTCAGGCAGAAAAGTGTGCTTTCTGATTCTCTGAACTCTCGCGCAATGGCCGCTGGCCGATCGATCAAAGAAGAGCTAAATGAACATCTGTCATCTCCATGGCAAACAAAAAATCTTCTCTCCACTTCTTAAAGTTGGAACCAGTGAGAACCTCAATAGTGACGAAGTTACCGTTTACAGAAAAGGTGACTGAAAGACAGCAGTATATAACAATTAGCATCATGTGAGTATTGTGTACACAAGTACACATCCAGAGAGTTACATGTAAAATCACATAATCACCTTTGGGCAGAATACATGACATGCAATTATACACTCCCCACATGACAGCGGTCAGGAGAATATATTCCAATCTTCGTGAATTCATCACCTTTGGGCAGAAGAACCACTAAGACTAGACAATCCTCCACCACATCATCATGTATCCCTCCATGAGCTAATACATAATCACCTCCTTTGGGAGTATGACTACGCATTAGACTAGGAGACATCCCAGACAACATACGAGATAGAAATTTCTTAAACCCAATCAAGTGCGCCACTTTGGTGGTCACAACTCAATTGAATTCTTGAAACCCTCTCATATCAGGGATATATTTACCTCACATATATCATATACATGTGATTTTAACTTTAGTGATAGGGGCACATATCACTGAAATCACATATCATGCTAATTAAGCTGTCTCATACATTAATTAAAATAGCATACGTGTAGCCCAGCACTTGTATTTCCAAAATCACAGAAAAATACAAGAAAAATATGCAAAAATTCACTTAAAATACACGTATTTAGGGCTTTATATGCAATTTCACATCAATAAAATCACCAAACATATAAAATAAATATACCACAAGGTAGGAAATCTCCATACGAATCCAACGCCGCCAGCCACTCGCCGAAAGGAGGCTCCACGCGCCCGCACGCGCCGCCTGAGTGCGCGGCGCGTGGGGCTCACACGCCAGACGTCAAGCCAGCCATAAAATCGATCCGACCGGGTACCCAGTCCGACCGATGGCGATCCGACCGGGTACCCGGTCCGACCGTCCGGTCCAACCGCTCAGTCCGACTGGCTGACCGGACCGGTCAACCGTTGATCGGGTCGGGTCGGACCTCGGGTCATGTCGGATCACGGGTTGGGTCGGACACCGGTCCGAGTCGGATCACGGGTCGGGTTGGTCGCCGGGTTGGGTTGGATCCCGGGTCGGGTCGGTCGCCGGGTCGGGTCGGTCGTCGATTCGGGTCGGACGCCGGCCGGTCTGCTGACGTCATTGGGCTGTGCGCTAACGTCATCGGGTCAGCCACCGGGTCGGATCGACCCGTGTTGCTGACGTCACCGTGACGTCAGCGTCACGTGCGACGCACGCATCGGGTCTGACCCGGGTCGCTGACGTCATTGCTGACGTCAACGGCCGCGTGCGTCGTACGCCTCACGTGTGGAGGCGCGTGGCCGCGTGCTCGACACCCCCAGCGGCGCGTGGCCGCGCGTGGGGGCGTGTGCGGCGTCCCACGGCGATGCGCCGCCAACGGTTTTCACCGTCTCATTGAGCCAAGTCCCAATTTGCAATTTAATTTGATTTTTAGCAAACTTAAAATCTCGAAAATTGCAAATTAGGGCAAGAATTATACTAATTAGGGCAAATCAGTATAATTTAGGGCAAATTCACACAGATTAGGGTAAAACCAATTGCGTTTATGTTCTAGGATTACGGAGACTCTGATACCACATGTAGCGCGTAAATTATGCGCAACCCAAGATCTCCATAACCAGAACAAGAAGAAGCAATTGTAAATAGAAGGATTGACGCACCTGATTTAGGATCCATTGTTCTTGAGCGGAAGCGGAGGAAACACAATGTTCCTTGCGCAAATCCTTCTCCTCTATTACCCTCCGAATCACTGGCTAAATGAGGCGGTCTCTCACGATTAGCGTTAGAGTAAAAGTGTGAATTATACTTCAAGTTCTGCCACTGATAAGGGTAAAAGTGTGAAGACTTCGAAGAGAAATTCTGAAGCAGCCGGATCTTCCAATAGTAAAGGAAATTCTGATGGTGCTGGTCCTTCTAACAGTGCAGGTCCTTCTAATAGTTTGTGTCCTAAGAAAGCCTTTCCCAGGAGAAGGGTTGTTTTTTGCTACTTTTACAGGGAGAGAGGACTTGTAAAGAAGGACTGCAAAAGGTTTAAAGATTGGTTGTCTAAGAAAAATAAGAAGAGTGAGCCTAAAGGGGTTCATAAACAGAAGGACGCCAAATCAGGATGAATCAAGGCTCACTATTGGAAACAACATTGGAGTTGACGTCGAGTTCGTGGGAGATGTCGTTTTGGTTTTGGATTCTGGTTTTAGGATGATGTTAAGAAATACTTTTTACGTACCTTCATTTAGGCGGAATTTAATTTCAATGTCTTGTTTGGACATGTGTGGATACTCTTTTGAGATAAAGAGTAATGCTATTGCTATCTTTTATGATTCCAATAAGATTGGGTGTTGCAATTTATCCAATGGTTTATATCGATTGAGTTTATCTCTCAATGACGTGTATGTTGCATATTCAGTTGAAACAGTTGTTTCCAAAAGGCCTCTACCTAAGGAACAATCTTATGTACTGTGGCATAAACGTCTTGGTCACATCTCTAAAGAAAGAGTAGAAAGGCTTGTAAAGGCTGACATATTGCCTACTCTTAAAGGTGATTAAGAGACTTGCGTAGATTGTTGTAGAAGTAAGATGACGAAAATAAAGAAGAAATCAACTGTTCGAAGTTCTGGCTTGTTGGAGATAATTCACACTAACATTAGTAGACCATACATGGCTACTTTATGTAGAAACTTTTATTTCATCACATTTATTGATGACTATTCTCGATATGGATATTTATACTTGATTAAAGAAAAGTCTAAGTCCCTTGAAAAATTCAAGATTTTTCGGACTGAAGTGGAAAAACAGTTGGGAAAAGTTATAAAGATTGTCAGATTTGATCGTGGTGGTGAATATTATGGTAGGCACGGTGATGCTGGACAACTTAAAGGGCCGTTTGCCAAATACTTAGAAGATTCTGGGATAGTAGGTCAGTTTATTATGCTTGGAAGTCCTGAAGAAAACGGCGTAGTTGAAAGGCGCAATCGAACTCTTATGGACATGATGAGAAGTATGATTAGTAGGACCAATTTGCCTATTTTTCTATGGAGTGAAGCTTTGAAAACAACTCTCTACATTCTTAGTCGTGTTCCTAGTAAAGCGGTTCCATTGACTCCTTTTCAGTTGTGGACTGGACGTAAACCTAGTCTGAATCATCTTAGAGTTTGGGGATGTCCAGCAGAGGTGAAATTATATAATCCTACATTGAATAAGCTGAATTCCAAAACTACACGGTGCTATTTCGTGTCTTACCAAGATCATTCAAAGGGGTATCGGTTTTATAACCCCAATGGAGGTATAAGAATTGTGGAATCTCAGACTGCAAAATTTCTGGAATTTGATGTGGCTGAAAAGGGTAGCTGCTCACAAACTATTGAAGATGATAGTTTGGTGGGGGTTACTTGGATCCTCATCTCATCCCGTGCGATACAATTTTGGAACCTCTTGTGCCACAAAATGAACCTGTTGTGGCTCAAGATCCTGTTGCTGAGATAGTTCCTGATGCAATTCCTCAAGCTCCTCAGGTTCAGAATGAGGTTGAAGTAACTCCACTCAAAAGATCTGCTAGGGAAAGACGTTCTGCTATACCACCAGCCTATGTAGTCTACCTAGGAGAGCATGATTATGATATTGGCTGTGTTGTTGATCCAGTCACTTATAAGGATGCTATTTCATGTCCTCAATCAGATTTGTGGCTAGATGCGATGAAATATGAGATGCAATCTATGAAACATAATGGTGTTTGGGAGCTTGTTGAATTACCTGAAAGTTGCAAACCTATTGGCTGCAAATGGGTATTCAAGACTAAAAAGGATTCCAAAGGAAAGATTGAAAAGTTTAAGGCCGACGGTGGCTAAGGGTTTCACTCAAAGAGAAGGAATAGATTATGAAGCAACGTTTTTTCCAGTTTCTTCTAAAGATTCCTTTAGAGTGATCTTGGCATTGGTAGCTCATTTTGATATGAAGTTACACCAGATGGATGTTAAGACCGCATTTCTTAATGGAGACCTTAATGAAGAGGTTTATATGGAGCAACCCGAGGGCTTTGGCGGATGATGACTCAGGTAAGCTTGTTTGTAGATTGAAGAAGTCTATTTATGGCCTTAAACAAGCTTCTAGACAATGGTATTTCAAATTTCATAGTGTTGTCACTTCATGTGGATTTATTGAGAACAAAGTAGATCAGTGCATATACACCAAGGTCAATGGGAGGAAATATATTTTTCTCATACTTTATGTGGATGATATCTTGCTTGCAAGTAGTGACGTTGGTTTACTGCATGAGACAAAGCGGATGTTATCGAAAAATTTTGATATAAAAGACCTTGGTGAGGCATCTTTTGTTCTTGGCATTGAGATTCATAGGGATCGCTCATGCCGTTCATTGGGCTTATCTCAAAGGGCATATATTGATCGCATTTTGGAAAGATTCAGTATGCAAGACTGCAAATCAGGAATTGCTCCTGTTATTAAGGGTGATAAATTGAGTCTTTCACAATGCCCTGATTCAGATTTTGAGAAAGCTCAAATGAAGAACGTACCTTATGCTAGTGTGCTTGGAAGTATCATGTATGCTTAAGTTTGCACTAGCCCAGACATTGCTTTTGCAATTGGACTTCTAGGCAGATATCAGTCAAATCCAAGACGCGATCACTGGGTTGCTGCCAAGAAGGTTTTAAGGTACTTAAAGAGAACAAGGGATTATATGCTGATTTATAGACATGTTCCTGACTTGCAACTAATAGGATATTCTGATGCAGATTTTACTGGTTGTCAAGATGATAAGAAGTCGACAACTGGATACATATTTATGTTGGCAGGAGGTGCAATATCATGGAAGAGCGAAAAACAGAAATCCATATCTTCTTCTACCATGCAAGCGGAGTTTATAGCATGTTTTACAGCTGCTACTCAAGCTATTTGGCTCCGGAACCTCATTAGGGAGTTATCGCTTTTGATTTTGTGGATAGGCCTATACAGCTTCATTGCGACAATAATTCTGCAGTGTTGTTTATTAACAACAACAGAAGTCTCAAGGGGTCTAAACACATGAAAGTCAAGATTTTGACTATAAAGGAATCAGTGCAGAATGGTGACGTTGCTGTGGGTTATGTTTCTATAGATGATATGATTGCAGATCTACTAACTAAAAGCCTACGCTCATGTGTATTTGATCGACATGTCATTAGTATGGGCCTAGGAGCATCTTGGGATGCCGTCATTTAGTGGGAGTTATATTTTATTTTTCTAAAATAGAGTTTATATCTGCATTTGTTACAATTTAGTAACGTTTTGATATATATATTTCAACTTTTGCATTCAACACGATATTTTTGAATGGTTTACTATTTTGTTGAATATATATATATATATATATATATATATATATTGTTATAATTCTCAAGGTATTACCTTGAGTGAAGGCTAAGGAGCAATTCATTATTAGCCTTGTGTATATGTTCTTGTGATACATAAAGAAAGGTTGACCATAAGGACAAGACATATATGGGTTCATTAGAACCATAATTTCATTCTCTTGTGGCACAAACTTTTGTGTCGCCTAAGTAAGAGAATGGTGACTGACAAATGGATCTCTCTATGAGAGATGTAGCCATTTGCCACACTACCATATTTGATCCATATCAAATAAAGTTGAAAACACTTGTGACCATGGAAGGCTCTGTGTGTATACATGCAGTTACCGCCATAATTCGGTATTGGAGGCTTTATGAGATAGGATTGACTATTAAGAATTATCTCTGGACCAATGTGCGCACATACAATACAATTTCAATTTAATATAGTCTAAGTGGGAGAATGTAAGAGTTTTCCTGATTTGTGGACTAAATTAATTGACATTGTTATTGTAATTTACCGTTTAACGTTTACCGTTTTACGGGGTTTGGTCTTAGGTGAGATAGAAGGTTTCTTAATTAGTCTAATATGGGACTGGCTAGCGTGGGCCGAGTTGAGCCTGGCCCGTAATGAGGGAGACTGGTTGGAAACTCTATAAATAGTGATCAAATCTCTCCTCTAGCCCTAATCTCACATATCCTCACCTAAGGGGCGTTACTCTAACGCTAATCGTAAGGGGCCGTCTCATTGAGCCAGTGATTCGGAGGGTAATAGAGGATAAGGATTTGCGGAAGGAACATTGTGTTTCCTCCGCTTTCGCTCAAGAACAATGGATCCTAAATCAGGTGCGTCAATCCTTCTATTTACAATTGCTTCTTCTTGTTCTGGTTATGGAGATCTTGGGTTGCGCATAATTTACGCGCTACACATGAACCATGACACGCAGTCGTGATGGAAACCAAGGTGGTGGAGAGATCGTGCAGCCATGTCGGGCAGTTCAGGGTCGCCGGGGTGAAGTGGCTCAAGAGCATCGGGATGATTGAGGAGGTCCCTAGCATGAAGGCCCTGGACATGAACAGGGCAGAGGATGCCTTAGCCAACTCAATTTCCTTTACTTTCTTCACGATCCTTCAACTGCTCCATGGCAAGACCCCTGAGAATCTGAGATGCCAACGAAGCAACGAATCATGCATCATATCTCACTCGCATTTTAGAAAATCTCTTTTGACATTCATGTAATTATCATAACTTACACACTCCAACCTTGCATTTAAAAGTAAGAACATCTGAAGAGTCTTATTTTTATATACTTTGTTTATACCATGTTCAATTATATGAGAAACGTATCAAATAATAATATTGATGTGAGATCAATGAATTTGATTTGCATTGTAAATGCATCTAATTCGATATACCGGTACTTGTGGATATAGTAGAAATAAGTGTGTGTTTGACAAAGCTTCACCCGTCATGACTTTTAAGCTACTTATAGCACCCCTTAGGCTACGCTTTTAAGGACGAATCAGTACATCTAATAAAGCATATCAAATATCATCAAATTGCCATGTCTACGATGCTTTCTAGAAATCTTAAGGTCGACAGTCAATTTTCCTCCAAAATTTCAAGTATTCATCCATGAATCAACGTGCAACCCACTTTTGTATCGACGATTTTGACCAGACCTCTACATTTATAATATTTGCTACTATGAAAATGTGTACTATGCAACTATACAAGTGTGTCCACATTAATAATGAGTATCCACCAAAGCTATCAATAGTAACGAATCACGTTTTGTTTTAATTTACTCTTGATATCATTCTTTGTTCTCTAATTAGACCACCGATCTAACTTTCATCACACACTCTTATCATAGTAGCAAATACTCCGGTAGCTTATAGCCTATACAATCGGACTAAAGTCCTGAAATTGAACTGACCTACCATGGTTGGCGACCCTCTATCGACCCTAGACCCTTTAAGTGTCGGAGTTGTTGAAGGTGGTGAGCTTGGATGGGTTCTACGTTGTACCATGGATATCCAATTTGGACGAAGGAAAGCCCATCTTCAACAAACAGATAGCCTAGCTAATGGCTAACGGGAAAAGTTTGCTACAATTGAACCGACCAATTTACATTTCACCTTATCGAAACCGGGGAATGATTTACCCATACGAATTATTAGACATACCACGAAGACCTTGATTCAAGTCTTTATGTATTTTCTTGTATGTGTACACATTAATCACTTTTTCACTTTTTTCATCGATATAAGCATATGCTCTTTTGTTATCGAGAACCGAATAGACTAATATATACTGATATTTAGGATCATCCGTTAGAACTTATAGTCATAATCTGAATCACACTCTATCATCTCAAGTAGTTGCCTTGTATATACTTCTTTCATGTTACCCTTGGCAATGAAAAAATTCTTATGACCTAAATTTAAAAAATACAACGTTTTTAAATAATATTCACTGTTATTAAAGTACTTAAGTTAAGAAACAATTACAGAGATGAGGCATTCACGCCATCATGAGTACAGCAAGCCCAGGACCCGTGTCTATTTTGGCGACTCCATTTTCGGCAAGTTTTTTAGTTGGCAAGCTAATTATGATTAATTTGTGAGTATTTGTTGTGCTCATGATTTTATGATCTATATAAAGTTACATAATACGATTCACAATTGGCTCCATCCAGTCATAAACATTTCATTAAAACCATGAATGAGATTCCCATAAGATTCAACTCGTGTAGATATCATTTGGCTTAAATTGGGATGATTTTATTTATGGAAAATTTCTTTGTCGGCATCCTAACCTTGCAGTAATGGTTGATTGTAGCATGAGCTGTATTTTTTATTTTTTATTTTTGGGCTTAAATTAGCTGATTAGCATTATGCCAGCATCTTCCTTTCAAAATTACCGTAATCCGATCATGATAACGATGCCTTAACATATCACTCATTCATAGATTTATTGTCTAGCCAAAAAAAAAAAAAAAAAAAAAACCACAGACGTAATGTTTAATGTCTAGCCCTGAATTCTCTGTTATTGTGGAATTGTTTCCATATAATGTACAATTGCTTTGGTACTCTACAAGACATCAGCAACTTTAGACAATACATTGATCTAAGAATGCACTATTTATCTTAACATACGTGAAATACATAAAGCTTTTGTTGTGCACTATGATCCGAGAAACTCGATCTCTCCTACTCTCCTCAATTCAATCAATCTGCAAACGCAAAATACCAAACACATTTTATACATTTTTTAGAAAATTATTATGGCCAAAGAAATTGTTTAAGTCTCGAATAGCGATAATAGTATTTTTTGTTTTTTGGCAATAAGAACAGAAGGATATATTTACTTTTGATTTGCTAAAAAAGATGTATTTTTTTTTTTTTGGTCAATAATTAGAAGTGTTAGCATTACATGCTATCTATCTCTCGTGTAAACTTGTCGCTAAATGCTTCTAGAGAGTACTTCTCTCCTTCCTTTGCTCTTACTAAGTTTATTTTATCTAGAACCATATCAAACAATATACATGATAAATTTTGATTAAGTAAATTAATCAATCTTTAAGGTGCGATATAAAGGTTATCCTTAAAAGTTAAGTAATGATAAAATGGCATGCACTGTCACATTAGAGGAATATACAATTTCTACCTAACCTACCATTTATTAGATTTCTTGGTATGGGAATGTTATGAATGCAAAATATGCAAGTGAATCCACCAATAATGAGAATGACCAACTCTTTGCCTATTTATACAGCTCTCATCTTTTGATGCTCCAAGCTTCAATATCTTATTCCTCTTGAGACACAATCTTGCCACTCTCCTTATATATGACCATCTCCATCAACAAATGATGAAGTCGTTCTGTCGACCACTATAATTTTTTTCCTCAAAAAGCATATTGATGCATCTGATGGTTATCCATTTGTTTCGTCAAATATTATGTCCGCGTACAAAAGAAACTCTCCTAATTCAACGGGAGATGCATCCTCATTGCGCTTTATCTTTGAAAAGTCGAATCAGCGATTTACCAAAATATGCTACTTACATGACTTCGTCTCGTTGGAGGAAAATCCTGCTGCTGAGGAGGGATTTCAAGTCATACTTTATTTGAGAAGGGGGCGATGATCTCTCTGTTTCTCTATGGCTCGATAATTGGCATAAAGAAGACCCCTTGTGTTGTTTTATTCCGGTTTCTCTTATGGAGGGCTCTGGCCTCTCGAAGCTTGCGACGGTGGCTGACCTCACTTCTTTAGCGGGGCGAGTCTTCAGGTCGCTCTTGGAATGTTGGGATTTTCCCATCCCGGTTCTTACTTGAGTGCCTGACTGGTTCTCTTGGCGCGGTTCCTCTTCTGGTATTTTCTCTGTGACCTCTGCTTGGGATGCCATAAGAAGCAAAAAGAATCGGGTTCCTTGGGCTAAGTTTATTTGGAACAATGCCATTGCTCCCAGATGTCAATTCCACCTTTGGTTAATCACTAGGAATCGCCTACCAACGCAGGCTTTCTTGCTATCTTATGGTAGAATTGGCTATGAAGTATGCGCTTTTTGCAAAGTCATTCCAGACTTTATCGACCATCTCTTCTTTACTTGTCCCATCTCGGCGACTCTTGCATTTTTTTGGGCCAGTAGATGTAATCTTCCATGGCGTAATAGATTTTGGTCGGATAATCTCCTTTGGGCTTTGAATTTCCTGACTGGTAAGGATTTCTTCCATTCCATTGCTCGGTTCTCTTTTGGAGCCATGTGCTATTTAATTTGGAAGAAAAGAAATAGCATCATTTTCCAGGGCAAAACACTTGATGTGTCGGCTTTGAAGAATCAACTTGTCAAAGTTGTTAAAGATAAAGTGTTGACCTTCAACAACGTGCAGGACAACTCTTGTAACAAGCGTCTTCAACGGGGGTGGGGCTTTGATACCTCCATTTTTGCGCATATGCTGTGATTTCGCTAGTTGTCTTCTAGTGCTTTTTAGTGCCTCCGGCTTGTCTTTAGCTGTGTAGCTTTTTGTGCTGAGCCGACTTGTTGTCTGGCTTTCCCTAACCTAGGTTGTCTCTTACATCGGCTCTCTTTCACTCCAGCTTCTGTTCTGAGTGCAAGTTTTTGGTGCCGATCTTTTGTATATTTGGCTCTTATATATTACTTATCTTACCTTTACCAAAAAAAAAAATTTCCAAAATTAACATCTTGTTAGATTAACTATTTTGTCTTAGTTCGACTACTTACCTTTCCTACTCGCGATTTGGAATTGATGTAACTTTCTATTGCTCAGTTATTGTAGCTTTGGCCGGCTATCTCGTGGGTAAGATCAAGAGCTTGCTAGGGACTCCATCAAAAAGAAGAGACGAGTCGAAGTTTGAATAGACATTAAAAATGGGTTTTGAACCCATTTACTAATCCAAAATTGCTTGAATTGGTCATGTGTGGGTCACTTTACATTCAAAATTCCAGCCATAACTGGTTATAAAATGAAAAGTCTAAAATATATGGGTTGAAATGGAATTTAAGGCCAACTCATTTCCAAAGCACTTGAAAAAGCGTTCAGACTATTTTCTCTCTTGCTGGTGTGCTCGGTCCAACGATGGACACTGCCCAGTCTCCAATTCCACTTCACACACTCTCCCCCTTATCTCTCTCTCCAAGCCAAGCGATCCAAGCCGTGCAGGCGCTGGAGCAATTGAGTAACAAGGACCTGCGATAACTCGAGCTAGTTCGCCTACAGCCGATTCTACTTCCGGACAGTCGTCCAAGGAAGGGACTGACTTTTGCATAAGTTCTATGTTGTCCCATGGAACTATAATTTGCAAAGCAAACTCCATCTCTATTGGATAGAAGAAGAGAACTTAGGGGCATGCTTTAGAGTAAATAGCTCTGTTTTCCAGTATCTCATGTAAAATCCTAAAAGAGCTCGTTGTAGGGAGTGAGCTTCCCTTAATTTTTTTTCCATGGCTGAGAGAAATAAATTTTTATTACACGAAATATCAATCTATTTTCTCGTACTATGGGCGGACCCCTGAATTAGTTGGTTCTATTTTTTTAGTGTCGCCAATGAACATGTGTTATTGATCTCGAGCGATGGTCTAGTTAATGTTGGCACTCTAGCACGACCCCAAAGCAACGACAAACTTGGCATATCTTTTATGTCATACTTTTTTTCTGATCAACAAAATCCGATGTAGATCCTCTGGTAACCATGATGCTTTGAAGTGCCATAAATAATATGTGATTTCATTTTTCTAGTTTTAGTATATGTTATTCGGGTTTACAATATAAGAAACCATCTATTACATATGTACATCAATGGAAACAAGATCGAGAATGATTCTATGTCCAAAAATACAAATAAAGACGTGATCTTAATTGAGTGTTGATCTAGATAAACATTTTTAACGGCACAAAGAGGAGATGATGTAAATATGCTTTCATGGAAAGGTGAACTTTTATTTTTGGTGTTTTTTTTTCGAAAAGAATTATAGTCATTACTCAAAATGATACGTTAAAAATAGATAAACTTTGTAACAAAGCGAATTGAAACCAAGTAAAGTTTAGAGTAGCGAAATACAAATACAAATCCAAAAAATAAATAGAATCAATAGAACATCGGTAAAGTTAATCACAAGTTCGTTACACAATAATGGATTTGTCAAGCAATATAATTGGTGGCCAATAAGTCAATCTTGTATCTTCGTCAATGATAAGCACATAATAAAATTTCCTTCTCCAACAACTACGACAGAGCCACTTAAAAAGTGTGCTTAGGATCGACTTCCTTTGCGCCATGGCCGTACTGAGACAATCGAAACATGTTAAACAAACACAAATCTAATAGTTGGGAGAGAAAACTTTTATGGTTCATATCAAAGTTCATGCGATTACCATTGAAGTTGGAAGCAGATGACTTATATACAGATATAACACAAAGGCGTCAAATCCTCCAAAGCATATATATACTCTCAAATCTAGAATAGGAGAGAATAGCTCCTGGATGTAAAAATTAAATAGGAATAGTTCAAACTTTCAAATTTAGAACTATATTGAGAGAAGAGATCTCCTAGATCTAAATAGAAGAGGAGAGATAAGAAAAGATAAAAAGGAATATGAAAGCACATTTGTTTCCTTGAGAATGACTGATTTGGAAAACATTTTTTGAAAAATAACCGCTTGTATGGCTTATAAAAATGAAAGAATGTGGAAAAAATTTTCATCGCTCATGAAAATGAGCAAGCATAAATGATTATGAATGATGAAAATACTTTTTGTTGACTAATTTTTCTAAATAATATAAGCAATCATTTTTCAAAAAGATATTTTCCAAATCTTCTATTTTTCGTGAAATGAACACCCCCAAAGAATGTGAATGATAATTATATTGTTCTAGAAATTAATTTTTCTATTTTTATTCTAGGGACAAGTTTATGATAAAAAATACGCATTTGATAACGATATAAAATTTTTGTTCTTGAAATATAAATTCATTTGATAACAATTCTCCCTCTTAATTGGCGATGGGAGGTGGCCGGCGACCGGTGGCCGACCGCCGAGCTAGTGGTGGGCGATTGATGACTAGTGACCGAACCGCTAGTGGTGAGAATGAATGATGAGAAGAGTTTTTATTCCTCACTTTTATTCCAGTATATTAGTAAAAAAATTTTACTTCTAATTTCTATTCTAAACCTATTTCTAGAGTAAAAGCGGTGAGCGGTAAGCGTTGGTGAGAATGAATGATGAGAAGAGTTTTTATTCCTCACTTTTATTCCAGAAATATATTAGTAAAAAAATTTTACTTCTAATTTCTATTCTAAACCTATTTCTAGAGTAAAAATTTGTGTCAAAAATTTTTTAAAAAATGATATTTTGTTATCAAACCGATTTCCATTTCAAAATTATTCCCAAGAATAAAAAAAGAAAAAATAGAGAAATAAAATGATTATTATATGCACTAAATGTCCCATATGGCATCATTGTCCCGAAATCTCGTTCCATGTATTTCGTAAATATACGTAGAATAATGGAATATAAAAGTGAGAATCTGTAAACCAAATTCATCTTCATTTTCCTCACAACAAACAGGCCATTTCCTTTTCTATTTTTTTTTTAGAAAACAAAAAATAATATCATCTCGCTCGTTGTGTCCGCCGGAACAAAAAGCTCTATGGAATCATCGTCGTCCTCCCCGAAATCTTGAACTTTCAAGCAGATGCTTCTCCAAAATCGCGCCTCCATCGCCAAATCGTTCTCAACCTCGACGAACATCCTCCCTTGGAGAGCTCAGATCGAGCAGCATCAGCTGGCCTCGCAGATCTCCGCCCTCCTCCTGCGGAGGCGAAACTGGGCCCCTCTTCTTGAAACCCTCGACCTCCCTTCCCGCCTGAACCCATCTCTCTTCCTCCGCGTCCTGCGCAGGATCGAGACGAACCCTCGAATATCTCTCGGTTTCTTCACCTGGGTCGGGACCAGATTGGGTTTTGGAGCGGACCTTAGGTCTTGCTGCCACATCATCCGTGTGCTGTATTTTTTTTTTTTTTTTTTGGTCTTAAATTAGCTGATTAGCATTATGCCGGCATCTTCCTTAAAAAAATTACCGTAATCCGATCACGATAACGATGCCTTAACATATCACTCATTCATAGATTTATTGTCTAGCCGGAAAAAAAGAAAAAAAGAAAAAAAAACCCACAGACGTAATGTTTAATGTCTAGCCTTGTTGTGGAATTGTTTCCATATGATGTATAATTGCTTTGGTACTCTACAAGACATCAGCAACTTTAGATAATACACTGATCGTTTTTTTTTTTTTTTTTTTTTTTTGGTCGGTAAAAGATAATACATTGATCTAAAAATGCACTGTTTATCTTAAGATACATGAAATACATAAAGCTTTTGTTGTGGCTTTTGTTGTGCACTATGATCCAAGAAGCTCGATCTTTCCTACTCTCTACTCTCTTCAATTCAATCAATCTGCAAACGCGAAGTACCAAACACATCTGACATTTTTTAGAAAAGTATTATGGCCAAATAAACTGTTTAAATCTCAAATAGCAATAAGTGTTTTTTTTTTTGGGCAATAAAATCATAAAGATATATTCACTTTTGATTTGCTAAAAAAGGATGTAAGTTTTTTGGTCAATGATTAGAAGTGTTAGCATTACATGCTATCTATCTCTCGCGTAAATTTTTTGCTAAATGCTTCTAGAGAGTACTTCTCTCCGTCCTTTGCTCTTACTAAGTTTATTTTATCTAGAACCATATCAAACAATATACATGAGGCCAATGAGTTTGCTCGATGTTGGAATTCCTTCTAATTGACAAAGATGGTATTTGTATGGTAGGAATGATTGACGGCTTTTGGCTGCATACAATAACCATGAGGTTGATTATGTGACTTTGAGCATATTATTAGCGAATCAAATAATAACATTGAATATCGGTTGTCGAATTGCTGCCTTCAGAATTTTGATTAAGTAAATTAATCAATCTCTGAGTTTCGATACAATAGTTATTCTTAAAAGTCAAGTAATGATTAAATGGTATGCATTGTCACATTAGAGAAATATACAATTTCTACCTAACCTACCATTTATCAGATTTCTAGGAATGGAAATGTTATGAATGCAAAATATGCAAGTGAATCCACCAATAATGAGAATGACCAACTCTTTGCCTATTTATACTGTTAAAATCGAAATTAGATTCTACTGTTATGAAAATTGGTGGCCAAAGTTCAATCATGGACTTTGAAAGATCAAAATGACATTGTCCAAAATGTATCGGATTTTCAATTTTTTCATATTAATTTCTAGGTAGATTGGAAAATCAATATTAGATTCTAGTGTTATAAAAATTGGTGATAGAGTTCAATCGAGGATTTTGAAAGGTGAAAATGACATCACTTGCAATGTATCAAATAGTCCTGTCGATGAATAGGTTTAGTAAGATCAAGGATTGTTAAATTGAGCAATAGCAAATATCTGGGCAAGGCACTAGAAAAAATTCAAGCAATTTGGACCTTTGGAATTCTTTCTTCCTTTGACTTTTCTTTTTAGATGTTTATTCTCTTATTATTTCTTATTCTCCCAATCAAACCACATTCCAAACCATGAACGCAAGAACTTAAATAGGCATATATCCTTCAGCTCAAACACACTCACACCCCCCTAAAATCTTCAGTCTCTTTGTAGTTCCCTTCCACGGAACTCTTCAAGCCCACATAACTTAACACCCTCCTCCCAACCATGGCAACCATGGCCACCACTCTCACTCCCCCTCTCCTCTTCCTCCTCCTTCCTAGACCAACAGTCCGCCGCCTTCCACGACACGCCCATGCTCTCCCACACAGCCCCACCCAAATCCTCCCTGAGAAGCACCGCCGCTACCCGCCTTGATGTCCTCGGGTTCTATTCCGTATGACCTCAGGTTGTTCGAGTTTGAGCCCATTAAGGAGTTCATCGTGTCTCACGAGATGACTTGCCGCTCTATGATGGACATGATCACTTACTCCAATTCTGACGTGATCATGGTGGGTGTCAGCTTGGCTAGTGTCTCCTATGCCTACAAGCTTAGCAAGAACCCGTCGATTCGGGTCGTGATCATCAAACAATTGATCGGTCCAGGAGGTGGCGCATGGCTTGGTGGTCAATTATTTTCAGCCATGGTCGTCTGAAAACCAGCTCACATGTTGGTTCATATAATGTCTAAAAGGCCACAAGGGTATGACATGATGATGGTATGTAACCATCACTTCTCTTTTGGCTAGCTTTAGCTTTGGCGTTTAAGCATTTTTTGTGATATTTTCAGGGTCCAGCCTTTGGGCCTATGATGATATCAGGGCAGAAGGCGGCTCACTTGGCATTGAAGGCCATGGACCAGCCGAACGCCATCGACATGACCATCGCCGAGATCGGGGGCGTCCAGTTGGAGCTTGTGCTTGCTTCGGCCGAGACCGGAGAGAGAGTTGACGCATGAAAGTTAGTTGAAACGATGTCGGGAAGTCGCACTGAGCTCTTTTCTTGTTCAGATTGGAGAGTGAGTAAGGAGACGTGGGCTAGACTGGGAGGCTGTTTATATGGATTTTGGATATGAGGAATGAAGTTTTCAATCCAATGAGGTTACATAGAAATGGAAAATGAAGTTTAGTGGCAATTCCAGCGCTGCCCATTACCTTTTCCTAATTTTACGAGCTTGAGAACAGACACGTCTTTCTTCAGATGATTTCTCTTCGTTCTCTACTATTCATTGCATCCTCCCCCCCCAAAAAAAAAAAATTAGTGGCCCATGCAATTTAGAGGTGGGCAATGATCTGAATTAGGTCGGTCCAACACCTAACTATCAGTCCGGTCCGATTATGAGGTCAACCCGGAACCAACTAATAATTTTCTTGTTTCATATTTTGTATTCCTTAAAAAGACAAACTTATTATTTGAAATTACATATATATCAACAATGCAGCTTTGATCAACCAAAATATAAATACCAGTATATATCCAACATAAATTTAAGATAACGTAACAACAGGAATTACATAATTGCTAAAAGTAATAAAGCATAAAAATGATCAAGACTACTCATAGAGATAAAGTGTTTCCTTTGCTGAAGCATACTATAATTCCCTAGCTTTTGATTTGTCTTCGAATCATTTTTCTGCTTGGGAAATGCGATGAGATGGGAAGTTTAAAAGAAGAGAATTCCGAGTTACACTATAGGTGAGACTTACTAGTGGAACATAATTAAACCATAATATGTTCCGAATACTTAATATCAACCATAAATATACAACTTTATATATTGTTAATTAGGGGTGAGCATGGTTTGAGTTAGATCGGTCCCGCGAGTGGCGAGTTGCGAGACAAGGGGCGAGTGGTGAGTTGCGAGACAAGAGGCAAGGGGCAAGCGGCGTTGTGAGAGGCAAGTAGTGAGTTGCAAGGCAAGCGAGTAGCCAAGAGCGAAGCGAGTGTTAAGCGTTGCTCACAAAGAGGGTTTCTAAATTTCTAATTAGAGTTTTGTTCTTTCTGATTTACTTGGCAAGGACAAAATAGAATACTGGAAGAGAATAGCTTGTTAACCTTGTTAACGTTAAATTAGTGTTATAAACTTAAGAATATATATATATATATATATATATATATATATATTATACATATAACATATTAGATGTATAATACCTACAAGGTCGGTCTGGGTTGGACCCATCATAAGGTTCTAGGATCAAGGATCAACTTGTACAGTGCAAGGTCTAGGGGTTCCAAGACCAATGACCAACTCAATCCATTTGGAACCCGAAGTAAGATCAGCAGGGTTGGGCCGGTTCAGGATTGATCCAAGGTCAACCCTGAGCCAATGCTTACCCCTACCGTGCATAAATTAAGAAACTATGTTTGGCATAATCGACTTGGATTTTATTTTGTTTCTCTCTTCTTTAGCACTTCAACATATAATTAAACACCTTTTAGATTATACAAAAACCAATTGCAATTATTCTTCAATGAACTATAACTTTCGGCGATAAAATAAATGTTTATTTACATACTCTAAGGCTTTATCGTATACGTGGAATAGCACTTTAAGGTTTTATAAGATACGTGGAATAGTTCTGATCGATATCATGAAATTGCTGTCCAAGTTTCCATCCATGAAGATCATTAACAATCTAATGGTATCGAATTCATCTTTTTCAAATAATTAGGCAATCACAGAGGGTGTCTATGATAGTGCTTCTAGAGAAAACAAATTCAAACAAAACCTGCCATCGAAAAAATTTCTTAGCTTGTGAAATTTTTTTTTTTTGGTCTAATTCTTAGCTTGTGAAATTGTTAAATGCAAATTGTGCAAGTCAATCGACACCACCAATGAACGTGACTATAAATTTATTGAGCCCTTCATATTTTCATGCTCCACGCCTTAGCCACCTCAATTTCCTTTTCTTTCTTTGCGGTCCTTCAACTGCTCCATGGCAAGACCCCTGAGAATCTGAGATGCCAACGAAGCAACGAATCATGCATCATCTGTCACTCGCATTTTAGAAAACCTCTTTTGACATTCATGTAATTATCGTGACTTACACACTCCAACCTTGCATTTAAAAGTAAGAACATCTTAAGAGTCTTATTTTTATATCCTTCGTTTATACTATGTTTAATTATATGAGAAACGTATCGAGCAATAATATTGATGTGAGATCAATGAATTTGATCCGCATTGTAAATGCATCTAATTCGATTTATCGGTACTTGTGGATATAGTAGAAATAAGTGTGCGTTTGACAAAGCTTCACCCGTCATGACTTTTAAGCTGCTTATAGCACCCCTTAGGCTACACTTTTAAGGACGAATCAGTACATCTAATAAAGCATATCAAATATCGTCAAATTGCCATGTCTACAATGCTTTCTAGAAATCTTAAGGTCGACAGCCAATTTTCCTCCAAAATTTCAAGTATTTATCCATGAATCAACGTGCAATCCACTTTTGTATCGACGATTTTGACCAGACCTCTCATTTATAATTTTTGCTACCATGAAAATGTGTACTATGCAAATATGCAAGTGTATCCACATTAATAATGAGTATCCACCAAAGCTACCAATAGTAACTGAATCACGTTTTGTTTTAATTTACTCTTGATATCATTCTTTATTTTCTAATTAGACCACCGATCTAACTTTCATCACACACTCTTATCATAATAGCAAATACTCTGGTAGCTTATAGCCTATACAATCGGACTAAAGTCCTGAAATTGAACTGACCTACCATGGTTGGCGATCCTCTGTCGACCCTAGACCCTTTAAGTGTCGGAGTTGTTGAAGGTGGTGAGCTTGGATGGGTTCTACGTTATACCATGGATATCCAATTTGGACGAAGGAAAGCCCATCTTCAACAAACAGATAGCCTAGCTAATGGCTAACGGGAAAAGTTTGCTACAATTGAACCGACCAATTTACATTTCACCTGATCGAAACCAGGGAATGATTTACCCATACGAATTATTAGACATACCATGAAGACCTTGATTCAAGTCTTTATGTATTTTCTTGTATGTGTACACATTAATCACTTTTTCACTTTTTTCATCGATATAAGCATATGCTCTTTTGTTACCCAGAACCGAATAGACTAATATATACTGATATTTAGGATCATCCGTTAGAACTTATAGTCATAATCTGAATCACACTCCATCTCAAGTAGTTGCCTTGTATATACTTCTTTCATGTTACTCTTGGCAATGAAAAAATTCTTATGACCTAAATTTAAAAAATACAACGTTTTTAAATAATATTCACTGTTATTAAGGTACTTAAGAAACAATTACAGAGATGAGGCATTCACGCCATCATGAGTACAGCAAGCCCAGGACCCGTGTCTATTTTGGCGACTCCATTTTCGGCAAGTTTTTTAGTTGGCAAGCTAATTATGATTAATTTGTGAGTATTTGTTGTGCTCATGATTTTATGATCTATATAAAGTTACATCATACGATTCACAATTGGCTCCATCCAGTCATAAACATTTTATTAAAACCATGAATGAGATTCCCATAAGATTCAACTCGTGTAGATATCATTTGGCTTAAATTGGGATGATTTTATTTATGGAAAATTTCTTTTTCGGCATCCTAACCTTGCAGTAATGGTTGATTGTAGCATGAGCTGTATTTTTTATTTTTTATTTTTGGGCTTAAATTAGCTGATTAGCATTATGCCAGCATCTTCCTTTCAAAAATTACCGTAATCCGATCATGATAACGATGCCTTAACATATCACTCATTCATAGATTTATTGTCTAGCCAAAAAAAAAAAAACCACAGACGTAATGTTTAATGTCTAGCCCTGAATTCTCTGTTATTGTGGAATTGTTTCCATATAATGTATAATTGCTTTGGTACTCTACAAGACATCAGCAACTTTAGACAATACATTGATCTAAGAATGCACTATTTATCTTAACATACGTGAAATACATAAAGCTTTTGTTGTGCACTATGATCCGAGAAACTCGATCTCTCCTACTCTCCTCAATTCAATCAATCTGCAAACGCAAAATACCAAACACATTTTACATTTTTTAGAAAATTATTATGGCCAAAGAAATTGTTTAAGTCTCGAATAGCGATAATAGTATTTTTTGTTTTTTGGCAACAAGAACAGAAGGATATATTTACTTTTGATTTGCTAAAAAAGATGTATTTTTTTTTTTGGGTCAATAATTAGAAGTGTTAGCATTACATGCTATCTATCTCTCGTGTAAACTTGTCGCTAAATGCTTCTAGAGAGTACTTCTCTCCTTCCTTTGCTCTTACTAAGTTTATTTTATCTAGAACCATATCAAACAATATACATGATAAATTTTGATTAAGTAAATTAATCAATCTTTAAGGTGCGATATAAAGGTTATCCTTAAAAGTTAAGTAATGATAAAATGGCATGCACTGTCACATTAGAGGAATATACAATTTCTACCTAACCTACCATTTATTAGATTTCTTGGTATGGGAATATTATGAATGCAAAATATGCAAGTGAATCCACCAATAATGAGAATGACCAACTTTTTGCCTATTTATACAGCTCTCATCTTTTGATGCTCCAAGCTTCAATATCTTATTCCTCTTGAGACACAATCTTGCCACTCTCCTTATATATGACCATCTCCATCAACAAATGATGAAGTCGTTCTGTCGACCACTATAATTTTTTTCCTCAAAAAGCATATTGATGCATCTGATGGTTATCCATTTGTTTCGTCAAAATTTTGTCCTCGTACAAAAGAAACTCTCCTAATTCAACGGGAGATGCATCATCATTGCGCTTTATCTTTGAAAAGTCGGATCAGCGATCTACCAAAATATGCTACTTACATGACTTCGTCTCGTTGGAGGAAAATCCTGCAGCTGAGGAGGGATTTCAGGGTATACTTTATTAGAAGGGTGCGATGATCTCTCTGTTTCTCTATGGTTCGATAATTGGCATAAAGAAGACCCCTCGTGTTGTTTTATTCCGGTTTCTCTTATGGAGGGCTCTGGCCTCTCGAAGCTTGCGACAGTGGTTGACCTCACTTCTTCAGCGGGGTGAGTCTTCAGGTCGCTCTTGGAATGTTGGGATTTTCCCATCCCGGTTCTTACTCGAGTGCCTGACCGATTCTCTTGGCGCGGTTCCTCTTCTGGTATTTTCTCTATGACCTCTGCTTGGGATGCCATAAGAAGCAAAAAGAATCGGGTTCCTTGGGCTAAGTTTATTTGGAACAATGCCATTGCTCCCAGATGTCAATTCCACCTTTGGTTAATCACTAGGAGTCGCCTACCAACGCAGACTTTCTTGCTATCTTATGGTAGAATTGGCTATGAAGTATACGCTTTTTGCAAAGTCATTCCAGACTTTATCGACCATCTCTTCTTTACTTGTCCCGTCTCGGCGACTCTTGCTTTTTTTTTTTGGGCCAGTAGATGTAATCTTCCATGGCGTAATAGATCTTGGGCAGATAATCTCCTTTGGGCTTTGAATTTCCTGACTAGTAAGGATTTCTTCCATTCCATTGCTCGGTTCTCTTTTGGAGCCATGTGCTATTTAATTTGGAAGAAAAGAAATAGCATCATTTTCCAGGGCGAAACACTTGATGTGTCGGCTTTGAAGAATCAATTTGTCAAAGTTGTTAAAGATAAAATGTTGACCTTCAACAACGTGCAGGACAACTCTTGTAACAGGCGTCTTCAACGGGGGTGGGGCTTTGATACCTCCATTTTTGCGCATATGCTGTGATTTCGCTAGTTGTCTTCTAGTGCTTTTTAGTGCCTCCGGCTTGTCTTTAGCTGTGTAGCTTTTTGTGCTGAGCCGACTTGTTGTCTGGCTTTCCCTAACCTAGGTTGTCTCTTACATCGGCTCCCTTTCACTCTAGCTTTTGCTCTGAGTGTAAGTTTTTGGTGCCGATCTTTTGTATATTTGACTCTTATATATTACTTATCTTACTTTTACCAAAAAAAAAAAAATTTCCAAAATTAACATCTTGTTAGATTAACTATTTTGTCTTAGTTCGACTACTTACCTTTCCTCCTCGCGATTTGGAATTGATGTAACTTTCTATTGCTCGGTTATTGTAGCTTTGGCCGGCTATCTCGTGGGTAAGATCAAGAGCTTGCTAGGGACTCCATCAAAAAGAAGAGACGAGTCGAAGTTTGAGTAGACATTAAAAATGGATTTTGAACCCATTTACTAATCCAAAATTGCTTGAGTTGGTCACGTGTGGGTCACCTTACATTCAAAATTCCAGTCATAACTGGTTATAAAATGAAAAGTCTAAAATATACGGGTTGAAATGGAATTTAAGGCTTTACTCATTTCCGAACCACTTGACAAAGCGTTCAGACTATTTTCTCTCTCTCTCTCTCTCTCTCTTGCCGGTGTGCTCGGTCCAACGATGGACACTGCCCACTCTCCAGCTCCACTTCACACACTCTCCCCCTTATCTCTCTCTCTCCAAGCCAAGCGATCGTCCCCAACCTCCGTCTCTTCTGAAGGCCGTGACAGCTTCGACGGTGGGCCGGAGCAAGAACCGAGAGCTGCTCCAGAGGGGGAGGACCCTCGGCATCGAGGCCATCCAAGCCGTGCGGGCGCTGGAGCAATTGAGCAACAAGGACCTGCGATGACTCGAGCTAGTTCGCCTACAGCCGATTCTCCTTCCGGACTGTCGTCCAAGGAAGGGACTGACTTTTGTACTGGTTCTATGTTGTCCCATGGAACTATAATTTGCAAAGCAAACTCCATCTCTATTGGATAGAAGAAGAGAACTTAGGGGCATGCTTTAGAGTAAATAGCTCTGTTTTCCAGTATCACATGTAAAATCCTAAAAGAGCTCGTTGTAGGGAGTGAGCTTCCTTAATTTTTTTCCATGGCGGAGAGAAATAAATTTTTATTACACGAAATATCAATCTATCTTCTCGTACTATGGGCGGACCCCTGAATTAGTTCGTTCTATTTTTTTAGTGTCGCCAATGAACATGTGTTATTGATCTCGCGCGATGGTCTAGTTAATGTTGGCACTCTAGCACGCCCCCAAAGCAATGACAAACTTGGCATATATTTTATGTCATACTTTTTTCTGATCAACAAAATCTGATGTAGATTCTCTGGTAACCATGATGCTTTGAAGTGCCATAAATAATATGTGATTTCATTTTTCTAGTTTTAGTATATGTTATTCGGGTTTACTATAGAAGAAACCATCTATTACATATGTACATCAATGGAAACAAGATCGAGAATGATTCTATGTCCAAAAATACAAATAAAGACGTGATCTTAATTGAGTGTTGATCTAGATAAACATTTTTAACGGCACAAAGAGGAGATGATGTAAATATGCTTTCACGGAAAGGTGAACTTTTATTTTTGGTGTTTTTTTTTTTTTTTCGAAAAGAATTATAGTCATTACTCAAAATGATACGTAAAAAGTAGATAAACTTTGTAACAAAGCGAATCGAAACCAAGTAAAGTCTAGAGTAGCGAAATACAAATACAAATCCAAAAAATAAAGAGAATCAATAGAACATGGGCTGAGTTAATCACAAGTTCGTTACACAATAATGGATTTGTCAAGCAATATAATTGGTGGCCAATAAGTCAATCTTGTATCTTCATCAATGATAAGCACATAATAAAATTTCCTTCTCCAACAACTACGACAGAGCCACTTAAAAAGTGTGCTTAGGATTGACTTCCTTTGCGCCATCGCCGTACTGAGACAATCGAAACATGTTAAACAAACACAAATCTAACAGTTGGGAGAGCAAACTTTTATGGTTCATATCAAAGTTCATGCGATCACCATTGAAGCTAGAAGTAGATGACTTATATACGGATATAACACAAAGGTGTCAAATCCTCCAAAGCATATATATATACACTCAATTCTAGATTAGGATAGAATAGCTCTTGGATGTAAAAATTAAATAGGAATAGTTCAAACTTTCAAATTTAGAACTATATCGAGAGAAGAGATCTCCTAAATCTAAATAGAAGAGAAGAGAGAGATAACAAACAAAAAGAAAAAAAAATGGAATATGAAAGCACATTTGTTACCTTGAGGATGACTGATTTGGAAAACATTTTCGAAAAATAATCACTTGTATCACTTATAAATGATTATGAATGATGAAAATAACTTTCGTTGGCTAATTTTTCTAAATAATATAAGCAATCATTTTTCAAAAAGATATTTTCCAAATCTCCTATTTTTCGTGAAATGAACACCCCAAAGAATGTGAATGATAACTATATTGTTCTAGAAATTAATTTTTCTAATTTTATTCTAGGCGCAAGTTTATGATAAAAAATATGCATTTGATAACAATATAAAATTTTTGTTTTTGGAATATAAATTCGTTTGATAACAATTCTCCCTCTTAAGTGGCGGCGGGAGGTGGCTAGCGACTAGTGGCCAGACCGCCAAGCCAGTGGTGGGCGCGACCAGTGATAACCAGCAGTAGGTGAGAGGTAAGCGTTGGTGAGGGTGAGTGATGAGAAGAGTTTTTTTTTTTTTTTTTTTTTTTGGTAAATGTGATGAGAAGAGTTTTTATTCCTCACTTTTATTTCGAAATAGATTAGTAAAAAGTTTTACTTCTATTTATATTCCAAACCTATTTCTAGAATAAAAATTTATTCCAAAAATAAAAAAAATGACATTGTATTATCAAACCGATTTATGTTCCAAAATTGTTTCCGAAAATTGAAAAAAATAGAGAAATAAAATGATTATTATGTGCACTCTTATATGGCATCATTGTCCCGAAATCTCGTTCCATGTATTTTGTAAATATACATAGAATAATGGAATATAAAAGTGAGAATCTGAAAACCAAATTCATCTTCATTTTCCTCACAACAAACAGGCTATTTCCTTTTCTATATATCTATATATATATATATATATATATATATATATATATATATATTTTTTTTTTTTAGAAAACAAAAAATAATTTCATCTCGCTCTTTGTGAAATGCCAGGTCTCCTTCTTCCCTCCGTCGGAGCAAAAAGCTCAATGGCATCATCGTTGTCGTCCTCCCGAAAATCTTGAACTTTCAAGCAGATGCTTCTCCAAATTCGCGCCTCCATCGCCAAATCGTTCTCAACCTCGACGAACATCCTCCCTTGGAGAGCTCAGATCGAGCAGCATCAGCTGGCCTCGCAGATCTCCGCCCTCCTCCTGCAGAGGCGAAACTGGGCCCCTCTTCTTGAAACCCTCGACCTCCCTTCCCGCCTGAACCCATCTCTCTTCCTCCGCGTCCTGCGCAGAATCGAGACGAACCCTCGAATATCTCTCGGTTTCTTCAACTGGGTCGGGACCAGATTGGGCTTCGGAGCGGACCTCAGGTCGTGCTGCCACATCATCCGTGTGCTGGTCCGGTCGGGCGATGTCCAGGCGGCGAGACCCATTTGGGATTCGGTCGCTAAAGCTCACTCGGCTTCGAGAATTGCGGATTCGATGATGAGAGCGTCCAGAGGTAGCGATTCTTGTCGGTCTAGCACGTTGAGCTTTGTCGTCGAGGGGTATTCACATGACGGTCTGTGTATCGAAGGGTTGGAGGTGTTCGGGAAAATGAGGATGTGTGGATTGACGCCTTCGGTCGATGCGTGTAACGCATTACTTGATGCTTTGCGGCGAAAGGATGAAATCACATTGGCGTGGTGCTTTTATGGGGCAATGATTCGAGCATGTGTTTTGGAAGATCGAGTTACATGGTCTCTTATTGCTCAGATTTTGAGCAAAGTTGGGAAATTTGATAGGATTGTTGCTCTCTTAGATTTGGGAATTTATAGTTCAGTGATGTACAATGTTGTTATTGATCATTATAGCAAGAGTGGCGAGTTTGGTGCTGCATTTGGTCGTTTAGCGGAAATGCTTGATAGGAGAGTTGAAGCAGGATTCAGTACTTATAGCTCAATACTTGATGGGGCTTGCCGACATCGAGATGTCAATGTCACTGAGAAAACAATTGGAGAGATGATAGAGAAGGGATTTCTTTCGCCGAGTTCGTTGCTGGGTTATGATTCAGTCATTCAGAAACTTAGTGACTTGGGAAAGGTGCATGCTGCAGAGATGTTTTTCGAGAAAGCTCTTGAAAACAAGGTTAAATTGCTGAATGCTACATATGGTTGTTTGCTACGGGCAATGTCCAAAGAAGGCAGAGTAAAGGAAGCTATTAGAATGTACAGAATGATCGACGAAAGGAGTATTGTTGTGAACCATAGCTGTTATGATGCGTTTCTTGATCTCCTTTGCGAGGAAGATCCATCAGAAGAAAAAAGTCAGCTGGTAAGAGAACTGATCACGAGAGGGCTTTCTTCTTCCCATTCGGGATTGTCGAAGTTTTTAGCATCCCAATGTAGGAAGCGCAGATGGAAAGAAGTGGAAGATCTGTTGGATGTGATATTAGAGAAGGGCCTGTCGCTGGATACCTTCTGTTGTAGCTCCCTGGTCAGGCATTACTGCTCGATTGGGCAGACGAGTAAAGCTGTAGCCTTACATAATAAGATAGAGAAACTAGAGGCGAAATTGGATGAAAGTGCTTACAATATACTCCTCGAAGCCCTTCTCAGAGGGAGGGACATTGATGAAGCATTTAGTGTTTTTGATCACATGAGGAGAAGGGATTTGGTTAGTACCGCGAGTTTTTCGATCATGATTCGTGGGCTCTGCCGCATCAAGGAACTGAGAAAGGCCATGTCATACCACGATGAGATGTTGGAAATGGGGCTTAAACCCGACAAAGCATCATACAAACGTTTAATATCAGGATTTAGTTGATATGAAACCACTGTTGCTGAACTATATAGTTGGAAGTCCTTGGCATGTATACCATGTTTCAGTTTTGCAATGATTATGAAATAAGGAAGCATTTTTTTCTGAATCTGGCTGGGACAGCTTTTATATACCATCTTCTTTGGTTCGGATCTGATTTATGGTTTTGCTATACAAGAGCAAAGCATTTCAGAGAAGGATCAGATCAATGTGTATCCAGACTTTCCTGATGTTTCTTGTTGCTCTGCTGTTGATGCTATGATAGATAATGATAGGATGACATTTGTTGGTGAAACGGGAGCAAAAGCCTGTTGCATTGTACAATTCAATTAGAGTTAGAAAAGAGATTAGCTTGGAAAGAGTTCTTGGGTGGTGTCTTTCGAGTGCTTGTTTCCACAAATCATTGAATTGGACCGTGCTTCCATAGAGTCACGTACATTTTGCAGTTATTTCTCAGAGAAATATGGTAAAGGGAGAGCTGCAAAGAAGGGTTCCTCGAAAAGATGCAAAAACATCTTCTTGACCATTTGAGATGAAGTCGAGTATAACCATGATTCTAAGAAACAACTAGACGACCGGAGAGTACGGATGAGCACGGGGCGGGATGGTAGACTTGATTCGCCATTTCTTAGCCCCTTATCTGATGGACTCGCCGTCGCCTCGTGCCGCACGGCGGGAGGGCACATCCGGGGAAGAGAAAATTAATTTAGTTTTCTGAAATTGTGCATAAAAGAATATGTAGCTGTTGGGGTTTCCAAATAATTGCAAATTATGCTACTCTAAATATTGTTTATATTCTATAATTGATAATAGTGTAATGATTTCACGAGCTTGGCTCTACTTATCTATATGAGATAAGTGCACTAATAGTTTAAAGACGTGTCATAAAAGCGTACTCGGGTTCTAAAATTTTTAAAAAGTGCAATCGAATTCTAAAACTTATCATAAAAGTATAATCGATTATTAAAACTTTTAATAAATGTAATTAAGTTTTAAGATTTGTCAATAAAATGCATATGAATTTTATATTTTTCCAAAAAATGTAACCAATGGAAGAACTTAGTTGGATCAATTTGATAAGTTTTAAAATTTAATTATACTTTTTGAAAATTTTAACACTTAATTATACTTTTTGAAAATTTTAGATCCAATTACATTTCGTGACAATTTTTAGAATTTATCGCATTTTTTGAAAGTTATAGAATTTAATTATACTTTGCGACACATTTTAAAATTTCCAATGTATTTATCTCTATATATATTGACTTATTGTATTCTTCATTTGATAGCATAATATTAAATGGGTGATGAACTATAATGAATTATATGGTATAGTCATCTATGTTTTGATTGATATATCGGTTACACATATTTTATATATTTAACTTATAGTTGGCTTAATACACACAAGGAAAGCAGATTGAGGCTGCGTTTGGAAAGCATTTTGGGAAAAGTCCTTAGGAAAATGCAAAGACCTTTGAGTGAAAAGTGTTTTTCAAAATGCAAAGTGCGTTTGGTAAATTATAGTTTGAAAGCCCTTTGCGAAGTACCCTTGAGTAAAATAGTGTTTGGGAGACAAAAGGGCTTTTGTGAAAATAAAAAATAAAATAAAAATAAAAAAATGAAAACCGCAAGGGCGGTGGCGGCCCGTGGCGGCGGTGGCGACGCGGCGACCTCCGGCGACCCGAATCCGGGCGGCGAGGTCGCGCGACGCCGTCACGACCTCCGGCGACCCGGATCTGGGTTGCGGAGGCGGAGTCCGGGTCGCGCGACCTTCGCGCGACCTCCGGCGACCGGATCCGGTCGCGCAGAGGTCGCGCGACCTCCGGCGACCCGATCGGGTCGCGCGAGAGGTCGCGCGACCGCCGGCGACCCCGGATCTGGTCGCGCGACCTCGCCGCGACCGGATCCGGTCGCGCGACCTCCGGCGACCAGATTTGGGTCGCCGCGAGCGGGCCCGCGACCTCCGGCGGCCGCCGGAGTCGCCCGACCTCCCGAGGCGCGTGGCGTGGGGAAGAAGATGAACAATAACCCTACAAGGGCACGCACCTAAAAACAAAAGATTCGTGAGGACAATTTTGGAAAAAAAAAATATAAAAAGAACCCTGGGCATTCGAAAATGCCGAGAAGCCCAAAGGCAGCCTCAAGGCTGCCTTGGGCTTTCAGCATTTGGGAGGCCATACATTTGCACAAAGGCCTTTAACATTTGTTTGCCAAACACCTCAATTTGACCTCAAAGGCCTTTGAGGGCCTAAAGGACCTTGGAAATGCTCCTTCCAAACGGAGCCTGAAAGGTGGGTGGGAAGGAACTTGCGGTGAGTGTATTCTTTCGGCCATGCCCATCCCTCCCAAACCCTACTGTCAATGTCAATCAATCAGGGGAAAATAAAAATAGTATATGAACATTGGCGTAACATACAATATAATAATTAAACTTTTAATTTGGTCAACGCGATTTCTAAATTTTAATCCAACGGGCATTTTGTTCAATATAGCCCTTAGAGTTTTAATACGTGTTTAATTTAGTCACTGAACTATCAATATCGTTGTTGAATTTGAATCAATGAAAGGATAATATTGAACATATTCATATAGCTCACGAATTGAGTTGAGCATACACTAAAAATTTACAAATTATATGGAACAAATTAAAAGTTTATAATTAGATTAGATGTTGGATGAAAGTTTTTCCAGCTATTAATGGATAAAACGACCATGGGCCGGGCGAAACGACAGTCAACCAATCCCATCCACGGGGCAAAACGACCAGACGACGCGTCGTAAGGTGCACGGCCTCGTAAATTCCACGGCAACGAGTCAAGTCGACAGTCTCAAAAACGACCTAGCAACACTCCGGTCATCTTCCCCCAAAATCTCCTCTTTCTCTCTCCATCTCTCTGTCTAGATCGGCGACAATGGCGGCCGTCTCCGGCGAAACCCCGCTCCGCCTCGCCGCCGCCGCCCTCCTCCTCCTCCTCCTCTCGGCCGCCGCCGTGGCCGTCGCCGATCCCGACGCCGACCGGGCGGCCGAGCTCCTCTCCCTCCAGTCCCGATCCAAATCCGGCGTCATCCACCTCGACGACCACGCCGTCTCCCGCTTCCTCACCTCCACCAAGACCCCGCGCTCCTACTCCCTCCTCATCTTCTTCGACGCCGCCCAGCTCCATGACAAGTCCGAGCTCCACCTCCCGGAGCTCCGCCGCGAGTTCTCCCTCGTCGCAGCCTCCTTCGCCGCCAATAACGCCGAGGACCCCAGCGGCGCCCGGTCCAGGCTCTTCTTCTGCGACCTCGAGTTCAAGGAGTCCCAGTCCAGCTTCGCGCAGTTCGGGGTCAACTCGCTCCCCCACATCCGCCTCGTCGGGCCCGAGGTGAAGAGCCTCAAGGACTCGGAGCAGATGGACCAGGGGGACTTCTCCCGGATGGCCGAGTCGATGGCCGACTTCGTCGAGTCCCGCACCGGCCTCCGCGTCGGCCCCATCTCCCGCCCGCCCATGTTCTCCAAGACCCAGATCGGGATCGTCGTCGTGCTGTTGCTGATCTGGTTGCCGTTCGCCGCGAAGAAGGTTCTGGCCGGGGAGACGCTGCTGCACGATAGGAAAGTGTGGCTGATCAGCGCCGTGTTCGTGTACTTCTTCAGCGTCGCCGGCACGATGCATAATATTATTAGGAAGATGCCCATGTTTTTGGTGGATAGGAACGATCCGTCGAAGCTGGTGTTCTTTTACCAGGGTTCTGGGATGCAGCTCGGGGCCGAAGGGTTTGCGGTCGGGTTCCTTTACACGATCGTCGGGTTGTTGCTGGCGTTGATGACGCATTTGTTGGTGAGGGTGAGGAATGTGAATGTCCAGAGGGTGATCATGTTCTCGGCGCTTTTGGTGTGTTTCTGGGCTGTGAAGAAGGTGGTGTTCTTGGATAATTGGAAGACTGGGTATGGAATTCACGGGTTCTGGCCTAACAGTTGGAATTGATTTCGCTGGTTCGAACTCTTTTCCTTTCTGGATTTTGATGATGGAATCTTACTTGTAGAATAATATTCAGGTTGCCTCTGAGTGTCAGCTTTTATAGACGGCTATGGAATGCTTAATTACAGAAGGATTTAGCTGTTGATTATGTGCTGATGCCCGTCATGTCTTTTATGACTAGCTTTGATACCGCTTATATCTGGACTGCATGTTAATATCAAAATGAATTGGCCTTTCCAGTGAGCTTATATACTCAGTGGATCTTATAGATAGCTAAATTTTATGCATTTGTTTTATTTTATGCGCTTAGTGATTGGGGAAACAAGTGGGATTCTGGTCGTGGGTGTTGGATGAGAGAAAGTCATCAGCTGATGACTGTGTGTGTGAGAAACTCTTATAGAAATTATAGAGAGCGACAGTGAATTTCCTAATTTTTTGTTTGGATAAGAGCTGTGGGAGTTTGCGGATGTAACCGTAAGAAATTATAGATTAGTTTGTGGGAATTGAACAATATGCATTTGCTGGCGATCCCAGATTTAGGACACTAACCATAAGAAATTCTGCTTGGAAAGATACGTCACTTTCCTTCTAAGGATGTTGGCTTTTTGGAATGCGAGGCTTTACCAGGCTGGTTGAACCTAGTGCCTCCTGCACCGCCACAACCTTTCATCACTATGGTGGCTGGTAAGGTCTAACACATGGACCTGCTTAGGCCATCATACTCTTTTCTTTTTTTGTTTTCGTTCTTCTTCTTTTTTTTCTTGCATGTGGAAAGCTAAAAGAAAATCGTCCACTGACACCAATAGGAACTAATTCCTCCATAGAGTTCTTAATGGTTCTTGTCTGTCTTTTTAATTCATATCTTTTTAACATGCTCTACTACAACAAGATAACTTCTTGATGAAACATCTTGAGGTTGTCCTTATCTCACGTCAAAATCCCTGAAACGGGTTTCCATCAACTATTTATCTATAGTGGGCAAATCTTACTTTTCCAGTGATAACTTGTCCCTATCTCCATCCTTTCCTGGATATCTAGACAGCTGCCTACATATTCTCAGCTCCAGTGTCCTCATATCATGTACACTTTGATATCTGACGATGTTGTTCTTATCCATGTACCTTCACTGCCCTCGTTGTGACCCTGCTGCGTTTTCTCTTAAGCTTGAGATGATTGGCTTGATGCAGTCCCCCATTTCATCGTTCTTGCTTGAGTATAAGAGTGACATGTCCATCAGTTGGGTCAAATGCATAATCTTGTGTTGTTTAAATCTTTCAAATTGTCTAATTTACTTATAATTGTATTCATTTTGATTCTAAAAGAGATTTCACAAATTCTGGAACACAAGTTGAGGGTGCAGTTTAATTTTGAGGAAGAACTTACAATTTTAAGAAATGGTTTGACAAGGAATTGCATCGTTATCTATGTGAGAACTTCCAAATCTATAAAAGATGGTTTGACAAAGAATGTCGTTGTTATCCATGTGACCTAGCTGCCCTTATTGTAGTCTTGCTGTGTTTTCTTAAGATTGAGCCGATGGGCTAGACACAAGATGCAGTCCTCCTTCCATCCATCTTGTTTGCATGCCTTTTGCTGTCTTTTTGCATTCAATTTCACTATTATTGTATTTATACTGTGTCCTTTCCAATTGGTATGTCACATGCTTTATTTTGGATCAACTTAGTTAATAGTCCTTGGTGCTCCTCATACCCTCGGCAGTTCTAATTGTTGTCAATGTAGAAGTTTTGGGCAGGATAGTTGTGCGGTGCCCACTTCTATTTACCTATGGACTGCCTATCATTTGCTCCCGAATGAGTGTTTTCCTTCCAAGTGAGATGCAGGGTAGTTGTTTTCAATGTTGATGCATTGGGTAGTGGGTAGTTGTGCACTGCGCATTTCTTTTTACCCATGGACTGCCTATCATTTGCTCCCAAATGAGTGATTTCCATCCAAGTGAGATGGATATAGTGAATTCCGACTGTTGTCTGTTTCTCATTTGCATGGAAACACTGTTTGTTGATCTGAAGTACATGTTCACCATTTTGAGAGCTTTTAACTTTGATTAGGATATGTATATGTGGATCACGTGGTTTGATGTTCAACGCTTTGAGCCAGCCCCCTCTCAATGTTATGACCAAGCTATGCTAGTTTGCCATGGATATAGACAAAGTGGCAAGAAGAAATTCCACCTGAGACAGAAGCAAAATGGCAGTAAACACTTTCAGTTAAAAACTTTCGTGAAAAGATAGGTGCATAGTGCATACCAACAAGTATATGATCTCAGTAGATCAAATGGAACTAATAAGTCATTATTGTCAACATTAAATGCATTTGACCTTAATTTCCTTTGGGAATCAACTGACCATTTTGGTTTGGGAAAAAAGAAACACCTGCATGAGCTGGTGAAGATGCGCTTAGGAAAGGAATGTGAATGAAGTCAGAATGACATGACGGTGGCAGTAGAACCTCAAGTGTATCAGTAGGTCTGATGGAGGTTTGGCATTCACGCAGGAATGCTAAAATAAGGTTATAATAGGAGCCAGTTTGCTGTGATATTAGAGGTGACTTTAATAAGTTGGGGATGGAGGGACAGAGGAGAAAGAGCCTGAAATTTAATATCTTTTCTGTTTTTTGGTAAGCGCTTCTTGAGATTGTATGAACGAGTCATAAATTGACTGCAGTTTCCTTGATTCTGTTTTGATGGATACAATTGCTCTCGACAATTCTTATTAGGACTAGCTTCTCTGAAACGTACTTGTTGCCTGCTTTGACATTGCCGAACAGATTGAACTTACATGATATCAACGATAGTAGGGTCTGATGTTAGTATACACACGCCTCCACCTTCTGTTTCTCCTCCCTGAAATTAGTAAGAGATGTTTAGTATGTGATCGGATAGGTTGAAGACAAGGCTTTGGAAGTTAAATCCTGGGATCTGACATGCTATCATTAACTTCTAAGCTCTCACTTGCCTTCTTCTTTATTCACTGCTAAAATCAGAACTCACATGTAGACAAATGTGGCTCAAATTGTGTAATATAATACACATTTCCAATCGTCAAAGCTATAGTGGCAGATAAATGCATAGTTGTCAAAAGTATGTCCAGGTTAGCGAATGCTTTAGAAAAGAGCTGCCTTCACTGAAGCTAATCTAACGGAGAGAAGATCAATATTGGTTGGACTTTCTCCATTATATGCTGGTTTTTTACCTAGATCTCGGCTGGATCTGCCAAATTTGTTGTTGCTAGAGCTCACTATAAAAGCGACCGGATCTGAGCCTGCATTTAGTCTTGAAGCTCTGCAGGGGGACGGTGAGGTAGTTTGCATCCGTGATGAAGGATGCTGGTTATAATAATTACTTGTTTACCAAATTAGTTAATGAGGGTAACTCAATGGAGTTATTCGGGTGTGGAATATGACTCGCTTGTAATTTGCCATAGAACTCAATATATCAAGTTTTATATTGCAGTCTCAGTCTGCTTAACATTACTTAAAAATTTTTAAGCACGAAAATTATTGGGGGTTAAAAATGATGGAAACATTGTTGTTGGTGCTTTAATAATGACATGAAAAGGGATCTGGTATCGTATGTACGATTGGGCTCATCGAGGCCAGGGTTTATTGTCTGAGCTCAATATGATTTGTACAGAATGTGGGTGTGCTGTCAGGAGAACTCGTGTTCTCTCTTGGAGGTGGATCTGTCAAACGGATAGGCTGAGTTTAGTCGGATTTAGATCGAGATATAAATGGTCCGATGCAAATTGATCCATTAACTTATTTATGATCCATTTATTAGCAATGTAAATTTATTGACTCATACCCAATCCAACTTATATTCAACTTGACCTATATTGTAAACACTTCCATGTTTAATTAAAAATAAAAATAAAAATTGTTTCTTATGATATTTTAAAAAAGAATACTATTAAAACACTTCAATACAATTACAAATTTAATTAATAATTTTTTTAAAAAAATGAGGCTTCATTTATTTCACAAAATTGTAGCATTTTTGAAAATGGTGATATTTTTAATTGTTTGGTTGAAACTTGAAAATGAATTAAAAAATGTTTTTGGCTTAGTATAGAAAATTTCATTTGATTTTCCATGCACACATTTTAAGTAATTTTTTTTATAAAAATATAAAAATATTTATTTATTTTTTGTGTTTTTCTCCTCCTCCCGGTCGTTAGCCATGGCGGCCATGGTTGGGAACAAGTGAGCTCAGCCTCATCATAGGTTGACAAGGCTCATACTCGCTCGATTTTGGCAAGCTAACCCTTGCTAGCCTTAGGCAAGGCTCCACCTCACCAAATCCAGCGAGTTTGAGGTCACCTTGAGACTGATGAGCTCGAAGCTCGACCTCACCTTATTGCAAGCTTGAGCTTTGTTCGAGGCCGGCGAGCTCAAGGCTTACCAAATCGAGGAGGCCAGAGTCTTGCTAATGTTGAAGCTAGCGTGCTTCCTCACCAGATTTGGCGAGCTCGAGCTCACTTGACGCTGGTGAGGTATTGGCCTTGCTTGATCGGTGAGCTCGAGGCTTGCCAGTGTGATTGGCGACACAACCCTCACCCATCACCTTGTGGTCCTCACTTGCTATTGATGAGGGCCCCGCGATTGATGGCTAGCCTTGTGACCGATGATCGTAAGGGAAAAAATAGAAAAAAGAAAAGAAAATTAAAAATAATTTAAAATTTGAAAATTAAAAAAAAAAATTGCTGAAGAGGATGATGATATCTCACTAATGGATTAACTCAACTAATAACCTCTAATTAAATGGGTTGTAAATGGGTTTAAAGACAAACCCATTTATAACCCATGTATCATTGGATTTACATACAACCCAAACCTATCAACAACCTATTTATTCAGATTTAATTAACCTATATAGGACCCATCTCATTGTAAATGGGTTCAAAATGAGTTTTCAATTCATTTTGACGCATCTACTTGGAGTGCATGCTTCTTGAAAATTTCCATGCCAAGTTCACGGGCCTTTCTAGCTTCTCCCGAACTCGACGATACAAATGTCCGTATCCCATATCTTCTTTGCCCGGGTCTCCTCCCGAGGTGGCTTCTCGAGCAGATTCATACGCTTGACAGTAGTCCTGAGGTACTTCTTCCCCGTGTGCATCGATGGAGGATCTTTTAAGTGAATTTTCCAAGAACAACAGAAGAATCTACCGTAGAATGATTGTCGTCGCACCATAGCTACTTCATGCAAAGGAAAAGCAAGTAGAAGAGAAGAAACATGAGGCCTCACTTTAGACATGCGGGCCGATCATTTTACTATTTTCTTGGTTATCATAGGTCCACCGCATGACAAAGAAATTTTTCTAGAAAATTGCAAGTTAGAAAAAAGGGAAAAAGCCACAAAAAAAATTCAAATTATGTCTACTTGTAATGCATTTTTCTCGATTTTTTTATATAAAAACTTGCAAATTATTTTTATTGTGACATATTTACTTTAAACTTTTTCTTATGGCATAAAAAATCTCAAACTTGTACTTATGTGGCACATATATCTTCTATCAATGGTTTGTTAGATGATTTTTTAAAACTAAAACAACTTGTTTTTAATTCACTTAAGTTACTTCTGTACAATGTCAACACTATTTGCTTTATAGCATCCATATAGGTAGATTTTTAATAATTTTTGTTGATAAAATTCTAACAAAAAATAAATGTGTTACTCAAGTATAAGTTCGAGATTTTTGATGTCACATATGAAAGTTTAGTGTAAATGTATGATAATGAGCCTAAGTTAGGGCTTTTAGTGACTTTTGCCCTCAGAAAAAAACAAGATTTGCATAATTAGCAAGGCATGGATCTATTCAAGACATGTCTCGTCATGTCAGTCAACTTCTCCCTAAAATTTCTCCGGGTCCAAGGCCAGATCTAGTTCTTTCCCTGTGAATTTGCTAAAGAAAAACAATTTATAGCAAGTTCAAAGTTGGTGGATGGAACCCCAGAATCTTTCTGCGGGATGCTTATCCGGAATCGGGTAGTGCAGGTGCATTCATTGTTTTTTGTTCTGTCCTCATCAATCCCCGTCAACATATGCTTTCTTTTGGACAGATTCACATTATAGTATGGATTTCTCCACGTGTTCCGTAACCTTTCTAGAGAACATAGTATAACCCGATTGGACAGATGAGTGTTGGTGGTGGTGGTGGTGGTGGTGGTGGTGGTTGTGGTGGTGGTGATGATGATGATGGACATCACATGCTCTTTGGATTTAAGAATTCTTGGGTTTGATTACTGATAAACAAGGTCATGTTCACATTGGACTTGGACGAATTGGACAAATCCTATCGGTCAATGCCTTGTCTACATTTGGATTTTTTAGAGGGCAAATCAGAGTTGAAGCTTTTATAAAATGGATTAGGACGATGTTCCCAGTCCTACAAATGTTTTAAAGGCTCAATCATTCATCACCCGTTTGTCAATCCCGATGTGGAATGAGGACAATTTGCTTACCCTAAGATTGGAGAGATTGATCTAGCTCAATGCACAAAACGTAACTTAAGATGCAATCCGATTGCTATATTGATTGAATAAACTCATATCAGGTGATACCGTGCATGTTTACTATGATGTAAGGGCACCGTCTGAGGAAAAAAAAAAGTGATTTGTTTTCTATTTTTATGTATATAGTAGTATTATCAAAATTAACTTTCGATGCCTGGCCAAATAAAAGAAATTAGAAAGATAAGTCTTCATTACGCCGAGGAGTCAAATCATCCTTATCACGATAATGCTTTCGCAAAGGTTTGCGATCATTATGATAGACAATGGGTGGAGGAATCTAAAGCATCTACGGACATGCTTAGTGGAGTCGACTATTGAATTCAGCAATCCTGCTTTATGGAGCTAAAATTCTCATTTTTCCATAGGAAAGAAAGTACACAAATGATGTATCCTGAGTAAAAAGCAAGGGCTAATGAATCAAACAAGAACTCACTGGGGGATCAAACTTCGAATGTGCTTTGAATTAGGAATCTATAGTTTCGAGGTAGGTAGATTCCAGATTAAAATATCTGAAACCTACCTTGTTAGAGTCAATTTCTAGTTTTGGTCCAAGAACCAAACCGATTGACCTTGGAATCAACTTACTTTTTTTTTCTTGCTTCATTTTTTATTCAAGTGTATTTATTTTGTACTTAAAATGTAAAAGAAAAAAAATCATAAAATAAACGTAAGATCAAATAAAATACGTCAATGTAAGAAGGTAGAAAAGCTTATTACGTGTAAGAGATCTAGGGTTGGTTATAAATTGGTTCGACATGGGTTTCACTTGAAAAGCAATGGCTGCTGGTATAGATTGGGTCGACAAAGGTGCAACAGTGCCTAATATAGAACTCTCGATCCCTATTCAAAACATGTTCTACTTGAGAACTGATAGTTTTTGATATAGCACTGTGAACCAAACTAATTAAGGCCAGTTTCCAAATCTTTTAACCGGTAACCGAACCGGTCTCTGTATGAGCTAGCCTAGCATCGATCTAGTAAGGGTGGTTCGGTTTGATTCAATTCACGAATGGAACTGAGGTGGGTGCTCACCCCTAAATTAAACAATATTTTTGCCATTTATTTGAATTTTATCAGCCTCAGTATGAAGGGAAAAAAAAAAAAAAAAAAGATTTAACCATTCTACGACTCCACAATTTCAGTAAAAAATTAAAAATAAAAATTGAAATTTGAATCCATTTCCTGTCCCCCTAATAAAGAATAACGTGCGACTCTTTAAGTATTTGAATGGCCAAACGTGGTAAAGTTGGGCAATTTGTAATTCTTTAAGCCCGGCACCAATAAATAATGTAAAGCTCAATTAATACAATTATCTCAATTTCCACTTTTGACTTTTTCCACGGGGAATTGTAAAGAAAATAAATAATATATTATATCATATGAGTATCATCTTCCCTATATAAAGACTGTACATGGATGTGCTGCGCAGGTAGTGAGTAAAGATAAGCTCAATTCAAGAAAGCCTAAAGTCATTTCTCAGAATGGCGGCTATCTCCACTCAGCCATTACTAAACACACAAACCTCTCCTAAGAGAAATCTATGTCTGGTCCTCTCCTTAGTTGCGATCGTCTTCTCATTTGCCCTGATCACGGACCGCTTGATCAAGATCAGCGATTTCTCTGATGCCCCTCTTGCGCGTATCTGCAGCAAGGCCCGAGATCAGGCTCGATGCCGAGCCCTGGTTTCGGAAGTCGTCCCCTACGGTGCGGCCTCGTTCTTAAGCGATGACAAGTTGCTCCAAGTGTTCGTGAAAAAGATGGCTATCCGCACAGGAAATGCTGTAGAGGCCGTGAAGGACGTTCGCCGCCGGGTGAACGATCCTAGAGAAGAAGCGGCTTTGACTGATTGCGCGGAGTTGATGGAAAGGTCTATGGATAGATTGGAAGACTCCACGAGGAGTCTTCAAGAACAGAAGGTAATTATTGGAGTAATTGACCATCAGGAGCTCTTACACCTGCTTTTAGATAGTATGAGAGTCATAAAATTCATAACTTACAGACTTGGAGATATCTAAATGAATACTTTCCTAGATTTGAATCAACTCAATCCGAAACTTCTTCTCTCCTCAGTCATCTGCAGATGTCCATACATGGCTGAGCAGTTCACTTACAAATTACGTCACCTGCTTGGACGGGTTTGAAGGCTCGTCATCGGCTAAATCTTCGATTGAGCCTATTGTCAGTGACTTGATATCGAGGGCAAGAACTTCTCTAGCCATGTTTGTTTCTACTTCATCTCCTGAAGGACGAAGACCAGATGTCCTGGAGTCCTTGATCGGTGATTTCCCATCATGGGTCACACAAAAAGACCGTCGTCTCCTGCAATCTCCGGCGAACGCTGTTAATGCCGACGTGGTGGTGGCAAAAGATGGAAGTGGGAAGTACAAGACAGTGAAAGAGGCGATCGCAGCTGCTCCTAGCAAAGCCCAGACCCGGTACGTTATTTATGTGAAGAAAGGCACATACAAGGAGAATGTGGAGGTGGCCAAGACAAAGACAAACATCATGCTTGTTGGCGACAGCATGGATTCAACTGTGATCACTGGCAGCCTCAACTTCATTGATGGTGCGACGACATTCAATTCCGCGACTGTTGGTAACGACCAATCTCATCTCATATCTTTGATGGTTATCGGCTATGGAACCTTTGAAATAGGGAGTGATGAGCGTGATAATAGAGTAGTAGTTTTGTCTCTACATAATCTGTAAAATGTCCGGCTGCAGCTGTGAATGGCGATGGGTTCATTGCCCAGGACATATGGTTCCAGAACACTGCCGGGCCGCAGAAACACCAGGCCGTCGCACTCCGTGTCAGCGCGGACAAGTCGGTCATCAACCGGTGCCGCATCGACGCATACCAAGACACCCTCTACACTCACGCCAACCGCCAGTTCTACCGAGACTCATACATCACGGGCACGGTGGACTTCATCTTCGGCAATGCAGGCGTCGTGTTCCAGAACTGCAAGATCGAGGCACGGAAGCCCATGAGTGGCCAGTCCAACATGGTGACCGCCCAGGGCCGGACTGACCAAAATCAGAACACCGGGATCTCGATCCAGAGCTGCAACGTGACCGCAAGCTCTGATCTCGTGCCCGTCAAGGGCTCAATCAAGTCGTATCTGGGCCGGCCTTGGAAGGAGTACTCCGGGACTGTGGTGATGCAATCAAACATCGGTGATCACATTGATCCCACAGGATGGTCAGTGTGGAGTGGAGATTTCGCCCTCAAGACTCTGTACTACGGGGAGTACATGAACAAGGGACCGGGTGCAGGAACAAGCAAGCGGGTGAAGTGGCCGGGTTATCATGTCATCACCAGCGCGACGGAGGCGAAGAAGTTCACAGTGGCCGAGCTGATTCAGGGAGGGACTTGGTTGAAGTCCTCTGGAGTGTCTTACACTGAAGGGTTATGAAAAATGAGTTTTGGTCCTTTCCTTTGGGCGGAGTTTCTGTAAGTCGTGTAGTGAATTCAATAATTTGGAATGTTTGGAGATCTCATTGTACTGTATGGTTCAGCAAACATGTTTTAACTTTACGAAAACTGCATCGTATCCAAGTTAGTTCCATCTGTCTGTCATTGTCCATGTAAGCCGCTACATGGAATTTTAATAGGGATCTTAAATAAAATCATGACCGATAGCGTGTTTGTTGCAATGATACCAGTTTGATAACACAAAAAAAGTTTAGGGGATTAACATCATAATAGGTCTTATTTACTGTACTTGGTGACACAAAGAAAATGGATATTAAGTATAATTGCACAGTTAGGAACAAAATTTAATCATCCTACGACTCTACAATCTGCTGTACACAAAAATTTTGAATCTTGTATCCCGTGAATGATTTTTTTCTCGCCGGAATTCTACAGGCCTAGAGAGTCCAAAAAATCGGGCTGGAGCTTTGCTCATTTTATCTTATTCTCTTCCCGTCACACAATTGGAAAAAAATAAAAAAATGTCCCACATTTTATGAACTGAATGGCCAAACCTGGCAATGCTTTAAATAATTTGTGATTTTTCAACCTGGGGGAAAAAAAAGAAACTCCTTGAAGAAAATCAGGAATTGTCAATAATACTGGACTGTACATTGATAGAGTAGAGTAAAAGGAACACAACTCAATAAGCCCAAACCCACGCAGAATGGCATATCACCACTCAGCCATTGCTAAACACACAAGCCTCTCATTAAAAAAGTCCGTCTGATTCTCTCCAAGTCTCTATACTATGCATTCATCTTCTCATCCGCCATAATCACAGACCACTTTATCAAGGACCAGCAATTTTGCTAATGCCCCTCTTGTGCATATCTGTGGCAGGGCCCAAGATCAGGCTCGAGTCACAGTTTCAGAAAGCATTTCCTATGGCGCGGCCTCGTTCATGAGTGACAAGAAGTTGGTCCAAGTGTTTGTGAAAAAGATGGTGATCCGCACGGAAAATGCTATAGATGCCACCAAGGATGTGAGCCACAGGGTGAACGATCCTAGGAAAGAAGCGGCTTTGGCAGATTGCATGGAGTTGATGGAAACGTCTGTGGATATATAAATGTATAATTTGCCAGATTCGAATCAACTCAATCCAAGGCCTTTTTCCTCCTCAGCATCTGCAGATATCCATACATGGCTGCAGTTCACTCACAAATTACATCACCTGCTTGGACGGTTTCAACAGCTTGTCGTCTGCTGAATCTTCAATTGATCCTATTCTCAACGACTTGATATCCAGGGCAAGAAATTTGCTAGCCATTTTTGTTGCTGATTCATCTAATGAAGGACACAAATTGGATGTCCTGGAGTCCTTGACTGACTATTTTCCATCAGGGGTCATGGGAATCGAGTGACACTTTGGTTCTTGAAAACAGAAACGCCTGCATGAGCTGGTGAAGATTTGCTTAGGACAGAAATGCGAATGAAGTTGGAATGACATGACAATGGTAGTAGAACCTCAAGTGGATCAATAGGTCTGATGGAGGTTTGGCAGTCATGCAGGAATGCTAACATAAGTTTACAAGTCATAAGTTGACTGCAGTTACCTTCTGGAATCTGTTTTGATGGATACAATCTCTTGACATTTCTTGTAGGACTAGCCTCTCTGGAACATGCTTGTTTCCTGCTCCCGCAGTAGAGATACTGGGATCTGATGTATCATGTATATGCCTCCACTTTCTCTGTTTCTCCTTTCTGAAATTAGTAGGAGATGTTCAGTATGCCATCGGAGAGGTCAGACAGAAACTTTCTCTGTTTCTCCTGGTTCATGCCATGCTATCATCAGCTCTAAGGTCTCATTTGCTTTTATGTCAGTTCATTCCCGGAAGCTGAACCCACATACAAACAAGTGTGGCTCAAATTATGTCATATAATACACATTTTGACTGGTCTAGTTATGATGGCAAGTAAATGTATAGTTGCCGAAAGTGGGTACAGATTAGCGAATGCCTTCGGAAAGATCTACCTTTGCTGAAGCTAAACTGTCTGATGTAAGATAAACATTGGTTGGATTGACAATATGCTAGATTTTCCCCCCTGAATCTCGGCTAGATCTGCAATACATGTTGTTGCAAGGGCCACAACAAAAGCATCAGATCTGAGCATGCCTGCATTTGTTCCTGAAGAACTCTGCAATAGGAAGCTAAGGATGTTTGTATCCAATGATGAAAGATGCTAGTTATATGAAGAACTGTTTTCACACCATATGAAGAACTGTTTAAGAAGTAACACAATACTTTTTTTTTCCTCGAATTGTATTATTTTCTTGAAAAACCCAAAATTGGTACATTCGTAAGAAATTTATCATAAACTAATTTTTTGACCATAAAAATCTCAAACTGATATACTTATAACAAATTTATCTCAAACGACCACCAAAAATCTCAAACTATACACTTCTAACAAATTTACCCCAAACTAATTTGTTCGACTAACAAAAACTCCAAACCGGCAATTTTATAACAAATATATCTTCCGTTAAATTGGATTAATACTACAAAAAACTACAAAAATTGTATAACCATAACAAATATAGAGTAAAATCCCAAATTTGTATATCAGTGAAGTGTCACATGTGATCCAACTTAGTAATTTGATAGTAAAATTTAATAGAAACCAATAAAAAGTAAATTTATTACATGTGTATCAGTTTGTGATAAATTTGTTAAAGATGTACTAGTTTTGAGTTTTTTGTTGTCAAAAAAATTGTTCCATGTAAAATTATCACAGATGTATTAATTTGGGATTTTTCAGGGTATTAATCCTAAAATTTTATTCATTTTTCATGGTCAAATATGAGAGGAACATGAAAAGCTGCTAAGCAAATCAAATCCCAAAAGAGTTGAAAAACAAAAAAAGACCTTGAAAACAAAATAGTACAACTTGCTGCTATAAGTACGCTATCATTTGAAAAGATTAGATCCGCCGTAACATCCAAAAACAATCTATGCTTAATCACTAGAATCGTTAGTGATAGACATATGACAAGATTTTCCCATTTAGACTACAATACGCGTATAGGTTTGTCGTATTCAATATCATTGCCAAACAAAGATAATATGTTGAACCACTACAGATCAAATATCTTTAGAAAACTCCCATATCCAAATTTAGATCAAGAGAAAAAAAAAAAAAAAACTCTCAGATTTAGATTTACACATAAATGAGGAGAGAACTACATTCGTCAAATCTTGGAGAAGTCATAAAACCACATTATGATCATCTTACTGGCCAGATTGGTGATCATGTTCACACAAATTTTTTAGCTACAAATAGATTTATTCAACCAGACGAGTGAAGAAAAGCAACAATAATGAGCAAAAAACGCTTAATGAGGTGGAAAAGGACTCCCATAGTAGATTGAAAGAGAAAAAAAAAAAAGAAGAAGAAAATCAAGGCCTAGAAAGGAAAAACAAAGCAGAGCAGGCTCTTGGCTTCATAAATCAAAGTTGAGAAAATGCATATGAAGTTCATTTGAGAAGGCAAATTACCACAGAAATTATAAACTCATTACAATTGTGCCAATTCAAACCCCCACCTTCTCAGGGAGGGATGAGGTGGGGACGCGCAAGTTTGAAGAGTGGGTTTCGACGCCCACGCCCTACAAGAGGCAGGGCAAAAGTCTGAGAGTAAGTGTAAAATAGGTATAAAGTAGGATTGACAAAAAAAAAAATCATAGATTTTGTTTTTTATTTTCCTTTTTTGTCAATTGAGTTTTAAACATTTTACATTTATGTCTATTCAATCTATTCAGCTAATTTTGATTGGTTGGCATTGAAGTAGACAATGGCCATCCTATGTGGCATGGCTAATGCTAACATGAAAAGTTTTAAATAATATTTTTATTTTTTATGTTCTTTTTTTCTTCTTCTTTTTTTCCCCTTCCCTTCTTCCTTCTTTTTGCCGATCGCTAGCTAGGATTGGCCGGAAGTGAGGTTTGATGAGTGCAAGTTCGACTTTGTTAGCCACTAGCGAGCCTTGCCCTTGCCTACAGTGGTGAGGGCAAGCCTCGCCAGCCTCATCCAACCATAGCAAGGTTGTGCCTTGCTCAGCCCTTGGCAAGGATGGAGCCCTTGTTGGAACTAGCGAGGGTCAAGACTTGTCGACATGGGTGAGGTGCGACCTCATCGGCTAACGGGGCTCTAACTTTTCGCTAACGGCTAGGTGAGGCACAACCTCGTTGGATCTAGCGAGGTTTAGCCTTGCCTAGCAATGGCGAGGCTCACCCTCATCGATGTTGGTGAGGGCGGGCCTAGCTAGTTGCCGGTGAGGTCAATCTCATTGGCTTTCACCTTTGGCTCGTCATGGAGATTCGATGAAGAAAGGGAAGGAAAAGAAAAGAAAAGAAAAGAATAAATAATTCAGAAAAATATTAAAATATTATTAAAAATTGTTCACGTTAGTGTCAATCAGCCAATTTTGGTTGAATTGACTGAATTGACATAAGTATAAAATATTAGAACTTAATTGACAAAAAAAAGTTTATAATTGAATTAACATAACTATAATAGATTTATAACATTTTTGATAATTTTCCTATTGCAATGTCAATATCCTTAACATTACCCAAATTTTTCGTCATTAAAACATGATATTTTATATTCGATATGACTCATTGCTTCTAAGTGAGAATGAAATAATGAAGAAAAATTAAGCAAGGACCCGAGAAAAAGACGTGCTCTTTCTGTGCGTATAACAGTGCAACCATCTTCCAGGTTTATCGTCTGATCCTATCGTGAAAGAACATTGTATGATTTGAACAGCATGTGGGTATGCTGTCAAGAAAATCATATGCTCTGTGTGGGAGTGCATGCTTCCTGAAATTTATCTTCTCCAAGTTCATAGGCCTTTCTAGCTTCTTCCAAACTCAATGATACCCAAGTCCATGTACTTTTTTTTTTTTTTTTTTTTTGAGCAATATACCCAAGTCCATATACTTGACAAGCGATCAACTTGTTTTAGTTGAAGAGGTTAGGGGTGATCGATTCCTACTTCCACCTTGGAATTGGGAACTAGATTGGAAGGACCAATTCGGAATTAGGGACTGGGCTGGTTGGTCCTAGGATTGAGAATTGGTCACTTACTTTTTTCCACTACCTTTTTCATTACTTTTTCCCCATTACTTGGAATCGGATTGAGAAAGTATTTATTTTACATTTTACTAATTTTTTGAAGGAATAATAAAATATAAAAGTATATTTAATTAGTTGCATTCAATTTTCCTTTGGAATTGGGAATCGGACGGTCTAGATATCGATTCCATTTTTAGGAATTGAGATCTGGACCGACAATCATGAGAACCACACTGGATCCGGTTCAGGTGGTTTCGTTTAGACGGTCCCTTTTACACATTTTTAGAAGAGGTAGCTCTTTCTCAAAAGATTTAAAGGGGAAAACAAACTTCAGCCACTATTTGCACGATCACCAATGAAATTGGATCTATCCATTCAGGGATGTCCAACCACGTCAGTTGACTTTTCCCCCGAAATTTCTCCGAAATCCCCGGCCAGATCTTAGGTCTCTCCCTGTGAATTTTCCTATGTGTGGTGGTGGTGGATTGAACCGCAGAATCGTTCTCTCCCTTCACACATTATGTCTTTTGTTTTGTCCTCATCAATCCCCACCGACACGTGCTTCCCTTTGGACAGATTTACATTAATATGGACTTCTCCGCTTGTTCTGTAACCTTTCTGGAGAATTTAGTATAATCCCATTGGGCAGATGAGGCTTGGTAGATGTAGATGAAGTGGTGGTGGTGGTGGTGGTGGTGATGGACATTGCATGCTCTTTGAATTTAAGAAGTCTTGGGTTTAATTATTATTAAACAAGGTCATGTCCACATTGGACTCGGACAAATTGGACAAACCCTATCGGTTAATGCCTTGTCTACATCTGGGTTTTCAAGAGGGCAAATCAAGTTAAAACTTTAATAAAGTGGACTAGGACGATATTCCCAATGCCACAAATGTCTTAAAGGCTCAATCATTCCTCACCTTTTGAATTCGCCAATCCTTGCAAGAAATGAGGATAGCTTGCTTATACTAAGATCAAAGAGATTGATCTAGGTTGATGCACAAAACTTGACTTAAGATGTTATATGATTGATATATCGATCAATTAAACTCATGTCACGTAATGCCATGCATAGTTAATATGATGTTAGGGCTTCGTCTAAGGGAAAAAAAAAACAAGTTAGTTGTCTTCTATTTTTGTGTGTAGAGTAGTATTATCAAAATTAACTTTCAATGCCTGGCCAAACAACAGAAGTGAGAAAGATTAGTCTTCATTACACTGGGGAGTCAATCATCATTATTACGATAATGCTCTCGCAAAGGTTTGCGATGATTATGACGGACAATGGGTGGAGGAATCCAAAGCGTCTGCGGATATGCTTAGTGGAGTCGATCATTTATATACAGCAATCCTGCTTTAAGGAAGGAGCAAAACTTTTCATCTTTCCACCGGAAAGAAAGTACCCAAATGATGTATCCTTTAAAAAAGAAAAAAAGAAAAAGCAAGGGTTAATGAATCAAATAAGAACTCATTGAGGGACAAAACTTGAATTGGCTTAGATTTTTTTTTGGGCTTCATTTTTTTTTATTTAAATGTATTTATTTTGTACTTATAATGTAAAAATTTTCCATAAAATAAACATAAGATCAAATAATATACTTCAACATAAGAAGGTAGAAAAGTTTATTATGTGTAAGAGATCTAGGGTTGGTTTTAAACTGGTTCAAGATGGGTTTTACCCGAAAAACAAGGGTTGTCATAGATCATGAATCAACATAAGTGCAATAGTGCTTGATATAGAAACCCCCATCACCTGTTCAAAACCGATTTTACTCGAGAGCTGACGGTTCTCAATATAGAATCGTGAACCAAACTAGTCAAGGACGGTTCTCAAGTTTTTTAACTGGTAATCGAACCAGTCCTTGTGTGAATTGGTTTGGTAAGGCTAGTTTGGTTCGAATCCCAAATGAAACCGGGCTAGGTACTCACTGCTCACCCCTAATTTAAATAATAGTTTTGCCATTTATTTGAAGTTTATTAGCATTAGTATGAAAGGAAAAAAAAAAAAAAAGGATTTAACCATCATACAACGCTACAATTTCAGTCTACATAATAATTTTTTTTGAGCTAGAGAGCTCAAATCAGGCAGGAGCTTTGCTCATTTTATGTCATCCGGTTCCTGAATAATGTGCAACTCTTTAAGCATTGAATGGCCAAACGTGGTGAAGTTGAGTAATATGTAATTCTTTAAGCGCCACCACCAATTAATAATATAAAGCTCAATCAATTCAATTATCTCAATTTCCACTTTTGACTTCTTCTACAGATTGGAAAGAAAATAAATATATAATATATCATAAAAGTATCATCTTCTCTATATAAAGACTGCACATGAATGCGCTTCACGGGCAGAGAGTAAAGATAAGCTCAATCAAGAAGCCTAAAAGTCACCTCTCAGAATGGCTACCACCACTCAGCCATTACTAAACACACAAACCTCTCACAACAGAAGTCTCTGCCTGATTCTCTCCTTGATTGCGATCATCCTCTCATTTGCTGTGATCACAGATCGCTTGATCAAGACCGGCGATTTCGCCGACGCCCCTCTTGCGCGTATCTGCAGCAAGGCCCAAGATCAGGCTCGATGCCGGGTCCTGGTTTCGGAAATCGTCCCCTACGGCGCGGCCTCGTTCATGGGAAACGACAAGTTGCTTCGAGTTTTCGTGAAAGAGATGGCTATCCGCACAGGACATGCTGTAGAGGCCGTGAAGGAGGTTCGCGGCCTGGGGAATGATCTTAGAGAAGAAGCGGCTTTGGCTGATTGCGTGGAGTTGATGGAAATGTCTGTGGACAGTCTTCGAGAACAGAAGGTAATTATTTGAGTAATTGACCATCAGAAACTCTTACACTTGCTTTTAGATAGTATGAGTCATAAAATTCATAACCCACAAACTTAGAGATATCTAAATGAATACTTTCCTAGAATTGAATCAACTCAATCCAAAACTTTTTCTCTGCCCAGTCATCTGCAGATGTCCATACATGGCTGAGTAGTTCACTCACAAATTACATCACCTGCTTGGACGGGTTTGAAGGCTCATCATCGGCTAAATCTTCGATCGAGCCTATTCTCAGTGACTTGATCTCGAGGGCAAGAGCTTCGCTAGCCATGTTTATTTCTACTTCATCTCCTGAAGGACGAAAACCAGATGTCCTGGAGTCCTTGATCGGCGATTTCCCATCATGGGTCACGGGAAAAGATCGTCGTCTCCTGCAATCTCCGGCGAACGCTGTTAATGCCGACGTGGTGGTGGCGAAGGACGGAAGTGGGAAGTACAAGACAGTGAAAGAGGCGATCGCAGCTGCTCCTAGCAAAGCCCAGACCCGGTACGTTATTCATGTGAAGAAAGGCACATACAAGGAGAATGTGGAGGTGGCCAAGACGAAGAAAAACATCATGCTTGTTGGCGATGGCATGAATTTGACTGTCATCACTGGCAGACTCAACGTCATTGACGGTGCATCGACATTCAATTCCGCGACTGTTGGTAACGACCGATCTCATCTCATATCTTTGATGGTTATTGACTATGGAACCTTTGAAATAGGGAGTGATGAGCGTGATAATAGAGTAGTAGTTTTGTCTCTACATAATCTGTAAAATGTCCGGCTGCAGCTGTGAATGGCGATGGGTTCATTGCCCAGGACATATGGTTCCAGAACACTGCCGGGCCGCAGAAACACCAGGCCGTCGCACTCCGTGTCAGCGCGGACAAGTCGGTCATCAACCGGTGCCGCATCGACGCGTACCAAGACACCCTCTACACTCACGCCAACCGCCAGTTCTACCGAGACTCATACATCACGGGCACGGTGGACTTCATTTTCGGCAATGCAGGCGTCGTGTTCCAGAACTGCAAGCTCGAGGCACGGAAGCCCATGAGTGGCCAGTCCAAATGGTGACCGCCCAGGGCCGGACTGACCAAAATCAGAACACCGGGATCTCGATCCAGAGCTGCAATGTGACCGCAAGCTCTGATCTTGTGCCCGTCAAGGGCTCAATCAAGTCGTATCTGGGCCGGCCTTGGAAGGAGTACTCCAGGACCGTGGTGATGCAATCAAACATCGGTGATCACATTGATCCCACAGGATGGTCAGTGTGGAGTGGAGATTTCGCCCTCAAGACTCTGTACTACGGGGAGTACATGAACAAGGGACCGGGTGCAGGAACAAGCAAGCGGGTGAAGTGGCCGGGTTATCATGTCATCACCAGCGCGACGGAGGCGAAGAAGTTCACAGTGGCCGATCTGATTCAGGGAGGGACTTGGTTAAAGTCCTCTGGAGTGTCTTACACTGAAGGGTTATGAAAAATGAGTTTTGGTCCTTTCCTTTGGGCGGAGTTTCTGTAAGTTGTGTTGTGAATTCAATAATATGGAATGTTTGGGGATTTGATCGTACTGTATGGTTCATCTAGCATCGTTTTAGCTGCATAAAAATTGCATCATATTCAAGTTAATGCTGTTTGTCTATCATTATCCACGTAAGCAGCCACATGAAATTTTAATAGTGATCTTAAACAAAACCTCGACCGATAATGTATTTGTCGCATTGACATAAGTTTCATAACACAAAAAAGGTTTAGGGTGTTAATATCATAATATGTATTATTTGTTCTTCATTGTGATACAAAAAAAAAAAAAAAGTTGGATATTAAGCATCAAACATGTTTTAACTTCACGAAAACCACATCGTATCCAAGTTAGTTCCATCTGTCTGTCATTGTCCATGTAAGCCGCTACATGGAATTTTAATAGGGATCTTAAGCAAAATCATGACCGATAGTGTGTTTGTTGCACTGATACAGGTTTGATAACACAAAAAAAGTTTAGGGGATTAACATCATAATAGGTCTTATTTACTGTTCTTGGTGACACAAAGAAAATGGATATTATGTATACTTGCACAGTTTAAAATTCTATATTGTATTTTAAGGAACAAAATTTAATTATCCTACGACTCTACAATCTGCTGTACGCAAAAAATTTGAATCTTGTATCCCGTGAATGATTTTATTTCTCGCCAGAATTCTACAGACCTAGAGAGTCCAAAAATCGGGCTGTAGCTTTGCTCATTTTATCTTGTTCTCTTCCTGTCACACTATTCAAAAAAAAAAAAAATGTCCTTTGTTGGATGAACTGAATGGCCAAACGTGGCAATGCTTTAAATAATTTGTAATTCTTCAACCGGGGGAAAAAAAAAAAAAAAAAACACTCCTCGAAGAAAATCAGGAATTGTCAATAATACTGGACTGTACATTGATAGAGTAGAGTAAAAGGAACACAACTCAATAAGCCCAAACTCACGCAGAATGGCACATCACCCCTCAGCCATTGCTAAACACACAATCCTCTCGTTAAAAAAGTCTCCGTCTGATTCTGTCCAAGTCTCTATACTATGCATTCATCTTCTCATCCGCCATAATCACAAACCACTTTATCAAAGACCAGCAATTTTGCTAATGCCCCTCGTGTGCATATCTGTGGCAGGGCCCAAGATCAAGCTCGAGCCATGGTTTCAGAAAGCATTCCCTATGGCGCGGCCTCGTTCATGAGTGACAACAAGTTGGTCCATGTGTTCATGAAAAAGATGGTGATCCGCACGGAAAATGCTATAGGGTGAACGATCATAGGGAAGAAGCGGCTTTGGCAGATTGCGTGGAGTTGATGGAAACGTCTGTGGATATATAAATGTATAATTTGCCAGATTCGAATCAACTCAATCCAAGGCCTTTTTCCTCCTCAGCATCTGCAGATATCCATACATGGCTGCAGTTCACTCACAAATTACATCACCTTTTTGGACGGTTTCAACGGCTTGTTGTCTGCTGAATCTTCAATTGATCCTATTCTCAGCGACTTGATATCCAGGGCAAGAAATTTGCTAGCCATTTTTGTTGCTGATTCATCTAATGAAGGATGCAAATTGGATGTCCTGGAGTCCTTGATTGACTATTTTCCATCAGGGGTCATGGGAATCAAGTGACACTTTGGTTCTTGAAAACAGAAACGCCTGCATGAGCTGGTGAAGATTTGCTCAGGACAGAAATGCGAATGAAGTTGGAAAGACATGACAATGGTAGTAGAACCTCAAGTGGATCAATAGGTCTGATGGAGGTTTGGCAGTCATGCAGGAATGCTAACATAAGTTTACAAGTCATAAGTTGACTGCAGTTACCTTCCGGAATCTGTTTTGATGGATACCATTGCTCTTGACGTTTCTCGTAGGACTTGCCTCCCTGGAACATGCTTGTTTCCTGCTTCTGCAGTAGAGATACTAGGGTCTGATGTACCCTGTATATGCCTCTACTTTCTCTGTTTCTCCTTCCTGAAATTAGTAGGAGATGTTCGGTATGCTGTCGGAGAGGTTGGACAGAAACTTTGGGAGTTAAATCCCGGTTCATGCCATGCTATCATCAGCTCTAAGGTCTCATTTGCTTTTATGTCAGTTCCCAGAAGCTGCACTCACATACAAACAAGTGTGGCTCAAATTATGAAATATAATACACATTTCAATTGGTCTAGTTATGATGGCAAGTAAATGCATGGTTGCCGAAAGTAGGTACAGATTAGCGAATGCCTTTGAAAAGATCTACCTTTGCTGAAGCTAAACTGTCTGATGTAAGATAAACATTGGTTGGATTGACAATCTCCGCCGTGTGCTAGATTTTCCCCCTGAATCTCGGCTAGATCTGCAATATATGTTGTTGCAAGGGCTCACAACAAAAGCATCAGATCTGAGCATGCCTGCATTTGTTCCTGAAGAACTATGCAATAGGAAGCTAAGGATGTTTGTATCCAATGATGAAAGATGCTAGTTATATGAAGAACTGTTTTCACACCATATGAAGAACTGTTTAAGAAGTAACACAATGCTTTTATTTATTTATTTATTTATTTTTTTCGAATTGGATTATTTTCTTGAAAAACCCAAAATTGGTACATCCATAAGAAATTTATCATAAACTAATTTTTTGACCATAAAAATCTCAAACTAATATACTTATAACAAATTTATCCCAAATGACCACAAAAAACTTCAAACTAGTACACTTCCAATAAATTTACCCAAAACTAATTTGTTTGACCAACAAAAACCCCAAACCGGTAATTTTATAACAAATATATCTTCCGTTAAATTGGATTAATACTGCAAAAAACTACAAAAATTGTATAGCAATAACAAATAGAGAGTAAAATCCCAAATTAGTATATCAGTGAATTGTTACATGTCATCAAATTTAGTAATTTGATAATAAAATTTAATGGAAATTAATAGAAGGTAAATTTATTACAAGTATATTAGTTGTGATAAATTTGTCAAAAGTATATTAGTTTTGAGTTTTTGGTTGTTAAAAAATTAATTTAATGTAAAATAATCACAGATGTACCAATTTAGAATTTTTTAAGTATTAATCCTAACTGACAAAAAAGAAGAAGTAGTAATCCTAAAACTTTATTCATTTTTCATGGTCTAATATGAGAGGAACATGAAAGGCTTCTAAGCAAATCAAATCCCAAAAGAGTTGAAAAACAAAACAAGACCAAGAAAACAAAATAGTACAACTTGCTGTTATAAGTATGCTATCATTTGAAAAGATTAGATCCGTCATAACATCCAAAAACAATCCATGGTTAATCACTAGAATCGTTAGTGATAGACATATGACGAGATTTTCCCATTTAGACTACAATACGCACATAGGTTTGTCGTATTCAATATCATTGCCAAACAAAGATTATGTTGAACCACTACAGATCAAATATCTTTAGAAAACTCCCATATCCAAATTTAGATCAAGAGAAAAAAAAAATTCTCAGATTTAGATTTACACATAAATGAGGAGAGAACCGCATTCGTCAAATCTAGGAGAAGTCATAAAACCACGTTATGAGCATCTTACTGGACCGGTGACGATGTTCTCACAAATCTTTTAGCTACAAGTAGATTTATTCAACCAGACGAGTGAAGAAAAGCAACAATAATGAGCAAAAAACGCTGAATGAGGTTGGAAAAGACTCCCATATTAGATTGAAAGAGAAAAAAGAAAAAGAAAATCAAGGCCTAGAAAGGAAAAACAAAGCAAAGCAGGCTCTCGGCTTCATAAATTAAAGTTGAGAGCATGCATATGAAGTTCCTTTGATAAGGCAAATTATCAAAGAAATTCTAAACCTATTATAATTGTGCCAATTTAGTCATAGATTTTATTTTTTTTCCCCTTTTTTTGTCAATTGAGTTTTAAACATTTTGCATTTATCTCGATTCAATCTATTCTGCTAATTTTGATTGGTTAGCATTGAAGTAGACAATGGCCATCCTATGTGGCATGGCTAATGCTAACGTGGAAAATTTTAAATAATATTTTTATTTTTTATGTCTTTTTTTTTTTTTTCTTTTTTTTCCCGTTCCCTTCTTCCTTCTTTTTGCCGATTGCTAGCTAGGATCAGCTGGAGGCGAGGTTTGATGAGTGCAAGTTCGACTTTGTTAGCCACTAGCAAGCCTTGCCCTTGCCAACAACGGTGAGGGCAAGCCTCGCCAGACTCATCCAACCATGGCAAGATCGTGCCTTGCTCAGCCCTTGGCAAGGGTGGAGCCCTTGTTGGATCTAGCGAGGGTCGAGCCTTGTTGGCATAGGCGAGGTGTGACCTCGTTGGCTAGCAGGGCTCTAACTCTTCGCTAATGGCTAGGTGAGGCACAATCTCGTTGGATCTAATGAGGTTGAGCCTTGTCCACCCTCGTCGATGTTGGTGAGGGTGGGCCTAGCCAGTTGTTGGTGAGGTCAATCTCATTGGCTTTCATCTTTAGCTTGTCATGGAGATTCGACGAAGAAAGGGAAGGAAAAAAAGAAAAGAAAAGAAAAGAAAAGAATAAATAATTCAAAAAATATTAAAATATTATTAAAAAATTGTTTACGTCGGTGTCGATCAGCCAATTTTGGTTGCATTGACTGAATTAACATAAGTACAAAATGTTAAAACTTAATTGGCAAAAATAAAAAATTTATGACTGAATTAACATAACTATAATAGATTTATAACATTTTTAATAATTTTCTTTTTGCAATGTCAATATATTTAACATTAACCAAATTTTTTGTCATTAAAACGTGACATTTCATATACGATATGACTCAATGACTCTAAGTGAGAATGAAAATAATGAAGAAAAATTAAGCAAGGACCCGAGAAAAAGATGTGCTCTTTCTGTGCATATTACAGCGCAACCATCTTCCAGGTTTATCATCTGATCCTATCGTGAAAGAACATTGTATGATTTGAACAGCTTGTGGGTATGCTGTCAAGAAAAACATATGCTCTGTGTGGGAGGGCATGCTTCCTGAAATTTATTTGTTCCAAGTTCATAGGCCTTTCTATCTTCTTCCAAACTCAATGATGCCCAAGTCCATACACTTGACAAGCGATGAAGTTGTTTTAGTTGAAGAGATTAGGGGTGATCAATTCCAGCTTCCACCTTAGAATTGGGAACTAGATGGGAAGGATCAATTCCCGAAATTCGGAATTAGGGACCGGACCGGTTGGTCCTAGGACTGACAACCGGTCACTTACTTTTTCCCACTACTTTTTTCATTACTTTTTTCCCACTATTTGAAATCGGACCGAGATAGTGTTTATTTTACATTTTACTAATTTTTTGAAGGAATAATAAAATATAAAAGTATATTTAGTTGGTTCCATCCGATTTTCCCTTGGAATCAGGATCGGACCATCTAGACATCGGTTCCATTTTTAAGAATCGAGATCCGGACCGACTATCATGAGAATCACAATGGATCCTATTCAGGCAGTTTTCGTTCAGACAGTCCCTTTTACACATTTTTAGACGAGGTAGCTCTTCCTCAAAAGATTTAAAGGGGAAAACAAACTTCAGCCACTATTTGCACGATCACCAATGAAATTGGATCTATCCATTCAGGGATGTCCAACCACGTCAGTCGACTTTTCCCCCGAAATTTCTCCGAAATCCCCGGCCAGATCTTAGGTCTCTCCCTGTGAATTTTGCTATGTGTGGTGGTGGTGAATTGAACCGCATACTCGTTCTCTCCCTTTCACACATTATGTCTTTTGTTTTGTCCTCATCAATCCCCACCGACAGGTGCTTCCCTTTGGACAGATTTACATTAATATGGACTTCTCCGCTTGTTCTGTAACCTTTCTGGAGAATTTAGTATAATCCCATTGGGCAGATGAGGCTTGGTAGATGTAGATTAAGTGGTGGTGGTGATGGTGATGGTGATGGACATTGCATGCTCTTTGAATTTAAGAAGTCTTGGGTTTAATTATTATTAAACAAGGTCATGTCCACATTGGACTCAGACAAATTGGACAAACCCTATCGGTTAATGCCTTGTCTACATCTGGGTTTTCAAGAGGGCAAATCAAGTTAAAACTTTAATAAAGTGGACTAGGACGATGTTCCCAATGCCGCAAATGTCTTAAAGGCTCAATCATTCGTCGCCTTTTGAATTCGCCAATCCCGGCGAGAAATGAGGATAGCTTGCTTATACTAAGAATAAAGAGATTGATTTAGGTTGATGCACAAAACCTGACTTAAGATGCTATATGATCGATATATTGATCAATTAAACTCATGTCACGTAATGCCATGTATAATTACTACGATGTTAGGGCTTCGTCTAAGGGCAAAAAAAAAGTTAGTTGTCTTCTATTTTTGTGTATAGAGTAGTATTATCAAAATTAACTTTCAATGCCTGGCCGAACAAAAGAAATTAGAAAGATTATTCTTCATTACACTGGGGAGTCAATCGTCATTATCACGATAATGCTCTCGAAAAGGTTTGCGATCATTATGACGGACAATGGGTGGAGGAATCCAAAGCGTCTGCGGATATGCTTAGTGGAGTCGATCATTTATATACAGCAATCCTGCTTTAAGGAAGGAGCAAAACTTTTCATTTTTCCACAGGAAAGAAAGTACCCAAATGATGTATCCTTTAAAAAAGAAAAAAGAAAAAGCAAGGGTTAATGAATCAAATAAGAACTCACCGAGGGACTAAACTTGAATTGGCTTAGATTTTTTTTGGGCTTCATTTTTTTTATTCAAATGTATTTATTTTGTACTTATAATGTAAAAATTTTCCATAAAATAAACATAAGATCAAATAATATACTTCAACATAAGAAGGTAGAAAAGTTTATTATGTGTAAGAGATCTAGGGTGGGTTTTAAACTGGTTCAAGATGGGTTTTACCCGAAAAACAAGGGTTGTCATAGATCATGAATCAACATAGGTGCAATAGTGCTTGATATAGAAACCCCCATCACCTTCAAAACTGATTTTATTCGAGAGCTGACGGTTCTCAATATAGAATCGTGAACCAAACTAGTCAAGGACGGTTCTCAAGTTTTTTAACTGGTAATCGAACCAGTCCTTGTGTGAATTGGTTTGGTAAGGCTAGTTTGGTTCGAATCCCAAATGAAACCGGGCTAGGTACTCACTGCTCACCCCTAATTTAAATAATAGTTTTGCCATTTATTTGAAGTTTATTAGCATTAGTATGAAAGGAAAAAAAAAAAAAGGATTTAACCATCATACAACGCTACAATTTCAGTCTACATAATAATTTTTTTGAGCTAGAGAGGTCAAATCAGGCAGGAGCTTTGCTCATTTTATGTCATCCGGTTCCTGAATAATGTGCAACTCTTTAAGCATTGAATGGCCAAACGTGGTGAAGTTGAGTAATATGTAATTCTTTAAGCGCCACCACCAATTAATAATATAAAGCTCAATCAATTCAATTATCTCAATTTCCACTTTTGACTTCTTCTACAGATTGGAAAGAAAATAAATATATAATATATCATAAAAGTATCATCTTCTCTATATAAAGACTGCACATGAATGCGCTTCACGGGCAGAGAGTAAAGATAAGCTCAATCAAGAAGCCTAAAAGTCACCTCTCAGAATGGCTACCACCACTCAGCCATTACTAAACACACAAACCTCTCACAACAGAAGTCTCTGCCTGATTCTCTCCTTGATTGCGATCATCCTCTCATTTGCTGTGATCACAGATCGCTTGATCAAGACCGGCGATTTCGCCGACGCCCCTCTTGCGCGTATCTGCAGCAAGGCCCAAGATCAGGCTCGATGCCGGGTCCTGGTTTCGAAATCGTCCCCTACGGCGCGGCCTCGTTCATGGGAAACGACAAGTTGCTTCGAGTTTTCGTGAAAGAGATGGCTATCCGCACAGGACATGCTGTAGAGGCCGTGAAGGAGGTTCGCGGCCTGGGGAATGATCTTAGAGAAGAAGCGGCTTTGGCTGATTGCGTGGAGTTGATGGAAATGTCTGTGGACAGATTGGAAGACTCCACAAGGAGTCTTCGAGAACAGAAGGTAATTATTTGAGTAATTGACCATCAGAAACTCTTACACTTGCTTTTAGATAGTATGAGTCATAAAATTCATAACCCACAAACTTAGAGATATCTAAATGAATACTTTCCTAGAATTGAATCAACTCAATCCAAAACTTTTTCTCTGCCCAGTCATCTGCAGATGTCCATACATGGCTGAGTAGTTCACTCACAAATTACATCACCTGCTTGGACGGGTTTGAAGGCTCATCATCGGCTAAATCTTCGATCGAGCCTATTCTCGGTGACTTGATCTCGAGGGCAAGAGCTTCGCTAGCCATGTTTGTTTCTACTTCATTTCCTGAAGGACGAAAACCAGATGTCCTGGAGTCCTTGATCGGCGATTTCCCATCATGGGTCACGGGAAAAGATCGTCGTCTCCTGCAATCTCCGGTGAACGCTGTTAATGCCGACGTTGTGGTGGCGAAGGACGGAAGTGGGAAGTACAAGACAGTGAAAGAGGCGATCGCAGCTGCTCCTAGCAAAGCCCAGACCCGGTACGTTATTCATGTGAAGAAAGGCACATACAAGGAGAACGTGGAGGTGGCCAAGACGAAGAAAAACATCATGCTTGTTGGCGATGGCATGAATTTGACTGTCATCACTGGCAGACTCAACGTCATTGACGGTGCATCGACATTCAATTCCGCGACTGTTGGTAACGACCGATCTCATCTCATATCTTTGATGGTTATTGACTATGGAACCTTTGAAATAGGGAGTGATGAGCATGATAATAGAGTAGTAGTTTTGTCTCTACATAATCTGTAAAATGTCCGGCTGCAGCTGTGAATGGCGATGGGTTCATAGCCCAGGACATATGGTTCCAGAACACTGCCGGGCCGCAGAAACACCAGGCCGTCGCACTCCGTGTCAGCGCGGACAAGTCGGTCATCAACCGGTGCCGCATCGACGCCTACCAAGACACCCTCTACACTCACGCCAACCGCCAGTTCTACCGAGACTCATACATCACGGGCACGGTGGACTTCATCTTCGGCAATGCAGGCGTCGTGTTCCAGAACTGCAAGCTCGAGGCACGGAAGCCCATGAGAGGCCAGTCCAACATGGTGACAGCCCAGGGCCGGACTGACCCATATCAGAACACCGGGATCTCCATCCAGCGATGCAACGTGGTCGCCAGCTCTGATCTTGCACCAGTGAAGGGCTCCATCAAGTCGTATCTGGGCCGGCCTTGGAAGTTGTACTCTAGGACTGTGGTGATGCAATCCAACATTGGTGATCACATTGATCCCGCAGGGTGGTCAGTGTGGAGCGGCGATCATGCCCTCAAGACTCTGTACTACGGGGAGTACATGAACAAGGGACCGGGCGCGGGAACGAGCAAGCGGGTGAAGTGGCCGGGTTATCATGTCATCACCAGCCCGGCGGAGGCGAAGAAGTTCACCGTGGCTGAGCTGATTCAGGGAGGGACTTGGTTGAAGTCCACTGGAGTGTCTTACACTGAAGGGCTGTGAAAAATGAGTTTTGGTCCTTTCTTTTTGGGGGAGTTTCTGTAAGTTGTGTTGTGAATTCAATAATATGGAATGTTTGGGGATTTGATCGTACTGTATGGTTCATCTAGCATCGTTTTAGCTGCATAAAAATTGCATCATATTCAAGTCAATGCTGTTTGTCTATCATTATCCACGTAAACAGCCACATGAAATTTTAATAGTGATCTTAAACAAAACCTTCACCGATAGTGTATTTGTCGCATTGACATAAGTTTCATAACACAAAAAAGGTTTAGGGTGTTAATATCATAATATGTATTATTTGTTGTTCTTTGTGATACAAAAAAAAAAAAAAGTTGGATATTAAGCATCATTGCACGGTTTAAAATTCCATTTTGTATTTTAAGGTACAAATTTAATCATCTTACGGCTCTACAATTTGCTATAAGCAAAAATAATGAATCTCGTATGCCGTGAATGATTTTAGTTCTCATTGTAATTCTGCACCATATTTTCTTGACCTAAAGAATCCAAACCGGGCTGGAGCTTTGCTCATTTTATCTTATTCTCTTCCAGTCACATTATCACAAAAAAAAAAAAAAAAAAGTGCCACTTTTTAAGAATTAAACGGCCAAACGTGGCAATGTTTTTAATAATTTTTTATTTTTTAACCGGGAATACTCATTGAAAAAAAAGAGTCAGGAATTGTCAATAATATTGATATTGTCTTCTTTACATATAAGGACTGTACATTGATATGGCAGAGGAAAAACAGCTCAACTCAGTAAGCCTAAACTTACTCCTCAGAAGGCTATCACCACTCAACCATTGCTAAACCCACAAGCCTCTCATAGCAAAAGTCCCTGTCTGATTCTTTCCATAGCAGCATTCGTCTTGTCATCTGTCATAATCACAGACCCCTTTATCAAAGACCAGCAATTTTACTAATTCCCCTCTTGTGCATATCTGTGGCAAGGCCCAAGATAAGGCTTGATGCCGAACCATGGTTCTGGTAATTGTCCCCCATGTCGCAGCCTCGTACAAAGAGTGACAAGAAGTTGCTCCAAGCGTATGCGAAAAAGATGCCAATCCGCACGAAGCTACGCTATAGATGCCGCCAAGGACGTGAGCCGCTGGGTTGAATCAGCTTTGGCTGATTGCGTGGAGTTGATGGAAATCTCTGTGGATGGACTGGAAAACTCCTCAAGAAGTCTTCAAGAACAGAATGTAGAAGTTCCTAGTTTGTTTATTTTTTCTCTTTAGTTATTTGGGTTTATTCACCATCAGAAGCTATGGTCACCTAATTTAGTTAGCATGACAGTCGTGAGACTCATAACCAACGAACTTAGTGGTATATATATGTATAATTTATTAGATCCGAATCAACTCAATCCAAAGCATTTTTTCTCCTCGGTCATCTGCAGATCTCCATACATGACTAAGCAGTTCACTCACAAATTACATCACCTGCTTGGACAGTTTGGGAGGATCGTCGTCTGCTGAATCTTCGGTCGAGCCTATTCTCAGCGACCGGATATCCAGGGCAAGAACTCTGCTAGCCCTGTTTGTTTCTACTTCATTTCCTGAAGTATGAAAATCGGATTGCATTCCTTGATTGACGATTTCCCATCATTGCTCATGGAAAAGATCGTCGTCCCCTGCGATCTCCAGCGAACGCCCTTAAGGCTGATGTGGTGGTGGCGGCGAAGGATGGAAGTGGGAAGTACAAGACAAGTGCGAGAGACAATGGCGGGTGCCCCTGACCCAACGTCCAAGACATCTGCTGGCCTGCAGAAACACCAAGTGGTCGCGCTCCGCATCAGCGCGGATGAGACTAGTCATCAACTGGTGCCGCATCGAACCCTACCAAGACAGCCTCTACACTCATTCCAATCGCCAGTTCTACCGAGACTGCTGCATCAAGCACATGGTGGACTTCATCTTCAGCAACTCAGCGGTCGTGTTGTGGAATTGCAAGCTCATGGCCCGGAAGCCCCATGTGCAGTCAGTCCAACAAGATCGCGCCCCATGGTCAGACGAACCAATACCAGAGCACAGTGATCTCAATTCAGAGCAGCGATGTCATCGCGAGCTCCGATCTCAAGCTCATCAAGGGTTTGATCAAGTCGTATCTGAGCCGGCCTTGGAAGGAGCCCTCTAGGACTGCGGTGATGCAATCAAACATTGGTTATCCATTGATCCTGCAGGATGGTCAGTGTGGAAGGGGGATTTCACCCTCAAGACCCTGTACTATGGGGAGTATGAGAACAAGGGACCGGGCACAGGAACGAGCAACCGGGTGAAGTGGCCGGGTTACCATGTCATCAACAGCGCGGAGGAGGCAAAGAAGCTCGCCGTGGCTGAGCTGATCCAGGGAGGGTCCTGGTTTTAGTCCGCTGGGGTGGCTTACACTGAAGGGCTGTGAAAAATGAGTTTTGGTCCTTTCTCTTTGGGGAGTTTTTGTAAGTCTGTAGTGAATCCAATGTCTGAACATTTGGAGATTTCAATTTATCGTGTGGTTCATGAAGTTTTAATGTGGATTTGAGCTTATGTTCCAAGCAAATTCAGTTTCACATTCATGAAAATTGTGAAAACACTGCAACAACACGTAATAAATGTCTTGGATTTTATTAGGTCGTGCTTGAGGACACTCATTGAATATCACATTAATTGTTCAAAATAGTCATTTTCTCTTTGCTGAGTTGGCGTATGTTGCAACACTTCGAATGAAGAGAAAATTATATAAAGTCAGTGAATTTAAATGTAAATTTATGGGTATATAGAATAATTTTCCTTGTCAAAATTAATAATGCTCACATTGAATATTCCATGTAATTTTCCCGATAGCATTTGGCTTTTCTTTGCTCAGTGTAAATTTATTTGTGATAATACCCAGTAAAATTTCCATTACTTTATCATTACCAAAAAAAAAAAAAAATTTCCATTACTTTATTATTGATATCATGAGGAAGCTTAAGTCCCCAAATCCATGACAATATTTAATTGCACATAATTTAATTTAGAACGATTCAAGCTATCAAGTTATAAGATCATTGAATATGATAATTACTACAGATCATATTTATAATGAGAAATCTATTTTTCCAGATATCATGATGTTTAGATACGTGTCTTAACTTATTAAATCACTTTACAACGTACAACTTTCTCGGTCCATACCTAAAATTGATTTACAAAATGACAACATTGTATTGCACGCCATCAAGAGGAAAAATGGGTATGAGAGTCTTTACCATACCATATATGAAAACATAATAACAGCAGTCCAAATTGAAGTTTGATGCAACGTTTGTTTCAGTCTCTGTCCAACCACCTCTGATTTGGAGGTTATTCATGGTTGTCTTGTCTTGTTTCTCTCCTATCCATCTCCTTCCTCTCCTCTCTTTTTTTTTTTTCACCTTTCTTCCTCCCCTGCTTTTCCAACTCACATCTCTTTTTCTTTCCTTCCTTTGAATTTGGGGAAGAACCCAGAACCAAGAATCACACCCTTCATCCGTCAGCATCGTCACCTTCCTCTCCGCGACGCCAATGCGCAGAGATTCCTGCATTTGCACGCCCAGCCGCTTGATTTGAGAAGAGGGTACGCAAGATTTCGCCATTGGCGAAGAACCCTTGTGACCGAATGGAGGATGGAGCCTTCGCAGGCAGAGTAAAGGAAGGAGAGGGAGAAACGTGAAGATGTTCCATTAGAACCGATTCAATTTCGTTCTTTCTTAAAGGTAAAGAACGCGTGATTCATTCGTGCATTTCCATTCGTTTTTATTGTGCAATTTGAAGCGAACGAAGGAGGAAAAAAATCATCCCTTTATCGACCAGACTCGTGGAGGGTTGGATTTGCATCTATCATGACAATGACGATCAAAGGAATATACAAGAGCTTCAAGTACATCTCCCAAATCTTTGGTTAGTAATGCCCCTCTCTTCTTTCTTTTGTGAAGCAAAGCGTGGTTGGGTTTGAGTTGAGGAAAAATGAATGCATTTGCACTTTGTGTTTTTTGGGGTTGTCACATGTGGGTGGTCAAATGGGTGATTGATGCTTCGTGACTGATTATGTGAAAATGGGGGATATTGGTTCTGTAGTCATCAAGGACCGCGAAATGGAAATCGGGTACCCGACTGATGTTAAGCATGTTGCTCATATTGGATGGGATGGTCCTACCGGTAATGGACCCAGCTGGGTACGTGATCAAACGCACAAATTTCCTGTATTAGAGCTTTTGCTTTTCTATGGTTTTTGATTCTTCATGAAATTCTGTTTTGTGATTGTGATTACTTTGTTTGGGATAATGCAGATGAATGAATTCAGGGCCGCACCCGAGTTCTCAGGCTCGCTCCGTTCGGTTGGTGAGCCTGGAGATTCTAATTCGGTGGCTCATCATTGTCCATGGCCCTCTCAAGGTATGTTGTCTTCATAGATTTCCCTTCTGTTAATTTGCAGTTCTCTGCATTCGCTAGTTGGAAAGAAACACAGTTTGTGCTATCTCTGTGCCTCCAATGTTGCCAGGACAGTTTATTCTTTGCAAACGATAAACTCTTACATCCATAAGACCACCACGAAGCAACAGGCTGCAAAATTTTTATTTCTCTGTTCTTTTCCTTCCTAAATGTTAGAGAAAAATGTGAGTTGAAAGTAGTAATGGGGATTGCGTTAATAAACATCCGATGTACTATAAAAATTGAAGGTCTTATTCGCAACCTTAAAAGATTGAAGGTCTTTCTTGCAACCTTAGCTTCATCCTTAATGTCACACTTATCCGACTCCATATAGATATTGGTTTTCCCATTTTCTATGTCAGTGCATTATTTTCTCTCTTTTCAAGTAGTGTAAGATTGTTCTCTGAAAGCTTGTCGCTGTGCAATAATAGATTTGTGGCGTGACAGTTTCTAATGGTTGCTTGTAACCTGTTCACTCACTTGGCGATTCCTCGCGATCTGAAAGGCTTAGGGAATAATTCTCGCACATCATCTTTCTTGAGCATACTTTGTCCCGCACTAATTGTTTCAAAACCTTCCTTTATCCTCTCTATATCAGTGGAGATGTTGCATTGTTTGTAGTCATTTCAGTAATATCCTCCTGAAATAAATGTGCATCTTCTCCAGATCATATCAATATGAGGTTTTGCAGCAATTTATTCTCTGATATGTTTCTTATCCTATATGAGCTGGTTATAGTTTTGCATTTTTCTCTCTGGTTCTTGTCAACTTGGTCATATTTCAATGAGCCCTAAATATTGTTTTCCTCCTCTAATTTGTCATTTATCACTTCGGATGATTTCTACTAGATTCTGAACAATCTGGGTCGGGCCAACCTGCACTTGGTATATTTGAAGACTCTCCACAGACAGAACTCCCAAAAGAATCGAAGAAACAAAAACGGAAAAAGGTTAGGTCGACATCATCTCCAAAGTCATCAAAGCCCTCTAGAGCACTGAAATCAAAGGCCAAGCCCTCCGATGTGGAGGACACTCCTAATTGAGAAGTGTAATTTCCATGTCAGAGGCCTTCTGAATAAGAAGCAATGAAGCTGTTAATGTCCATGACCACAAGGAGATCGCAAACCACTTCCTTGGAGGTTGACAGAGCACAAGAAGTGACACTCAGAGAGCTACACCAGGTGCTGTAAATCAAAAGCTGTCTAGATGCCTATCAATCAATGTCTGTACTGAAGATTCATAGCTCCTCTTTTGGAGCATACCAGTTAGTGAGAAGGAACAGTTGGAAAGCTTTCGAACATAGCGTTAGTATAACCAGGGATTTTTCGTGTATGGAAAGTATTGATCAATCTTCAATTGCATTAGTAATTTGGTTAGGTTTCTTCTTTGAGTGAAAGATTATGAAGTTACATGATGATTGTAAAGCCAATATTGTGTTTCTGGTTTTTGGACATGGCCAATTGTTTTGTCTTCTCTGACTCCTGACTTTAACTTGTTCAATTTGAGAGGTAATGTTATTGAATTGCCTAGAGGCTCTAACAAATCGAGCTTCTGGCACATCGCCTAAAATTTGTCACTGCTGTGGTTAAAAATCCTTGCGAATAGCTGAAGCCAGCTGCGTGGCGCACTGATGCATAGCAATTGTAGGTGAGATCAATTCCAATTTAAACTTTATCCTACACACAACTTACTACAGTATCAGTGCAGAGAGATAAGTATTGTTAAACTCTTCCATGCCGGTTTTTGAATGTAAAGTGCTCAGAATCTCCGAATCAATCAAACTTCTTCCCATGTTTTCACATTTTTTCAACTGGAGCTATTATGATTTCATAGACGAGAAACTTAAAAGAGTAGTCTAGAGCCAATAACCTGAAACAAATTCTGCTCCTAGTTCAAATAATAACCATGATATTCCATACATGGTAGCAATATAAAACAGGTGAGATTAAAGGAATCAATATAGGTTATCATGATTTAAGTCGAGGAGGAACCTAAACTTGCATGATTTTCCAAGTTCAATTTCCCTGTTCATATTTTGTGCTGTAGATGTTTAGCTATGTTTTGTCACACCCCAGATTTTCAAGAAATGGGGATGACACGGCTATTCTTCCATAAAATATATATATATACAAATCAAAACTAATAAATTGGTTGCAACCTTAGAGTTTCTATAATCCACCAAAAAGAAATATACATTTAGAACTCAACCAGTCCAACCACTAGCAAGGTTTATGTGCACTACTTTCTTAAACCATAACCAAAATAGAACTCCCAAAAATTTTCCAAAAGCGCTCTCGTCCTACTAGTTGTTAACCCTAGGACCTGAAAACATGGAAGATGAATAAAATAAGCAACCATAGCCCAGTGAGTAATACGTACCATAAAAGCATATCAAACGTCCACCTTATACATTTAAAACTTAAGACATGACTTATTATTGTCAAACAAAAATATGATAACTTGCATGAACAAAATGCATTATATGTTACCTCAACCAAGCTGTAACAAATAGCAAAGTTTCTCATTCATCAATAATAACCAAAACCAGCATCACCAATTTGTTCAATTATTGGACTCATCCTATCTCATATCAATGGCTCATTCCATGCTCAATATCCAAATTCAAGGCCTAGAGGTGACTCCTACAAAATTGCGTTATCGTGTAGCACTTAGCCCTTGATCACATATAGCAATAGTACAAGGCCCTAGAGGTGGCTTCCACGAAGTTACGTTATCGTGTAGCACTTAGTCCTTTATCATGCATGTCAGTAGTGCAAGGCTCTAGAGGTGGCTCCTATGTGACTCAAGTCACCATGTAGCACTTAGCCCTTGACTACAAGGCCCTAGATGTGACTCACATGAAATTTCGTTGTCGTGTAGCACTTAGTCCTTTACCTATTCACAACACATTTGATTTCCTCAACACAACAAATATTATGTTTCAATAGTCATCACATAACCACATAAATCAATTGTATCAAAACAACAGAATCCCCCCACAATAACTCAAAATCACCGAGCACCATATCCATCAATATATTATAAATAGTTCCTCACTCCCTCACATGTCGATTAATCTTACCTTAATACATGAGTTTCACAAAACCAAAGAAAACATTAGTACTACTCACCTGAGGATGTCCCAAAATCAAATAACACACATTATTTAATCATTCGATCTCGCGGTCCTATCAAATAAGTGAGAAGCAACATTAAATTTGGGTAACACTCTACTTCAACCATGAAACAGCTATAATATGTCTAAATGTTAACAAAACGAGTCCTATATGCTAATAAATCGCATAACCAAAGCGATTGTTCAAGCCATTTGCAACACGGAGTTTAGGCGCAAAACTTGATCGCGCCTTAACTTTCTCTTCCGAATCCCAATCTGAACATATTTATAATCAATAGAAAGCCCTTCGAACATACTACAAGAATCCCAACTTGGCCGTCTCAAAATCAAGCCGAAAGATAATAAAATACGGGCCCAAAGCTGCTGGACGTGTACTGTTTCTACGCGCGGGAAACTTCGAAATTTTGTTTCGGGCAAACCATAAGCTCAAATCACGATCCGTAAAATCCCACGGCTCTACAACACTTTAAACTATCATTCTTACAAAAATACACGGCTCAACGACTCCAAAATCGGACTTCGCCGCTCGATTTTTCCCAAATTCCGAATTTCAAACTCTAACTCCGAAACTACTCCGATTGGAAGAACGAAAGGTGTGATCACTTACCGAGCATTGTAAATAAACTTGGTGAGCTACCCACGGCGTGAATACACAAAGCCCTCTCTCTTCTTCTTCTTCTTCTTTCTTTCTTTCTTTCTTTCTTTGTTCTTTTCCTCCTTTTTCTTCCCCTGCCCGAACGTGGGCTTCCCTTTTTATCTCTTCTCCTTTTGTTTCTTTTATTTCTTTATTTAAAGTGGGTCCCACCCTTTTTCTTTGACTTTTCTAAAGTCTCTAATATTACATGTTTCATCTTGACTATGTCATAATGTGGAATCTAAAAATGCCAAGTTACACAATAAATTTGTGATACTTCCAACCTTTTTCAGTCTACCCACCGCCGTTTGCTACTTTTAAGTGAGATATAAGAAAAACCGTTTTATCTGTTAACTGTCCATAGTCATCGGTGACTTTGAGAGGATGAGAATGGAGAGCTGAATTTGTCCCTTGCTAATTTTGCACACTTGTGCTTCTCTCCCTCCATTTCCACTTTTCCTCCTTCACCCCACTTTTCACTCTCTCTCTCTCTCTCCCCTGCCCCTCCCCAATAACCAAAAGATCAAGATTCAATCACTCTGAACAAAAGAATAACGAAAAAAGGGAGGAGGGAATGAGCACACATCAATGAAATCTTCAGGTTCATTTCAGATGAGATTTTCCTGGAGAGATTTCCCTTGAAAATACCACTACAATCCTAGGACATCATGAGCGAAGCCAGAAGAAGAGCGTTGAGCTTGTTCATCATTCTCTTCATTTGTTTTGCAATCCAGAACGACGTCAATGCTCAGGACTACGACGATGATCCGCCTGCAGCTCCTCCTCCCGCGGAAGAGAACTGCAACGGCATCTTCATCTCCTACAATTTCATCTCGAGGGTCAAGGAATTCCCGCACGTGAAGAATGTGTCTGCGCAGTCCTGGGCCTTCAACTCGACTGCGACAGTCTTGAACACGGGCACCCGTGAGCTCCAGGCCTGGAAGATATTTATTGGATTCCAGCACCAGGAGATTCTAGTCTCGGCGAGTGGGGCAGTCCTGCCCGGCAGCCAGGATTTCCCGGCCTCGGTCGGGAATGGGACGTCCTTCTCAGGGTATCCCCAGACAGATCTGAAGACATCGATCGAAACTGCAGGGGATTTGGCCCAAATCCAGGTGGAAGTTCAGATCTCGGGCACACAATTTGGTGTGAAACCGCCAGGCATCCCGATGCCAAAGACGATACGGCTCGAGAATGACGGATACAAATGTCCTGCACCTGTACATAAGAGTAAGTGGCACATGTGATACGGAAAATTTCTCGAGCGTGGCTCATATTTCTTCTGCAACCTGCTGTGACATCACTGATCGGCTTAAACTCTGGCATTGATCGATTATCTGTTGCACAAGATTGCTTGATCTTCCCTTCTGCGATTGCTCACATCTTAGGAAATGTGATTTGGCAGAGACTTCAATGTACGCGTGCTGCATCCGGGATCCGAAGTACAAGGTCAAGCGACTGAAAACGAAGCTGTTGCCCCGTCAGAAGGGCGACCTCTCGTTTAGCTATGACGTGATCCAAGCCTACGAAGGCAACTATCTCGCTCAGGTGACGATCGAGAACGACAGCCCTTTGGGCCGCCTCGACCATTGGAACTTGACTTGGGAGTGGATGAGAGGGGAGTTCATATACACAATGAGAGGAGCATACACTCACCAGATAGACTACTCGGACTGCATCTACGGCATTGCAGCGCAGCACTACACTGGCCTTGATTTCTCGCAAGTGATGAACTGCCAGAAGAAGCCGGTCATCGCGGATTTGCCCCGCGAGAGGGCAAACGATACGAAGGTTGGGAAACTGCCCTACTGCTGTAGGAACGGAAGCATCTTGCCGTCGATCATGGACCCAAGCCAGTCGAAGTCCGTATTCCAATTGCAAGTGTACAAGCTCCCGCCCGACATGAACATGACTGCGCTCCATCCTCCTGAGAAATGGAAAATTGTCGGCACCCTCAACCCCGACTACCTGTGCGGCGCACCGATCCGAGTGGACCCCACGGAGTTCCCGGATCCCAGCGGCCTGCAGGCCACAACTTCAGCCATCGCAAGTTGGCAAGTGGTCTGCAACATCTCGAGGCCGACGAAAACGACCTCTCATTGCTGCGTTTCCTTCTCGGCGTACTACAACGAGTCGGTCGTCCCTTGCAACACCTGTGCTTGCGGCTGCGAAGGCTCGGATTCTTGCAACCAGAAGGCCCCAGCAATGTTCCTCCCCCCGGAAGCCCTCCTGGTCCCCTTCCAGAACCGGACGGCCAAGGCCGTGGCGTGGGCAAAGATGAAGCACTTCCACGTCCCCAAACCTTTGCCCTGCAGCGACAATTGCGGGGTGAGCATAAACTGGCACGTCTACACCGACTACAAGAAAGGGTGGACCGTCCGGGTCACCCTGTTCAACTGGGAAGAGATCAATTTCGAGAACTGGTTCACCGCGATCCAGATGAAGAAAGCAGCCCGCGGCTTCCAGAAGGCGTACTCGTTCAACGGCACATTGTTTCCTGACCTGAACCACACCATCTTCCTCCAGGGGCTGCCCGGATTGACATTCTTGATGGGAGAGACAAACGGGACAGACCCAAGGATTGATCCTAGGGTCCCTGGCAAGCAACAATCTGTGGTCTCGTTCACCAAGAAGCTCACGCCAGGCATCCAAGTAGCGAAAGGCGACGGCTTTCCTTCGCGGGTCTTCTTCAATGGAGACGAATGCTCGCTTCCTACCTATTTTCCCATAGCAAATGCGAATCTATGTCGAGTTAGTTTAGTGCAGCTAATTTTGATTGTAGCTGGGATACTTGTGCTTGTGAATCCTCACCATTGACAATGGAAATTGTTCCTTTGCCATGTTTAGGAGGCAATTTTTCAATTGAATCATGAAGGATAGACTTAATTCCTAGAACGGATTTTTAGCTGAAACCTGGTCTCATATCATGATTGGTTACAAGCTTATTCCGCTACTGCACCCAAACAAGCCATTAGTGGTCTTTTTCCCTCATACCTCGTGATGTCGCATCGGACTTTCATTCGTGTCGGAAATTGCCCCACGAGACACGGGTGATATTTTTCTGTGGGCCGAGGATAAACCATGTGACATGTCATGGGCAAAGGAAAATGGGCCTGGATTCTCAAGTAATCAAATGAACAGAAACGCTCTTTTCATTGGGCCTCTAGACTTTAGTTACTCAAAAAAAAAAAAAAAAAAAAAAATCGGCCTAGCATTTATGTCTGCTGGTCATGTGGCAGCAGGCCATTCCGACGGACAAGAGCATTAGGTCAAGCCAAAAAACTATGAGATTTCTCCATTGATTTCACCTACACCAGCAGAGAAACCGACAACAACAATCCAACAAAAGGCACTTCACATTGTCTTCTGCTCAGATACAATCTTACCTCGTTACAATCTCCATCTTTACCCATTTCCGCCCTTGAAAAAATCTACAAAGTCTGAACTCACTAGTCCAAGGCCAAAAACTTCTGCTGCTGACACATTCTTCTCTCTAATCCCAAATACCCATCAGGGTAAAATAGCATGGTAACCCGAAAATGCCTCAAAATCAGCTGCGCAATTTCGGTCATTCTCTTGCTCGTAATCGCAGGAGTTGTGCTGACCCTGTACTTCACGATCCTGAAGCCTAAACAGCCCATCGTGATCCCTCAACCGGTCACCTTACTGCACTTGCATTTCGCTCTTTCCCCGCTGGAGCTCAATTTAACATTGGGAATGACGATCACAGTCGACAACCGTAACTACGGTAGCTTCACATACCCAGACTCGACGGTGTACATCAACTACCGGAGCATCGAGGCAGCAAAAGCGTTATTGGCAGCGGACACGATCCCAGCTCGCGCGAAGCACAACATCAGCACCTCCGTGGATGTCTTCGGGGACAGGTTGGTGACGAACATGGATTTCATACACGATTTTTTGGGAGTAGTAGTGAATTTCACATCATCGACGGCTTTGTACGGGGAAGCGAAGGTCCTCAGTTTCATTAAAATGAAGGCAACTTCTTATACTACCTGTGACATTTCTATTTCATTCAAACAAGGGACCACAGATTCTGTTTGCAAAAACAAACTCAAGTTATAAGTTGCGGGACTTCTTCTTGCAATACTTAGCTAACTATATTAATAAATTTCTGAGTTCGTGTACTATTGTTTTGGGCTGCTGCAATAAAGGGGAAGTGGTTGAATGGCTTTTATTTCATATGGTAAAGGTGACGACGGAACGATATAAAAATGCAGAAATGATTTGAAGGCATTTGCTTAATCTTTCAACCTCCATACTGGCCCATCTGGATTCTCTTCATTTATTTGCTTTTGAGAAGTGAAAGGCTTGCTTAATTGAAGATGTCCGCATGGAGAAACTTTCTATGTGATATAAATGAAATGAAGAGAACATTTATGAAAGTGCATTTTCATTAAAAGGTGATCTGAGAATGGATGAAAGGGATTGAATAATGTAATGACATTGGAGCACGACGGTCAGTGAAGCCGGAAATCGGCGAATTATGATCTTGTACGTTGGCGATGTATTAGAAACCCAAGTCTATTCTGATTTAGAACTTCACCTAAACCCTGTTTACGTATGTTAATGGGACTCCAGAGAATCCAATGTTCACTGGACATCTCCTTTTGCCCTTTTTGCTGGAACATATCACATCATTCAATGAAGCATCGAGGGGCCGGTGGGAGCTGTTGCTCTCTGCGGGGACTGATCATGGGTTTGGCAGCATGCTGGCCGGCTTAAGCTCGATCAAGCAAGCATTTCCCTTCTTGAGCTTGACCTGATCACTCAGAATCTAAGGGTGTGTTTGGTAACACTTCTACTACCGAGAATAATTTCTAATCAGAAATGATTCTTTTTTATTCTGTTTCCGAGAATAATTTCTAAGCATTTTAAGTCATTTGGTAACTGTTCAAAATTTCAATTCTCGGAATAGAATTGCATTTGGTACTGTCCTCAAAATTTCTAGTCCAAATCATTTTCTTTTTAATTTTTAAATAGTTTTATTACTTTTTTCCTTTTTTTTTTCCTCTCTCTCTCATATTCTTCTTCTTCAAGTGGTCAGTTGCCGGCGGTCGGTGACCGACCAAACGAGGGTTGGCGACCTCATTGGAGCATCGCCGGCCCTTGTCGATCGAGCCTCGCCGGCAGCTGGGTGAGGCTCAACCTCGCCGGTGGTTAGGCTTGCCTTCGGTAAGCTCGCCGGACCGATTGCCAGTGACCGACAGTTGTGGACGGCGGCGGATCACAATTGCGGTGGTGGCGGTAGATGAAGAAGAAGAAAAGGGAAGAAGAACAAGAAAAAAGAAAATAAAAAGAGAAAATATGAGCTTGATTTTAGAATTGGTTCCGGAACAAGAGTGAAGGTTTTTTTTTTTTTTTTTTAATTCTTCATTCTGTTTCAAATCTACTTTTGGGAACAAAAAAATAGAAATTTATTTTTTTGAACAAAAATTTTACTAAACACGATTCTATTCCAAAACTACTCCCGGGAATAAAATAATATAAATTTTTACTATTTGGCCTGTTACCAAACATGGCCTAATTAGGCTCGTCTAGGCCTAATCAATTTTATATAAAATGCTTGATAATTTTTGTCATCATAAGCAGGCTCGGGCAAGGATTGTTAGGCCTTGGTGGTTTCGGCATGACGTTTATTAATAAATAGGAACCCGCTAGCATGACCGTCCTTCGTAAAATGACCGAGTGATGGTCAAACTTCAACCACAACCCTTTTTTGAGGAGGTTAATACCCCGAAAAAACCCAAACTGGTACACTTGTGACAAATTTACCCCAAACTATTTTTTTGACCATGAAAAACCTCAAACTGGTACACCTTTGACAAATTTACCCCGACTGACTATTAAAAACCCTAAATTGGTACATTTATGACAAATTTACCTCAAACTAATTTATTCGACCGCAAAAAAACCCCAAACTGATAAATTTGTGACAAATATACCCTTCGTTAAATTGGATTAATACCACAAAAAAATCATAAAAATTGTAAACCCTGACAAACGGATCGTAAAATCCCAAATTGGTATACTAGTCAATTGTCACGTGTCATTTAACTTAATAATTTGATAATAAAATTTAACGAAAACTAACAGAGGGTAAATTTGTCACAAGTGTACCAGTTTGGGGTAAATTTGTCAAAGGTATACCAGTTTGGGGTTTTTTGTGGTCAAAAAAATAGTTTAGGGTAAATTTATCACAAGTGTACCAGTTTGGGATTTTGCAGGGTATTAACCCTTTTTGAGGGGAACGTGAACATCTTCAAGCGGTTTGATTTTTTACTTTATTTATTTTCTGTTTTAAAATTTATATGTTATTGCAAGCACAAACTAAGAGATAAAATCATAAGAGGGTCCACGGAATCAATTTTCTTGAATTTGAAGAAAATAAAATAAATTATATATTAAAATATAAATATTACAAGTAGAAAATATTATTACTTTCTAAAAGAAACATTAATATTATTATATATATTTATTAAATTTAAAAGATGAAAAAACACTCGATATGTTAGTTTTGCAACTAATAACGAAATCACTGTACAATAAATTGACTTCTCAGTCCTTTCGGTTGAATCAAATTGCTCTAGTAGAATCATTCAAAGACCTAAAATTAAAATCAATGACATCAATTATGCATAAAACAAATGAAGTAAAGAAAAGATCAAAATGAGAATAATGAATCATTAGAGAAAAAAAATTTACCCATTTATCTGAATCTCGTAGATCAAGATGCGTTGGGAACAATATGCATGCAATTTTTTTCTTTGGCCGAAAAATAATATCCTCTATTTTAAAAGTTACATTTTTTTTTTTTTTTTATACTTTTTTGTTTCAATGGTAATCAGGGAAACATGAATCATAAGAAACTCTGAAGCATGGATGAGAAGAAGATGAGAGCGTCGTTGACATATGAGAGTACGATCTTTCTTCTCTTATGATATTTCTAGTTAGCGTCACAAAGAGCTTATTCTATCCCCCTCGGTGAAAGAGATTCACCCAAGTTCGTAGAGAGTGAAGGTCGTCCTCATCTGATGAGGCAATAGGAGTGGTGTACTGATGGCAGACATCCGACGTAGCTTTAAAAGGGTCGGAGACCTGATGACCAAACCAAGCCAGCCCAGATGTAGTTAAAGCACTAAAAGAAAAGGGACCAAAGAAAAGACAGAATCCTCACGCGCACGCACCTTAGCTGAAAGCCTCGATCGATTCTATTTCTCTGATTACCTACAGAAAAAGGGTTTGTCCACTTTCATTGAAGAATCAGGTTAAGAATGCTCTAACAAGAGACTAGTCTTTTGAAGTTGGCGTGCCGTTGCTCCTTCCCTTTTGAGCATTAATGAGTTTGGGTTATATGTAAATCTAATTATACATGGGTTGTAAATGGATTTGTCTTTAAATTCATTTACAATTAATTTAACTAATAAAGTTATTAGTTGAGTCAATCTATTATTGAGATATCATCTTCTTTAGAAGTTTCAATAATTTTTATTTTTATTATAAGAATTCAACTTTTTCTAATATTTTTTTTTTAAATTTTTTATTTTGTCTTTTACCTTTTTTTCCCTACGAATTCCAACGGTCAACCCTCGCCGGCGTAGGCAAGGGCTGTGAAGCCCTCACACAATTGCCAATTGCATTGGTGAGGCCGATGCCTCGCTAGCTTCGGGCGAGCTTGCCATATCTAGTGAGGCAAAGCTCATCCATCTTGGCGAGACTCTAGCCTCCTAGATTTGGCAAACCTTAAGCTCGCGATCGGGGAGGTTGAGGCATGAGCCTCACCCAAGGCTGGCGAGGCTTTAAGTGGCCATGGCAGGTTGCAGTTGGTGACTAGGAGAAGAAGCTAGACAAAAAAAAAAAAAAAAAAAATTAAAAATTCTAATTTTTAAAAGATAAAAATACAAATACTTAAAATGCGTGCACGGAAAATCAAATTAGATTTTCTATGCTAAGACTCTATTTGTTTCATGGAAAATAACTTTCAAGAACATTTTTCAAATTTTCTCGATGTTTATTTTATGGAAAATGAACTAGTTAAAGAAAACATTTTTTTGCTATTGAAAAAACACCTATGAAAGTCAAAAAATGGTTTTCCACTTTTTAGAAAGTGAAAAATATTTTTTATAACTTTTTCATCTTACTTTCTTTCACCAAACACATTTTTCTTTTATTTTTAAGTTTTTATTTTTCTTTTTATTTTTGATTTTTTTCAATTTGATTTTTTTTTCTTTTCTTCTTCCTTAACTAGTCGCCACCTATAACAAGGCTCTGTCTCACATAATTTGGTGAAACCGAGCTCGCCCGAGCTCGGCCTCGCCAAATTCAACGAGTTGGGCAAGGATTAAGCCTTGCCCGAGGTTGCTAAAGCCTCACTAACTTTTGGTGACCTCGAGCGGGGTTCAAGGCTCGATTTGATGAGACTTGACCTCATTGGAATTTGGTGAGGTCGAGCCTCATTAGCCTGGGGCAAGAATAGAGCTTGCTAATGGCTAGTCATCGCCATCGCTAGCCTTTTTTTTTTTTTTTTTTCTTTTCTTCTATTTCCCTGGCCTTGGTTGGTTGCCAGTCATCATAGTAGTTGGCTATCAGCCAACGCCAAGGAAGAAGAAGAAAATAAAAAAAAAATAAAAAGCCAAGGACAAAGAAGATAAAAAAAAGAAAAAAAGAAAACAAGGAAAGGAAAAAAAAATTAAAAATTGAAAACTTGATTTAAGAAAAGTGAAATAATAATGATTTATTGAAAATAAGTGCATGCAAGAAAAAATTTTCCTTATCGAATGGCAAAAAATATTTTCTAGTTTATTTTTAAATTTCAATTGATCATTGGAAAATATGGTTATTTTCTTGGAAAATAGCTTCCTAGAAAATAATTTTCGAAAACACCACATTTTCTACGAAATGAATGGAGCCTAAGCGAAAAATATATCTAATTCATTTTTATGTTTCAACTAAACATTGGAAAATATTATCATCTTGAGATAAATGAGGCCTCAATTTTTTTTTTTTAAACAATGTAAACTTTATCCATTATATTTGTAATTGTATGGAAGTGTTTTGGCTATATATATATATATATAAATCATAAGAAATAATTTTTTTCTAGATTTGATTAAATATACAAGTATTTTACAATATGGATTGGGTCGGGTATGGATTAATAAATTTGCATTGTTACTAAATGACTTATAAATGGGTTAATTGGTCAATTTGGGCCAGACTATTTATGACCCAACCCAATTTATCTATTTGACAAGTCTAGTTATACACAACAATTTACTAGGTTGGCCAGTGTTTTCACTCACACCAAAAAGATATAGATGAAAACTGTCACCGTAATCAATTAGGAGATTATGAATACGATAGTCCATTGTCTCTGACCAGACTTCTCTCACGGATGCAATCACTATGTCCTGAATCTACATATTGTTCCCTAAATTCTAACCCCAAAATCATTTCTCACACAAAGATCACAAAGAAAACTGCAGAGAGGAAACTCTTGGAAGATCATTGGGGTTTGCTCTCTAAAGCAATCTCATGAAATGTATTCTTCATTTTGCTTCTCTCTAAACATTAAGCCTCTCTCTCGCTGCTGTCTCACCTGTCTCAAAAGCAAAAAGTTACAAAATAAAAACAACTTGAATGTCTAGAGAAAATCATAAAAGCCCTAATGTAGAGCATCTTGGATGCCTCGATACATCATACTCCACGCCTGTTAAGTTACGAACTTCCTAGGACTTTATCAGGGTCTATTTTCTTGACCCAGAGGCTAGGAATCCATTCCAAGGTTTTCTGTTCATCCAGCACAACATGGGCCCCTAGTCCCTTGCTTCCAACCATTAGAAATCATGCCAGATATGCACATTCTATGGGGTCTTATTGCTTTTGTAAATCGTTCAGCTCGATTGGACTTGAGTACCTAAATTAGCCATGGATCATTGCACAACATCTATAAGGGAATTTGATGTCGCTTAACCTAGAAATGATCAAGAACGTTATACTTGATGAATCAATAGTTCCCTACTATCCATTTTTGCTTAATCGAAGCTTTCAATCTCAAAATATCTCGATTCACTAAATTTTACTCGAGCCGATCTCATTACTAAGTAAGCGAACCAACACTTCAATAATCATTACCTGAGATATTATGCTCAAGATTCAAGATTTCACACGCATTTCGTCCAATAATTAAAGTTGACGCAATTATCCTGTCAAACCAATTCAAAAGAGCCCTTCTGTACTGCTTATGCATCTCTTCCACTCTATGTGCAGACCATCGTCCACGACTAAATTAATTAAAACTAATTTCCTTTCTTAGTCTATTAAGCATCTGTCAGTTGAAGGGAGAAAGGATGATTATGGGATGAGGAAAGATGATCAAGAAATTAAAACCAAATCGGTTAGAGGCTGATGATCTTGGCCAACATCTCTATATATTTACTTGTTCTTTCTTTTCAGAACTTTTGTGTGGAACATATAGAGATAAAAAATTTGGACAGGACATATAGAAGAATTTTGGGAAGTCACTATAATATAACACAACAACGAAATCTCTAGTGGAATCTAGTCTAGGAAACTGGCCTATTATCGTGGATTAATTAATTTTAAAGATAATTATAATATTTCTTCTAATTCTCCATATCTCTCAGGATTATACATATATCTATTCTAATTATGTAGATTATATTTATTTTGTTACCTTAGATAATTATCTAATAAAGTCTATAAATAGGCTTGTGCGCTCCTCAGGGAAACATATAGAAATACACAAAATTTACATACAATTATCTCTTCTGTATATTTCTTATCTTTAGGAAACTTTGAGTGCACTTATGCATACCACAACACTTGCCTGATTGCCCAACCGGAGCACCACATATTTTGTGGGGTTCTCTTTTCAATTACTACTAATATCCCTCTCCTAATGTCGATCCTCATCATTGTTCGTCTCGTTTGTAGCCGTGTAAACTTGTTTTGCTATCGCATAGTTTGCAAAGCAGCTAGATGTGTAGTCAACACAACATCCATAGCAGTGTCCTGTTGTAACAGCGTCCACAGAAGCAGCCTCTTGTGATACAACCTTCACAATAGCCACGACATCCTCTTGCTGCATAGCCATGACAGCTTCCACAACCTTAGCCACGATGACACACAATAGCCACCTAAGTAGCCACATATGCTGCGTAACCCTCCACCCGTGCATTTTTTCGGAACTTTTCTCCAAATTTCAGATGACTTTTTCTATGTCAATTTGAGCGTGAGAGACACAATAAGGATAATGCATTTAATTCTTTATATCTCCCAAGATTATGCATATCTCTCCCTTAATTGTGCATATCTTTGATTAATAATAATTTGGATTATGTTCATCTAATTATCTTATATAGAAAGTTATTAACAGGCTCATACACTCTTCACAAGAAAAAAAAAAAAGACTAGAATTTACATAATTTATCTCTTCCGCATATTTCTTGTCTAATCGGGTGCTCTTCATAGGCAGATCAGGTTTCTTCCTCCTCCATAGGTCGAGGATTTTGGTAGGTCGAGTCTTCCGGAATTCATTTCTTGCTCGATCTTTGGCTAAAGCCTTAATACAATTATGGATCGTGACTTTGATCCCAAACACTATCAAAGTGATCTCTAAGACCCTTTACTACAAATGATTCTCCACCAAACCTCGTACAAAACGACGTAGCCAGGACTTGGAGACTCCCCCTTTGCCTTGTAATTGCCAGTTCCACTTCACTATTCCATTTTGTATTCAGGAGCTGAACTAGAAACAGTTCTCTTGTTACGCAAACTGAACTGATACAGCTTGGACATTCAGAGCCAATGGTAGAAATCATTGTATGCTGACTGCTTAATGCACATCCACCGGGACTTAAACTTCAATAGGTAAACAATGCGGTTCTTAATTTTCCTTTCATATGGTGCATTTCATTTGACACATTAGATGATTCAACTCCAAGAAGCATCATCAGTTTTTGTGCATCTGAGAATATGCGAAACTGTTCGCAAGACTTTCACCGCGATATACTAAAATTTCTGGCAAGACTTGTACCAGTTTCTTGCACCGAAAAGCTTTCACTAAGATGTCTTGATAGTTTGTCATTTCTCGGCTATCACATATGCGTGCAGTTCTTGCATATATCCTAATCCTAATATTTCAGGTCGAGTAAACCATTAACCCTATTGGATGTCAAAACCATGAAAAATGACTCTCTCTCTCTCTCTCTCTCTCTCTCTCTCTCTCTCTCTGTGAGAGAACAATAACTCTCCTCCTTCCCCGCCATAAATGCAATCGCACCCTCTCAATACGCTCTGCAATAACTCCTCTCGCTACCCTCTTCCTCTTCTTCCCCAAAACACTCCTCTCTCTCTCTCTCTCTCTCTCTCAAACTCACACAGACACACACATCTTCCTCACTGTACAGTCTCTGTAAAAGAAAACCCTTCTTTTCTCTTTTTCATTTCTCACTCAAGCAGAAGAAGCTCTCAAGCAGCCCCCAAGACATGCCAAAGCGATCAGTCTGAGCTTCAACCCTCAAAGCTTCTCTCCTCAGTAAATCTGTAAGTCTCCCTCCCTCTCTCCCTCTCCCTCCCGCCCCCCGCCGCCCACACCCCCCGGGCATCTCTCTGCGGACACGTTATCACATAAACCATCACCTTTTCAAACAGTTCCCCAGATCGCTCACTGTCAACCCTTCGCTTTGATTTTCCTTGAACGAAGTTTTACGTTATTTTTTTTCCACACACAGAGAGTGAGAGAGAGAGTCTGGAGAGATTGGTGGGCGTTACGATTTAAGTTTGACTTAAGAGTGTAAAAGTTGCTTGCGTTTTTTCTTCTTCTTTTTGAAAAGTGTTTGACAGCTTTCTTCTCGCTTGAGTGTGTCAACTCCTCCTACGTACACCACATTTTTTTTCCTGTTCTAACCTCTTGGCACGTAACAGCTCAAAGACTCGAGACTTTCTTTCTTTTTCCTTTTTCTTTAAATTTTAAAAACACCCCCAAAAAGAAACCGTGGTCACGTCATTAATGCCCTTTTTCGGCTAAGCTGTTGACAAAACCCTCCACCATTTATCTTGCTCATAGAAATCAACCCACCAAAAGCAAACTTGCTCATAGAAAAAGAGCAAAATATTACAAACCCTACAAGCATTTTCCTTCACATCTGGGAAGATTTAGGACTTCCTGAGGATGGAGAGAGGGAGACGTGGTCGGTTTCTAGGGTTCTCTCATGCGGTTGCCGGAGTTTTGTGCTCTGACTTAGTTGAATGAGAAGACGGCGTTCTTCCTTAGGGGATAAAGGCCACTTGAGGTCCACGAATTAATTTTCTGTGATTTTTTTCCATTTCATCTTCCAAAACCCAAGTTGTGTTTGTTTCCATCTATTGTTCAGATCTTCTGAACTTACTTTATATTTCCCATGTTCAATACCACACCACATTTTGCTAAGCCCTGTTTGTGTGGGTGAGATATAACCCTAAATCTGAAATGGGTTGAAGACGCATTAGTTCATCAGTTAATGGGCGTGCATTGGTTGATCCAAAGAGATCTAAGGCACGACCCTTCTCAATGAAGGGATAGTTCCTTTTTTGTTTTTTATTTTTCATTTTGGCCCTTTAAAGATCAGTAGACAACTCCATGTATTCTGTACCTTCATGTATGTGTGCTTGCCAGCTCTCTGTAGGAGAAGATCTTTTGACTTTTGAGATCTCCATGGTCCATACTTATCACTTACCCTCTCCCTCTCCCACTCTCTCTCTCTCTCTCTCTCTCTCTCTCTCTCTCTCTATATGTGTATAACTTGAGGGTCACTAAATATTCTTGTGTTTTTTTTTTTTTTTTTTTGGGACAAGAAAAAAAATTCTTAGTGGGTTGCTCTCTCACAGTCTCCCCACACTTTGCAGAGAGTAGAGAGCCTTGAGGGAATAAAATCAGCGAAAAATGTTCCAACCCAGCATGTTCGACAGCCACCATCACTTGCTTGACATAACTGGCGCGAGAAGCTCAGAGAGCGAAGTGATGAAGATGAGAGAAATCGAAGATTTCGAGACCAAATCTGGCACTGAAACCATGGAACCCGACCCTTCAGGCGACGACGTTCAAGATCCCAACAACGAGGACAACAGCAATAACAATGGTCAACGCCAGAAAAGAAAGCGTTACCATCGCCACACTCAGCGTCAAATCCAAGAGCTTGAAGCGTGAGCAAACAACATAATTAAAGCCAATTTTTATTTTCTATATTTATATTAGTGGTTTAATTATTTGGGTATGTGAAACATTTCTCTCTCTCTCTCTCTCTCTCTCTCTCTCTCGCTCTTATATTTATTTATATTTTCAAGTTTTTTCAAGGAGTGCCCTCACCCAGATGACAAACAAAGAAAGGAACTGAGCCGGGAGCTAGGGTTGGAGCCTTTGCAAGTCAAGTTTTGGTTCCAAAATAAGCGAACCCAAATGAAGGTAACTTCTCTATGATAACTTTGCATTTGAATGTCCAAAATCCAGTGTGGTAAAAACAAATGCTAAATCTATGTCTATAAAATTACATAATCAAGACCCCAGATAGCTTCCTTAGATTTTATGTCCAGAAGGTAATAATTACATAATACAAGCTACAAAATGCACATGCAAAAATGATGTACTCATGTATGATCAGGAATTGGCGGTCTAACTAATAGATGTAATAGAGAGATGCATATTTTGGTGGTAGTTGACAATTGTTTTGAGGTGGAAGTGCCTTCTAGAGATTAATGATACAAGTGCTGAAGGATAGTTTTCTAACTTACAGGCTCAACATGAACGCCACGAGAATGCAATTCTGAAGGCTGAAAATGAGAAGCTTCGGGCTGAGAACATGAGGTATAGGGAAGCTCTCAGCACCGCCACCTGCCCTAACTGCGGTGGCCCTGCCGCCCTTGGGGAAATGTCTTTTGATGAGCAGCATCTGAGAATTGAAAATGCTCGTTTGAAAGAAGAGGTAGCATAGGAATATAAGTACAATTGGTTGTTGCACTTTCTCAACTCATGACTCACAAGATCAGTGCATATTGGGCCATGAAAAAATGTTGAACCGTTTTTCTTTTATTGCAGATAGATAGGATATCTGTGATTGCTTCGAAGTATGTCGGGAAGCCGTTGGCTTCTAACTACCCTCATCTTCCTCCTCACATGTCATCCCGCTCCCCAGATCAATTCCCGGCACAATCAGGTCTTGTTGGAGAGATGTATGGGGGAATTGATCTTAGAAGATCAGTATCGATGCCTTCTGAAGCAGATAAGCCGTTGATCGTGGAGCTTGCGGTTGCAGCAATGGAGGAACTGATTAGGATGGCACAAGGAGGAGAGCCATTGTGGATTCCCGCGGGCAGTGGCCAACCATCGGAGATATTGAATGAAGATGAATATTTTAGGATCTTCCCTAGAGGAATTGGGCCAAAACCTTTAGGGTTCAAATCGGAAGCTTCGCGAGAGTCAGCAGTGGTTATTATGAATCACATTAACCTTGTCGAAATACTCATGGATGAGGTAACTTATAACTCTGCTTAAAAGCGATTTGAGCAGTTGATTGGTTCCATTTTTTCTAACATCATTTGTCTCTCAGCATCAATGGTCAGGTGTTTTTTGTGGCATTGTCTCAAGAGCAATGACCATCGAAGTCCTATCAACTGGAGTTGCCGGGAATTACAATGGGGCATTGCAAGTGGTAACACTCACACTTTGCATAATAATCTGACACTATTTTTCCATTTATTTCGTTATAAGAAGGCTCCGTTCATCAAATTTTCAGATGACAGCAGAGTTCCAGGTCCCATCACCGCTTGTTCCTTCTCGAGAAAATTATTTTGTGAGATATTGTAAGCAACACGGTGATGGAACTTGGGCTGTGGTCGATGTTTCCTTGGACAATATACGAGGGAATCCCATACTACGGAGCCGGAGAAGGCCATCCGGCTGTTTGATCCAAGAATTGCCCAATGGTTACTCAAAGGTGGTCATATATTTCCCGGATCCTCTTCCTCTCTAGAAATGAGACATCCCAATTTAATCACCACTCTTTTTTCACATACATAATTTCTACCAAATAAATTCTTTTGTATCATTATCTGTTTTCAGGTCACATGGGTCGAACATGTAGAGGTTGATGATAGAGCTGTTCATAGCATATATAGGCCCTTAGTGAATTGCGGCCTTGCCTTTGGAGCAAAACGTTGGGTGGCGACACTGGACAGGCAGTGTGAACGTCTTGCGAGCTCATTGGCCAATAACATACCATCAGGAGATTTGTGTATTGTTCCTATTTCATAATGTTCCTTCAGCAATCCCCAAAAGTTTTATTGCCAGCTTTAGTGATGATTAATATTATATGTGCACAGTGATAACAAGCCCAGAAGGAAGAAGGAGCATGTTAAAGTTGGCTGAGAGGATGGTGCTTAGCTTCTGTAGTGGTGTTGGTGCTTCAACTGCTCATGCTTGGACGACATTATCAGCGGCTGGTTCTGATAATAACGTGAGGGTCATGACAAGAAAGAGCATGGATGAGCCAGGCAGGCCTCCTGGAATTGTGCTAAGTGCCGCAACTTCGTTCTGGCTTCCAGTTCCCCCCAAGCGGGTTTTTGATTTCCTCCGTGATGAGAACTCTCGCAATGAGGTAGGGAATTTATGCTTCTTTATTGGAAGATAAATTGGGCTTCATTTCTTGGACATATGTTGTGTTTTTTGGAATCTTAGATTCCTATTGAAGTTATGTCTCTGGAGATGTATATTCTTCCTTTTAATTGGCTTTATAAATAAGTACATTAGAGGTCTTAACCAAGAGGCGTGTATAGATAGAAATTTAACATTTTCTTGTGGATATCCGTTTGAATGGAACTAATGATTTGTGATTTGTTGCCTAATGCGACATCCATGCATTGTTAGCTTTCGAGTAATTGGCGTTGTGGCATATGTAGACGAGTCTTGCCTAGTTGTATTAACCATTACTGCCGAAAAAGAAATTGACTTCGTGTTGCTTGTTGCTTATCCATTTGTGGTAAATTGTGATCAATGTAGTGGGATATACTTTCAAATGGGGGACAAGTTCAAGAAATGGCACACATAGCAAATGGTCGTGACCCTGGCAACAGCGTCTCATTACTCCGCGTAAACGTAAGGGGCCACCAGAAGGACACTATTCTTACATTAGAGAGAAAAATCATGCTTTTTGCATCTCTTGAGACTGATTTTTCTACCTGTAAATTGAGCTGCAGAATGCAAATTCGAGCCAGAGCAACATGCTTATACTGCAAGAAAGCTGCACAGACTCTGTTGGTGCTTATGTGATCTATGCTCCAGTCGACATTGTCGCTATGAATGTCGTATTAAATGGTGGCGACCCCGACTACGTAGCGCTGTTACCCTCAGGTTTTGCCATACTTCCTGATGGGCCAGAGTTTGGTGGAGGAGGAGGCATTCTCGAGATTGGCTCAGGGGGCTCGCTACTGACCGTCGCATTTCAAATCCTAGTCGACACAGTACCATCTGCTAAACTCTCTCTTGGGTCGGTGGCTACGGTGAACAACCTGATCAAGTGCACCGTTGAAAGAATCAAGGCATCAGTGTCGTGTGACAACCCATGACCAAAGAAACTGCTATTATGGTTAGTGCTGATCTCCTTTGATAACTCTATATATATATAGACACACACGCATGAGTTTGAATCAATTTCTAGCACCTCAGTACAGTGACACTTTGATTTTGGGTTGATCATTGATTTATAAATGCAGTGGCAAGAGCTGGAGAGATAGCAAGAGTGAAGTTATTTTCTCCAAAAAGTTTTCAGGAAGTCAAGAACGCACCTGTGCATAGTCTTTTTGATGTTGCAAGAGAGAAGCTGCTAACACAAGAAGTGAAGTGCATGGGTTCGGGCATTGACTTTGCCGAACAAAAAAAGAGATCAAGTCAGAACCCTTTTGTTTGTAGTCTTTTTTTAATCTAATCATTCTGTGTTGTTTTGGTTTAGTTTTGTTAGTTCAGTACGAAGTTGTTTCCTGCAAATGTGTTGTCTTTGTGCCTTGAAGCTCAGACTTGATGACTAACTCAATGTTTGTTTAGATTCAAATTCAGTTGGTTCAACTGGCAGAACTTTAGATGCTACTGTTATTCTATGGCATGATTCTGTTGTCTCATGTGAGATGATCAATTCAAAATACTTTGCTGCGCATAGATATCTAGCAAGGTGCATACAAACTGTCCTAAAAACCAGCTCATCTCATATAATATTAGTCGATCCCACTCAAATGATTAAAAACCGAAAGGATCACCTTAGTAAATTCTACACGCTAGATTTGAGATTATACACACAACAATCCACTCAGTTTCCTTAACAATTTTACACTTCGAGAAAAGGGAGCACTGCTCTAACATTCACATACATTGGCTGCTCCCTTCGAACCTCTGCAGATTTGCCATCTCGAGTGTAATTGCTGGTCTTTGGCTGCAAATTGTGATAAAACGCATATCATCTTCCTCAATCAATGTGGACCCACAGTACGATATTGTAGGGTTTTTCGCGTTTTAATCATTGGTGGGGTTAGATAGATGCAATGCAGACTTATTGAACTGTGAGTCAGTGGTTGTTGGCAACAATGAATGAACGGCGAAAAACCATCCAGACTGTGGGCCTGAATAGCAGGTTTCAGAAGAGAGTAAATTTTTTTTCGAAAGAAAAAGACTGGGGGCTTGAGTAGCAGGTTTCGGAAAAGAAAGTAAATTGAAAGTTTCAGTACTGTAGGGTTAATATTTTCAATATTCTGAACTAATACCCCATAAAAAAATGTCTCAAATTAATTGTCTCACAAAAAATTCCAAAAGTGGCATCTCATGTATCCTGAGTAAATTTTCGTCTTATGAAAATTCTCAAACTAATGTCTCTAACATAGATCTACCCTCCGTTAGCAATTTTGTGACCTGACATGGAGGATAAGTTTATCCTCCTGAAAAAATTCAACTCTGTATAAAACGCTAGTGGTTTGCATTCTTCCTATTCCCTTTTATTGCGAGATTGACAACTAATAATAATCTAATAAATGACATTTTTGTTTTTTGACCAATTGGCTAGGACACTAGACAGCTCATGCCCGCTCATAGTGTCTTGCCCTACCTAAATAGAATAAGCTCTCTTACTCGCTCTACATCCTGACTCTGCGCTCTACATCTTGACTCTGAAGTCCCCACCTCCGCTCTTCCTCGATAGCAAGCCAAGAAGTAGACTTTGCTAACAAAACATTACGGCTACAACCCCTTCATTCTATACGGATTGTCGCGACCCCCCCTTTTTTTTGGGGGCGCCCGGCCGGATCGGGTACGAGCGCCTAAAGGAGGCTAATGGCTTGGCTGGGTTTGATTAAAGCCTAGACTCTCCCAAGTCCGCCAATTCACGACTTTAAAATATTTGATTTAAAAATTGATTTTTAAAACGGAGTCGCCACTAATCAATTTGGGGTAGGTCGATTAGAAACCTAAGCAAAGTATCGGGAGAAATACTTGCTCCCGCGCAAACCAGAGAAATTAGGATCGGGGACTTGATTACACTAGTTAATCACTAATGCCCTTTCGGTACCTAATCTTGTTTAAACTCTAAGGTTTTTGGATGTTTGGGGATTTTCCATGCATTTTAGGAAAGATCATATTTTTGGTATTTTCCTCATTTTTGACATAAAAGGGATTTTTTTGGATTTTTGGGGTATTTTCGGAGAAAATAAAAGTCTTTTTGGCATTTTATGAAATTTTTGGGCTTTTTATGAATTTTGGCATTTTTTTTTGGGATTTTTGACATTTTTTGATTTTTTGGAAAATATTAAAATATTTTAATATTTTTTGGATATTTTGGAAAATAATATATTTTTTGATTTTTTTAATCATTTTCGGAAATAAATGATTTTTATTTTTATTTTTGATTTTTTTAAAATAAAACATTTTTTAAAACATTTTTTGATTTTTGATTTTTTTAAATTAAAATGATTTTTTAATATATTTAAAAAATAAAATATTATAAAAACATTTTAAAACGACCCGAGTCGGATCCACGGGTCGGATCCGCCCCGGGCCGGTCCAAAACGCGGACCCGAAAAAAAGAAAAGGCAGTGAAACGGCGTCGTTGGGGGGGTGCGGACATTCGACCTAGCCCAACGACCCGGCCCCGGCTCCCCTTTAAAACGACGTCGTGGCGAGACGCGCGAAATGACACCATTTTGCTTCTTGCAAAACGGCGTCGTGGAGAAATCGCCCCGAGCGCGACCCGCGGGTCACACGCCCGACCCGTTCCACGACCCGCCTTGCCCTCTCGCGAAACGGCACCGTTTTGTCGGCCGATCGACCGGATCCGACTCCGCTTTTCGACCCGGCTTCTATTTCTTCCCCCAATTTGCGGAACCCTACTCGGTTCCCCGGTCCGGTCCGACCCGCGACCCGGATCGTGACTCGGAAAACCAGAACCCTAGGGTTCCGAATTGGGGCAACGGGGGAAGCGGAGGCGATGGCCGAGGCGGCGACGCGACGGTGACGACGGCGACGATCACTTGGCGAAGGGGATGTGACGACGGCGACGGCCTCGGTGGTACCGCTTGCGGCGAAGACGGCGGCCACGATGGCGACGGCGAGATCCGCCGCAGCTCCTCCTCCCGCGCCTTTCCCTCTCTCTCTCTCTCTCTCTCTCTCTCTCTCTCTCTCTCTCTCTCTCTCTCGAAGCCGACCGATCTCAGATCTGGTGCCGCTCGTCCTCGGCCTCCCTTTCTGAAGTCTCTCAGGTGGGGAGATTCGAGGATCTGCGACCCAGGATCGTCGATCCTTGCCGTTGCTCGTCTCGCTCTTTGTGTGTCTTGAAACCGAAGGGGGAGGGGGTATTTATAGGCGACGGACGGCCGGTCGGCGAGGGTTCGGCCGGGGTGGATGTCGCGGCTTCCACCGGCCGAACCGGGGTCCCATTGGCCGTCAGGCTTATCCGGCCACGCACCTGCCCTCTGCTCGCCGTACTCTGCCGCTCCTTCAAACCCGCGCACGCCATCGCCTGCTCTGCTCTCTCTCTGGCGGTCGCGGCTGCTCGCACGTGCACCGCGTGCGATTTCAAGCGAGGAAGGAGGTGCCCGCGGGTCGAGTGCCGGGCCGGGCTGACCCGCGGGTTTTGGGCCGTGGGGGCCCCCCGGGCCGTTTTTGCCGTTTTTGCCGTTTTTTCTTCATTTTTCCGTTTTTTTTTTTTCTTTCCGGTTTTTTTGGTTTTTTTGGTTTTTACCAAAATAAAATGAAATAAACTAAATAAAAACAGTAATAATAAAATTAATTAAAAACCTAAAAATAAAAAGTAAAAATTAGGCGTCAACAGCTGCCCCTCTTTGAAGGTGAGCTCGCAGAGGTTGCATTCAAAGACAAACTGATGCTTAATTTTTACCCAGCATGGACAGCAGATTATCTATTATACTAAGACAGAGAAGAAGATACCTGGAGTTACTTACCGGAAATGGGTGAGATAGGGTGTGAACCCCGGGTTTTGGCAAGTATCAAGGCGTCATCTTACCTGGTGATATGAGGAGGTTGCTTTTCCAGGACTCGAACCATTCTTCGGTCGCCTGTTAAAACAATGGATAATTTGTCTAGGACCCGAACCTTTCTTCTGGTCGCCTTGACGGAAATTACTTCTCCAGGACCCGAACCATTCTTCGTCGCCGTGACGAGAAATCACTTCTTCAGGACCCCAACCATTCTTCGGTCGCCTGTTGGAGCAATTAGAGGGGTGTCTAGGACCCGAACCATTCTTCGGTCGCCGTAACGGGAAATTACTTCTCCAGGACTCGAACCATTCTTCAGTCGCCTGTTGGAGCAATTAGAGGGGTGTCTCGGACCCGAACCATTCTTCGGTCGCCTGTTGGAGCAATCAGGGGGGTCTCGGACTCGAACCATTCTTCGGTCGCCGTGACGGGAAATTACTTCTTCAGGACCCGAACCATCCTTCGGTCGCCTGTTGGAGCAATTAGAGGGGTGTCTCGGACCCGAACCATTCTTCGGTCGCCGTGACGGGAGATGCGCCGACCTTTCTCAAGGCATCTCATTTGGGGGTGTCGATTTGTATCGAGAACACCAATTGGTACCGACCATTCTCGGGAGATGCGCCGACCTTTCTCGGGGCATATGTTTTTGGGGGTGTTTGACTTCTGTCAGGGACACCAGTTGAAACCCGACCTTTCTCGGGGGATGCGCCGACCTTTCTCAAGGCATCTTCTCTGGGGGTGTGTGACCTCTGTCAGGGACACCTGTTGAGACCCGACCTTTCTCGGGGGATGCGCCGATCTTTCTCGGGGCATCTTCTCCGGGGGTGTGTGACCTCCGTCGGGGACACCCGTTGAGACCCGACCTTTCTCGGGGATGCGCCGACCTTTCTCGGGGCATCTTCTCTGGGGGTGTGTGACCTCCGTCAAGGACACCCGTTGAGACCCGACCTTTCTCGGGGATGCGCCGACCTTTCTTAGGGCATCTTCTGCGGGGGTGTGTGACCTCTCGTCGGGGACACCCGTTGAGACCCGACCTTTCTCGGGGGATATGCCGACCTTTCTCAGGGCATCTTCTCTGGGGGGTGTGTGACCTCTGTCAGGGACACCTGTTGAGACCCGACCTTTCTCGGGGGATATGTTCTGGAAGGTGCCTGGACATTCACAGAGATATTAAAGAGTACATGGATATTCACAAGTACTAACCTGATGGATATTTGAGCCTTGGCAGGCGTCATAAGCATTGAAGGGGTACTTGGATGATCACAAGTACGAGTTTTTTTAGGGATACTCGGACATTCACAAGTATCGAAAGGGGTATTTGATAATTGAAGACATAGAGAGCATACCTTAGGTATTTGTGAAGGTCTCTTTCTTTCTAGGAGTAGGGAATATCGAGAACATACCTTGGACATTTATGAAGGTCTCTCACCTCCTGGTAGTTGGGAATACCGAGGACACGCCTTGGGTATTCATGAAGGTCTCTCACCTCCTGGTAAAGGGAATGTCGAGGATGTACCTTGGACATTCATGAAGGTCTCTCACCTCCTAGTAATGGGAATATTGAGGACATGCCTCGCATATTTATGAAGGTCTCTCACCTCTTGGTAAAGGGAATATCGGGGACGTACCTTGGATATTCATGAAGGTCTCTCACCTCCTGGTAATGAGAATATTGAGGACATGCCTCGCATATTCATGAAGGTCTCTCACCTCCTGGTAAAGGGAATATCGGGGACGTACCTTGGATATTCATGAAGGTCTTTCACCTCCTGGAACTTGAGAATGCCGAGGACGTGCCTCGGATATTGTTGAAGGCCTCCCGCCTTCTGGAAATTGGGAACACCGAGGGCGTGCCTGAGATGTTCGTGAAGGCCTCCCGCCTCCTAGAACTTGGGGAACATCGAGGGCTCGTGCCTGAGATGTTCATGAAGGCCTACCGCCTTCTGGAGATTAGGGAACACCGAGGACGTACCTGGGATGTTTGTGAAGGCCTCCCGCCTCCTGGAACTTGAGAATGCCGAGGACGTACCTCGGATATTGGTGAAGGCCTCCCGCCTTCTGGAAATTAGGAACACCGAGGGCGTGCCTGAGATGTTCATGAAGGCCTACCGCCTTCTGGAGATTAGGGAACACCGAGGACGTACCTGGGATGTTCATGAAGGCCTCTCGCCTTCTGGCAATTTTTAGACGCAACACGAAGCTTACCTGGATGACTGTGGGTATGTAGGTGTACATAGTAGGGGAATATTTGGATGAACACAAATATTTTAACAATATGATCAGGGACCACTCAGCTGGTCCAAGTGTAAGAAAACATACCTGGATGATTGCAGATGCATGATGTGGGGAAATGCTTGAGAGCTTGCCAGCATCCAATGTCATGATTTTGAGGACAACTCTAACAGGTCGAGCGTCATAAAAAGGGGGTACTTGAACAATGGTCGGTACTTAAAGATGAGAGGATACTTGGACAGTTACAAGCATCTGAACTTTAATGACAGCATGAATAGGTCGAGTGTCAACAGAGGGAGCACTTAAGTAGTGGCAGACATTCGAAAACAAGGGGATGCTTGGGTAATTGCAGATGTCGATATTTGAGGGACAAATCAAGCAAGCTGAGCATCGGTACCTAGACAATGGTAGGTACTTAAAGATAAAGGGACACTTGGTCACCACAAATATCAGCACTTTGGGGTCAACTAGCATGAGCCGAGTGTCAATAAGAGGGGGTACCTAGACGGTAGTAGGTACTCAAACACAAGGTTCCGGGAACAGGGGATGGGGATATGCTTTCGGTGACATTTAATCTTTATGAGTATGCTTGCTATTTACACAATATGCAGATGTGTATGCAATGATTGTATATGCTGTAAACTTGTAAATCAGAATGTGATTTATGCATGCTGATCTTGTCAGTTCTGCATCATTTGAATTCCACTGGGGAAGATTTTGAAAGACAACTTTTGTTTAGAATGTAGATGTCTTGAGCATGCCAAATGAGGGACTTTCAGTCTGAAAGGACTTTCTACTCACTCTCATGGGAAAGGCTGTTTTATCCTGACCATTGATGCAGGATTTATAAGGACCACACTGTCTCACTATCATCATGTCAGCAGGGATCTGAGTATTCTCGCGAATGATACGACTTAACCAATGTGAGAGGTCTTTTTTGGAGTTGTGATGAAGGCTTGGCCAAAGGCTCATCAAGGGGGACCAATGAAGTCATGGCTTTGTAGGGAAAATGCTGCACGGTTATCTCTGGGTTTGCAAGTCGAGAATCCTGCGAAAAGGGATAGAATAATCTTGCTCGTACTTCTTCGAGCGGTGCTTATAAACATATGAAATCCTACGTTAATCGAAGTGCCCCTAGTTTGAAGAGACTTTTTACAATAGGACGCCATGTAGGCTTGACTCATGTGTGAAAGGGTGAGAACTGGTGATTGCCTTGGCATTTGTCACCGATCTCTCTTCTTACAGTTTGGTGAAGGTTCCATGGATCTCGATGGTAACTCCTCTTGGGGATACAAATGACTGCTTTTTTGCTTGGGGCATCGGCCTTGCTTTTACGAGGCACACTGCTTTTTTATGCCTCCATTCCTTTTTTCAACTTCTTCGTTCATGGGCATTGACCTTGCTTTTACCAGGTGCACTGCTTTTTTATGCCCTAGGTTTTTGTCTTTGTTGCTTGAGGAACTGGTCTTGACGAGTTCGAGTGCATGCCTTCACTAGACTTTGTTGAGTCTTCATCTTTTGCTGGTTCTTCCGATTATGCTTTGCTGGATGACAGCTTCCGCTTTGTCTTTTTGTGAGGGTGATTTTACAGACTCAATTGAGTTGTACAATGGTTACAAGTGCGTAAAGACAGAATTGCTCTTCATGACTCTAGGGCACTTAAATTAACGCGAGTGTTCATATATAAATAAAGACACTCAAAGATTGATGCAAGTGCAAGCAAGAGAATCTCTATCCCTTTCCTCACCTCGTGATGCCGACTTGCCTTTGGCTTGCCCCAGTGTGGGGTGATTCTTTGATGGAGGGAAGGATGGAAATTTGGCCAATGTATGGGGCTCAAGGTGAGTGATGGAATGCCTTCCACTGTTTTGGTCATCGTACCGTCCGCGAGAGAACTCTTTTACCCTGTAGTCATGGAATTTTCTATACTCATCTCACGAGTGTGTAGATGGGGGACTGTGTATGGGATATGGCTTGCCTGTCATCATTCTGACATGCCTCATCCAGCATGCTCAATTAGTCTTGTATTATTCACTTAGCAGTCTATTCTAATATTCCTCAATGGAATCAAAGATATAGGCAGACAAAATCATCATGCACAATTCACATGGAAAAAGGCATGCAGTATGATGTGAAAGAGTTTTGTGTTTTCAAGAAAAAAACTATTAAGAGCTTCAAGAGAGTTTACTTGGTGAAATAGTATAAATGTGCTGAAATTTGAACATCAAAAGAGGTTATTTACAAAGGGTTATTTACAGGTGGGTGTCAATAAAACGTTCCTATTGGTTATGACACATGCATGATCAGCCGGGGATGAGTGATCTGATCCGAAATTCCTATTCTTGCCTTTTGCAAGCTGGGAAGCTGTGGGAGTGGCTTAAATAATAGGGCCTAGACTGTAAATGATTTGAAGCCTGAGGGATCTTCACCATTTTGCTTTGGTGATACTTGAGATGTTATTCTCGCTTTGAAAGTTTATCAAAGACAAGACTTTCATTGATTCGTTCTCTCGCATCTTTGGCGGTTCATGTGATCCCGTAAAAGACAAGAAGGGGCATGTTAGTCACGAACCTTTTTCAAAGGTCAAACAATTGGAAGTGATACAACGTTACTCTTTCGGTTGGCAGATGATTGGGTGGATGAAGCCTCGCGCTTCCCACCTCGTCAGGTCGATTACTCTCCTTAGTTGGCTTGTGGATGACACATCCCCTTACACGAGGTTTAGTGTGTCTGATGCAAGTCATTTCCGTACATTAGCTTAGCTAGTCTTGATTTATCTAACCTTTGAGTTTGGTTCTTGAGTTGTGAAGTTTCATGTCAAATAGGGAAAACATGTCAAAACGGGATTCAAATAGTAGGGGTATTGGAACCGATACCAGATTACCCTTCACTAGAGCTTGTCCGTGCTAGCTCTTGAATGTTGATGCCGGCCTATTTATCTCGGCACAGTTCAATGCTTCCTCCCGTTGGCCTCCCTCACTTGTGGTCATGTATGCATGGTTGCTGGTCATTAATTTGTCTTCAACGCATTCCTTCTGTGGAATTTCTCCTTTTGTCCTTGGCTACAGCATTATTGAGCAAAAGTTATGTTCCTCAAGCTTCTATGAAATTTTAGATGGACAATCAAAAACCTCTATTTGTCAGGTGCCAATTGCTCCTTGGAAGAGTATGTGTTTTGAGTGAAGCTTCTTGATTCTAAAGTCATTGTCCAAGGTGTGGGACTATAGATCGCCTTGACTGTCTGGATTTTCTCCCTGTTGATAGTAATCACTTTTAAAGGTAGAGAAGGAATTTCTTCCTCATGCTCCTGAGTCTGTCGAAGCCATGGCACCTGGCTGTGTCGCATGACGAGATAGTCCTTTCGCTTAGGGGGGAGTGAGGTACGTCATGGATGCTTCGACTTCAACTCTATGCCTGTACCTATTATGTTTCATTTTCCGCATCTTGCGACCGAGGATTCTTTTCATTATTTCTCTTTTGAAGTCCTTTTTCTTCCGTCTTGAATTATAGCAAAGCATTGGGCAAGGTCATGCTCCTCAAGCTTCTATGGAATTTGTGATAGGCAATCAGAAATCTCAAGTTATCTGATGGCTACTCCTCCTTGGGGGGAAAACATGCCTCTAGGGTGTGGCTTCTGGATTTTAAAGTCACCGTCCAGGGCATAGGCTACGATCGCCTTGACTCGCCCGGATTTTCTCCCTGTTGACAGTAATTGTTTTAGAGGAGTTTCTTCCTCGTGCTTTTGGGTTTGTCAAAGCTGTGATGTCCAACTGATCGGGCATGTCGTGCGGCAAGATAGTCTTTTGGCTCAAGAGGGAGCTAGGTAGGAGCGAGACATGTCATGGATTTCTGGATCTCAATTCTATGCCTGTACCTATTATGCTTCATCCTTTGCATCCTGTCAATAGAAGGGAGGTTTTGTTATTTTCAATGTCATGTCAGGGGATGAGACTTACCCTTTTTGAAACAGGATGATCTTCTCCATTTGCCCCCATTTTCTGGAACAATGTCTTCATGTTTGACCTGTTCACATGACGTACTAATTTCAGATATGGAATGATATTCTGAAATCTAAAGTGGGAGAATTAGAGAGACAAACATGCCTAAATTCATCATTTTATTAAGACAAAGGTTTTTGGCGATGAAATATTTTTATTTTCAAAATGTATTTTCAGGGAGAAAAGGCATGAGGAAGCCCAGCCCTCAGTATTCTCCTTGGATGAAGTTTTCTTTTCATGGTTGGATAACATCGCTGGGCTAGTTTGGAATACTTCCTCATATTTTTCAAAACAAAGTACTGGAACTTGTACATCAGAGTTCTTGGAATGAGAAAATACAACGTTAGCACACTAGACATAATAAGAAACAAAAAAAACAAGTAAAACCCATGACAACTCCTGTGTAAGGGAATGCTTTGGTATGGCCGGTCTTGGGGCTAAGCATCCTTGGATTCCTCGTCTTCAGCAGACTCGAAGTACTCGCATGCAATGACCACTTCGTTGAAGCTACGGAAGTGCAACCCGCGCAACCAAGCGGCGATCGCGGCAAGGCTTCTATAAACTGTTTTATCAATTCTTCCTCGGCCCAGCTCGGGTGGATTTGCATTATGGGAGCCCTCCACCTCTCGGCATATGTTTGGAAATTCTCCATCTGTCTTCTTTCGAAATGGGCCGAGTCCTCGCATGGCAGCTTGGTTCCGATCTGGCTTTGGTACTGATGTAGAAATGTGGAAGTCAGCTCGTTCCAATCTTCTATGAGATGAATATTTGCTTTGTGAAGAACCATTGCAACATTGCACTCGTAAGGGTTTCTTAAAACGCCTGAGTTGTGAGGATTGCTGGGCCATAATACTGATTCATTTCTTCATAGAGATATTGCAAGTGAGCCACGGGGCAAGTTGTGCCATTACACTTGTGGAGGTTGGGTATCCACATCTCTATGGGGGTCAAGATCTGACGAGGGTGAGACGGGCTTGATAGGTCTTGGTTGGGCCACTGATTTTCCCACTGCATACCCATCGTAGCGTTGAATTCTTCTTCTTCAAGAACATTGGATTCTACTGAGATTACTCCATTGCTTTCTTCGGAGTTGAAATCACTGAGGGAGGATGGGGCATTTACGCTACTCTCACGATCGGGCGATGAGCTTAGCACTTCGTCGGGATTGTAGCGGATAAAGATGTATTCCTCCCCTTCTGACGGGCTTTCATCTTCGGATGAGAGCATGAAACAGTTATAGGATGAACTATCAGTCTCGTCATCGAAATAGCGCTGGAAGCTTTTGGGATGGTATTCTAGGGACGGGAAGTCTTCGGGTCATATTCCAGGGGGATGGCTGCCTTTAAGGTTGTATTCCCAGGAATGCTCGGAGCTTTGGTATCAGTAGCTCGTCGTCGGATGACGCATTAGTCTGGCTAGGCTTTCTTTTATTGGTCCCTGGTCCGGATCTTTTGAGTAAGACTTTATGTTTGGCTATCTCTGCTTTGTTAAGGGAAGTGAGAGATACTGAGGTTTCGCTGTCTGAGTCACTTTCCAGGTTGATAGGGGTTGGTATTCTTTGGACCCTGGCTCTTGGAGTAAGCTTGGGGAGTTGTTTTGTCGTGCCCAGTCTCGAATAGGCTCCGAATCCGTGATCTTATACAAAGGTTCCTTGCCCTTCCTAGTGGGGGTTTTCTTGGTGACTAGACGCTGTTCAATTGCCCACTCACTATGCAAGGCTGTGTTGGTATTTATCTCTCCTGTCTTAGCAATCAATGACCTTTCATACTCCGCAGTTATCGGTTCTTCGTAGGATAGGGCTATGTCGGGGCTAATGTCATACTCTTGGTAGAAAACGTAAATTAGTTCCTTCCAGACTTAAGGAGACTAATCTTTCTAACAATGTACCATCGCAGGTTGGGCCGGTCGTTCGGCCGGTATGATTGAATCATTTTTGGACCGGTAGGCTTGTAGGTAGGCTTCGGGGTGAGGGGCATCAGCATACTTTTCACATTCAGGTGTCTTGAATTCTTAAGGGATCTCGAAGTTGGAGTAGTCAGATAAGTCGATGGGATTCTGCCCCTGTAGTTGGCTTAACTTCTCCATGATCTTTCTAAATTGTTCATGGTGTTGGCTAGTTTTTAGCATATCTGTAGGGGTCACGACGGTGCTAATTACAGAGTTGGGTTCATTTTGAGTAGACTTCATCTGTCTCGAGAGCTGTTGAAGGGCGATGGACATTTGCCCTATGCCATCTTCAATGTGGGCGAGGCGATTTTGCACTTCATCTTGATCTGATCCTATTATGAGGGGCCAATCGCGGGCGGCCGATGGCTGATGATTCATGATCACCTGTTTTGAAAGCAATGAATGAGCACCAGGTAGACAAAGATTGACCCATGGCAATGATCCACTACTTTCATTTAAAAGAGGGTGTTTACGGACTCGACGTCTAGGAATTGAAATGACGAACCAAATACTAGACACTTAAAGACAAGTCCCTAGACAATGGGACTAAGTTTTTAAAGCAAACTAGGGAAACACGACTACATATGCGACAGGGGGTCTTGTGACGACTGCTCGCTTCCTTGGACTGTCTCTGAGCCAGGTGACCGGCCTACTTCTTGTATCATTCGTATAAGGTCTCGCTGGTTCGAGTAGGCCATTCTCTCGATGGACCGAGGGACCGATGGCTTGTGCTTCTTTGAGATGTGATAATGATGGATATAGGCCGCAGAAGCGTTGTGAGCTTTTTCTTCTCCTTTGAGTCCTTCAGGTATCACAATCCTTTTGCGATGGCACCTATCCCATATTTCTTCACAAGTAGAGATTTCATATGTGTAATCATTGCTTGTATTGAAGAGGAACGGAGGAATCTTCTTCCTAGAAGGTGGTGGGATTTCCTGGAGGGCTCCGAACTGTCGTGCCACTCGAAATGGATAGTAGGGTACGGCGCCAGTCCAGCCAAGCAAGGGAATTGGATGGGTGCGTCTCCAGGCAAAGCGAGCCCTTTTTCATGGAACCAACCAGCACACCACCGGAATGTCTCGGGAGCTGGATCTCTCGGGAAATCGACCCAATGTAAACTGGTTTGATTAGGAATACAAGATCCTAAAGCCATGAATTTTTGTAATGGATGCTCGAAGTGTTTGTTTCGACGATCGCATGATGCCCCGGTATTCGCTCAAGTGAGAAAAGAACCAGACTTGTAATATTTCTGGAGAGGCCCGCATGATTTTTTCTGTGTTGTCTTTAAAACGGTTGAGGGATAGGAAAGTTTAAGCTAAAATCATGTTGACATAATTGGCTTCCCCCAAAATTTGATTGACGATCCAAACCATTTTAGGACTTATGGTATTTCTTTGGTGAGGGAAAATGATGAGCCCGAAAATGCTAGGAGGAAAATTTCACCTTTTTTAGCCATGGGCTGATTTTGAAAACATTCATTCAAGAATTCAAAAGGGCAGTTATTATCGTTGTTCTCGAGAATTTGTCTCATAACACGAATTTCAGCTCCTAAAAACCGTGCCAGCTCGCGCCATGGGAGGGCGCCTGTCGATGGCCTGACCAGCTCTTTCCCAAGAGGCATTCCAGTGATGATACTGTATTCTTCTAGGGTCGGGGTTAGTTCAAACCCGCCGAACATAAAGGTGAGAGTCCTTGGGCACCGAAATGTGCAATGCCTTGTATGACTTCGGGCGAACAATTATTCTTATCAATGAAAGGAGGTGGCCGAGGTTGTCCTTCACGAACTCCTGGGCAGGCTGATCCAACTGACCCCACCATCTGAAAAGTTCCGCCTTGGGAGTAGGAATAAACTGGATGTCATCTTCCCCCATCGCATATAAATCAGGGTTTTGGAAATTTTATCCTACATTGCCATGGGCCAAAAGACTAAGTGAAAAGTAAATAAATTACTTTGCTTTTAAGTAAAATGACAAGCACAAAGACATGCACATGAGACGTGCGGCTCGATTTCTACCTCAGAAGGCTTGGTGAAATTAAAAGGGCATTTGCCGGTCGCAGTCTTGCGTTAGCAGCGTACCCTCTTAACCTCGGCTAAGAAATTCGGGGAAAAGAAGGGCAACCTCTACATGGCAGTCTCGCTTTCGAGGCCGTATCCTTCTTAACACCATCCTAAAAATCCTATGGCGGCCCAGGTCCGGCGGCCGGGTTGTGTATGCCATGTGTAGTGTTTAAAACAAGAAATCATGCACAAAGCGGTTTATAATCACAAGACAATTTAATTTAAGCAAAGCTTAAAATAAACTTCTAAATAATTGACCTGTAAAAAAAAAAAAAACCTAAGTCAAAATAATTTAAACAAGATAAATATGGCCTAAGTCCTCAAAGTCCCCAGTGGAGTCGCCAAGCTGTCACGACCCCCCCTTTTTTTCAGGGGTGCCCGTTTGGATCGGGTACGAGCGCCTAAAGGAGGCTAATGGCTTGGCTGGGTTTGATTGAAGCCTGGACTCTCCCAAGTCCGCCAATTCACGACTTTAAAATATTTGATTTGTAAATTGATTTTTAAAACGGAGTCGCCACTAATCAATTTGGGGTAGGCCGATTAGAAACTTAAGCAAAGTATCGGGAGAAATACTTGCTCTGCGCAACTTAAAAAATTAGGATTGGGGACTTGATTACACCAGTTAATCACTAATGTCCTTTCGGTACCTAATCTTGTTTAAACTCTAAGGTTTTTGGATGTTTGGGGATTTTCCATGCATTTTAGGAAAAATCATATTTTTGGTATTTTCCTCATTTTGGACATAAAAGGGATTTTTTGATTTTTGGGGTATTTTCGGAGAAAATACAAGTCTTTTTTGGCATTTTATGAAATTTTTGGGCTTTTTATGAATTTTGGCAATTTTTTTGGGATTTTTGACATTTTTTGATTTTTTGGAAAATATTAAAATATTTTAATATTTTTTGGATATTTTGGAAAATAATATATTTTTTGATTTTTTAATCATTTTCAGAAATAAATGATTTTTATTTTAATTTTTGATTTTTTTAAAATAAAACATTTTTTAAAACATTTTTTGATTTTTGATTTTTTTAAATTAAAATGATTTTTTAATATATTAAAAAAATAAAATATTATAAAAAAATTTAAAAACGACTGGCCGGATCCGCCCGGCCGGTCCAAAAGCGGGACGGGCCCGCTACGCGGGCCCGAAAAAAGAAAAGGCAAAGTGAAACGGCGTCGTTGGGGGGGTGCGGACGTTCGACCCGGCCCGACGACCCGGCTCCGCGACCCGGCCCCGGCTCCCCTTTAAAACAACGTCGTGGCGAGACGCGCGAAACGACACCGTTTTGCTTCTTGCAAAACGGCGTCGTGGAGAAATCGCCCCGAGCGCGACCCGCGGGTCACACGCTCGACCCGTTCCACGACCCGCCTTGCCCTCTGCGAAATGGCACCGTTTTGTCGGCAGTCGACCCGGATCCGACTCCGCTTTTCGACCCGGCTTCTATTTCTTCCCCCAATTTGCGGAACCCTACCCGTTTCCTGGTCCGGGTCCGACCCGGCGACCCGGGATCGTGACCCGGAAAACCAGGAACCCTAGGGTTCCGAATTGGGGCAACGGGGGGAAGCGGAGGCGATGGCCAGGACGGCGACGACGGTGACGACGGCGACGATCACTTGGCGAAGGGGATGTGACGACGGCGACGGCCTCGGTGGTACCTACTTGCGGCGAAGACGGCGGCCACGATGGCGACAAATGCCGAGATCCGCTCGCAGCTCCTCCTCCCGCGCCTCTTTTCCCTCTCTCTCTCTCTCTCTCTCTCTCTCTCTCTCTCTCTCTCCCGGCCGATCTCGGATCTGGTGCCGCTCGTCCTCGGCCCCCTTTCGAAGTCTCTCAGGTGGGGAGATTCGAGGATCTGCGACCCAGGATCGTCGATCCTTGCCGTTGCTCCGTCTCGCTCTCTGTGTGTCTTGAAACTGAAGGGGGGAGGGGGGTATTTATAGGCGACGGACGGCCGGTCGGCGAGGGTTCGGCCAGGGTGGATGTCGCGGCTTCCACCGGCTGAACCGGCGTCCCATCGGCCGTCAGGCTTATCCGGCCACGCACCTGCCCTCTACTCGCCGTACTCTGCCGCTCCTTCAAACCCGCGCACGCCATCGCCTGCTTTGCTTTCTCTCCGGCGGTCGCGGCTGCTCGCGCGTGCACCGCACGCGATTTCGGGCAAGGAAGGAGGTGCCCGCGGGTCGGGTGCCGGGCCGAGCTGACCCGCGGGTTTTGGGCCGTGGGGGCCCCCCTGGGCTGTTTTTGCCTTTTTTTTATGTTTTTTCTTCATTTTTCTTTTTTTTTTTTTATTTATTTTTCTTTCCGGTTTTTTTTTGGTTTTTTTTTTCTGCTTTTTACCAAAATAAAATGAAATAAACTAAATAAAAATAGTAATAATAAAATTAATTAAAAACCTAAAAATAAAAAGTAAAAATTAGGCGTCAACACGGATGCATTACGATGGATGGAAGAACTCAACCTGAAAAGCTAACTACCCAAGAAAGAGAATCCGATTCATTATAAGCCTCAATTAGTTGCCAAATGTGAGACTTTGCTTGCATGACCCTCCCTCTCTTCAAGAATTTTGCAACCTCATAGAACGTCCTCGACGACGCCTCATGTCACCACCAAGGGACCACAACCCCGAGGATAAAGTGCTAGAAGGTGTGCCTAAGGAGTGGCTCTAATACCAAGATGATGTGTTACAATAGGTGGAAAAACCATCCCGAAAAGCTAGCTGTCCAGGAAGGGAACCCAACCTATTATAAGTCCCTATATATACCTTGGTTGTCTGATGTGAGACTTTGCTTGCATCATATCTTGACCCCGGCTAGGGCAGGGTTTATGGGGAGCCAGTTCTCACTGCCCCAATAGTTTGGCTAGCCTACCAACAGTTGTAGGAATTTTCACGATCCCTAATTAAAGACTTGATTAGATGTAGGATCTACTTCATAAAGAGAGATACAAATGCAAATGATATTGTCATAAACTCTTTTTTCATATTGTTAGGATGCTTAATGCGAGATTTGGATAAGGGAATAAATTTGAGATTCTTTGTGAGACTAAAATTAATTTAGGGATCTACTTCTATGAAGTATTTTGAGCGCCAAGTGACTTTGTATAATGGCCCTAAAAAAATGTGCTAGTGTGTAATGAGTCGAAATCAAATTTCAAACAACCAAGATGAAATACATTTTGTATTCTATTTTCTTGTGCGATCAAGTCTAATTTTCTCCTTTAAAAAAAAAAAAAATTGGTAGCATATAAAATGAATTTGGACTAACAATATGGTGGACACCACATCCAACAGATTATACCTTGTGATTGTACTTTTGACAATTTATAGAGATTTAACAAGAATTTTACAAAAGAAAATAGAAAAAGATAGATATTTTTTGCTTTACGTAAAAAAAAAATATTGGAAAATAATAATTTAAGAACAGGTACCCAAATTCTACTTTTCCATAAATTGAACTAACATTCTCCAATTTTTCTGCTTTTCTTCATCTGGGGGAAACATCCTTAGTTATCACGAAATAAGCAAAATAAAAAAATAAATAGGTAGATAAATAAATTATAGGCCAGCCGTCGCTCGAGTGATATTAGGCTTGAAGCAGGCCCAGGTCCATTGCGGATCAAAGACTCTTCCGTTGTCACCTTTTCTTCTTCTTCTTTCTTCTTCTTTTTTAGTTTGCCGTCCGTTTTTCTTCTGGACGAAGACACAGAGTAAGTGGGGGTCCTAGTTTTGGGCGAAATCTAGCAGATTTATTGCATGATCACCGAGTGTTCGACTAATTTCATGCGTTCATATGGAAGCATGATCTTGGCTTCTCTTTTTCTTCCAGGTGTATTTGGTGACTAAACTAGAGCAGCCGATCGCAGAGGCCAAGCCTGTGGATGGGTATATCTTTCTAGAGATACTTGTGTAAGTAGAAATATAGATGGTTGTCATTCGACTTATGCAATCACAAGAAACCTGGAATCCTAATGTAACAATTTGGCATGTTGTCCAAGTCATGGGGTTTCATTCTAACTTTCCCTCCTTTGATTTAGGAAGTACCATTCTCGACTTGTGTTCTGCGGAGGGAGGACCAATAAAGTAGTCTCCAAAAAACAGCATAACTTTGTCTCATTTCAGAAGCTTGCTTACATTGGATGTCACCATGTAAAGCTGAAGTATGTCGTGATGGCTTCATCAATCATGGTGAAATGAATGAGCGCACAATTGCATATTATATGGCTTTCATGCTATGTTCTAGTTACGTCCTGAGCTCTAGTAAGGATCTCATGGTTGATGGTTTCAAGTCTCGTGCTAGAGAGATGTAGTTGTCATGCCCTAAATCCTGAGCGCGTACCCATCCCTCGGTGGTCGATAAAATTTGTGACTTCCCAGGACGAGTCGCCAACCCCTTTCATTTTAATGTACATACGGAAACGAATAATAAACTCCTGATAGTAACCATCTCGGGATAGAAAAGCACGACAACAATTTCATAAACAACAATGCTTTTATAAACCAACTGAGTTATATACAAAGGTCAACAACCAAAAGTCTACAAAAGATGGTTCTCCAAAAAGAAGCAGTCCTAACTGACTTACTCCTTGGATCCCCTCAGCTCGGCTCTGGGTACTCTACTCTATGGTCCTAAAAATTGAGCCTACAACGGTGTGAGATTTAAATCTCAACGAGTTGACACTCTAAACCCCAATTAGGAGGGTAATATGCCTACAAGCGTCCTAACCACACAATCATACAACCACAGAGACTTACTTTGTCTCAGATTCACCCTGCAGGTCAGCACAATTCATATACCTCATGCATAAAATCGATGCACACCACAATTGAAACGCCTCATTAACTTAATCAATCATAGGGGTCCTGATTATAGGGCCAAATCGTTATGACACGTCCCATATCATGTCACACAATTTTGTCCCATGATCCGGCGCATCTATTTCCCTCAACATGCGTTCCAATTGATAATTACGCCCCTCTAGGGTACGGCCTACTAGAAGTTCGGCGGTCTACTGGCATAGCCAGGTATTGTCTCATTCCATTGAGCATGGCTACGTCTCAGCTTTCCCAAAGGAGTATAGGCCTAGACTCTACTGCGACCCAAATCCCATATAGGGTAATGTCCAGCGTAAATGGTTCGGACGAGTTTTCTTAATCAACACACAACAATTGAATCTCGGCCCAGGACACTGTGCATGACACTCAAACGCCTCAATTAAATTAGTGATTCTGGCCTATTTTCTTCGTATTAAAAACATCTTGTGAAAATAGTCGTGTATAAGTACACGGTCGATTGAACATGGAAAATTCATAACCTTCTTTTTAAAATCCCACTTATTTATATAGTATATGAAACCATTTTCGGTGTTAAAACCCGATACTCAAGATTTTCTAAATAAATATCAAAATTCACAAATTTTGGAATAATTGACCAAATTTTCAATCAACACTCAATTGGCACGAATTAACACCCAATTATAGAAATTAACCACACCATTACAATCAGCACGAAATTTCGATCATAGACTATCCCAGTCTAATTTCCAAAAATATTTAAAAATTAAATAATTTCTAAAATTAATTAAATAAACACATTAAACACTAAAAATGCTAACTTAGGCTAAATAATTCTAATCTAACCACCTATTGAGCTGATTAAATTATTCTTAGCATCCTAACTATATAACAATATACTAACCTAACTAACTATAATCTCTAACGACCTAATTAACTAATCTAACTAACCTAATTTAACTAAATAAACTAATAATTAAACTAATCACACCCCCTTTAAGCGTCATTAGTCTACTAAGAAGAGTTCAGTGCATAAATTCACTGGTTTGATGCAAAAACCAGTTCACCGCATCAGCGACGCGACGGTAGCCGAAACCCAAACTTTCGGTGGCGTCAACGCACACTTGGGTCGGGCCAAAAAGGCCTTGCAAGCCCATAGCAAGTGCTGGGCTTGGTCTGCGGGTTGGGCTTGCTTCGGTGGGCTGAAGTTCATGGGCTGCAACAGTTGAATTTGTGGGCTTCAAATGGGCTTGACCAAAATTGGAGATGGGTTGGAATTCATGTGGGTTGAACGCACGGGCCGTGAAATTTGCTGGTATGGCTTCGAACTGGCTGGAGCTTGCTTCGGGTGAGGATAGGTTGGTAGCGGTAAAGTAGAAACTATTTTGATGGCAGAGGTGGATCGGTGGAGTTGCTTCGCTGGCATGTGCTGCTTCAGTCGATTGATGCTGAACGAGTGGAGATTTGTGGTCAACGTTGGGGAGAGCTTCACTGATTTCGTTGACTTCGTGGGCTGCTAGAATGCTAGGGTGAAACGGCAGCATGAGAGAGGAAGTGGAGATAGGATCAATGGGGAGTAAACAGGTGGTGGTAGCTTCAAAGGGGAGGAAGGGAGGTGGCCAGCTGGTGGAGGTGTTGGCAGAGAGATGAAGAAATCGAAGGAAACCGAGGCAAAGGAGGATCGGTGGCGCTACAGGGTTGGTTGGAACAGAGATGCGGACCATGATGGGGCAGCTTCGGACGAATGGCAGAGGTAAATTTGGTGGATGAAGATGGTGCGGTAGGCGTGAGAGAGAGAGAGAGAGAGAGAGAGAGAGAGAGAGAGAGAGAGAGAGAGAACCAATGATGAGAGTGCTGCCTCGAAGGAACAAATGAAAGGGAGAAAAAGCCAAAATGAAAGTGAAGCAAGTAAGTCGGCAGCAAGGAGGGAAGCAACTGGATGCATGAAGAGGATGGGAACGGTTCAGCATGCTCGACAAGCTTGGGGAAGAAAAGGAAAAGGTCAACAAATAATATCCCCTCCATTGATTGCATGTTTACTATTTCTTTCTAGAATAAATTCTAACAAATAATCAAATTTTGATGCTAAAAATCCAGCCCCCTCTACAAGCTCCGAATTTCATTAATTGAGCTTCAATTCCTCCATGAAATTTCCCAATTCGACGTCCAATTTGATGAAGAAGAAAGCCCATAAAATTTCTACAAGTCCCCTTCGCCATACAGCTCGGTATTGAAACCAAAATCCCCTTTAATTTAGCCCATCCGAATTTTCATTAATTTCCGAATCGTCTGAATTGATTTTCCGAAAAAAAATCCTGAAATCGCCAAAAAATTCTTTGAAGGATGAATCGACGTTGCTAAAATAAATCGTGATATGACAGAACTTTCAATTTTTGAAATCGGGTTTAATTTCGCGATTAATTTCAATCTAACGCGATTTTAACGTGACCTAAATTACCAGGTAATTTTTAGGAATTTTTAATGCAATTGACCTATGATCAATTTATCTCGAGTCACAATGTATATCTTCGACATATTGATAACTCTCGGCTGTCGTGAAAATCTCAAAGTTTCAAATACAGACACCGGGTACAGAAATGACCGAAAAATCGATCTAGTGTCATTCAATAGAAATTTTGCAATCAAGTGGAATCATCCACACTTTAATCACATATCTCAATCGAATCAACCTATCTTTGATCTCCGATCGATTTTGACAGTGCCATAATGACCCTTGCAAATTAGCACGGTTGAACAGTCGATTCCTAGTTGAATTCTCGAGTCTATTGCGTTAAAATCCCTTAATGGCTTCCCCCGGATAATCTAGTTATCTCATGAGTAATCAGCTTAGAGAATAGTACTATAGACGCATTGATGAAATGCTCGATTTATTTAATCGAAAACAAAATCTAAAAATTCAAGCTATCACACGAGGGGTTGTAATAATTGGAACGCGTGTGTTGACAATGCGCATGGAATTTTTAGAATGTGTTCTGATTATTGTTTATGCATGTTACACTATCATTGCCATGTGAGATGTACTAATATGCAGGGGTGTGCCAAGACGATATAAGTTTGTATGTGGTACACGTTTAGGCTGCCTTCGAGATGAATTTGCATCCTAATCAAGATTTAGGTTGTTAACTCTCTGAGATTCTTATCTTATCCCGATGTTGTTAAATATTTTCAGGTTCGTAGTATGAAGAACCGTCATGTGCGGTTTGGGGTCTCGATGGACCAAGATGCGGGTGTGCGTGGTGTTACTTTTGGTTGGCCTCATTGTTAGTGAAGTTTAAGTTAACCCCGACCCTCTCTGATCCTTTTTGCCTATTTGTCGTTAGGAAGTTGTTTTTTGAGGTAGACTTGTAAATATCAAACTTCCTAGGGTTAAAAGTGGATAATAAAGGTGTCGCTTTTGGAAATTGGCTGTTATGTTTTAATATCCCTATTCTGTTGATTGACTAGGTATTTATATTAAGTGCTTCCGCATGTGTTAATCAAAAGATAAAAATAACGGGTCGACGACACGTCCTGGGACGTCACAATTTAATCGATGATGAGGGATGTTCGTGCGCTTGGGGTTCGAGGCGTGGCATTTTATTTCAACAGCCTTCCTTAAAATTGATTTTGGAATTCAACAACTCCAAGCATTGTCTTCAATTTTTCAAATGAATCCGCCTTCAACAGTGAGTTTGGGACACCTGGAGTGCCATAACTTGACACGGGGGGACACTTAAGTGCCATAACTTTAAAACGGTACACCTAAGTGCCACTTTTTTTTTCAAATGGGACACTTAAGTGCCACCTCCGGCGACCTTGCCGGAAATCCTACGTGGTACGTGTTTATTATTTTTTAATGCTTGCGTGGCTCGCCGGAGAGCTGAGTCGGCGCCGACTCAAAAAACGCCGTTTCATAATAAAAAATTAATTAAATTAAATTAAAACTTAATTTTAATTAAAAATACTATAAAATTAATTAATTAATTTAAAAAAAAAAAAAAGGGGGACGAAGGGGGCGGGTGGCCGAGGGCGAGCCCTCGCCGCCGCCGCCTCCCTCGCCGTCGTCGCCGGGAAGGGCCGGCGACGGAGGGGGAGGGTCGGCCGGGGTCGCCGGCCCCGGCCGACCGGCGGCGAGGGCCGCGAGCCCTTGCCGGATCGCGGCAAGGGCCCATGAGCCCTCGCCCAGATCTAGCAAGGGCTCGCCGCCCGGCCGGCCGGCGGGGCCGGCGACCCCGGCCGACCCTCCCCCTCCGTCGCCTACCCTTCTCGGCGACGGTGGGGGAGGCGGCGAGGGCCCGCAGCCCTCACCACCGGTCGGCCGGGGGCGGGCGACCCCGATCGACCCTCCCCCTCCGTCGCCGGCCCTTCCCGGCGACGGAGGGGAGGCGGCGGCGAGGGCTCGCCCTCGCCCGCCCGCCCCCTTCGTCCCCCTTTTTTTAAAAAAATTTTAGAGTATTTTTAATTAAAATTAATTTTTAATTTAATTTAATTAATTTTTTATTATTTTTACACGTCGACGCGAAATGACGTCGTTTTTGCATTTTTTCGCCACGTCGGCATGCAAAAACAACGTCGTTTTGGACTTCCATCGCCGGAAAATTGCCACGTCGCCGTTTGGCCAGATTTTCGCCGGAGTGGCACTTAAGTGTTCCATTTTACTCCGATATTGGCACTTAAGTGTACCGTTTTAAAGTTATGGCACTTAAGTGTCCCCCCGTGCCAAGTTATGGCACTTGCGCTGTTCTTTACTCTTCAACAGTTTAGTCAAATTACCTACAATCTGATTTTCTGATTTGCAGAAGCTAAGCTCAATTTCGCCATCTTTGACTTGCTCATAAATATAGTGATACTTGATATCGATGTGTTTGCTCTTGCCATGAAAAACAGAATTCTTGATGGGATAAGTACACTATCAGTGCCAAAAGTTGTGACGTTGCTCACTTTGGTGCCAAAAGTTTCTATCGGATCACTTAAGTGCCAAAAAGTTTGAAAAATGCTCACTTTGGTGCCAACTCCGATCCGGTTGACGTGGCACTTTTTTTATTAATTTTTGAAACTGATGTGGCTCGCCGGAGAGTACAGTGAGCATCCTAACACCAAAAAGACCCCGTTTGGTGTCTCCCCCAATTCAAAAACCTAAATCTCCGACCAATTGCCGTCCTTGACGGCCCCCATACTCGGCGGCGTGCTCCGACCCCGACCTCGACGATGGCCACTCAGCGGCTGTGGCTCCGACCTCGATCCTGACCCCGACCTTGATGATGGCCACTCGGCGGCCGCGGCTCCGAGCCCGACCCTAACCCCAACCTCGACGATGGCCACTCGACGGCCGTGGCTCTGACCCCAACCCCGACCCCACCCCGATGACAGCCACTCAGCGGCCAAGTCGAAGGTCATGATCTAGCTAGTGCTCGGGGAGGTCGCCGACGAGTGCACTGCCATTGATTTCTCCCTCTCCATCTCCGATCTCCTCGACGAGTGCCTGGCCTATGTCTTCCAGTACCTAGGCTCCGGCGATTGGGGCTGGTGCTCCCTCGTGTGCCATTGAGGGCGTCCGAACGGCGCCGAGCAATGGCGGCTGAGCGAGCGACAGTGGCCCAACAACGGCGGAGGCCGAGTGACGACAGAAAAACTCTAATTTCAATCCCCAAATGAGTTAAACGACGTTGTTTTTGTGAGGCCACCCATGTAGGACGGCAAAACAACGTCGTTTCAAAGCCTTGTCGATTTTTTTCTTTTTTCCTTTTTTTTTTAAAAAGCCACGTAATCATTTGGCCGGAATCTTTTGCAAGTGACACCAAAGTGATCGTTTTTCCTCCGATTTGGCACTTAAGTAATCCGGCGGAAACTTTTGGCATCAAAGTGAGTGCCGTACACAATTTATGGTACTAATAGTGTACTTCTCCCGATTCTTGGCCAAAGCCTTAGCCAATCTGCTATCACACATTTTTTTGGTAGGTTCTGCATATTCATGCATTGATTCACTTAGCATCCTATGAAGCCATATGGCTTGACATGTTGTCGAAGCTAATGCTACGTATTCTACTTCAGTTGTTGGGAGTGCAAAGACTTGTTGTTTTTAGTTGGGACCAAGAAATTACTCCTGACCCCAGGAAAAAAGTATATCCAAAAGTACTCTTCTAAGCCTTCATATCACCTGCCCAATCACTATTTGTGTAGCCCACCAAATTGAAATTGTCAGAATGTAAATATAAAATCCCATGATCACGAGTTCCATTAACATGACATACAATTCTTTTTGCTGCTCACAAATGTGATTGGTATGGTTTCTCCATAAATCGACTAATAATTCCCACACCATAAGTAATATTTGGCCTTGTAGAAGCCAAATATCTTAAACTACCAACAATGCATTTGAAATAAGTGGGATTTACTAGTTCACCGGTTCCTTTTTTCTGTAGCTCCAAACGTTCGGCTACAGGAGTTTGTGTTAGTTTGAGCAATTCCATCTTGAATCGCTTCAAAATATCATTAGCATATTTTTGCTGTGAAATAAATATGCCATCATATGTCTGCTTCACTTCAAGGCCTAGAAAATGAGACATTAATCCTAAGTTCGTCATATGAAAATGACTAGTCATAGCCCTCCTAAATTCAGCAAACATCTTTTCACAACTCCTTGTAAATATCAAATGATCAACATAAAGGCACACAATTATTATGTCAATGTTAGTGTTTGACTAGACATACAATGTATGCTCATATGAGCATTTTTGAAAACCATGCTTTAATAGATACGTGTCAATTCTCGTGTACCATGCTCGAGGTGCCTATTTTAGCCCATACAATTCTTTCTTTAGTTTATAAACTTGATTTTCAAGCCCTTTCTTCTCATAACCCCGTGGTTGTTCCACATAGACTTCCTCTTCAAGAACACCATTAAGAAACGCTGATTTCACATCCATTTGGTGGATCTTCCAATGATTTTGAGCTACGAGTGCTAAAATCATCCGAATGGTATCCATTCAAGCCACTAGTGCAAATACTTCAAAATAATCAATACCCAGCTTTTGCTTATAGCTTTTTAGACCTAGCCTAGCTTTACATCTATCCACTTGATTGTCTAGCTTGTACTTCATCTTGTATACCCACTTGATGCCAATGAGCTTCTTATTGGGTAGTAGAGAAGTTAGTTTCCATGTGTCATTCTTTTCAATGGAGTGGAATCCTTCATCCATTTGCTTGGATCCACTTCTCATCTACTGTTGCATGATCATAGGATATGGGGTCACATTCTACAAATAAACAAAAAAATTATCATAGTTTCTTTAGTGATTCCTTCATTATCACTATCATCATCTCTTATGATTACATAATCCTTGAATCTTGATGGCGTCTGCCACAATCGCTGTGAATGATGTATTGGCAGTTTTGAAACTGCTCTTGATGAAGAAATTGAACTACTAGGCAAAAATGATGGATCTTCAATTGAAGATTTTTTTGTCTCCAGCTTATGGTTTATTTTCAATGGTGATGCTTTTCTGGTCAATCTTCAAGGTCCAGTCCCAAGCTTCATCTTCAAGAAAATGGACATCCCTACTGATGATTACTTTCTTAGTGACTAGAATACATAGCTGATAACCCTTAGTCATGTCATTGTAGTAGATGAAGATGCACTTTTGGCTTTTGTCATGCAATTTTTTCCTTTATTCGTCTATATATAGGGATATGCTATACACCAAAATACTTGCAGGAATGAAACATTTGGCTTGTTGCCACTCCAAGCCTCTTATGGGGTTCTTCCAAAAGCACTCCTTATTGGACACTTGTTTGGCAGAAATATGGTACACACAACTTCTGCCCAAAACTTCGTAGGCAAGTTTTTAGCCTTTAGCATACTTCTTGCCATTTCAAATATTGTCCTATTCTTTCTTTTTGCTATACCATTTTGTTGAGAAGTATAGCTGGCAGTCAAGTAACATTTCACTCCATGAATTTTATAGTATTTATATTCATTTGAAAGTGAATTCTCCCCTTCTATCTAATCTCAACGTCTTTAATATAAAGCTACTATGCTTTTCAATGTAGACTTTAAATTCTTTAAACTTCAAAAAAGCTTCAGATTTTTCTCTAAGAAAATATACCCATGTTTTTCTGGTAAAATCATCCACAAAAATTAATGTATACTTTTTTTGTGTGAATGATTCCACCTCAGCAAGGCCACATATGTGTATGCACCAACTCCAAAGGTTGTTTTGCTCTTCCGGTTTTCTAACTGGAAAGGATTCTCGATGTTGTTTTCCAACAAGACATCCTTCACAAGGGTGATCTGGAATGTCAATCAAAGGCATGCCGATCACCATATTTTTTTGGATAAGTAATTTTAGTACACGAAAATTTAGATGACCGAATTGAAGATGCCACAACTAGTTGCCGTCTTTCATCACCCCTTGAGAAATTTCAAAAGATTCTTTGTCGAAAATTTAGATGACCGAATTGAAGATGCCACAACTAGCTGCTGTCTTTCATCACCCCTTGAGAAATTTCAAAAGATTCTTTGTCTAAAGAGTAAGAGGGAACATCCGATTCTTTGTCATCCACACCGTCATGATCAACTTATCTTCTACACCCATAATAATGCAAATTCCATTTTCAACGTGGACTTTGTGGCCTCTTTTGGAAAGTTGCCCAACACTTAATAAGTTCCAAAGAAGTCCTGGCACAAAATAGACATCTGCAACGGTGACATTGGTACCATCTCTTGAGTTGATATTAACGTCACCTTTACCCATTACAAGAACTTCAAATTTATTGCCAAAATTAATTTCACCACGAACCGTCTCGTCCAAGTGTGAGAATAGCTCTTTTTGGCTAATCATATGATTACTGCACCGAGTATCAATGTACCAAAGGTTGGTGTCCATAGTGCTTGAGTCATCCTTCTTGCATGCTAACATCATGTTTTCCTCAGCATCAATGGTATGCGCTTGTTCTGCCTGCTCATATGCCACATTTGCTTGACATTTGGATTTGTAATATCCGAATTTGTTACACCTAAAACACTTGACCTTTGATTTGTTATGTGTTTTATATTTTCCCGTGGAATTGAAATTTCCACATCCACATCCTCAACCACCTCTATGACCTCAGCCAACTTGATGGCTTTCTCGACTTGATTAAGTGATCAAACTTTGCAATGCTTGCTCGGAATTCAAACCGATGGACTTTTGATTCATTCTTTGCTCATGCGAGCATAATGAACCATCAATTGCTCCAATGTCATGGTTGACATATCTTGCGCTTCTTTGATCGCCATGACTACATAGTTGAATCTTTCAGTCGAAGACCTCAAGATCTTTTCTATGATTCGCACATCTTGGAGTTCTTCACCATTAACCCTCAATTGGTTAACAATGGTTTGCACACGATCAAAGTACACTTAGATTGATTTAGAGTCATTCATGCGTAAAGACTCAAAATCACCTTGAACTGCTTGAAGCCACATCCATTTGATGTGATCATCACCTTTGTAGGATTGTTGCAAAATATCCCACGCTGCTTTTTTGGTCCCCACCCTTGATATTTTTTTCAAATATAAGTTCCTCTAGGGATCGAAAGATCGCAAATAATGCTTTTTGATCTTTCTTATGAGATTTTATCAAAATATCTTTCTCCTCATTTCTTAAAGCATCGAATGCTTCAGCATCAGCCACTTTGGTGTAGTCATTGTTCACCAAATTCCACAAATCTTTCGATTTGAAAAGAACCTTCATTTGGATGGACTAGTTATTGAAATTCTTCATGTTCAACTTTGGAAGTTACAATTGAATAGAACTGGTGGATGCCGTTTCTAGTTTCGATACTAAATGTTGGAACCAAAAGAATGATAATAAACTTTGGAAACTTAGAATAAGAACACTAGAAATTGGAGGGGGAAATTTTTATTGAGAATGCTTTCTCTTCTTTGTGTCTTCATGGACTATGGCTTGTGGCTTGATTTACAACTCACGATTTCATCCCTTTATATAGGAATTGAAATTTACAAATGCCAATGAATACATAACAACCCAAAAATGTCAATGATGGGAATTTAGTGAATAAAATAAAATAGCCTCATACAAGTAATCATAAACACAATCAAAACGCACAATAAAGTAACAGAAATCTTCAATAACTTTCATTCTTGAAATTCATGCAGCCAAAAGTAAAGTTTTTATGGCTCTTCTTCAATGCTTGTAGGTTTCTCATCTAGCAACCGTCATCCAATAATTGACACCCGGACCCCTGGAGTGCCAAAAGTTGACACAAAAAGACACTTAAGTGTCAAAAGTTATGAAAGTGACACTTAAGTGCCAAAATCAGATCAAAATGGATCACTTAAATGCCATTGGCGAGAAAATCTGGCCAAAACGTTGATGTGGCAATTTTTTGGTGAGCTGCGTGCAAAACGACATCGTTTCATATACTGATGTAGCTAAATAGTGTCAAAATGACATTGTTTTGGTATAATTCAAATTTTAATATAATAGTTAATTAAATTAAATTTTAAAAAATTTAATTAATTTTTAATTTTTTTAAAGTAGGGAGGAAGGAGGAGTAGGGAGGCAGCTGGCTACTGAGGGCTTAGCCCTCGCTGCCCTCGCCGCCACCGCCACCGCCACCGCCTCCCCTCTGCTGCTGGGGAGGTGGGGGAGTGTGGGTTGAGGTCGTTGAGCCTAGGTCGGAGGTTGGTGGCCTCGGGCGACTAGCGACGAGCCGGATCTGGGCAAGGGTAGTGACCCTCGCCCGGATCTAGGGCAAGGGCACATAGGCCCTCACCACCGGCCCTCGCCTAGGGCCGCCGGCCCCGGCCGACCCTCCCCACCTTCCGGCAAAGGTGGGGAGGCGGCGGCAGTGAGGGCTCAACCCTCGGCCATCCGCCGCCTTCCTCCTCCTTCTCGTCTGTTTTTTTTTTTTTTTTTAATATCAATATAAATTATTTTTATTTTATTTTAAATTTAATTTAATTAATTTTTATATTATATTAAAATTTAAATTATGCTAAAACGACGTTGTTTTTGTGTGTGTTTTGCTGATTCGACATTCCGACGAGCCACTTAAGCGAGAAAATTAATACAAAAAAATGCCATGTAGAATTTCCGGCGAGGCTTGCCGGATGTGGCACTCAAGTATCCAATTTTTTCATAAAAAGTGGCACTTAAGTGTTACTTTCGTAAGTTTTGGTATTTAAGTGGCCCTTTGTGCCAACTTTTGGCACTTGAAGCGTTCTTTTGCCTCCAATAATCATTTTTATTTATTTCAACAAGAAGAAGGTTTGCGTGCTAGAGTTGTTGTTGAAACATGCGACAGTCCTGGAAAAATTCATGATATGCACCAGATGGCTTCCTTCAAAGAGGGGAGACAAGGAGATGTTCCACAAAAAGTTACTAGAGATCCATTGTTGATAAAAAAAAAAAATCTCAAAATCGCCTTTTTGGACCACAAAAGGATTAATTCAACAAAAGCCACTGGTAGAATCTATAACTTGCTGTCCTGAAAGAGCTAATGTTCTTGTTGCTCTGGGAAGCTTAATTTCTTATTTGGTAAATTGTGTTGTAAGTCCTATAACTCTTTATTTATGCAATCAGTTATTGTGATAACATGTGCAATCAAGTCCAAAAACTTTAGTCCATTATCAATGTAGTCCTCTGATGACCGATGATCTAAAAGTTTGATAAAATTGGTGATTGGACTTATGTATAAATTTTGTCTTGAAAAAGAATATGCAATCCTACTAAGGCAAAGTTGGTGTCAAAATGAGTCTTAAACCCATATATATTTAAATGGGTCATATATGGATCACTTACATTTTGAAAAAGCTAGTTAAATGGGTTTAAAAATTAAAAGCAAAAGATAAACAGGTCTTAAATGGGTTGAACTTAAAACCCAATTCCAACCCAAGCCTCATACTCTCTCTTTCTCCCATTAACTTCATAATTTTTTTAATAAAAATAAAAATTATAATATATATATATATATATATATATATATATATTGCTTTCCTTTTCCTCCTTCCTTAGCTAGTAGGTGAGGCTCGAGCCTTGGCAATGTCGAGCAAGCTCGATCTCGTTGATCTAGCGAGGCTTGAGCCTCATTGATCAGCCTTAGCTTGCCAAAGTCAAGCAAGCTCAAGCTCACTTGTGCCTAGCTGCGGACCGTCGTCATGGCTGGTGGTAGGTTGAAGAAGAAGAAAAATAAAAAATAAAAGAGAAAAAAATAATTAAAAATTTGATTTTTTACAAAAATAAAAATAGTTAAAAAAATCAAATTTTTAGAAATAATCTTTCAAAAAAATTATAAAAATCGTCCATTAAATTTGTATTGCATGAAAGTGTTTTTGTCATGTCTCGAAACCCCAAGTGTGCAAACATCGCACGACGATCGATTAATTGTGCGATGTCCCAGGATGTGTCATTGACTCATTCTTTTTCTCATTTGATTAAACACAGGTAAAAGCAATTTATATAATCACCCAATCAACCAACACAGAGTAGAGATAGCAAAACACAATAGACAATTTCCAAAAGTATTGCATTTATTTATCCACTTGTTAACCTCAAGAAGTTTGATAATTATAGGTCTACCTCAAAAGACAATTTCCTAATGACTGAGGGGCAAAAAGGATCAAATTTGGTCAGGGTTAACTAAGCTCTTCAGGGGTAGAGGTCAACCCTATTTCACAGGTCGAAGTTGGCATCATAGCCTGGTAGGAGCTCCTCCTCGGGTTTTTAGTCGAAGGGGTACTCCTCTGCCTCCAGCTTAGACTTCGGATCCACAACAACATCAGAGATGTCGATATCCATAGGATCCCGGTTCTGCATCCTCAAACCCCCAACAGGTGGCCCATCAAAACCTTGGATTGGGTTGGTACAAATGCAATTCTCATCTCTAGCATACCATGCCTTGAACTTGTATGACACCTAGACAAATGGCCCCTCATCTACCCACACGATTGTGACTACTAGCTTGTGGACATGGTCGGTCCCCAAAATACAAAACGTAATCATATACGAATCCTGGTCCCATAGGGACCCAAAACGTAGAAGAAGGTGCTCTATACTAAGGACCTAAAAACATTCAAAAACAAATAGGTGAAATAAAATCCCAGCCAGTTAACAACCTAAACCTCAACTAGGCTGCAAATTTGTCTCGAGGGCAGCCTAAACGCGCTCAATATCCAAACTTACCTTGTATTAGCGCACCCCTACATGTTAGTACATCACATATGGAAACATCAATGTAACACGCATGAACAATGATCAGAACACAATCCACAATAACTACGTGCACTATCAAACATACGTGTTCTAATTATTATGATCCTTTGGACCACAGCCAACACATAAGTCGATGGTTTTCCGACCTAACCGAGCATTGTCCTGCCCCATTGGACACGACATCAACTAGAACCTCCACCTAGATAGCATTCCATAAAAGAGTATTTGTTCGATCTCAATCCCGACTCGGCATTCGGACCCCCTAGATATCTTATAAACATTGGGCATCATCTCAAAACTCCCATTGGATGAAGGGTTCGATTGGGTGACTACTCAAACATGCCAACACTCAAACTAATTTTAATTGCCATTAGTTAGTCTAGTACAAAAGAGTTCATTTTCAAATAACCAACTTTGGCAAATTTTCACACTTAAAATTCCAGTAAAATATTTGTATGTGGTCATGTACTAAGGATCAACCCGTCAAATTTTGCACACTTAAATTTTAAAACCCCATTGCGTCCAAACTGACACCTCAAGATTTGTCATTTTCTCACCCAATTGACCTTCTTTGAAAATAGTTAATAAAGCTTATCTATTGGACAATCAATAACATAGCATAACAAGTTTAAACACTTGGAATTATACATAAATCCATCCAATAAGACAAGCATAAAATTCTACTTAACAATTAATCCATCATTAATTTCCACTAATCGCGATTAATTAGGCTAATTGCAATTAATTAGACTAATCACCCTAAATTAAAGTAATCGCACTTAATTAAAATAACTACGATTAATTAAGACTGATTGTCATTAATTTTTTTGGTAATTATTAATAGTCATTAATTAATCTAATAATAATTAATTAAAACTAATCGCACTTAACTTTAATCTAAACTATCCTTAATTATAACTGAGGCTAAAATATATATATATATATATATTTATTTATTTATTTATCACTAACCACCATTAGTCTAAACTAAACTTATCCTTAAACGCAATTAACTACATAATCAAGGATTATAAGTTAACTCACTGGTTTTCTGGCAGCAACGGATTCACAGCAATGGCGGCACGATGACATCGAGATTATGGATTTCCCAACTTGAATGGAGGCTCGACGGTGGCAGCAAAGCCCCTTGAAGTACATGGCCACCAAGGTTTAAATGTGTTTGGTGGTGGTGAGATGGGCGAGCGGCAATGCGAGGGACGACAAGCAACAACAGCGTGGTGACGGCGAGGGTGGCTTGAGCTATGGCAACCTGGGAGGCTTGGTGGTGGAGAGGGTGGTGCGGTGAGGTGGGTGCTTGGCTTGGGCACTAGCTTGTGG